>OX456986.1:93889277-94489277 GCA_949752695.1 Melanostoma scalare
ATTAGAACACATATATTGATTGCTCACAAGGGCATATGCTTTGATCATTTAGCTTAATTTATTTTTGTTCATAGGATAAAGGATGACCCATGAGGCCATATTCAAGAGCCAGCTAAAGGGCATGGAAAGGATGGCGACATTCGCACGGCAAGAGAGGTTGGACAGCGACGACAGGGAGATGCTCAGGGTGATGCTGGAGCATCTTGGCGAAATATGGGAGCAAATGTCAAAAAACAATTTAAAGTGGATATGCGCAAAGGGACAGAAAGCGGATGGCATAGAGGAACAGCAAGCGACAGCGGAAAGGCTATACCTGACAACGAAAGCGAAGCTAAGGGGACAGCTCGAGAAGCTAAATGTAGAGGCAGCAAGTGAGGCAGGTGGCATAACAATGGCGAGTCAGAATATCGAAGTCCAGGTCAGGATGCCAGCTGTTCAGGAATTAAAAAATACATGGGGCGAATTTGACGGCTCATTGCGGAAGTGGCAAGGGTTCCACGACAGATTTGTGGCAGCGGTGCACAATAATCAAGAAATCACGCCAGCTTTCAAATTTCAGCACCTGAACAAATCTCTTGTTGGCAAGGCGGCGCAAACAATGGGCGAATGGCAGCTCACGGACAACAATTATGCCGAGGCGTGGGACCGGATGCAACAGCTATACAATAAAAAATATCAAACATGCCAGGAGCTGTTAGATCAATTCGTCAAGCTGCCGAAGCTGCAAGGTGTACCGCGAGCTGAAGACCTGCAAAAGATGTCAAATATTACGCATGAGACACTGCGCCAGCTTCGTGCACAAGGATTGCCAGTGGAAGAGTGGGACATGTTCATTGTACTGATGCTCCACGAGAGATTGGATATGGACACGGCCAGGCAGGGGGAGCTGCACCGACAGCCGGAGACGCCAGCGGCAAAAGACATGCTCGAATTCTTAGACAGGCAAGCGGCAGCGAATACTATAGTAACTACTAACCAGCGAGCAAGGGGAATCGATAACACTAGAGGAGGCCGCCGAGAAGGGTCCAGCAATCGTTACAGCCGATTTGAAAGTGAAAATAAGCGCGAGGACAGCAAGATGGCGGCGACAGGAGTTACGAAAGGGCAAGCAAGTGAATACAATATGCCGAAAAGAAGCGGACATTGGTGCGAGATGTGCGGCGAGGGACACCAGCTTTACCGATGCGAGAGGTTCCTGATGTTAGGGCAAGCAGCTCGATTGAAAGTAGTGCGTGAGAAGAAGCTGTGCGAAAATTGTTTAAAGCAGGGGCACGAGCCAGCGGCATGTTATCAGACATCCTGCCCGAGATGTCCAACATTGTGCCCAAATTGGAGGCCTAGACGGAACGAGCCGGCAAGGGTGAATGCCACCGCCTTCAAAAGAAGGAATCCATGACAGCCAGCTGGAAGCCAGGCGAAGCAGCGTAAAAATGAGAATAAAGGTACCTTTATAAAATTTAAAAATGAAAAATTAAAAACAGAAAATACAATGTATTCAAGCGTCTTTTCTCTAGGGATGAATGTAGAAAAAGGTAGGATAAGCGTATTATTACCCACAGTTGCTATTAGGTTAGAGAATTGTGGTAGGTTGGTAGGGCCAATTAGGGCGTTGTTAGATTCAGGGGCTCAGCCGAATCTGATACCCGAAAAAATTGTACAGGCACACAAGATTCCTGTCAAACAATTGTCGCGCAAAATTGTTGGTATAGAGGGTAAAGGAATGCAGCTTCGTAAACAGGTTCGAATTAGGATAACTCCCTGGTTTGAATCCAAATATTTCATCGAAGAGGATTTCTGGGTTCTGCCAAAAGACATAGATTGGTCATTAGTGACACCACAGGCTAGCGTGCCAGTCAAAGAAATTGTTAGACAACCTCCAGCGGATCCTGCGTATTGGAAAAGCGATCAAGTGGATATGATATTAGGGATAAGCGTGTTTGCAAAGATGATGGTGAATGCAACATCGCGATGCATAGGCACTGTTGCCATGATAGAGACAGCTTTTGGTACAGTGGTATTTGGGACTTCTCCCAGGCTAGAGCGTGATCAGGTAGATGAGGTACCAGCACTAAAATGTGCAGAACTAGATAAGCTGGATGGCCTAGTACGACAGATGTGGCAGATGGACCAAATAGAATCGTGTAAGGTGCGAACTGCAGAAGAAGAGGCGGTCGAAGAAAACTTCGTTAGGACAGCCAAGAGGGATAATGATGGGCGTTTTGTGGTTAATATTCCCATCAAAGATGGGGTGAAGAGTATAGGGTGTTCTAAGGCAATAGCGCTAAGAAGGTTTCTTTATCTTGAAAGAAGGTTGGCAAGAGAGCCAGCAATAAGGGGTCAATATGTTGAATTCATGCGAGAATATGAAGAGCTAGGGCATATGAAAAGGGTCGACAGTTCTGTAGGAGAAAGCAATACGATATATTACACACCACATCATTGCGTAACAAAGAAGTTCAGGGTAGTGTTTGATTGTAGTTGTCGGACTGATAAGGGAATATCGCTGAATGAGGTACAGCAACTAGGTGAAAAGTTACAGCGAGACCTTTTTGAGATAGTTATGCGGTTTAGACGGCACAGAATAGCTTTTAGTGCCGATATCAAAATGATGTTCAGGCAAGTACGAATAGCACCACATCAATGGGATCTGCAAAGGATCTTCTGGAGAGAATCGCCACGAGAGAAACTTCAAGAGTATTGGCTGACGGTAGTTACATATGGAATGACATCGTCTGCATATAACGCGGTTCGGTCACTGATACAATGTGCAAGGGATGCAAGCGCAATGTTCCCTGAAGTAGAGAGAGTGGTCCTGAACGACTTCTACATGGATGACTGTGTATCTGGATGCGATAGTGAGAAGGAAGCGATAACATTAGCAAGGGACTTGGATAAGGTATTAAAGACAGCTGGTTTTGAATTGAGGAAATGGAAATCAAACAGCAAGTGGTTAACAAGTCGATTGGATAGCGAAAAGGACCAGTTGATGGTCTTTGACAAAAGTGAACAAGCAAAGGTTTTAGGACTGCAATGGTTAGTAGAGGATGATCAATTCACATTTGTAGTTAAGACGCCAGAGGTGATAGGAAAGTTGACAAAGCGGAGTTTACTAAGTTGTATGGCACAATTGTATGATCCCAATGGTTATATCGCACCCGTGGTGATATTAGGGAAAATTCTGATACAAGATATATGGCGGACAGGGATTGCTTGGGATGATGAGGTATCAAAGGAGATTGAAGATAAGTGGAGGATATTATGGAAGGGCATTAAAGCATTGGAGATGTTTAGAATCGATAGATGGATAGGGACATCACGAGGTTCGCGAATGCAAGTACATGGATTCTCGGATGCATCGACAACAGCGTATGGGGCAGTTATTTATTTGCGAGTTGAGCATCCTAGCGGAAGGGTAACAAGCAGGTTAATCGTAGCAAAGACTAGAGTGGCACCTTTAAAAACGATAACCATTCCGCGGTTAGAGTTAGCAGCAGCTGAGCTACTGGGGAGACTATTGATAGAACTTTGCAAGGCAATGGATTGGGAAAGGACAAACTATATTCTCTGGACAGACTCGATGGTGGTTCTGCATTGGTTGCGTAAAATACCTCGAGATATGAAGACGTATGTTGGAATTCGAGTGTCTTCCATACAAACTAATACGGATATCAAAGCGTGGCGTCATGTTGGGACTAAGGAGAATCCAGCGGATCTACTAAGCAGAGGAATATATCCTGAAGAGCTAGTGAGCAGTAAGCTATGGCAGCAAGGGCCATCGTGGTTAGCTTCAGGTGAAAATGAGTGGCCAGTCAATCACATCGAGAAAGAAGCTCCGCCAGCGGTAGCAAGTGAGATGAACGTGCGCATAGCGCTAGTCGTTACCAAGGGATTAGGGATTTGGTCAGCGAAAGAACAAGTGACGGTTCCCATAGAGGAATATGCGTGGAAATTGGAGAGAGCAATAAACATATTGGCATATGTCATGAGATTTATAGAGCAGGCTAGGTACAAGGTAAAGGAAGGTAGAACACGCAAAAGGAGAGGCAACATGAAACGGGAAGTGAACATTTTAACAAGAACACCAACAGCCAGTGAGAGAGCTAGGGCCATGAAGTATTTGATACATATAGCACAGCGAGAGGCATATGGCAAGGACATGGCGCACCTGCGCAAGGATGGGCAGCTAACAGAACAGAGTAAGATAGAGTCGCTTAAACCGGTGTTTGATAACGAAAACACGCTACGAGTAGGAGGAAGGCTTCATCACGCAGAAGGATGTTATGAAGCTAGGCATCCAGCCATCATACCGCAAGGATCCAGGTTAGCATGGTTGCTCATAGATCATGCACATCGCATTACGAAGCATGGTGCAAGCCAGGTAATGATGCAGTACTTAAGGCAACAGTACTGGATTCCGAGATTGAGAAGTGAGTTGCGGAACTACATACACAAATGCACCGTTTGTGTTTGCTACAACTTTCGTTTAGAGCAACGGTTGATGGCAGAATTACCAGCTGACAGGGTGCGTGCAGGAAAACCATTTCTTCACACAGGGGTTGATTATGCGGGGCCTTTTACAGTCAAGATCCTAGATAAGGATGGACGACGTCTCAGGTTCAGTAAGGCATGGGTAGCAGTATTCATATGCTTGAAGACGAGGGCAACACACATTGAAGTCATAAGGGATTTAACGACAGTCTCATTTCTTGCAGGTTGCGAGAGATTCATCAGTAGGAGAGGTTATTGGCAGCGAATGTATAGCGATAATGGCACGTCATTTGTTGGCGCAGCAAGAATCCTAAGGCAAGCGTTAAAGCGATGGCAAGAAGATGATCTTTTTAGCCAACTGAGCATTAAGGGTACTGAGTGGACATTCATGGTGCCAGCAGCACCACACCAGGGTGGTATCTACGAAGCAGCGGTGAAGTCAATGAAATATCACCTTAAGCGTATAGTAGGAAAGCGGACGCTAGAGTATGAGCAATTTGTGACATTATTAGTAGAGATAGAGGGTATACTAAATTCACGGCCTATTCATCCACTGAGCGATGATCCCACAGACATGCAAGCATTGACGCCAGGACATTTCTTAATAGGCGAAGCTATAAACGTGCCGTTGCCTTTATCATTAGTAGAAGAAGGCAATTCGAGAGGTGTAAAGCTCTTTAGCGAAAGGAAGGCGATAGTTGAGCATTTTTGGCAAAGATGGAGAGAAGAATACCTTGTGACATTGCAAGAGCGAAAGAAGTGGCGAAGGGAAAGAGAGCCTGTGCAAGTTGGCCAACTGGTCATAATTAAAAGTGAAAATTTCCCACCAGCGCAATGGTTAATGGGTCGAATTAAGGAGTTAATCAAGAGCAAGGATGGAATAGTGCGATCAGTAGTTCTGCAAACTGAAACAGGCCAGCTCAAGAGGCCAGTCCAAAAGATATGTATCTTACCTGTTGAACAACAGATATAGAGTAGGTAGGGGTTACTTAGGCAGGGTAAGGATAGGCAGGTGTCTCAGCAAGTTATCGAAAGGGCAAGGAGATGAATAGGTGGAGAGCGAGCGAAAGTGCTAATCATAATCAGTGCCGATCTGCTATCGTTCGCGAAAACACGCACCGCGCTTGTGTCCGTTAAACCTGTGAACAATTCTCCCAACAAGCAAATAAACAAAAAAAAAAAAAAAAAAATTAAAAATATTCCATCCATTCTCCTACCCTTACAAAACAATAAACAATTATTTTCCTGCCGCGTCGCGCTACATAAATTAATTCAGTGAATTTAACCTATCCAGTGCCGTGTGTCATTCAATCAAATCAAAAAAAAAAAATAGACCTAACACAGTGCGTCCCCTTTAACCATCTCCTCCCCCACACCACTCGCATAGTTTCGTTGGCTGCACACATTTCTTCGATTTGATAATTTCTTATCTTATCTAGGTGGTGTGTGCAGGCAATGAAGCTGTGTGTTTGCTGGCGGATAGTTGATCAACGGTGTTGATTCCGTTGGTTAATCAAAGTCAAGTTGCTGGCTGGGCATAACACCGCTAGTAATTTGCTTTGGTTTTCCAATAGATCTACACTTGTTGATTACACTTAGATAGCGTCTGCGATTGATATTTTGTTTTGTGTGTTTTTGTGAATTGTAATGTCGGGTAAGTTTAGAGTCGATTTTAGCAACATTAGGGGGTTGCGATCGAATTTCTTTGCTGTGTACGCTCACACTGCAAAATACAGGCCAGCTGTTTTGGCACTGAGTGAAACACAGGTTGGTGTTGTTTCTGATCCTTCAGAGTTCAACCTGCCTGGATATAGCTTAGTGCCATTATTCTTTTCCTCCCATGGCCTCGCCGTTTATGTTCGGAATGATATTGCTTACCAACTTCTACCACAATACGGCCTCTGTTCTAATACGAACTTTAATTTCATGTGGTTAAAATTCACCGTCCGTAAGCAAATCATTCATTATTGTTTCATTTATAGAAGCCCCAATTTAGATAGCAATTCAACCTCTAACGAGTTTGATGCGCTATCTGAGTCCATAATAAGAATTGTCTCCCTTTATCCTCACACTGAAATCGCAATTGCGGGTGATTTCAATGTACACAATTCAGGTTGGCTTCGACATTCTGGCCAGACAACACCCGAAGGAAAATATGTTGAGATCTTCGCTGAGTTTAACGAATTAACTCAACTTGTAGATGAGCCCACTCGGGTTCCAGATATTGAAGGCCATGCGGCCAACACTCTTGACTTATTTCTCACTTCTCATCCCGAAAAATACAGGGTTATAGTATCATCTCCTTTAGGCAAATCGGACCATTGTGTCATATCGGTAGATTTTTCGTTTTCCGTCACGGTAAAAAAAGATAAAGTCCCCAAAAGAACTGTGTGGCAATATGAGAAAGCCAATTGGGACGGACTGAATAATTTCTTTCGAAATTTTAATTGGTCATTGTGCTTTCTCGACGGAAACGTTGATGCAACAGCTGATATGATATCTAACGTAATTCTCAACGGCATGAGAAATTTTGTTCCTCACAGAACAAAAAGTATCATCCCCAAAGAAAACTCGTGGTTTGATTCCAGCTGTAAAGAGGCGATTAGGGATAGAGAAAGAAGTTTTCGAACATTTAAAGATAACCCTACTGTAGAAAACCGAAATTTGTTCAAACGGGCCAGAAATATCTGTAATGCTCAAATACAAAGGGCTAAGTTCTTACATGACCAAAAAGTAAGGCAAAAAATACTGTTGTGTCCTAAAGGAAGTAAAAACTTTTGGTCTTTTGTGAAGAACATTAAGAACTCGACCACGTCATCGGTCCCAACGCTCGTCTTCAATGACTCTCCATATGTTAGCTCCATCGACAAAGCCAATTTGCTGGCAGCCCAGTTTGCTGCCAACTCGACACTTCCTCATAGCATATTGGCTCCACCTGAGCTCGAGTCTGCAAATTCTTTGATGAAGCAGATATTTTTCCGAACTCGCTTGGTTGCGAGAGTCCTTAAAGATCTCAACATACATAAATCCGCTGGTCCAGATGGTATCCCCGCCGTTATTCTGAAGAGGTGTTCTTCTACGCTGGCAAAACCACTGCGGAAACTTTTCCATCTTTCCTATTCTGCTGGGATTTTTCCGAGCAGATGGAAAACTGCATTTGTCCAGCCCGTCCCTAAAAAAGGCGAATCTTCCTCCCCTTCCAATTACCGTCCAATTGCACTTACGTCCCTTCTTTCCAAGGTCATGGAAACGTTGATAAACCGTCAACTTATGAAATATCTTGAAGAACGAAAGCTTCTTAATGACCGTCAGTACGGCTTTCGTAGCAAACGGTCCACTGGTGATTTGATGGCATATCTCACCGAAAAGTGGAACCAATCTTTACATTGTTTTGGAGAAAGTAAGATTATTGCGCTTGATATTTCTAAAGCATTTGATAGAGTTTGGCATCAGGCTCTTTTATCGAAAATGCGTGCTTTTGGTATCGATGAGTCTCTTCTTCGTTGGATTAGAAATTACCTTTCCGACCGTTCAATACAAGTTGTGTTGGATGGCTTCAAGTCTGATATCCACTTAATAAATGCTGGTGTGCCCCAGGGCTCCGTTTTGTCTCCGACTCTCTTCCTCATTTTCATTAATGATCTCTTGTCTGAAACTTCTAATCCGCTTAACTGTTTTGCTGACGACTCGACCCTCAGCTTTTCATATTCGTTTCCAAATTCACGTCCCTGCTCTTCGGATGTGGAACTGGAACGGTTGCGTATGATAAGCTCATTGAATTCTGACCTTGACAGCATTGTTGCATGGGGTCTTATGAACCGAGTAGAATTCAATGCTTCGAAAACTCAATGCTGTCTCTTGTCGTTGAAGCTTAACATTCCCCCATTGCCATTATCCATGAATGGTACCTGCATCGAAGAAACCGTAAAGCTGTCAGTACTTGGTATGTGTGTAAACGATGATCTTCGTTGGAATGACCACATATTTGAAGTCGCCAAAAACGCTGCTAAATGCTTAGGCTTCTTGAGACGATGCAGGAAATTTTTCACCCCTTCTGATCTGGCTACAATTTATAAGGCCTTCATCCGCCCAAAACTGGAGTATAACTCCCATATCTGGTCAGGTGCTTCTCAAACATCCTTGCGCCTACTTGATAGGGTACAAAATAGAGCGTTAAAATTGATAGGTGATAGTTCAATTGTAGAATCGATTGATTCTCTTGAACATCGTCGAAACGTTGCCTGTCTCACTCTCTTTTATCGCTTTTTCTACAAACAGTGCTCTAGTGAAATAGCCAGTTGCATTCCTCCCCTGAAACAATTTAGCCGCAACACTCGCCTCGCTAGGAATGCTCATCAGTTCTACCTTGAGCCCAACTTCGGGCGTACAGTCAAGTATAGAGATTCGTATTTCAGCCGCACCACCCGAATGTGGAATGCTTTACCTGACTCTGTATTTCCCCTGCATTACGATTTACAAAGATTCAAAAGCAATGTGCATCGGTGTCTCCTATTAAGTCCTCTCCTATTTTCCTAATGCTCGCACTGTGTTCTACAACATTATAAGGGTATTCATAACCCCTTGATGTGCGCGCAAATTATAAAAAAAAAAAAAAAAAAAAAATCAAAAGCTGCTGGCAACGGCAATCTTATTTCTTTACAGAGTGACGAAAGAGCGGATAGTTAACCAAGACCAGGTGAAGATAGAAGTGAATCATGTGATGATAGCAATGTAATAAGGGACGTTTAAAGAGGCTAGCTGCCCGCAAGATCAATACACGCCGAAGAGAAAAAACCAGATGTTTTTTGTTGGGACTGTATCGTACAGAGTACGAGTGTTCAATACCATGAAATATTAATCTAACCAATACATTGTAATCTACACTAATATAAGAGTAAAAGTAATTATTATAAGAAGAGAGATCAAACTGAGTAGAAGTCAAGTTAGTTGTAAAACAGAGAGCAGTACAAGCGGACGTGCATATAATAAATTGGGTTTTTTGCCATGATGGCTTTTTCCCAAAGAAAAAATATCTTGTGTTTTATTTTTGCAAGTTGGTTGTCGGTTCATTAATTTTCCTCATATTTTAATTAGAAGTATTATACATTTTGGTCCGAATCGAGCCGGATAGCGAAACAGCGACGCGATTAAGTGTATATATATATTGCATGTATAAAACATAAGCCGAGAGTTAAAATGACGCGAGTGCATACAGTGAATACGAATACATATACATTAAAATAATAAACTGAAAGTGTTGCGCGAGGGCACAATAACTATATACAAAAAAAAAAACCATAAGCTGGAAGTCCAAAGTGCGAAAGGTGCGAAAGGAGATAGTGACAAAATACACGTACATGCATAGAAAGACTCCAATAACGAAAAAAAAACTTAAAAAAAAAAAAAAATTTAAAAGTCGTTTTTGTAATTTTTGGTTTTCTCAAAAACTACAGGCTATTTTCGCATCCGGTTTTTTGTGTTTGATCAAAAATAAATAAGAGCATTGAAAATAAGCTAGAAAAATACTACTTAATTAAGTAAAATTTTGAAAAAAAATGGTTTGAAGAAAAAAAATTTAGTTTTTTTTTTCAAAATTTTGACTTTGATAATTATTATTTCAAAAACTATTCATATTAACAACTTATTTTTAAATTTTATTTAATGTATAGGTTTTTTGCTTTTCAAAATGCTATAGCACGACTCTGTAGGTATTACCGTAATTTTTAAATAATATTTTTTCCATTTTTAGTGATTTATTTCTTAAATTGCCCCTCCTGCCTAAACGGGGGAAAATGGACCCCCCCTCCCATAAGATTTTTTGCTTGTCTAAGTCTAACCTACACACCCTATCTTTTTGCAATACCTTATGCAAATCACCCTGTATATCAATTGCAATAAGTGGATGGAGGAGTTAAGCAATTTGTACGACTTTCTTCTTGAAATTAACCAAGAAAATGTAATGGTAATCGTAGATTGTAACGCAAGGGTAGGCAACTATCAGCTTCTACAACTAGAACCAGAGTTTATTCCAGGCCCCTTTAACATCACAAGATCAAAAAGACACAAAAGTTGACGGAAACGGGAAACAATTTATCGAAATGCGCGAGTCAATCGGTCTAACACTTTTGAATGGACGAACTAGAAGCGATTCGGGTTTCCATTTCACGTTCATCAGAGGAACCTCTTGCTCGATTATAGATTACTGTCTTGTGCGTGGAAGATGGTTGGAGTGTGTGGAGGATTTAAAAGTCGGGGCATGCTAAAAGAAGAATCGGCCAGAAATGATGCGGAGATGAAATTGCTACCCAGATTACAATGGAAGAACTCTCAACTGGAGCGCTATAAACGAAATCTAGACGGCATAATGGAATCAGTCAGCAGCAATCAACATTACTCGAACCTCACCACGGATATACTGGTCTTGTGTATAACTCAGGCCGCACAACCCTTTCAATCTGTCAGAAACCAGAAATGGAAAGAACCGTGGTTTGACAGAGATTGTGAAGCAGCAAGAAGAAAATCTTTCGGCTTTTTGAAACTCCTGAGGGTATCAAACTCAAGCCTTTCAAAAAACATGTACCAAGAGGTGAATAAGGATTTCAAAAGGGTTTGTAAGGAAAAACAGAAGTTATACTCGAACTACTTAAGCCAAAAATTATCAGAAGTAAACGACAGCCGTTCGTTCTGGAAAACAGCCCGTTCCCTCAATGGTATCTTTTTTGCTCAAAAAATAAAAATCAGTACGAATATATTAGCCGAACATTTCGAAAATTTACTCAGTAAGCCTGTAAATTCAAACCATTTGATTCTCTATGCCAATCCTTTAATAGAAAATGAAGAACTTGATCGTGCCTTCACTGTTCAAGAAGTCTCAAAAGTTATACACCGATGTAATTTGAACAAAGCTCCAGGAGAGGATCGAGTGCCGTATGAATTTTTCAAATATGCCACGGTGAATTTTATTGAAAAACAAACCGAGGCATACAACTTTTTTATTCAATAGGAGAAACGTTCCAGAAAGTTTTCGCAATCAATTATCGTGGAATATCGTTTATGAATTCGGTAGTGAAAATATTCAATGGTGTCATTCTAGACAGACTCACAAGCTGGGTACAACAAAACGAATTACTTAGCGAGTTTCAAGCCGGTTTCAGGGAAGAATATTCCACAGCTGATAATATTTTTTTACTAACCTGTTTTGCCAGGTCCTACCTTGACAGGGGAAAAAAGTTATATGGATTCTTCGTTGATTTCAAAGCAGCTTTCGACTCAATCGAGAGAAATGCCCTCTTTTACAAGTTATGCTGTCTTGGAATGTCAACAAAAATGTTAACGGTAGTACAAAGCTTTTATGAAAAAAATGCAACAGCAGTTTGGGATGGAAGCGAGAGGTCAGCTTGGTTTCATACTAATACCGGAGTTAAACAAGGGTGTTTGCTTAGCCCACTTCTCTTCTCGCTCTTTTTGGATGACCTAACATCGGCTTTGACTGAAGGAATTAGTTTTGTGGGAGTTAACATCAAAGCACTTATGTATGCAGACGATATCGTCATACTAGCGGAGTCGCCGCAAACGATGCAAATGATGATCAACAAGTTGCATGACTATTGCCGCTTTTGGAACCTCAAGGTTAACACCAACAAATCCAAAATTCTGGTTTTCCGTAATGGAACAGGCAGATACGCAAGAGATGAAAAATGGATCTGGGAAAATTAACCGCTCGAAATAGTAAAGGAGTACAAATAACTTGGAGTACTCATTATACCACAACTTTCTTTTAAAAAACATCTACAAGGTAAACTCATCGGCTCGAAAAAGGCTATCAACTACAACTGGAAGGGAGTCCTGGGAAAAACAAATGTTGCCCCAAGCGCTAAGTACAAACTTTTTGAAGCGGTTATGCGAGCAAGTATGTGCTATGTACGGCGAGGAAGCATGGACCTTATCGAAAGCGGATGAGGAAACTTTTGGTCGTTTCGAAAGAAAAATTCTCCGAATGATCTTTGGTCCCGTATGCGAAGACAATGTGTGGAGAAGAAGATACAACAACGAGCTGTATGAGCTGTACCGCGACATGGGCATAGCCAGAAGAGTACGCATCGCCAGGCTACGATGGTTGGGCCATGTAGAGCGGATGGACCCAAACGCTCCGGCTCGTCGGGTGTTCGAAAGCACATTGCAGGGAAATCGCGGAAGGGGAAGACCTCGTCTTAGGTGGCGCAATCAAGTGGATGAAGACCTCAACCGACTTGGAGTGCGAAACTGGAGAGAGCTCGCCCGAAATCGAAATCGTTATAGAAGGATGTTGGTTGAGGCCCAGGTTCACCCCGAACTGTAATGCCCACCTAAGTAAGTAAGTAAGTATGTGCTATGCTGGTCAGGTTTGGGGTTTTCGACAATATGATGAAGTAGAGAAATTGTTAAGGTACTTTCTCAAAAAAATATTCCGTTTGCCGGAAAATACACCAACATATAGGCTGCATCTGGAGACTGGAGTATCACCGCTTTACATTTTCTCACTCAGAATGCATTTTAATTATGTAGGAAAAATACTAGTCCTCTCAAATCATCGACTTCCGAACATAATTGCAAGAAATCTGCTGCAGCGAAAGTTCCAGTTTTTTGCGGAATGGTCACGGCTTGAACTTCAGTACAACGTCGAATTGATGGAGACAGGGTTGGAGGAATGGAGTAAGAACTTTGAGGTGTTGATGGCAAAGATCGAGGAAACAAGTTCTGAACAATATGCTGAGATGGCAACCCGAAGTGAGTCTAGAATGATGTACAAAATCCTTCAGCATAACCTTGGTGCCAATAATTATTTCCATGATCGATATTCGATTCACACAATCACTACCATTTTTAAAACCAGAGGAGAGTTACTTCGTCTAAATTTCCAACCATATGCCCCAGTGAGAAATACAGAGTGTTCCCTGTGCAATCACAGAACCACAGAAAACAAATATCAACAATAAATATAACAAATATTCTTAGCTAT
This sequence comes from Melanostoma scalare, assembly GCA_949752695.1. Lineage (NCBI taxonomy): Eukaryota > Metazoa > Arthropoda > Insecta > Diptera > Syrphidae > Melanostoma > Melanostoma scalare. The sequence continues at coordinate 93,902,764 of OX456986.1, forward strand.
CTGCCCTGTTTTGAAAGAAATAAGACTTGCCTTTTGGGGAAAACCTACTTTAACTTTGAGTGAAGCTGTTGAAGCTCTAAACGGCCAAGAGTGGAATGCGTTATACAATTATGTGAAAGCCGCCTTAAGATATCGCAACCAAATCTTAAATGAAGCATTTTTAAAAACAAAATAAAAACTTGAGATTATCCTGAGATTTTTTAACTGTCAATATTAGTTTACGATAGATATATATTTGTTTTAATTAAATATTTATAAAACAAATTTAATCGTAACATTGTCAAAATAACACTCTTTTTCCTGGCTGACAAAAGCCAATGCTATATATTGTGAACACGATTTTGAATTATTTTGTTAAATAAAGTCACTTACACATTACTACTACTACTATAATAACCGGGATGATAAGTGTCTTATACAGGGACACTTTAGTTGCTCGAGAGAGGACTTTACTACTCAATTGCCTTCTTAAGGGCCAACTATAATACACTTAGCTCAGCTTAGGCTAGTGTCAAAAACCAGACGAAAAGTTTCTGAAAGGGTTCGTTAAACAAAGAGCAACTATAATGGATTCTGGCTACTTAACATGTAAACATGCGTTGAGCTGAATTGAGTTGATTTGATACCACAGAAGAGATATACAAGAAGTCAAACCACACTACACAATGAAGACAAATGGCAGTTGCGTAGCAAGAGAAGTGTTTGTTTTCTCTCTTCTTTTCTTAATCTATGGTTGATACGCCTTAAATTTGACACTTACGTAAGTTCGAGCCAATGCAATGGCTCTTGCTTATTTGCTCGAGAGTGAGCGAAATTTAACGAAACTGAGTAGAACGTCTATTATAGTTACTGTCATATAAAATAGTGTATTGGCTCGCTCGCGTAAGTAGGCTTAAGTTCGGCAAAGTGCATTATAGTTGGCCCTTTAGTCCGTAGAAACAGTGATTGGCAAGAGTTATTCTTCGTTTGATTTCAGCGCTGGTGTCGTTGTCTGAATTAATAGCGGCGCCTAGGTAGACAAAGTCCTTAACCACCTCAAAGTTATAGCTGTCAATCGTGACGTTCTGTCCAAGACGTCGGTGTTGGGTGTCCTTTCTTGATGACAGCATATACTTGGTCTTGCCCTCATTTACCACTAAACCCATCTTCTTCGCTTCCGTCTCAATGCTCATAAACGCGCCATTGACATCACGCTGCGTTCTTCCAATTATGTCAATATCGTCGGCATATCCGAGCAATTGAACGGATCTTTGCAAAGATTGTGCCTCTTGTGTTGACGTGGGAGTTTCGCATTATTCTTTTAAGAACGATGTTGAAGAAGTCGCATGACAGTGCATCGCCTTGTCTAAAACCTTTTTTGACATCGAATGTATCGGTGAGATATTTTCCGACCCTGATGGAGCAGCGTGCGTTCTCAATCGTCATCCTACAAAATTGGACAAGTTTGGTAGGGATGCCAAAACTAGACATGGCTCTATATAACTCCTCTCTATAGATGCTGTCATACGCAGCCTTAATCGATAAAATGGTGGTAGGTATCAATTTGAAGTTCCTGGGTTTTTTCCAAGATCTGCCGTAGTGTAAAGATTTGGGCTATGGTGGCCTTTCCTGGTCTAAAGCCGCACTGATAAGGACCTATCAGGTTGTTGACGAATGGCTTCAGACGCACACACTATACGGCATACTCAGCACTTCAGAGGCGGCATCTCTGATAAGTGATTGGCAGTGCTGCCACTGGTTCTCTATACTTGATGCTGGCGGCATAAGACTTCTTAAAAAGTTGTAATAGACTCGATCGGAAAAGGATTTGGCGATCTCTTGCGATTGTAGTTGTCCAACGTCGAATTTTCTCACAGTATTTCCTGGTTTTGGCTTGGATCGGGATATCCGCAGTCGAACCTTGGCTACAACAAGGTATTTGTCCGTGGGTTGGCCGCTCGGAATGTTCGGGCATCTTCTATACTGGAGAAGTGTCGTGCGTCGATCGCAATGTGGTCAATCTGGTTGAAAGTTGATTGATCAGGAGATTTCCATGTCCCTTTGTGGATATTGAGGTGCTGGAACCGCGTACTAGCTACCAGAACATCTCGCCCCGCAGCGAAATCGATCAGCCTGAATCCGTTATCGGAGGTGTTGTCGTGCAGGCTGTATCTTCCGATTATTTTACCAAAGATATCCTGTCTTTCTAGCTTGGCATTAAAATCTCCTAGAACAATCTTAATATCATAGCCAGGGCACTGCTCATATGTTTTGTCCAGGAGCTCGTAGAATACATCTTTAGTGTCTTCATCATTTTCCTCTGTGGGGACGTGTGCGCAAATAAGGCTTATGTTGACGAATTCAGCCTTAATGCGGATTGTTGCTATGCGCTCGTCCACATAGTTGAAACTCAAGACTTTTTGCCTGGGTCTAGTTCCAACAACAAATCCACATCCAAACAGTCGCTGCTTTTGTTGTCGGTAGCAATCGCCGCAGTAGATATCGCAGTCTTTTGATTTGCGTCTACCCGGTCCATCCCATCGCATTTCTTGGATAGCGGTAATATCTGCTTTGTAGCAGTTTAGGGCTTCCGCTTGTTGTTCGGCTGCACGTGATCTATTAAGGGGCCTAACATTCTACGTACAAATTGGAAGTTCGTTGTCCGTTTTTCGTTTGCTAGGTTCGTCATCAGTAAATTCGTCCGTATCTGAGGCTTGTCGGTGCTTCGCAACTAGCGATTGCTTTACGTTGCCGGGAAGTCACCCCGACAGCACGACCCCCAACATGGAGGGCCAGATCCTTGTATAACTCCAAAGATGGGGAGCCGTATATACCGTTCCTGATAGGCCTGAGCTCCAAATATGTATGTTGTAGTAGCCCTATAAGGTGTTCACTAAGTAGTTCAACCTGACAGGAACTGTAGACGCCACCGTTGATTCCAACTAGGGAATTCCTCCACTGCCGTCTGGATGAAAGAAGAGGTGCCTTAGTGGGAACACCTCTCCCCCCTCTCTTGTTTGCTGCCACCAACAACCTTCCACTAGGGTGGAGACCCAATCTCCAGTTGAGGTACTAGGCACCCGATGTGGGTTTTTAGAAAAACCTATGAACGCTAGGGTCCTCTTGGGTGCACGTGTCTACCATTTAAACATCAAAGAAGATTTTAGACTCCAGAAGATTTTTTATTATTGAGCGAGATTCTCAACATATAAATACTTTCAGATGACGTGAAAGGAGTAGTTCCTGTTTCCTAGCATTATTTGAGGGGGAGAAGGTAGTCAGTCTTTCGAGCTGATAGCTTTCTTCGAAAGAGTTGACTGTAGATAGAACTTCATTTTCAATGTTCTGATCATCAATAGACGTTCTTTCAGAGTAATCAGCAGAATAAATATCTTTAAATGCATTTAATTTAGATTGAGCATCATGAAGCTCTTGGTCATTATAAAGAATAATATCTTTCGAGATATCTGTTCCGAAAAACTTATTTCCAGTTATATTGTCTATCTCTCTAAAAGCCTGGGGAGAAGGTTTAATTTTTTCCAAACTAGATTTAAATGCATTACTTAAGTCTAAACTAATATTTTTTCTTGAAAATTTGCTAATGCACTGTATTTTAGGGTGAAGCTCACGATATTGTGGGTCAACCCTACTTCCAATTACCGTCCAATTGCACTAACGTCCCTTCTTTCCAAGGTCATGGAAATGTTGATAAACCGTCAACTTATGAAATATCTTGAAGAACGAAAGCTTCTTAATGACCGCCAATACGGCTTTCGTAGCAAAAGGTCCACTGGTGATTTGATGGCTTATCTTACCGAAAAGTGGAACCGATCTTTACATTGTTTTGGAGATTATTGCGCTTGATATTTATAAAGGATTAAATAGAGTTTGGAATCAGGCTCTTTTATCGAAAATGCGTGCTTTTTGTATCGATGAGTCTCTTCGACTCCGATGAGTCTCTAAGACTCCAATAACGAAAAAAAAACTTTAAAAAAAAAAAAAATTTTAAAAAGTCATTTTTGTAATTTTTGGTTTTCTCAAAAACTACAGGTTATTTTGGCATCCGGTTTTTTGTGTTTGATCAAAAATAAATAAGAGCATTGAAAATAAGCCAGAAAAATACTACTTAAATACGTAAAATTTTGAAAAAAAAATGGTTTGAAGAAAAAAAATTATGTTTTTTTTTTTTAAATTTTGACTTTGAAAATTAATATTTCAAAAACTATTCATATGAACAACTTATTTTTAGTTTTTATTTAATGTTTAGATTTTTGGCTTTTCAAAATGCTCTAACACGACTCTGTAGGTATTACCGTTATTTTTAAATAATATTTTTTCCATTTTTAGTGATTTTTTTCTTAAATTGCCCCTCCCGCCTAAACGGGGGAAAATGGACCACCCCCCCCCCCTCTCATACGATTTTTTGCTTGTCTAGGGCCAACCTACACACCCTATCTTTCTGTAATACCTTATGCAAATCACCCTGTATAGGAAATGTTCCTCTTAGCAAAATTAACTAACAAAAAGATCTCAGAGTTATATTTAACTCGATGATCTTTTTCAATAGCCACGTAGACTACATCGGAGCTAAAGCTATGTTGGGATTTGTAATTCGACATTCGACAGAATATAATGATCCGTTGACACTTAAATGTTTGTATTTTGCTTATGTTAGATTAGTCCTAGAATATATCTGTGTTATATGGAATCCGATTTATTCAACACATTCAAACAGGTTGGAGCGAATTCAAAAACGTTTCACTAGATACTTGTTCTATCTTTTACGCTGGAACATTGTTAGATCTTCATACAATGCTCGCTGCCAGCTTTTTGGCCTACAAAACCTGGAAACACGTCTTAAATAATTTGACGCAATGTTTGTAAGAGATGTCTTAAATGATAAAATTGCTTGTTTTTTTTTTTTGCTTGATTTGATTGGTATCAATTGTCAATCAAATTCCTTCCGATCTAATAATTTATTTTTTGAATACATAATGCAGGTTTTGATATTTTGAACTTTCCTTTTAATAGAAATATTTTTAAATAAAATTTGAGATCTATTTTGCACTCTGGTGGTTAATTAGGTATATATATACAATCCATGTTTAGTAATAAATAGTCTGTAAGAATTTTGTAATTCCGATTGACTGAATTTAATAAATAAATAAATAAGTAAATAACAGTAACATTAAACAAGTCGATTAGCAGCGTGTTAAATGTTTGCGAGATAAGGAAATTCGAAAGTATTATCAGCCAGTTGCATTATAAGCCAGTTGATTGGAATGCAAAAGAAAACAATGCATAGTAACTTTAACTTATGTGAATTAATGTTTCAGCGAGATCAGTGCAAGACGAAATGACAATTTGCGAGCAGATTGTTGCGAAATAAATAAAATAGTTTTTGACATCCGCGAGCTGTTCGGCACCCATTTTTTGTGATCTCTTATCTAACTCTGGGCTTTTCCAAATAAGAAGTTTTACTAACAAATTAGGAAGACAACTTGACCTCGTTTTTTCTTCTGATCCTTTCAACTCTGACGTTTCTGAAATCTTCTATCGACCCTTGACTCTTGAAAACTTCTTCTCCTTCGAGAAAGTTATGATAAAGTTTTATCCACAGTTGATTCGTAATTGTCTCCCTCTTAACTATCGTAAGGCTCATTTCAATCAACTTAAAGTTTTGATAAATTAGATCGGTAGATAGATAGATAGTTTTTTATTAGTTTTCATTGTTCTATTACCAAGCTTACAAAAAAAGGAAAAAGCATGGCATATTCGCCGTCTGCCTAGTTGACAAAACATAAAAAATAAATCAATAAATATAAATAAGATTTTTCTATCTATAAATTAGATCGATTTTAACCTTTTTATCAATGCTCTTACTCCCATCGATATCGCTCTTTCTTTCTTCTTTACTGCCATCTTCGAATGTATCATCCAAACTGTTCCTCATTCATCACAAAAATATTGTGTATCATCTCCCCCCAATGGTGTACTAATAAATTGCGTACACTTCGATATCTCAGGAATAGGTTATGGAAAACTTACATAAAATCTAATTCTTATATTGAATACATAAGTTATCGACAAGCTTTCTTGAACATTTCATCCTTATTTGAAACTCTTTAATACAATTACCTTGATAAACGTAGACTTGTTTCATCTCTGAGCATATGCGCTTCTGAGAAAATCCTGTTGTTCAACTCAATTCAATTTATTCAGCAGCAGTAATCAAATATATAGGTACAATTCAATATTTTTTGTTTTGTTAGAGATTTAGGATAGATACAATTCCTTTACAACTATAGCAAATAATAGGTATAACGATTTAAATTTTTTTGTCAAGATTAATTACAATAAGTGAAGGGAAAGCTACAAACGAAAACCCTTTAAAGAAAACTTAAACCTAATATTGCAACACTCCCATAACAAACTTTTTTTGACTATTTTTATTATTTACCATTTCATAATACATATATGAGGTTTTGAAATTTATATTTGGCTTATTAGTATATTATCAGATAAGATACAATTTTATAAAATTTTTGTTTCGAAATATTAATGAGAGTCTAAGAAGTTGATATTGGCTAATTCATGTAGTCTCTGAGTAGAGTAATATCGAGGTAAATTAAGCATAGTCAAGTATTTTATTTTGCAATCTTTTTAAGTTTTAATTTGTGCACAATCGTACCAAACAGGGGCACCATATAGGAGAATCGCTTGAAAAATTGTTTTAAACATAAGAAGTTTGTTTTCTTTACTGAGCTTAGATTTTCTACAAATTAAAGGATAAATAATTCTGGGGGTCAATTCCCGATCTGTGAAGCTGTGAAAAAAAGTGAAAAAAAAAAATATCATTTTACTTTTCATACAGTTTTTTTCATTTTATCACTTCACGAACCCACTCTAAGCGATTGCGGATCTAAAAAGTACTAAAACTTTCTAAATGATAAATTCTGACAATTTTCTTTCATTTTCTCTCTCATTTCAATTGGATTCCAATTGGATTTTTCATCGTTTCAGTTTTGCGGCCATTTTTCATAATTGAATTTTTCACCGACTCATACGGCAATGAAAAGAAACTTATCGTATGAAAAAAAATTGACATTTGAGGTTGGATTTTCACTAATCGAGAATCGAATTTTCGGTGAAGCTGTGATAAATGTTTTCACTTTACAGCTTCACAGATCGGGAATTGACCCCTGATGTAGGTATATGTTAATTTTATCAATAGTGGTAGATATATGTTTTTGAAAGTTTAGTTTTTTATCTAACATGATGCCGAGATATCTGCAATGCTCGGACCAATCAATGTTAACTGAACCTAGCTGAAATTGAAAAACATGCTTTTCGTCGGCGAGTGAACCAAATTGCTTGTGTTTTATCAGGATTGATTTTAATTTTCCACTTGAAAAAATAATTTTCTAATAGAATTAGAGAAGATTGCAGCTTTTGGTGGACATCTAGATATGTCACCCCCGAACAGAAGATAGCCGTATCATCAGCAAACATAGCTATTTTGACGGCCTCACTTAAGGCGGGTAAGTCGGACACGTAGATATTAAAAAAGATGGGACCAAGTACAAAACCTTGAGGCACACCAAATTCAATGTTTTGAACGAAAGAAGTTCCATTTTGAATTTTAACTAAAAACTTTCGACTGTTTAAAAAACTTTGAATGATTTTTATTGTTGACAAAGAAAAGTTTAACATATAAAGCTTATGAATCAAGCCGTTGTGCCAGACTGTTTCAAAAGCTTTAGCAATGTCTAACAGGATCAAACCGGTAGATTCCTTAGAAGAGAGCTTATGTGAACATGTTTTTTAATCCTTGCAATTTGTTGGATTGCATTGCGGTTGCACCTAAATCCGAATTGAAAGCTAGGCAAAATATTATGTTCAGCTAGGTAAAAGGTGCCTTTTCTCTCTCATCGCGTCACATATAAACTTTTTTACATGTAAATTTTTGATCGAAAGATACTAACCAGTAAAGCATCAAGCGCATTTTGGATGTTCTGGCCGTGAATTCGTTGTCTTCACATCTTGACTTCTGACAGAAATTTTTTTTTTTCACAATCTGATATATCTTCGTTAAATGTGTAGAGGTCAGCGCATTTCTTTTCGTTAAATTCTTGTTTAAAAAACTTGTGTGACTTTAATTCGTATTCAGAACAAATTCTAGCAACATGCTCATATATAACGTGGAAAGAAGAATCTGTGGTTTCGCGTTTGTTAGTAAATTCATTCAAAGCGTCATCTGCCAGCTTAGTAGCCTCACTCAGATCTTTTTTAGATTGCAATTCCCGACTCAAAGGCAAAACAATCGAATTAACTGATTTCATTATGTTGTGAGTGTGCTTTTTGTCAAAGGCTGAGGTAGGCTCAGCGGATCCAAGGTCTTCTAAAGAAGCAGCAAAACTTTAGTTTAATGAAGTTAGTTTTATTTCCGATATTCAATATTGTAATTCTTATAATATTTTGTACAATGGTTTTAAGCTTTTATAATTTCAATTCAGGTTTCTAGTTCTATTGCTATGGGCGGTGACACTATGAGCGGTGGACACTAAATTCACAACGAGACAGCGTTGGACACTAAATTCACACCGAGATAGCGGTGGACACTAAATTCACAACGAGATAGCGTTGGACACTAATTTCACACCGAGATAGCGGTGGACACTAAATTCACAACGAGATAGCGTTGGACACTAAATTCACACCGAGATAGCGGTGGACACTAAATTCACAACGAGATAGCGTTGGACACTAAATTCACACCGAGATAGCGGTGGACACTAAATTCACAACGAGATAGCGTTGGACACTAAATTCACACCGAGATAGCGGTGGACACTAAATTCACAACGAGATAGCGTTGGACACTAAATTCACACCGAGATAGCGGTGGACACTAAATTCACAACGAGATAGCGTTGGACACTAAATTCACACCGAGATAGCGGTGGACACTAAATTCACAACGAGATAGCGTTGGACACTATTATACTCACCTGAATCTTCCCTAGATGACCGCTCACTTGCCACGGTCGGCGCAGACTGACTTTTCATGTTTTGGCTTGGTCGTCTTATACACCTTTCGACGACAACTGGGTGTGCGTCGTACTGGTGAACGAAATCCAAATGGAAAATTCCATTCAACGTATTGATAATGAAGTGCCTGTAGTGTTGTTGTGTTGCGATATGTATCGGGCATCGCATGTTAAGGTGGTTTTGGTGTTTTGGTGTTGTTTTGGTGGCGTCGTATGATTGATGTGGGGGTGAATTTGTAATGGTTCATTACATTCCCCCCTTTCTTTCGGAGACGAGAACCTTCTCGTCTTGACTGGTGGTCCACAGGTGGTGGACGGAAGTGTAGCTGATAAGCAACAACCTTAATTCCGGAAGGGTGGGGGCTCAGGTCCGGGACGTTGTGAACATTGCTTCACGAGTGGTTGCCCTGCAAGAGACATAGAAAAATTTTTTTGGCCCAAGATGTCCATTCCAAGGATAGCATCGTTGGTTAATCCTGGTAAAAATACGACTTCTCCTTGAACCACGCATCCTTCAAGACTTAAGGTGGCTGAATAGACCTCTTTGGTAGTGGTATGACTTGCGTTTGCTAAATGAATTTCACGTTCCTGGTAGCGCACAGGAATTTCCAAAGCTCTGAACTTATCTCTTAGTGCCGGACCGATAAACGAATTCGTAGAGCCGGTATCCACTAAGTCGTTGAAACTTTTTTCTTCAACTTTTATTGGTACAAATACCCTATTGTCAATGCAGACTTCCTTATTAGGTTGTCTCGGTATGTTCTGTTGTGGCCCTTCTGGGCATGCTGGTGAATCCATCTCAACCGTTTCGGTATGTTCATCTTGCATGCAGCGTTTATTATACCGTGCCCACGAACGGGTAAATCGACTGCCTGTTGTAGACTTCCTTGGTTTCCTCCTGCTTCGGTTCGGGCTTCGTTTAGATATAACATCAGATTGAGGCATGAAAACAGTTGCTATCTGGTGAAGTCCTGTATTATTTGTTGGATGATGCTCAGCTTCGAATACAGCAGCAGTTCGATTATTCCAGTTTTGGGTCGGCTGGGTGTGGCGCTTGCAAGGGCAGTCTTTGGTTAAGCGTCCGTCTTCTCCACAGTTTGAGCAAAATAATCGAAAGGGTCGGTGGCAGTTCCTCTTCTGATGTCCTCTTTGTTTACAATTCCAACAATGCGTGTTGCGATCATACGGCACCGATATTGCTGCAAATTGTGCTCGGGGTGTAGGAGGTGGGCCCAAGGCGGGTCTCATATTTTTTTCTCCGTTTTTGACATACTCGTATTCTTCTGCTAGGTCCGTCAGTTCCTCCAACGTCTGGAAATCCATCCTTCGCACAGCAATTCGGTATTCCGGGCAATTCGGAGGCTGTCATATATCCGATCGACGTTGTCCTCCTGACTCATCTTGGGATGCTGTCTGATAAGATATTCCATGGCCCGGATGAAGTCTCTGGCTTTCTCCCGCGGCCCTTGTTTCTTTCGCCAGATCTCCTCCTCCAACTTGTGGACGAAACGTGGCGGTAAGAAGTACCTGAGGAACGCTTGGCGAAACTCCTCCCATGTCTGAAAACTTCCTCGGTGGATTCGTAGCCACTCTAGGGCGGAACCTCTGAAGATTTCTGGGAAGGTTCGGAGGATGTGCTCTGCTGGTATCGAATAGCAATGTACCAACTCCTCTAGGCGTTCCATGAACTCGAGGGCATTTCCCGAGCCGTCAAACTTAAGGCCCCATTTACGGACGGTGTTCATGGTCTCGGCCTAGGGACTTCGTTACATTCTGTATGGACCTGGTTGGTTGCTACTCTCTAACTCGGGATAGTGGGTTGGCGGACACAAGGTGCTGGAACTTAAACTTGTTGCTGGACAGACGCCACTAGTCTGGTGGTACAGGCCTCCTACGGCTGGAGGTACATGTAGCTGTAGTTGGGCGTTAGGCTCTTCGGTCACCTCTGTTGCATTGGCAGGTTGCGGTGGTGCTTCGGTTTCATCTTTGTATTCCCGTTCTTGAACCAACTGTGAGATTTCCGTGCACAGGTTCTGGGTCGAACGGTGAGCCCTGGAGTCTTTGATGTAAGTACTCAGGCGGGATCGCAGCGCAGACACTGTGCCACTAGTATCTAACCTTTTGGAAGCCATTTTCTCAATGAGTTCCGTCTTCTTCAGCAGGTAGATGGACGCGAGACTTTCTTCGACGTCCATGTTGACATTACTGTCGGTATTTGCCATGGTTTTATGCCACTGACAACGGTTTTAAAATTTTAGCTTTCTTTTTTAGCTCGATAGTGAGCTCCTCTGGTTTTGATCGGTTGGTATCCTCGGTGTATGACAGGTCGGTCGGTATGATCCCTCAAAGAGTTAGTTCTTCTGGAACGGTCGGTCGGTCGGTAAATCTGGATAAGAAATAACTCCTCTGACTGGATCAATCTTTATTCGGTGTAATACAGGTCGGTCGGTATGGACTTCTTTACAAGTTGATTCTTCTGGAACGGTCGGTCGGTAAATCGGTTAACCAACTTCAAAGAAGTCCCTGCTCGGGCGCCATTTGTGAGGATGCTTTTTGTCAAAGGCTGAGGTAGGCTCAGTGGATCCAAGGTCTTCTAAAGAAGCAGCACTAAATTCACACCGAGATAGCGGTGGACACTAAATTCACAACGAGATAGCGTTGGACACTAAATTCACACCGAGATAGCGGTGGACACTAAATTCACAACGAGATAGCGTTGGACACTATTATACTCACCTGAATCTTCCCTAGATGACCGCTCACTTGCCACGGTCGGCGCAGACTGACTTTTCATGTTTTGGCTTGGTCGTCTTATACACCTTTCGACGACAACTGGGTGTGAGTCGTACTGGTGAACGAAATCCAAATGGAAAATTCCATTCAACGTATTGATAATGAAGTGCCTGTAGTGTTGTTGTGTTGCGATATGTATCGGGCATCGCATGTTTAGGTGGTTTTGGTGTTTTGGTGTTGTTTTGGTGGCGTCGTATGATTGATGTGGGGGTGAATTTGTAATGGTTCATTACAATGTAACAGGCGATTTGGAATTCAACCGTCGAAATCGCTGTCAAAAGATGCAATGCATTTTGCGAAGTATCTCGATCTTTCCACGTTTTGATTTCTTCCGAAGATTCAATAACAGCCGGTTGCAATTCAACTGCTTCATGAGACTGAACCCACCTGGTAGGACAAACAGACATTAGCTTTTGTTTTTTTTCTCACTTTTGTTTGTCATTTTTGAAGTTTCTTGGTGTAGAACGTTCTGTCTTTTAGGCCAGTGAAAAAATGCTTCAATCGCTTCGATAGTTCCTAATGCATTTTTGATTCCTGACACTTCGCATGCTGCATTGACTGCCAAACTGAAGCTGTGTGCAGCGCAATGTACATAAATTGCCAGGGGGAAATACGATCTCAGGTGTGCACCAATGAATTGGACACTCATTGCCGGAGACCCCGTCGAATCCTTGGCCATAAATATATGAGCAATCGACGACAACATCATGTAAATAATTTGTGATTGAATCTGCTATACCTCGTATATATAAATAAAATTTTGAGTAAGAGACCCCCCCCCCCCCCCCATGCCCAAATCCTGGATTCGCAACTGGTAAACTGATCACATAAATAATCAATGTGTTGCGAATTAATAGTAACGTTGGATGCAAAATCATTCATATTGCAGTTTTTGTTGATAAACGATTTAAAAAGATTCCACTTTGCAGCAGAATAATTGTAATAAAAGCTGTTCTGCTTAACAGGAGCTATGTTATTCAAGGTAATATTTACAGGAAGGTGGTCGGATCCAAGCTTATTAAATGTAAAAGGCCTATTGCAGTAATTGGGTATGTTGGTGACAAAGAAGTCAAGGGTTGAGGTACTCTTACCTCGAGCGGTGGGAATATAAGTATAGTTAGGTTAGGTTACAATGGCTGCCAGGAAATACACCCGACACACTTAGACCAATATTAGGTCCATTGTGATACCATAAAAATTATGCGAGGGAGTACCTCGCTTAACAAAACCATTTGGAGCTTACAATAAAGCGAAGGAGATGCAGGGGATCTGTGTGCGCCAGATCGCTTGGATCATCGAGAAAATATTTCCCCAGATGCCTCTTTCTTTTAGAAGAGAGTGCAGGACATGAGCAGAGGAGGTGTGGGATTGTCTCCTCCTCCTCCTCATCTAAGCAACTTCTGCAGAAGTCATTAGAGGGAACGCCAAGTCTTATGGCGTGTCTTCCTATCAGACAATGTCCGGTAATGACATTGATTACGGAGCTAACTTGCAATCTGGTAATGGATAACAAATGTCTTGTGCGTTTTGGATCTAGTCCTGGCCATATACGTTTTGTTGCCACGCACGTGGTGATATTGTTCCACCTGTCATTTGTTCTGTCCATTGCCTCTTGCTTTAGCATAAGTTTACATGTAGCGATTGGTATACCAATATTCAACCTGCTGGTTGAGATCGGTAGAACGGTTCCTTCTCTGGCGAGTTCATCGGCTTTGCAGTTACCCACGATATCTCTGTGCCCCGGCACCCAAATGAGGTGAATATTGAACTGTTCAGCCATCTCCCTAAGAGATAGGCGACAGTTAAGGGCGGTTACTGAGTTCGTCACTACATACAGAAATTATGGATCTTGAAAGCCCGTCTCTTCTAATGAACACTTCCTCAGTTGCTACTATTCCAACATCACCTATAGCTACAACATCAGAGTCTGCATCAACAATACAACCGTCGATCATTAAATTCGGTACAACATGGAGTATCACCGACTGGAACCGTCGGTTGGAAAAAATCATTAATAACCAACCAATAAGCAGCTCTTGTTTCATAGTCAAAAACGCACCTTATCATACTACAGAATCCTGGCTTCTTCAATATTTTAAGCAAAACTACTTTTTTAAACCATTGAATTGTAATTGCATTTCACCCGGAAAATTCATCATCACTATACAAAGCGATTACTTATGGATGTTTTCTGGTCCTCTTCTTAAGCTAAGAAACAGTAGGATGAAAATTGTTCCCGAATACGCCAGACCATCCTTATCTAAACTCAGCTCTAATTTTACTTCAAATTATAATCACAACCATAATACTAAGCCTCGAACTAGCTTTAAAAGTAAACGTAACGAACCAAAAACTATCTCTAGATCCCTAAAAAATGTAAAGCCTCTAACCAATTCCCACTCCCAGGTTCATTATCCTAATTTCACTCCCTCACATGTCGTTCCTATACCAGTTAATCATCCCGACTTAAGTATCGATACCAATTCCAAACCCATTCGTAATAATCCACATTTTCTTGATCCACTTTTCCCTCCTGCTGTAAAAGTATCAATGCAGACCTCTGATAGTACCGAATCTCGTTACACAATGTCCAGGCTACGAGACCGTCGTATATATGACAATGTTCGTCTCTACTTAGCCTACTTATATAATACCGCAGAGTCCGTTTGCATTGATGGCAAGACTAAAACAAACGTAATGTTGCATATCCAACAAGAAGGTCTCCCGACCAATGTTTCTGCCCTTAGAAAAATTTATAACTCTTTTCACGAAGCTTTCAATGTTTCTAATCAAATGGTCGCTGATGACTTACAAGCCTACGCGGCTTATATTAAATCCAAAAATAACTCTTATACCCGACGAAATCGTACTAGGAATGATGCTCGCCTTTAACACCGCCTTTCCTCCCCACTCACTTAATCCCTCGGCCTTCCTTACTATATACTACCAGAATGTTAGAGGGCTTCGAACCAAAACGTCCTCAGTTTTTACTAATTCACAATCATTTCCTCATGACATTTTTGCTCTAACTGAGACAAACCTTACTCCAAATATTCTAGACAGTGAACTATTTACATCAGAGTACCTAATTTTTCGTCAGGACGGTCTGATCAATGACAGTGAAGAACTGGGCCGTGGTGTTTTGTTAGCGGTGAACTGTCGTCTTGATGTCAGTCCTTTCAATTCATCACATTCAACAGATTTTGAATTTATAACAGTCAAAATCAAACTGCCCTCCCGATATATTTTTATTATGTGCTGTTATATTCGCCCCTCTCAACCAACTATATCATATCAGCTCATAGTTGATGCAATAGACCACCTTTTCGATGCTGCTGACACCAATGACGAAATAATATGTATGGGTGATTTTAATCTCCCGTATATTCAATGGTCTCCTCATAACGACGGTACTTACTATTATCCGTCAAATACTGCATCTGAAAAAGAAATACTTTTCACTGATTGCATGCAAGACTCTAACCTTTTCCAAATAAGTGGTATTATTAATAACCTCAATAGGCAACTAGACCTTATTTTCGTTTCTGATCCTGGTAACGCTATTGTGACAGCAAGTGGCCAACTTCTTTCTAAACTGGACGAATATCACCCACCTTTGTCGCTTTCATTCTCTTACCACAATCCTCAACCTAACATTGCCGTAGACTATTTCTTTAACTTTAGAAAGGCTGACTTTCCCAAATTAAATTCCCTTCTAGCCAATATTAACTTCACTTTTTCTAAAGACTCGATCGATCAAGCGTTGTCAGTATTTTATTCAGAGATTTTTAAATGTTTTGCACAATCTGTTCCTTTTATGCCTCGTAAAAATTACTCCTCTTCCCCACCTTGGTATAATAAAGATCTTCGGTCACTTCGCAACCTGAGGAATAACTTATGGAAAAAATATCTTCTTTCAAAATCAGTAAACGACTACCAAGTTTTCTCGTTCGTTTTTACACAGTTTTCTGAACTTAGTACACGTCTCTATAGCGAATATGTTCTTCAAATGCAATCTTCAATAAAGTTAAATCCTAAACGTTTTTATGAGTTTATAAACATCAAAAGAAAATCTGACGGCTACCCTTCCTCCCTCTCTTACCTCAACAACTCATCATCAGACCCTGAAATGATTGCAAATTTTTTCGCAAACTTTTTTGAACAGTCATTTAGTGATTGCGAGGTAGAAGTGGATTTACATTATTTCCAATATCTAAATAACTCTCCACAAACCTCATTTCACACATTGGATATTTTCCCATCCATAATCAAAAATAAAATTGATAAACTTCAGGATAATTACTCATCTGGTCCTGACGGAATTCCTGCTATAGTCCTAAAAAACTGTTCGAGCTTTTTTGTCCAATCTCTGACAGCCCTTTTCAAGCTATCACTTTCACAAGGTGTGTTTCCAACATTCTGGAAAACATCTTATATAATTCCTATCCATAAAAAAGGACCAAAGAATGATGTGTCTAACTATCGTCCCATAGCCAAACTGTCCTGGATACCAAAGCTGTTCGAAAGCATTATTTATGATACACTGTCTTTCCACTGCAAATCTATTTTGGCTCCTGAACAACATGGTTTCCTAGCTGGTAGGTCAACCACGACCAATCTAGTGGATTTTGTTTCCCATACGTTGTGTACCTTAGAGAAAGGAAATGAAGTTGATGTTATTGCTACTGATTTTAGCAAAGCATTCGACAAAATGTCACATAAAATCATACTTTTCAAATTAAAAATCCTAGGCTTTCCCCCACTTTTTATTTCTTGGGTTTGTACCTATTTAACTCAGAGAAAATATGTAGTCTGCTTCAGATCATCTCTCTCCAACCCCTTCATAGCACCCTCTGGTGTCCCTCAAGGCAGCCATCTTGGCCCACTGTTTTTTATTTTAGGGATTAACGATGTTGTCAAAATCCTTGATTGCAACGTTTTGATATACGCGGATGATATGAAAATATTTAGAAGTATTTTATCCCCCGCTGACTCTTCTATTTTACAAGATAATCTAGACATTTTCTCAGTTTGGTGTCACAAAAATAACTTAGAACTTAACGTTAGTAAATGCCACGCTATAACTTTTTCCCGCAAACGTCTACCCCCGCCCCCTCGGTGCTATTATCTACAAGGTGAACCAATACACGCTGTCTCTTTTGCTCGTGACTTAGGTGTCATTTGTGATAAAGAGCTCAACTTTCACTCCCACATTGAACATGTTATAAAAAAAGCAAACAGCATGCTCGGATTCATAAAACGTTGGTCGAAAGAATTTTCCGATCCGTATATTCTCAAATCCTTGTACGTTACTTTCGTTAGGCCAATTCTTGAATATGCCTCCCAAGTGTGGTCACCTTATCAAATTACACAAGCTAAACGCCTCGAAGCTGTCCAACGTAGATTTCTCCTTTACGCTCTACGCAAACTTCCCTGGGAAGATAGATATCGCTTGCCTCCATATGCTGATCGTCTGCAGCTTATTGATCTTCAGTCTCTTCAAAGGAGACGCGAGATCTCAGATATCGTATTTATTCAAGATCTTTTGAGTGGAAACATTGATTGTCCTTCGCTATTGAGTTTAATATCTTTTAATGTAAATTCACGTAATCTTAGGACTGTTCCCCCTTTCCGAATTCCCTATCACCGTACGAATTATAGTTTCTACAACCCTATGTCACGTATGTTACGTAATGTCAATGATTCCTATAATCTGTTCGATTTCCATACCTCAAAATCATCCCTCCGTAAATCTCTTGCTTCCTACTCACAATGAACCGAACCCTCCTGATTTCATTCATTCTTTTGAATATATTTTTTATTTTAGATTTAAGTTTTGTTTGTATTTTAGATTTAAGTTTGCTTGCTTGTACTAAGTGTAAATAAATTAAAATAAATTAAATTAAATTAAATTCGTAGAAACAGCGCCGAGTGATTTGAGGGCTGCTTGACTATCTGAGAAAATCCGGATATTCGTTGAGGATATCACGTTTTCTCTTAGCCATGATAGGACCTCTTTGATCGCCAGAATTTCCGCTTGGAACACGCTACAATGGTTTGGAAGGCGGAACGAGAGACTTACGTTAAGTCGGTTTGAGTACACCCCACAGCCTACCCCTTCTTCGGTTTTTGAACCATCTGTATAGAAATGAATTGAATCATCTTTCAAAAATTCTTCGTCGTCCCATGTCGTTCTCGGTGGGATTGTGACTTGGAAATTATTATCAAAAACCAATTGGGGGATGGTGTAGTCGGAGTGACAGGGGATTGATCCGAATAAATTCAGGATTGCAACGTGACCGATGTTGTTATCGGTCCATTGGGAGATAGCTCTCATACGAGTGGCTGCACTGGCGGCCATTTGTTTGCTGAAGATATCTAGTGGTGTGAGGTTAAGGAGTGTATTTAGTGCAGCTGAGGGTGTTGATCTCAGTGCACCGCTTATACACAGACAGGCTGTTCGTTGGACCTTGCTTAAATTGTCGCAGTAGGTCCTTTTGTCAAGAGCGGTCCACCATACCACTACTCCGTATGTGAGTATTGGTCTGATGACCGCGGTGTAGAGCCAGTGGGTGATTTGGGGGGAGAAACCCCATTTGTTACCAATGGCTTTTTTGCAGGAAAATAAGGCCACGGTGGATTTCCTGATTCTTTCCTGTATATTGGCTTTCCAATTTAGCTTTTTGTCTAGGATTATACCTAGATATTTGGCTTCGTTTGAAAGTACAAGTGAGATTCCATTTATTGATGGAGTTATTAGTTGAGGAATTTTATATTTCCTGGTGAAGAGAACGAGTTCAGTTTTCTGAGGGTTGACCCCTAGATCACATTTTCCCGCCCATTTTACAAGTTTATTTAGAGCGGTCTGCATCAGGTCCGTAAGGACGTGAGCATGTTTGCCGGACACCGCAATGGAGACGTCATCTGCATATGCAATCACTTTGAATCCCTCAGCTTCTAATTCAACTAGAAGTTCATTGACGACTATATTCCATAGAAGAGGGGATAGGACTCCGCCTTGCGGTGTTCCTCTACTGACAGATCTCTTTGCAGAGAAGTTTCCTAGAGTAGAGTTGATTCTCCTGCTTTTTAGCATTAGATTTATCAACTCCACTATGGAATCATCTACTTTGAGCTTCGTCAGTGCCTTTGTAATTGCAGAGTTGCTGACGTTGTTGAAGGTATAGTTAGGTGGATATAATAATGAAAAATTTGGATAAACTTCATTCACTTCATACAGTAGATTACCGCAGCAGTTAGCACGAAGGCAATTCCATGTCTGATGCTGACAGTTTAAATCACCCCCAACAATAATTTTGTTACGAAGTCTAAATATTTTTTGAAGATCACTTTTAAAGAGGTGAATTTTATCAGTGGTTCTATTTCCACCAGGGAAGTAGGCAGAAAAAACACTCACTTTAGAGTTATCACCTAAAACTATATCTACTCCTATTATCTCAATACACCGTAGATTCAAGTTAGAATGTAAAGTGTGTTCAATTTTTTTTCTTATTACAACAGCGACACCTCCACCATCTGAGTGCCGCCTGTCTAGACGATAGCAAATAGAATTTGGATAAGAAAATGATTTGTCAACTTTTAACCATGTCTCAGTGACTAACGCAATATCAACTTTTCTGTTTATAGGTAATAAAATTAAAAAATTAAATATTTTTTTTGTAATAATATTAAGAGAGGAATTTATCATATGAGCATTGAGTAACTATATATAGAAGCTGACACCCGAATTAAACAACTTTCTCAAACTCGGCATAAGAAGATTGTTACCTAGCAATAGTCACACTATTTATTATTGTTTATTTCATACACAAACTATTTTGAAATAAGGGTAATTTGGCAGTTTAGGTTTTAAAATATGTCCCTTAAGGGATTTATTTCTGAAAATGGTATTGAGAAGCGACAACAATCTCTAATTTTGAAAATAAAATCTTTGAATAATTAATTAGTTGAGAAAAATTTTGTAATTTTAAATATTGTAAAAATAGTAATGAATCGGGAGTTACTCGGTTTAAGTTACCAAAAGACCCAAATCGCCGCAATATTTGGCTTTTAAATTCGGGAAATCGTAACTTAAAAGAAATGAAAGAGAACCATACCGTTGCCACCGTTTAATATTTGCGCTGATCATTTTGAAAAAAAAAAAAATTTGGGCTCAGGCGGTATTCGGTTACGTTTGCGGTTCGATGCAGTTCCTAAATCTTATGTTAGAGAGAACAACATAAGAAATCAAAACACTGTCGATTCCAAGGAAGGATGTACAATGTACATATATACTGAAAGAGGTGAAAGCATTGAATAACTACATATTAGAATTAAACAACTTTCTCAAACTCGGCACAAGAAGATTGTTACCTAGCAATAGTCACACTATTTATTATTGTTTATGTTTTTGTCTCTGCTTTGCTTATTTCATACACAAACTATTTTGAAATAAGAGTAATTTGGCAGTTTTGGTTTTAAAATATGTCCCTTAAGGGATTTATTTCTGAAAATGGTATTGAGAAGCGACAACAATCTCTCAATTATATGTACATAATCTGTGATAGTAAAAAACTGTGTCAAGGTAGTTTTTGTTGACTTAATTATTATTATTAATAAATAATTGAACATTTATGACCTTTTTAATGAGAACTTTCAAACTGAGGGAACCGTATTTACATGAAGTACCCCGTATATATAAACTACATAATTACATATCTACCAATCTACCCAACAAATTACTTTTAAAAGTTGGGTATGACGGTATACAACTTAACATCACCGGAAAAAAGAAATAATCTACTTAACTAGATACTTCTTATATACAAATTCATAAACTCAGTCATTGAATAATTGCATTTATTCAATGTAATTATTCAATGACTCAGTTCTTATCATCGTTAGGTTAGGTTAGGTAAAATGGGCTGACGGTTGATCTTATTTTCGTCACACTTAGATCAATGTAGATCCATTGTGATACCCTGACGTATTGTAACGTCCTAGAAACATATGATTTCATGTCTGTTCGGTATTTAACCATTTTGTGGCCTTGGTGAAGTTTAACAGGCTGCTTTTTGGAGCGTCTGATAATTCTTCTAGTTCATTTAAAAAGTAATTTCCTAGAAATTTTTTCCTAGTATGACAGAGTGCTGGGCATTGACAAAGGAAGTGACTTGTGTCTTCGTGTTCGTCTTCGTCATTGCATCCTCTGTATAGGTCATCGGTGCAAAGACCCATTTTCTTTTTGTGATAACCTAGTAGGTTATGTCCAGTTATGATACTGACAGCATTCGCAGTGAAGGTCTATTCAATGATAGCAGCTTTCCAGATTCTTTCTTATCATATTTCGGCCATAGTTTCCTGGAAGTAACACAGGAGTCTAGGCATTCCCATCTTTCATTGGATTTTCGTATAATTTTGTAACCAATGATCTGTTTTATTTCACAGGGTGGAATCCTGATCGATTTATCAATGAGAGAAGGGTCAAGTGTTGATCCTTTTCTCGCTAGTTCGTCCGCTTTTTCGTTTCCCGGTATACCACTATGACCGGGAACCCAGCAGAGTCTAACGTTATGCTGCGTGCCAAGAACCCTTAGCTCTTCGCGACAGCAAGAAACAAGCTTTGATTTGACAAGAGTGGCAGAAATCGCTTTTATTGCTGCTTGGCTATCAATGAAAAAAGTGATGTCAGCATGTGATAGCGCCATCATGGACACCTGTTTTGCAGCGTTTGTAACTGCCAAAATCTCTGCTTAAAAGACGCTGCTGTGATTAGGAAGTCTGAATGAAACATAGTGTGTGTATCCGAAACATGGTTGACAAAACATATTGATAACAGTGTTTTAAATACTGGCAACTATAAGGTATACAGATCTGATCGAGTGATATCTAGGGGCGGTGGGGTTGCAATTTTTATTAAAAAAAGTTTTGGTTGCAGAGTTATCAGACTATCCGAAAGCAACAGTCACATACAATTTCTTTTTGTGGAAGTTCTGATAGGTTCTGATAAACTTCTAGTTGGTGTTATTTACAATCCACCAAGTATCAATAACACGGGTACTATTACGCAAATTCTAGAAGATCTCACAGTGAATTACAATCATGTTTTTATCGCAGGTGATCTGAATATCGACCTTTTAGACATTAATGATAATTTAGTAAAAGCTTTCAACGACAGCCTAGCCTCCCTTGACCTTTTTCCTATAAACAAGATCTCTCCTACGCATTTCACCTCAACAAGCTCAACACTACTAGATGTCTTCCTGGTTAACCAGCCTAACTACGTTAATTTTTACGGACAGCTAGATGTGCCTGGTTTCTCGAAGCATGATCTTATTTTGGCCTTTTATGATCTTGGTATTACTCAGAATTTTAACAGTCAAATGTATTCATTTAGAGACTACAAATCTGTAAATATGCAGCACCTAGTAACTAATGTTTTGAACTCTAACCTACACTCCATATATACCCTCTCTAACGTAGATGAACAAGTGGATTTTTTCTCCAGTACGATCAACAACCTGTTTGAAGCATCTGTTCCAATTAAAACCATCCAGGTACAAAAAAACGATCTAGGTTGGTTTAATAGCAGTATTGACCAACTTATTGCCAAGAGAAATACAGCATTCAAACGATGGAAACGTTTTCGAACTCAACTCTTGTTCGATCAGTATAAAAGATTACGCAACACTGTTGTAGTTGAAATAAGAAACTCTAAACGTAGATTTTTTGCCACAAAGTTTGATAATAAATCCACTAAGCAAGTGTGGAAAAATATCAAGTCACTTGGTATTTCAAAACAGAAAGGGAGTTGCGGTGAAGAATGTGACGTAAACGCACTAAATAAACATTTTGTAGCCTCATCTTTCCTACCAGATTTTGAACCCAACCACGTTTTTGTAAGCAATGCTGATTTTTCATCAAGTTTTAGTTTTAGCAGGGTTGATGAATTTCAGGTATTCAAAGCTATACAAGGTATAAAATCGGAAGCCATTGGTATGGACAATATTCACCCCAAATTTGTTAAAATTATTCTGCCTTTCATTTCACCTTTCATAGCACACATCTTCAATACAATTCTAACCTGTTCTCGTTTCCCTAATTCTTGGAAAGTAGCAAAAATTATTCCAGTTACTAAAAAGTCAAACTCCGGCACTACAGAGTATCGACCAATTTCAATACTGCCGTTCTTGTCGAAGGCATTTGAAAAATTGGTAGGTCAACAAATTACCAATTTTTTAGATACCAACTACCTGCTAACACCTTCTCAATCAGGTTTTAGACCTCATCACAGTTGTACGGGAGCGCTGCTTAAAATTGTGGATGACATTCGAGTGCAAATTGATAAAAACCTGGTAACTACGTTAGTCCTCTTAGACTTCTCTAAGGCGTTTGACTCGGTCAGTCATAGAATACTACTAAGTAAGCTTCAGTATTTGTTCGGCTTTGAAAGTTCGGCCATAACACTTATTAAGGAATATCTTTCTGGAAGATCTCAGGCGGTTTTTGCAAACAATGAAATATCTGAGTTCCTTTTTACTCGCGCTGGTGTACCTCAGGGCTCAATCTTGGGACCTCTTCTTTTTACGATATTCATCAACGACTTGCCTTCGGTGCTCAGTAATTGCGAAATACATATGTATGCTGACGATGTGCAGATTTATACGAGCTATAATCTTGGAATGGTCGAAGACGCTACTGCTCGTATTAATGACGATTTGATGTCTATAGTTCACTGGTCACGTAAAAACCTACTAAATCTAAACTCAAAAAAATGTCAGGCTATTATTTTAAGTAATACTGTTGTTGACACAACTTGTTTCCCTAGTGTTGAGTTAGATGGAACAGTGTTGAGATATGAAAGCATAGTTAAGAACTTAGGTATAACTTTCAATCGAACCTTGACTTGGGACTCTCACGTTACAAGAGCAATTGGTAAAACATATGCTACTCTGAGGCTGTTACATTTGTCTTGTGAATGTCTTCCAACTGCAACCAAAATGATGCTAGCTAAAACTCTAGTCTTTCCCGCTTTGTTTTACGGTAGCCTCATTTTCTGCTGCTTAGATTATGTAAGTAAAAGGAAACTTCAAGTTGCATTTAACAACACTGTGCGATTTATATATGGCTTGCGTCGATTTGATCATGTTTCAATGTATTCTAATAATGTCTTTGGTATGCCCTTAAATAAATATCTGGATTTTCTCGTCCTTACTTTTCTTTTTAAGCTTATGCGTAGTAAAAACCCTGAATATTTATTTGAAAAACTTAATTTTCCTGTTTCCCAAAGAAGTAATGTTCTAATTTCACCAACTTTTAAATACAGAATTACCAAAAGCCAATTCTTTGTATATGCCGCTCGCCTGTGGAACTCCCTACCAGCCGATCTTAGAAGATTAAACAACTTCAATTCTTTTGAAGCTTCTCTGAGAAACCACTACAGTTGCCAAAACATTTCTTAAAACTTTACTTAACACTTTTGTAAAAATTTTTCTGATGCTGTTCATCTTTTATCTGCCAATATATGTTCTCCTGTACTTTTATAATTTTCGTCATTGTATACTTTTCGTATTTTCTTGCCATTTCTTTTCTATCATTGTATACCATTTCAGGTTATTATTGTAGGTTTAAATCACTATTATGCACTTTCCTGTAACCTTATGTACTAAGTATAACAAAAAAGATACATTGTCTTAATATGCTTATAGTTGAAAACAATAAATTTAATTTAATTTAATTTAATTTAATGAACTGGCAAGTTTTAGGCTTTCTGAGAAGAAACCTGCCCCTGTTCTAGCTTCCATTTTTGAACCGTCGGTATAGATTGATATAGACGTCTCGTTCAAGTAAGGTGTTTCATTCTCCCAATCCTGTCTATTGGGGAAGCTAGTTGTGAAGGATTTTTTAAAGTCCATGCATGGAGTTATGTAATCCGTGCAGATGTTGTTTTCTGCGTATCGCGATAAGATCTGTGCGTGTCCTGTTTGGCTGTTTTCCAGACATTACACTGGTTTAGTCTAAGTGCACTGTTTGCTGCCGCTTCTTGAACATAGAGATCAAGAGGTGTGAGATTGAGGATTACTTCCAAGCTCGCGGTTGGTGTAGTTCTCATTGCACCAGTTACGCAAATACAGGCTGATCTTTGTACTTTGGTTAGGGTTTTTAAATGCGTGTATTTTTCCAGCGCCTTCCACCAGACCAAATTGCCATAAGAAAGGATAGGTCTTACAATGGCAGTATACATCCACAGGATGATTTTGGGATTTGGTCCCCATTTTTTGCCAAAAATCCTTTACACGAATATAGTGCTATCATAGATTTTTTGTATCTTTCTTGTATATTGGGACCCCAATTTAGCTTTTTGTCTAAGATCACTCCCAGGTATCTGGCTTGATCAGAGATCTTAAGGGGGGTCTTGTTTAGTCTTGGTAGCTCAAAAGTAGGTATTTTTCTTCTATTTGTAAAGAGTACCAGCTCTGTTTTCAGGGGGTTAGCTGCAAGGCCGCATCTTTTTGTCCAAGCGCTTACCTTGGTTAGTGTATAATTCAATTGTGCGCTAATAGTGGAAGGGAATTTCCCTGTTGCCAGAAGAGCTAAATCATCGGCATAGGCAACCATTTTCACGCCATCATGCTTGAGAGCTACGAGGATCTCATTCATGACCAGGATCCAGAGCAGGGGTGAGAGAATACCTCCTTGTGGGGTTCCTCGTGACACACACTTTTTCAAGCTTGCACCTCCCAGTTCGCTGTGGATCTGACGTTTTGTTAGCATACACATGATCCAGTTCGTGATTGTTTCTTCTTCTTCTAGATCATTTAGGGCTTTCTCAATTGCACTGTTTTGTACATTGTTGAAGGCTCCTTCAATGTCCAGGAAAGCTGCCAGTGTGTATTCCTTATCTAGCAGCATTTTTTCTATGGTTCTTACTACACAGTGAAGTGCTGTTTCCACACTTCGTCCTTTTGTGTAGGAATGTTGAAAGGTAGATATTACTTCCAGTTTCAGGAAGCTACGGATGTGTAAATCAAGTAGCCTTTCAAACGTTTTCAGTATAAAAGAGGTCAGACTTATAGGTCTGAAGTCTTTTGCTTCTATATGGCTGGGTTTGCCGGCTTTCGGTATGAAAACGACTTTAACTTTCCGCCATATTTTGGGAATGTAGCCCCATATGAGGCTATTTTCAAAAATGTTCTTTAGATGTGGGATGACTTTCCTGCTGCTTTTTTGCAGCATCATAGGGAAAATACCATCGTGACCCGGAAATTTAAAAGGTGAAAAGGAGTTGATAGCCCATTCCAACTTCTCTTCCGTTACGATATCTGCCGGGATTTCGTGTCTAGAAAACCTAGTGTTTTCTATTTCACTGTTCTCTATAGGGCTGCATCCAGGGAAGTGCGAATCGAACAGATGTTCCAGACTCTCGACCGGGGATTCAGTCCAGTGGTTATCCGGTTTTCTCAGAGAATCAAGTGGTATGGTCTCCTTGGAGAGGATTTTCCGTAGTCTGGCCGATTTGTTCGTACACTCGATTTCACTGCAAAAATTTCTCCATGAGCAGCGTTTTGCTCGTTGAGTTTCATTTTTGAATTTCCTTTGGCTGGATCTGTAATGTTCCCAGTCAATTTCGGAGCCGGTCCTTTTGGCAGCATTGAAAAGTCTTCTAGTTTCTTTCCTAATGCTGCTCAGCTCGTTGGTCCACCAAATTGGTTTTTTGTTCTTTTTTACCGTTGTGATCAGAGGACAGCTTTTATCCAGGGCATTTCTCAGAATCCCTGTGAGTTCTGCAGTCAACTTATCAAGGCTTAGCGGTTCAAGGTTCCTATTTGTATTAAGGGAATCTATGTTATCGTCCACCTCCCTACTAAAGGTAGCCCAATCTGAACGTCTATTATTACGAAATGGTTTGATTGGGCGATCTGTAGTGGGAATGATAAAGTTTATCAGACGATGGTCTGAGAAAGAGAGTTCTTCTAGTACTTTCCACTGCTCTACTGGACAAGTGTCCGAGTTATTAGTGAGGGTAATGTCAAGTACTTCTTTACGGTTTTTTGTAACAATGGTGGGTGTGTTACCTCTATTGATAACCAAAAGATTGTTTTTTAAAATAAATTCAAATAAGAGTTCCCCCCTAGAATTTGTGTCAGTGCTTCCCCATTGCACATGGTGTGCGTTGGCGTCGCAGCCCATAATAATATCTAGTCTACTCTTACTTGTGTATTCTACCAGTTGGTAAGTGATATCCGCTGGTGGTCCTTCAATTCCATCATGTGGCATGTAGATGGAAACCAAAATTAGTGATGGAAGTCCTACGAGTTCCATCTTTACTGCGGTCTGGTCTATTGTGCTATAAGTAGTTAGAAAAAAGAGATTTAACTGTTTTCTAGCTACTATGCATGTTCTATGGTTACTGTCTGGGCTGACAAAATTGGATTTGTACAGCGTGAGTTCTTTGGAGTGTAGGCCCTTAATTTTTCCTCATGCGACCCAAGGTTCTTGTATAAGGGCTACATCAATTTGTCTACTCTCCATGAGGTAGACCAGGTTGGCGGAGGCGGCTTTACTGTGTTGGAGATTTATTTGTATTACCTTCAAATCCATGACATATTTTGTTTTATATACAACGCCTTACTAACCTGTTTTTTGCTTCTAGCTATCAGCTTGAGCTTGCATCGGGTAATGCCAACGCGAACTTTAAAGCTGACTCGTCTCAGAAGTTGTACGGAGTTGTGGTTCAACCTCACAATCACTTCAGTGCCTGTCTCCGTTTTCTCCACCTTCATGATCTTCCATCGTTCGCTCAGAAGTTCGGCATTTAATGATAGGATGTACCTTTCCAGCCGATCGCGGGGAATAGCGGGGCCTCTGACCAACAGTTTACCTATTGGTTGGTTTAGATCTTTTATCTTACTGGCACTGGCAGTCACAAGCCGTAAATCGGCATTCTGCCAGGGAGCTGCCGTCTTTTTCACAAATTCCTGGAGCCATTGAAGGGTCCATTCATTTTCGCAGTTTATCATCTTGAAACCATGGACGGTAGTGAGGTCCCCGAAGAGTGGCGGTTGCCTACTCTTAACGATCGACTCGTTTACCTCTTCCAGGATTCTTAGTTCAAGTAACTGCCATTCGTCTTCACTCAGTTTGCGGTCAGGTTTCCCAAAGTCGGCGATAGCGACCTGGTGGCCCTTTGTAGCAGGGACTGAGGAGGTCTTCATCCTCTTAGATATTCTGTTGGGTGAGGAGTTATTTGGGGAGGAGCTGGCATTTCATGCTCTTTTTGAGCAGCTCGGCATACCGGTCTAAACAAGGGGCAGGGAGGCCACCTCGCCAGTTCCAGTATTTGCTACGCAGCCAGCTTGTTTTTTGTCTGTTGGGTATTGTCCAGTTCGTTTTGTTATGTCTGTTGGTGTCACTGTCCGTAGTCTTTGTTCGGACCTGACCAGCGCCCTTTTTGCCTTTACCGTTAAAGATTCGGGATTCTTTTTCGATAGGCGTCTGACGGTCCTTTCCGCGTTGCGTCTTTGTCTCCGTAGTAATTCGTTATTGCTGAGGACCCTAGCTCGTCGTTGTCCGGCATTTCTGTCGATGACAGTTGCCAGACTGTCCGTTGTTTTGTTTAGTGCCGGATTTTCGGGGTTGGATTCCCCAGTCACGTTCAGGTCTTGCGGAGGGCTATGGCCTTCTACACTACCTTCACGCATCCGTTCTTCCTTCCCCTCAGCAAAGACTTCGTAAGTTAGAAGTTCCGCTGTGCTTCTGTACTTTAGGGTCTGTCTGTCTGTCCTTCGTGTTGAGTCCTGTAAACGTTTTAGTCTCCGCATCAGCCGTCGGTGGGGTTGGCCTTTTCTTTGGCTGAATTTTATCAACGTAGGGAGCAGGCGGACCCATCGAAGTCTTAACACTCTTACCAAGAAGGGGGAGAGGGTTCGGTGCTGGATTAGCAGTTGGCCCATCCTTTCCCAAGCCCTACCGATCCAAAAAGGCTCGTGTGTCGTGCGTCTTGTCAGTTTTGTCGGTCATACCTTGCAGGGGGCTTGGTGCTAGACTAGCAGTAGGCCCGTCTTTCCCCAAGTTCTCCCTGTCCAAAAAGGCTCGTGAATTAAGTTCGAAAGACGAAAGGTAAAATAAAAAAAACTTTATTTCTCAACATAGATGCAATGATACACATATATGAACTTAAACTTTAACTTGCGATTCAACTGCGGCTTCTATTCAGACTGACTGTAATTGGTATCCAATGTTCTTTATAGCATGCAGTTATTGCTGGGTCAGCTTTTACCTGAACTCTAACGAGTCCAGTCGATTGCCAAACCAAAGCTCGTGTTGGGTTTCGTCGTATTGGCAGACGCTGACGTTTCATTCTTGTTAACTGGGGCGGT
The DNA here is from genome assembly GCA_949752695.1 of Melanostoma scalare. Classification (NCBI taxonomy): domain Eukaryota; kingdom Metazoa; phylum Arthropoda; class Insecta; order Diptera; family Syrphidae; genus Melanostoma; species Melanostoma scalare. Next base: position 93,931,964 of record OX456986.1, read on the forward strand.
GGGAACATCCGTTGTTGTTTGGTTCGCTGACCTTGATATAACCTCTCCCTCCTTAAGATGAAAACTCTCCTGAGTTATATAGAATGTACGTTTGAGTTCTTTTGATTTTATATAAACATAAATTATTAAACTAATAATCAATAGTACAATTATGATTCCAACATAAATATTAAACATAACATGGTTCTTATGGTTGAATTTTAATTCGTTAATGTTTTCGATATTTTCTATTTGTTTTATTATTATATCATCGAAACTCAATTGTTCTTTAGTTGTATTAAGGCTTATCTCGTAAGGGATAATAAATCTTTCCTCAAATACATCTTTATTGTTGGTAAAAGTGTTATTCAATATTTTGAGTTTGCAGCTATTAAAGTTTAATAAAAAGTTTCCATTTAAAGGTGTAATTCTTTCATCACAAGTACTTGAAAAATTTATATCTTTAATATTCATTAACAATAACAAACCATTTTCAATTTCATTAATTTTCATTCGGTAGTTCTTCGCTTTCATACAGACAGTATTGTTTAAACATAAATTTGGTTTCCTTAAATTTTTAAATTCTACATTTGGTTCGTATTTATATATAGTTTCGTTTATCTTAATGATTTCTTCGTCATCTATTACTAACTCTTCAAAATTCATATTTGTTGAGGAGGTAACTAAATATTTTCTTGTCTCTATTAGTTCATTGGGTATTTTAATTATAAAAACAATTTTTTCATTTTTATACAGAGCTGTTCCAATTTTTATATTTCTTAGCTTCTCGAAACTTATGTCATATTTCATTATTTCTTCTTTACTTAAAATATTGTTTCCCATTATTCCTGTTCTACTTGAAGCAATGTTATTTTGAATGTGTTCGATATTGTCTTTTATTATTCCAATTTTTAATAATGATTCTAGGTAAATAAGTTTGTTATTCCATTTAATAGTTTCTTTTTTAATATTATTGAATTGATTCAAAATTTTAAATCTATCTTTTTCAATAGTTTGTTTTAACGTTACAAAAGTTTGATTAAAACTATCGTTAATGAATATTTGTTTGTTGTTTTGGGTTATTAGGTTATGGTTATTCTTATCGATGACTTTTAAATATTCTTCGATGTTTTGCCTATCATCTTCGTCCATTGTTCCATATAACCATTTCATACCTGTACCTACTATGTTGATAAGTCCTCTTTTGTGTCTGTGTGGGATAATTGTGTGTAATTTGTATTTTAGTGATTCTAACTCATGAAATAAAATTTCTTTTCCGTTGTCAATTTGAATATTGGAAATATTTTCCTCTAGGCATTCAATTATCTTCAAAATTTCTGTGGGGCTTATAATGTGTAGTATGACATCATAAGTTCTTACTATTTCAACGTTTCCTAGTTTAATTTCTATGAATCCACTGTTTGTATCAATTTTTTCTATGGTCAATGTTGCGTCAATTGTCGTCGCTGTCATTAGTAGAATTACTAATATCCACTTGATCTGAAAATTTAGTTGGTCTTTTAATATTTGAAGGATGTACATTATGTAGTTTAAGTTTTCTATATTTAGGCTCTTCTTTATGTCTAAGTGCTTTATAATTCCTAACTAGTCCTTCTTCTCGTTCCTCGTTATATTTTTCTCTGTTTGTGTTTAGTTTATTAATAATCTTGTCCTTTATATCCTGCATGTTTGTTTTAACTTTTTGTTTATCTACTCCACCTTCTAGAACATCTATTGGTTTGAATTTTATTGCTGAATGTACTGATTTGTTATACCATTCTACACACTTATATATTTTTTCTTTTGTTGTTAATTCTGATTTTTCGGTTGTGAGTACTCTCATTTTTTCACTGATGGTGCTGTGAAGTCTCTCAATGTCTGAGTTACCTGTGTGGCTATTCGGTTTGGTGAAGTGAACTTCGATGTTCTCTTGCCTTAAGAAGTCTTTAACGTTTATGCTTTGGAATTCGTTGTCTAAAATAATTTTGCTGGGTTTTCCTTTGATAGAAAAGTATAGTCGCAATTTTTCTTTGATAGTTAAACTATTTCTGTCTTCTAAATAGAACATAGTACAGTGTTTAGAGAATTTGTCAATGAAAGTGAAGAAGTTGTTTTTGGAGTTAGTGTAAATATCTGCGTGTACTATTTGATTTATGTCACTTGGTGTTTCGGTGTGATAAAACTTTGGCTTTATTGGTTTTCTGTCGTACTTGGCTCGATTGCATGTGTCACAATTGTTAATATATTTTTGTATGATTTCTTTTAAGTTTTTAAAGTATATGAGTTTCTTTAAACCATCATAATTTTCATTTATGCCTGCATGACCTGTTTCGTTCTTATGATATCGTGCTATCTGTTTATAGGCTTCTTCTTCAGTTTTTATATTTTTTGCGTGATACATGCATTTATAAAATTTAATATGTTCTATGTTAAATAATTCAATTAGTTTTAGTTGAACCAAATTATATTCATGTTCCGTTAACTCTGAGTATATACTACCTATTTTACCTTTTCTCTTTATGAACCTTCTGAATATATCTATGAGTCTCTCTTCTTGGATATCTTCGGAATTAATATATATTATTCTTTTATTATTTAGTATTTCTATCTCTTTTGTCTTATTGTTTGTTAGAATGATTTGCGTATAAAACCTATTAACTATTGTGTCTAGAATTGGGAAATGGTCATTCTGTTCTTCTTCTTGGGAATGAATTGTATTGTTATCTACACTCATATTATCAATTTCAAAATTTAAATTTGGGTAGGGTGTAACTTCTCCCTCCTTATGTGTAATTGTCTCAATTGCATTTATTTCTCCTGTTTCGGTATTGATTCGACTTAGAAAATCCACGGCTTTATTCTCTTTTCCCTTTATATAATCTATATTAATATTATATTCTCCAAGTTGTAGCAACCATCTTTGAAGGCGTTGATAAATATCCTTACCTTTATGTTTGGATTGCAACCATTTAAGGGGCTGATGATCTGTTAATAAATCGAAAGGTCTACCATATATATATGGTCTAAAATAATTTACCGACCAAACTATTGCTAATAGTTCTTTTTCAGTGACTGAGTAATTTCGCTCATGATCATTTAAAGCTCGACTAGCATAACACACTGGGTGTCCATCCTGCGTAAGTACAGATCCGATAGCAAAGTCACTTGCATCGGTAGTTAGTTGAAATTTTTTATTGAAATCAGGATATTTTAAAACTGGTGAGTTTGTGAGGATTATTTTCAATTTTTTGAAAGAACTTATATAATTTGAATCGTTCAGGTTTATTCTTGCGTTCTTTTTAAGATATCTAGTCATTGGTTCCGCAATTTTAGCGTAATCCTTTATAAATTTTCTAAAATAACCCGTAATACCTAAAAATGACTTAATTTGCTTTGTAGTTTCTGGTAATTGAAGTTTTTGAATGGTTTCAATTTTCTTATTGTTTGGTTTTACTCCTTCGGTTGTTAAGACATGACCTAAATATTCGGTTTCTTTTGCGAAAAACTTGCACTTGTCTATTTGTATCTTGAGATTGTGTTGTCTCAATTTATCTAACACTTTTTGAACACTGATGATATGTTCTTTGAGGGATGTACTAAAAATTAGGATATCGTCTAAGTAGACGACGCATATTTGATTAATATGTTCCCTAAGTACCGAGTTAATCAACCTCTGAAACGTAGCAGGGGCGTTTTTGAGTCCAAAGGGCATTCTTGTGAACTCATAATGCCCAAGAGGAGTCGAAAAAGCTGTTTTTTTCCTATCCTCTTCTCTAACTAAGACTTGGTGAAAACCCTTAGCTAGATCTAATGTCGTAAAGTATTGCGACCTTCCTAATTTATCTAATATAGTGTCTATATTAGGAATAGGAAACTTGTCGTCAATTGTTGCTTCATTAAGTTTCCTATAGTCGACAACTATTCTCCATTTCTTTTCGCCAGAGTTGTCTAATTTTTTTGGAACAACCCACAATGGGCTATTATAAGGAGAGTTGCTTTCTTTTATGATTCCCTGTTTCAACATTTCTTTAATCTGTTTGCTAATTTCTTGTTCGTGTACCTGAGGGTACCTGTATGTCTTCGCGTAAATTGGTCTATCCGTAGTTGTGACGATTTCCTGTTTTACATCATGAGTGCTAGTGAGTTGCTGTCCCTCATGAAAGAATAAATCTTTATTTCTTCAAAATTTTTTCTAGTATTTCCTTTTCTTCGATGTTTAAGTGATCTCCGAAAAGGCTCTGTAGTATGTTTTGCTCTTCTATGATACTTTCTAATGCATATACCTCGTTATAATTATATGGACAAGCACTTAAAAATTTAATTTTACTACCGTGTATTTCTACATAATCTTCTTCTAAATTAATTTTTGCTCCAAGAGGTCTCAATAGATTTTGTCCTATAATGCCATCAAAATCTTTCTGGTTAAAGGAAGTAAGTTTCCAGTACATTCTAGCTTTCTCTTTAAATTCTTTTGGAAGTTCTGTAAGAATTTCAGTTTCTATACATGTTCTTCCATTAAGTGTGTTAAAAACTATTTTGTCTTTTAATGGGATACGTTCGTAATGGTGTAATTTTGTTTGATCTAAAAGAGTTGTGGTTGATACCGTATCAATTAAACATTTTATTTTAATTTCTCCTACTGTCAATTCTACTATCGGTAGATCCGATCTGGAGGCGTTGAGTGAAAATTTTCTTCCCTACCTTGTTGAACATGGTCACATTCCATGGGTTGATTATTATCATTATTATTATTTGGATTATTCCTAGTTTGGTTGAAAGTGTTCCTGTACTGACCTGAATTATTTCTAAAAGGATTCCTGTACTGACCTGAATTATTTCTATTTTGGTTATGAGGGTTCCTATACTGACCTGAGTTATTGTAATTATTATACTTGTTCCCACTTTGATGCTGCTGTTCTGAGATCTATTAAAGTTATTATTATTAGTATTAGTAGGTTTATGGGGTGGTGTTTGTCTATTAAATTTTTGTTTATCTGGACTTGTTTGAATCATACCTGTTTCTTCAAGAGTATAATAAGCGTCTCTTAAATTATTAATCTGCCTACTTATTACAACACTGGCTAGATTCGGATTTAATCCGTTTATAAAAATTTTTAAAATCATATTTTCATTCGCTGAAGGCGAGAATTCATATGGTTTATTGGTATCAAATTCATATTTGGTGTTAAGCTTATCCAATATATACTTAAGATTTTCAAAATATTCACTTACATTATTGTTCTTTAGGCTTAAGGCCTGGTGATGGAGGTTATAGTAAGTTTCTCTTACGCCAAAGTTTCGTATGAGTTCCGCTTTTATATTTTCCCACGATGCGTTTGTTCCCAGAGTTCTGATTACTTGAAGTGCCGGTCCTTGCACCTTGTTGACCACGTTCCTTTGTAGAAAGTACTGCTCCAGCGTTGTATTGGCGAAAAAAGGCAGGAAAATTTCCACTTCCCTAATAAACGATGTCAGAGCGTATTCGTTTGAGCCCCAATACTCCTTGATCCTTGATGACTCCTTCATCAGTTCTGTTAGAGTTAATGTAAACAGATTTGGAGGATGTTGAGCCAGAGCCTGAGCCTGAGCCTGAGTTTGTTCTTGTTCTTCTGCGTTCATCTTATGTGAGTTTTTTTTTTGTTTTTTGACGATTAATGTGTAGCACAAATTGATTTTAGCTCTATTTGGTTACTTCACTATTTATGTGTCACTTTTATTTTCCACTTTTCTTGCATTGATAGCAAGTGTTTTACTTTCACGATTTGATTCTTGGTGGTACAAATTAATTTTAGTTCAATTTGATCACTTCACTTTTCTATCTTATTTAATTCCAATCTTCGGATTGAAATCCTACCGACTGCGCCAATTAAGTTCGAAAGACGAAAGGTAAAATAAAAAAAACTTTATTTCTCAACATAGATACAATGATACACATATATGAACTTAAACTTTAACTTGCGATTCAACTGCGGCTTCTATTCAGACTGACTGTAATTGGTATCCAATGTTCTTTATAGCATGCAGTTATTGCTGGGTCAGCTTTTACCTGAACTCTAACGAGTCCAGTCGATTGCCAAACCAAAGCTCGTGTTGGGTTTCGTCGTATTGGCAGACGCTGACGTTTCATTCTTGTTAACTGGGGCGGTGGGAACATCCGTTGTTGTTTGGTTCGCTGACCTTGATATAACCCGTGTGTCGTGCGTCTTGTCAGTTTTGTCGGTCATACCTTGCAGGGGGCTTGGTGCTAGACTAGCAGTAGGCCCGTCTTTTCCCAAGTTCTCCCTGTCTAAAAAGGCTCGTGCGTTGTGGAGTCTTTTCCGTTCAATGTCAGTCATATCGTTCCAGTCAACTTTCCCCAGCCTTTTAACCGTGCGCTTGCAGTTGGAGATTTTACTCCGCCTGGACACGCACGATAGGTTTGAGGTGTCGGAGTCCGCTATGGAGCTGGCATCACTGATGTCATCAACAATGATTGCCTCACCACTGGCTCCATCTTCCATACCTAAGCTGGAGAATGGGTCGAGGAGGAGATTTTCCTCTTCCTCGGTCATCTTCGAAACATTATTGTTCTTCTAGTTGTTCATTTTTAAATCAGCTTTTTCTTTTTTGTTGTGTAGAGCTTTGATTACTTTATAAGTTGGATCTATAAGAAAATGTGAAAAGAAAAAGAAAAAGAAAAGAACGAAAAAAGAAAAAGAAAAAAGAAAAAGATCCAAAATTATAAGTAAGATCGTCAAACAAACCAAAGAAAAAATGAAAAAAGAAAAGTCAGTCACTGGCGACTTCTCCTTACGATATTGAGATCGTAAGGCAAAGCCCAAGCCAGCAGCCGTGACATCTGCTGACACTTTAGCGTATATCCCCGCTATTTTTTTGTTGCTTTTTTGTGTTCTTTCCATAAATTTTCATAGGGGTGGGTCTCACTTAGTTTGCCCGAAACCCTCGCTGGTAGCTGATTTTCCGCTCAGGAGCATCTAACCGTAGCTGTCCTGCTTGAGGTTTCCAGCGTAAGCTCCACCTTGCCTCACCACGGCAAGGTGGAGACCCGTTGAGGAGGAGTTCTTATCATCACTTTAAAACCATTTTTAATCTTAACAACCTCATCGGTAACCAAAGAAACAGTAATAAACAATAATAAAAAAATATCCTTTGGGACTAAACTTGCAAAAAGGTTGGTGAATTAACTAGCTCCGACTCCGACGACACTAGCGACATAAGAACTCCTTGTGGCGATTTTCTCCGGTGTCACTTCTATATATAGTTATTCAATGGTGAAAGTATCTAATAATGTGCTTGAGTGAGAGACAAGGCAGCAGGGTGAATTCTTAATTCTTTTTTTTTATTTTTTTATTTGAGCATAAAGACTTTTTTCTATTTGATAACATTTTGAATTTGATAACATATCCATACCAATCATACCGTCTTCCATGTAAGGGTGGTTATGAAAAAAAACCCACGCTTTTAACCAGTTGTTTGGTTACATAGTACATGAGAAGCGCTCGTTTGAGGAAATAGAGAGGTGCCATGACAGGAACGAGATTCGGAAGTTTTACCAAAAGGTAAAAAGATCCTGCCAGGGTGGCAAACCCCGAACTCAAGCCTGTAAAGACCAGCAGGGAAACATAATTGTAGAGTCACAGTCGCTACTGAGGATTTGGAAAGATCATTTCTGCAGACTGCTTAACGGCGATGAAGACACAAATTCCGCTGTCAGGCAGATTGCCCCATTCAGCTTGGACGATGATCAAGAATGCCGTCCTCCCGACCTAGAAGAGGTTAAGCTTGCCATATGCAAACTTAAATCAAATAAGACTGCAGGTGCAGATGGCCTTGATGCCGAACTTTTCAAGGCAGCTGGAGATCAGTTGGAAAGGAGCATGCACCAGCTGATCTGCATGATATGGTCGAAAGAAAGCATGCCCGATGAATGGAACCTCAGTATCGTATGCCCGATCCTAAAGAAAGGAGACCCTCACAATTGCGCCAATTACAGAGGGATAAGCCTCCTTAACGTCGCTTATAAGATCTTGTCTGCTGTAATATGTGAACGTCTGAAACCCCACGTCAACAACTTGATAGGTCCTTATCAATGTGGTTTTAGACCAGAGAAGTCCACAATAGACCAAATTTTCACATTACGGCAGATCTTGGAAAAAACCCGAGAACATAATATCGATATTCACCACCTCTTTATCGATTTTAAGGCCGCGTATGACAGTATTTACAGAGACGAGCTGTACAGAGCCATGTATAGTTTCGGCATCCCTGCAAAGCTCGTACGATATGCAGGATGACTTTGGAGAATTCACGCTGCTCCGTCAAGGTCGGAAAAGAACTCACCGAGACCTTTGATGTCGAAAAAGGCTTTAGGCAAGGCGACAAACTGTCATGCGATTTCTTCAACATCATACTTGAACAGATTGTAAGAAACTCAAACGTCAACACCAGAGGAACAATCTTTCAAAAGTCTGTACAATTACTCGCCTATGCAGACGATATTGACGTAATGGGAAGAAAAAAGCGTGATGTCATAGGTGCTTTTGCGAGTATTGAAACAGAAGCGGCAAAAATGGGTTTGATGGTTAATGAGGGCAAAACGAAGTATATGCTGTCATCAAACAAGGACACAGAACATCGACGAATTGGACAAAACGTCACAATAGACAGACATAACTTCGAGGTAGTACAGGACTTCGTCTACCTAGGATCCGCTGTAGACACGGAAAACAACATCAGTGCGGAGATCAAACGGAGAATAACTCTTGCCAACCGTTGCTTCTTTGGGTTAGGAAGGCAATTGAGAAACAAAACCCTCTCTAGAAAAACCAAGGTGACCTTGTATAAGACCTTAATCATCCCAGTCCTGCTGTACGGCGCGGAAGCATGGACCTTATCGAAAGCGGATGAGGAAACTCTTGGTCGTTTCGAAAGAAAAATTCTCCGAATGATCTTTGGTCCCGTATGCGAAGACAATGTGTGGAGAAGAAGATACAACAACGAAATGTATGAGCTGTACCGCGACATGGACATAGCCAGAAGAGTACGCATCGCGAGGCTACGATGGTTGGGCCATGTAGAGCGGATGGACCCAAACGCTCCGGCTCGTCGGGTTTTCGAAAGCACATTGCAGGGAAATCGCGGAAGGGGAAGACCTCGTCTTAGGTGGCGCAATCAAGTCGATGAAGACCCCAACCGACTTGGAGTGCGAAACTGGAGACAGCTCGCCCGAGATCGAAATCGTTATAGAAGGATGTTGGTTGAGGCCCAGGTTCACCCCGAACTGTAATGCCCACCTAAGTAAGTAAGTAAGTTGGTTACATAGTTTGGGTACCCAGGATAACCGAAAAACTGGTTGACATTTTTTATTTTTACAATTTTTACGCATTATTCCTATCAAGCTTAAATTGGACTACTTAATTGTTATCAATAACTTTACTTTTAAATTCAAATAGTACTGCTAATAAACGAAAAGAATATATGGAGCAGACATCCATTGAAATAAAGAGGAGAAAACTTGAATCTGTAGAAGATGAAAGTATCTATATATGTTTCACTTTAAAACAATTTCTAATCTTTACAACCTCATCGGTAACCAACGAAACAATAATAAAAAATATCCTTTGGGACTAAATTTGCAAAAAGGTTGGTGAATTAACTATCTCCGATTCCAACGACGCTAGCGACATAAGAACTCCTTGTGGCGATTTTCTCCGGTGTCACTTCTATATATAGTTACTAGCTGTGCCCGCGACTTCATCCGCGTGGAATAGTGACTTTCGGCAGCATTTTTAATTTTTTATGCTACTTATTTTGCAAATAAGACACATTCATGCGTTTTAGTATACTATTGTTATATTTTATTTAAGTACATTTTTGCACACGACGTTCTTACTTTTTCCATCTTTTGTCAAATAAAAAGGTTTTGCGAGTTTGATACAATCTTTTAAACTAAAATGACAAATCAAATAGTTTTCTCCTTCGCTGTTCCAGTCATTATTAAAACTTTTATAATGCCGCATCCCAGATGTGTAATTTGTAGCTGAGTACAATTCTAGATTACTCATCATTGGCACTGGAACACCAACTTGCAGCCACTCCTGATAATTCTAAGGAATTGAGAAACTCTATAGGGTATGATGTGACTTGCTCAGTGTCCCTAAAATTGTCTTCTGATAGATATTCGACAACATCCACCAATACGTCTAACATAATTTATTAGTTAATATGGTTAACTATCTCATAAGTAGGCGCCAAAATCGACTTTACACACAACCATAACCTATTGCCAATATTTATTTGAAGATCAAGATAGATATTTAACTGTACCGGTTACATGTCAACTGTGTAATCGGCAATTTGACAGAAATCACCTCACGATGAAAGAACTTTTGAAATCGTAGTATCCTAGCACCAGTAGCTTCAAGGTTCCCGTTTACGATGGCGTTCCCGCAGGAATATTGGGATAACAAATACAGCCCATGTATATCTTCAGGCTCAAGACAATCTCTGCACCAAAATTCATACAAATAGGTACAATAGTTTGGGCGGTAGATGGTAACAAAGCAAAACAGACAGACGAAGTTGATTTCGGATCTATAATGTTAGTAAGTACTTCCGTTCCCATGGGAATATGGGGATAAATTAAAGTTAATGTTAATTTGAGATAGTGTAGCATTCTAACGGGGACTTACTTCTTGAAATCAGTTCAGCAGTTTCTAGGTTCCCGTTTACGTTTGCATTCTTGTGGGAATACAGGGATAACATATGTCCATCTTCAGGCTCAAGTGTATATCTCTGTACCAAAATTCATATAAATAGGTTCAATAGTTTGGGCGGTTTTTGATAGCAAATTAAAAAAAACAGATAGATCTCATTTCAGACTTATGATATTAATAAAAACTCCCATTCCCGTGGGAATATGGTGACCGTTCCCGTAGGAATAATGGGGATGACTTACAGTTTATGTTACTCAGGGATAGTGTAGCATTCTAACGGTGGAAGAATTCTTAAAATCGGTGCTGTAGCATCTAAGTTCCCGTATGCGTTCCCATTCCCGTGGGAATATAGGGATAAAATATATAGCCTATGTCCTTCCTTAGGCTCTAGACAATCTCTGTACAAAATTTCATTTAAATCTATTCATTAGTTTTGGCGGGAGATGGTAACATAGAAAGGCGAACAGACAGAGCTACTTTCGCACTTATTATATCAGTAAGGACTTCCGTTCCCGTAGGAATATGGTGACCGTTTTCGTGGGAATATGGGAATGAGTTGAAGTTAATGCTACTCCGGGATTATGGAGCATTCCAACGGCGGAAGAATTTTTGAAATCGGTGCTGGTGTCAAAGTTCCCGTATACGTTCCTGCTCCCGTGGGAATATAGTGAAAAAATATATAGCCTATGTCCTTCCTCAGGCTCTAAACTATCTTTGTACAAAATTTCATTTAAATCGGTTTATTAGTTTGGGCGGGAGATGGTAGCATAGAAAGGTGAACAGACTGAGCTACTTTTGCATTTATAATAATAGTGAGGACCGGTTCCCGTGGGAGTATTCGAATGAAATACAGCCTATGTCCGTCCTTAAGTTCAGAACAATCTTTGTACAAAATTTCATTTAAATCGGTTTATTAGTTTGGACGGGAGATGGTAGCATAGAACAACGGACAGACAGAGCTTCTTTCACACTTATTATATTTGTAAGGACTCCCGTTCCCGTAGGAATACGTGGATGAATTAAAGTTAATGTTACTCTGGGATAGTGAAGCATTCTATCGGTGGAAACATTTTTGAAATCGGTGTTGTAGTTTCTAAATTCCCGTATACGTTCCCGTTCCCGTGGGAATTTAGGGATAAAATATATAGCCTATGTCCTTCCTCAAGTCTTAGACTATCTCCGTATCAAATTTTATTTAAATCGGTTCAGTAGTTTGGGCGGGAGATGGTAACATAGAAAGCCGGACAGACAGAGTGACTTTCACATTTATAATATTAGTTAGGATTCAATGATATTAGTTTGAATAGACATAGTACTTTATAGCTAAAGATGTGATGACGTTAAATTGGTCTGATTAAGTGCGACAAGAGCTAAGCTTCGTCATGACTTCATTTAAAAGAGAATTGATCTCTTCGAAAGAAAACAATGTGTTGTTTTCATTCCGGCGAGAAGAGATTTTGTTGCGAATATCCAAATACTGTTTGCGGCTTATGCAGTAATGCAGTTAGGGTCGGATGATTTGTGAGCACCACTGCAATTGGCGCAGCGAATCACCTCAGTAGCAGTACAGAGTACAGTCAGTAGTTTTGTGGCAGACGGAGCAATTGGCACAAAAACTTTTTATGTGACAATTTGAAGAACCATACCCATAAAGCTGGCAGTTATGGCACTGTGTAACCTTCCCTGGGATATGCCTCATAAAGTCCCAGCGAACAATAGCGTGGAATATGCAAGGGCAACATCGCCTAAGTTCATTTAGTTTTATGGGGTGCCTATTGATTCGCACATTTTATTACGCATTCCATTATTTTGTTTTTGACACAATTATTTTTGTTTACTTCGCATTGCCTGTTTTGTTTTTCTGTTACTTAGATTTTCAATCATTTCGCTGCACAGTTACTTTGCGTTTCTTATCTTGCTAACCATTTGTTTCGCATTTTCATTGAACTAAGAAATGATTATTTTGACTTTATTTATCTCGATAACTGTTTTTTCGCATTTTGCCTCGACGGTAATCTATTGTTTTGGCATTCAATTACTTCGCTCATTATAAGATTATTATTATGGATATGTTCAGTTTTGGTGTTTAAATGAATGTTTTTGTTAATAAAACAATACACCCAATATTATTTATTATTTATTTATTTTTATTTGTTAACGTTGTTTCCCAATTCTTACAAATTAACAAAAATAACAAAAGCATGGCTTTACTGCCGTTTGCCTAGTTGACAAAACAAAAAAAAAAAAATACACCCAATATGTATTTGGAAATTTGATATTATTTCTGACTGATTGGTTCTGAAAATGCTTATAAAATATGATATATCTTTGATGATTCTAATCAATTTTCAATAAAGTTTGATGAGAAGCTAAGCAGATTGTTAAAATACAAAAGTAACCGGTACAGTTAAATTCGCGCGAATTTTTACACCTTTAACCTCTTTTTTCATCCACAAAAAGCAAAATACCAAACAAACGATGGCGAAATAATCAAAATCTATATAAACAAAAACGAACTAATCGAAAAACGAAACGAGCCAAATATAAAGTTATCAAAGGCCAAATGTTCTTTAAACGAAATGAATGCAGAGCGAAGCGAGAAATATCGAAAAATAAATAAACTAAACAAACGAAAAATTTAACAACAAAATGCGAAACAACTTGGGCGAAACAACAATAAACGAGATAAAAATGACGAAACGTACCATACCGAGTTTTATGGTATTTCGTTCAAAATACACGATATATATGTAGTTTTTGTATTGAGCTTTGGTAGGAATCGTTTTAACATCGATACATTTAAACCAAGAGATGTGAGTTCATCTTTAATAAGTTTGTCATTGGTTGAATCAAGGCCTGACAAAATTACCTTAAAAGGTCTAGTTTCTTTTCGCGAATAAGAAAAGAATTCACATTGTTTTTTTGATAGTTCAGTTTAATTGTTTCATAGCTTTCAAGAGATGGTGATATAATTTTTTGCCCGAGGGAGATGTTTTTGATTAAATATTTTTCGATTTTTAAGCCGTTTAGAATGCCACGCACTTGTTCATTTGAAGATTTCAATACCACAATTGGGAGGACACTTTGTTTGATGACGTTCGAATCGAACGTTCATTATCATTAGCACTTTCCATTTCATCCGTATCAGCTATAAGGCTTTGCAATGGTTGGTAATAATTTTGTCTATTAGACATTTTGGAAAATTTATTTAACTTATTTATATTTAAGTGTTTACTGGGAGGGCGTTCATCGCCTTCGTGATGATGAGTTACTACGAACTCTCTTATGAGTAATTGTAAAGAAAGCTTTTTTTATTATTTTAATATACGATAGAACACTTGTACTCGCTACTGCTGGTGTTGTGTTGTAGGTGTCCGGTAGTTTTTTTTGCCAAAAGGGCGCTGTTATGTGGCTGTGCCCCTGCGTTAGCACTGCCAGCCTCTTCCTATCTCTTTCAACATTCTCTACACTTCCTCTTTAGACTTCAAACAATCACTAACTTGTTTGCGAATATTTTTAGGCAATCATATAACGTTAATACAGTTCAACCTGACCTAGAATATTTCAGTTATCTTGAGAATTGTCCTCAAACTTCTCTTGTTTTCTTAAAGTAATCCTCGACAGTGTTTATGATAAAATCAATGCACTCAAAAACCAAAAATGCACTCCCGTTCCTGAAGGTATTCCTGTCATTTTCCTCAAAAATCGTCAAATCGTACTCTGTCAACCCCTAACAACCTTGTTTCAACTCTGATTCTCCCAAGCAGTTTTTCCAACTTTATAGAATTTTGTTCATACATATTTCCGACTTATAAAAGAACTGTAAAAGCGATACATATTTCTAACTTCCGTTCGATTGATCTCTTCTTCAATCAACTAGACTTAGATTCTTTTCTTACTTAGTGTCATAATCTGCTTGATTTCAATGTAAGCAAATATCAATTCACAAATTTTTCACGAAAACGATTCCATGCACTTCCTCGGACATACGACTTTTGTGCTCCAGTTGTTTCTTCTATTCCAGATCTTGGCGTTTATTGTGTTAAGGATCTCAATTTTCGTTCCCATATAGACTGTTCGATTAAATAACTCGACACAAAAATGTTATTAATTAAAGATATTTATTTTACACAAATGATACAAATGATACAAATTAGAACGAACGTTCTTGTTATTATGAAGGTTGAACAGTGAGTGATTGACTAGCTAAAGCCAAAGAGATCGCAAAAGGCGAAACCCAAAAGGTGGCTAGTCAACATAAATGAAATCGAATGTCAGCGCGTGAGGCAAAACATTGAATTTCTATGGAAGATCATATTTCGTCTGGCCTCACACTGCTGGGGAAGTTGGTTGGTAATAGGAGTTGTAGGTTATAGGAAAGGTGTGGGAATTGGAATAAATAATGAATTTAGGAAATGATTAAGCCATCATTTCCCATCGTGTCAGCATTAAAAATAAAGGTACGTGTGAAAGCATTGTTGGTCGGTTTGCTTAACATAGACCAAATAGTTGCCAAATAAACTGCTTATAATTCTTGTCAGACATATCCCTAAATATCCATCTCAGGTTTGGTATCGCTATCAAATCAAAAATGTTTACAAGGAATTGAAGCCGTTGAACGTAGATTACTTTGATTCGCCTGACGCCATCTATCGTGCTCAAATCGCCTCATCCTACCTCCTAACTTCAAGTAATTCAGTTACACAGCTTCACCAAGCGTCGCGTCGTACTGTTGCTGACGTACTAATTGTACACCAAATAATTCTCGTAATCTACGGCCCACTCCTTTACACAACCTTCCTGCTCACCGCACCAACTATGGCCATTTTAAGCCTATTACTCGAATGTTACGCTTAGCCAATGGTTCACAATAAAGAAGCAGTAAGAAGTCCAATATTTACATCAATGGTGCTTTTACCAACTACACACATGCGTTGTTTATGCAGGCGAAGAAGGTGAAAAAGTCAAAGGGCTTTAAATATATTTGGTTTAAGAGTAACAAGATTCTTTTGAGAAAAGTTGAAACTGGAAATGTCATTGTCATAAGGTCTTTTGCCGATCTTGCTAAAATTTAGTGCTCGCGCACATTTTTTTCTTGTAAGTACACTTATACCTAGCTCAATTTTAAAATGAATTTTGAAGATCTTATTGAGAATGATATTTTCAATCCAACTGCAACTGTTGAAAAAGTATTTATTGATAAATCTTATTGCAATGAAAAACGGTTTTTTGTCCATCAAAATGTTAGGAGTTTGAGAGAGAATTTTGCTACTTTTATAACTCATTTGGAAAGTTTTGCTTGTATGCCTGATTTTGTTCTTGTGTCTGAGATTTGGATTTACAATCACGAGAAAGATGATTACTGCTTACCAGGTTTTAATTTTTTTATAAATTGTAATGAAAACTACGCTGCAGGTCGTGTAGGTTGTTTTGTAAAAGAAGATTATGATTGTGTTGCCACTAAGGTCAATTTCATTAATGCGGATGTCTTAAAATTATCTTTCAAAGTAGATAATGAACAGTTTGTTCTTTTGTGTTTTTATAGATTGCATAATTTTAGTACTACGGTGTTTTTGGAAGAATTTTCGAACCTACTTGAGTTAAAAAGATCAAAAAATTGTATTATTTTTGGTGATTTTAATATCAATATTTTGAATAATAGTACCACTGTATGTAATTACTTAGATTTGTTGTCTTCTCATGGGCTAGTGTGTTATAATTATATCATAAATGAACCCACAAGAAGCGATTCTGGGACATGTTTAGATCATATTCATGGGCGATTTACTCATATTTCGGTACAATCTTGTGAAAAAGGTGTTTTCGATTTGAGAATTACTGATCATTCAATGACAGTCTTGTTAGTTAGTGTAACTAAGAAAAATGCAAAAAGATCAACTGAGTCTTCTCACATTAAAAATAAAATTGACTTTGCTAAGCTAAAGTCGTTGCTTTGCTTTGAGTCCTGGAATGAAGTATTTGTTGAAGAAAATTCTTCGAAGTCCTATGATTCATTTAGTGAAATTCTAATTAAGCATATTGAACTGACCAAATATGTGTTGCCGAAACGTAAATCATGCAAGAAGCTTAAGCCACGGATAAGTAGTCAGTTGGTTAATAAAATCAAAACCAAAAATAAACTTCGTACCCTATGCTCTAAGCACCCGCTGAATATACACTTTAAAAATAAGTATAAAAACTTGTGTTCTCAAATCAAGAAAGACATTGTAATGCAAAGACAATTATTATTAAAGCCAATTAAATATCATGAAGGGAAATATTAAGAAAGAATGGCAAATTGTTAACAGCATTTTAAGGAAACCTTCCGCCCCCAGTAAAAACATCTTGCTTTGTAATGAAAACCAATTAATATCGGATAAATGTAATATCGCTAATACGTTTAATTGTTACTTTGCTACTATAGCAGAAACGTTAAAGCCTTTGTATTTTCCACCATGTTCTCTGTGCGATTCTAGTTGCAGTGAACCATTCCAAAGAAATAGTTTTTTCTATGAACCAATAACTGCTTTGGAAATTCTCAAGGAAATTGGACTGTTAAAAAATTCAGGTTCTTGTGGCTTTGATGGTATTTCAAACCTTACTTTAAAAAATATAGCTTGCTATATCGTAGATATGCTAGCTTATCTTTTTAATTTGAGCATCAATTCTGGCATTTTTCCGGACGCTCTAAAGTGCGATGATGTAATACCTTTATTTAAAACCGGTGAGTCTAGCTGTATTCGGAACTACAGACCTATTTCACTGCTTCCATCTATTAGCAAGATCTTTGAAAAACTTATGAAAAATAGAATTATGAAGTTTTTAAGTAAAAACAATTATTTTAGTCGCATTGAATTTGGTTTTCAGAGAGGAAAATCAACCGAAGATGCCCTTTAGGAATTCTGTGCTCAAACATTTAGTAATTTAGACAGAAAATTTAACACAGCTGGTTTATTTGTGGACATAACGAAAGCATTCGATATGGTAAGCCATACTATTTTGCTGACAAAATTATATAAAGCAGGCTCTCGCGGTTTCATTTTGGAATGGTTTAAATCTTTAAACTTAAATCTTAAATCTACCTACATAAGAGAACCCAGAGAGTTAAGATCGATGAGATTAGGAGTGATTTAAAATTTATAGGGATAGGAATTCCACAGGGATCAGTTTTAGGGCCAATTCTTTTCTTGGTTTACATAAATTCTCTTTTCAAGCTTAAATTCAAGGGTGTTTTGAAGGCTTTTGCTGACGATATTGGATGTGTATATGGATCACTTAGTCTTCTACATCTTATTTCTGATATAAATTGGGATCTCAACTTATTTCGAATGTGGTTTGCTGAACATGAGTTAGTAATTAGCTCAAAAACAAAATTAATGTTTTTCAGTTTGTCTCAAGCGAATTCTTTCACAACTGGTGCTGATATTGTCTTTCATGCTCCCGAATGTCAAAAATTCAAATTGGTTAACTGTGCTTCTTGTTCTTCAGATACCTTTCTGAGTAATCGAAATTGCAGTGACAATTGTTGATGAATTCAAATACCTAAAGCTAATAATTGATTCTAAAATGTCTTTTTCTAACCATACTAATTCTTTGAGAAAATATTTCCGCTGCACACTCAGACATTTCTTTCACTTAAGGGTATCGCAATCTAACTACAATTTACTATGCAGTTTTTCCATTCCAGATTGCAATATGGGTTGTTGGGGTGGTTCTTACTATAATAAGACTCAACCGTTATTGATACTACAAAAGTATATTGTGAGAAAAATCTGTTACAAAAATCGTTTGCATCATAGTTTTCCCTTATTTCGAGATTTAAAAATTTTTCCTATACGTCACCTCTACTGCTTTAAAGTTCTGAAAGCAAAAAAGTAAAGTCCGGAAATTTGAATTTTAGAATACTAGACAATCATAATCTTCGAGGTAATGTCTTGAATTTAGTCTCTATTCCTACTTTTCGCACCACAGCTTTTCGTAACTTTTACACAATATCATCTTGTCGTTTATTTAATAAAATCCCTCTCTCTCTAAGAACTCTCAGAACAGCAAATATATTTTTGAAGCAATTAAAGTTAACATAATATGTGAATTAGTTTAAATCTCAAACTTCTCTGTGTTTCTCATTTTTTAGTTCTCAAACAAATGACTGTGTATTTAAAATTATTAATCAATTTATTTGATCTATTTTTTGTTTTGGATTTCTTCCTTAAGCATTTATATTATAATTCTTTTTAGTTACTTAAGGGTCACCCCACCCTAAGATTATTTATTGAATTTTAATTTTGCTGTGGGTTATGTGCATTTAACACAATTTTTTTTTTTCTAAAAATTTAAAATATACTTAAATTTCTTACTATATTCTATGTTTATTGTTTATACAAAATTGTAAGAACTGAATTTTTATTAAGAAATAAACTTACTACTACAAGATCGTAATGATGATTCACGTATATGTTCTTAATGATATTGCTTACCAACTTCTACCACAATACGGCCTCTGTTCTAACACGAACTTCAATTTCGTGTGGTTAAAATTCACCGTCCGTAAACAAATCATTCATTATTGTTTTATCTATAGAAGCCCCAATTTAGATAGCAATTCAACCTCTAACGAGTTTGATGCGCTATCTGACTCCATAATAAGAATTGTTTCCCTTTATCCTCACAGTGAAATCGCAATTGCGGGTGATTTAAATGTACACAATTCTGGTTGGCTTCGACATTCTGGCCAGACAACAACCGAAGGAAAATGTGTTGAGATCTACGCTGAGTTTAACGAATTAACTCAACTTGTTGATGAGCCCACTCGGGTTCCTGATATTGAAGGCCATGCGGCCAACACTCTTAACCTATTTCTCACTTCTCATCCCGAAAAATACAGGGTTGTAGTATCATCTCCTTTAGGCAAATCGGACCATTGTGTCATATCGGTAGATTTTTCGTTTTCCGTCATGGTAAAAAAAGATAAAGTCCCTAAAAGAACTGTGTGGCAATACGAGAAAGCCTATTGGGACGGCCTGAATAATTTCTTTCGAAATTTTAATTGGTCATTGTGCTTTCTCGACGGTAACGTTGACGCATCAGCTGATATGATATCAAACGTAATTCTCAACGGCATGAGAAATTTTGTTCCTCACAGGACAAAAAGTATCATCCCCAAAGAGAATTAGTGGTTTGATTTAAGCTGTAAAGAGGCGATTAGGGATCGAAAAAGTAGTTTTCGAAAATTTAAAGATAACCCAACAGTTGAAAACCGAAATATGTTCAAACGGGCCAGAAATATCTGTAATGCTCAAATACAAAAGGCTAAGTTTTTGCATCCACAAAAAGCAAAATACCAATCAAACGATGGCGAAATAATCAAAATCTATATAAACAAAACGAACTAATCGAAAAACGAAACGAGCCAAATATAAAGTTATCAAAGGCCAAATGTTCTTTAAACGAAATGAATGCAATGAAAAATAAATAAACTAAACAAACGAAAAATTTAACAACAAAATGCGAAACAACTTGGGCGAAACAACAATAAACGAGATAAAAATGACGAAACGTACCATACCGAGTTTTATGGTATTTCGTTCAAAATACACGATATATATGTAGTTTTTGTATTGAGCTTTGGTAGGAATCGTTTTAACATCGATACATTTAAACCAAGAGATGTGAGTTCATCTTTTATAAGTTTGTCATTGGTTGAATCAAGGCCTGACAAAATTACCTTAAAAGGTCTAGTTTCTTTTCGCGAATAAGAAAAGAATTCACATTGTTTTTTTGATAGTTCAGTTTAATTGTTTCATAGCTTTCAAGAGATGGTGATATAATTTTTTGCCCGAGGGAGATGTTTTTGATTAAATATTTTTCGATTTTTAAGCAGTTTAGAATGCCACGCACTTGTTCATTTGAAGATTTCAATACCACAATTGGGAGGACACTTTGTTTAATGACGTTCGAATCGAACGTTCATTATCATTAGCACTTTCCATTTGTCCATAATTTTGTCTATTAGACATTTTGGAAAATTTATTTAACTTATTTATATTTAAGTGTTTACTGGGAGGGCGTTCATCGCCTTCGTGATGATGAGTTACTACGAACTCTCTTATGAGTAATTGTAAAGAAAGCTTTTTTTATTATTTTAATATACGATAGAACACTTGTACTCGCTACTGCTGGTGTTGTGTTGTAGGTGTCCGGTAGTTTTTTTGCCAAAAGGGCGCTGTTATGTGGCTGTGCCCCTGCGTTAGCACTGCCAGCCTCTTCCTATCTCTTTCAACATTCTCTACACTTCCTCTTTAGACTTCAAACAATCACTAACTTGTTTGCGAATATTTTTAGGCAATCATATAACGTTAATACAGTTCAACCTGACCTAGAATATTTCAGTTATCTTGAGAATTGTCCTCAAACTTCTCTTGTTTTCTTAAAGTAATCCTCGACAGTGTTTATGATAAAATCAATGCACTCAAAAACCAAAAATGCACTCCCGTTCCTGAAGGTATTCCTGTCATTTTCCTCAAAAATCGTCAAATCGTACTCTGTCAACCCCTAACAACCTTGTTTCAACTCTGATTCTCCCAAGCAGTTTTTCCAACTTTATAGAATTTTGTTCATACATATTTCCAACTTATAAAAGAACTGTAAAAGCGATACATATTTCTAACTTCCGTTCGATTGATCTCTTCTTCAATCAACTAGACTTAGATTCTTTTCTTACTTAGTGTCATAATCTGCTTGATTTCAATGTAAGCAAATATCAATTCACAAATTTTTCACGAAAACGATTCCATGCACTTCCTCGGACATACGACTTTTGTGCTCCAGTTGTTTCTTCTATTCCAGATCTTGGCGTTTATTGTGTTAAGGATCTCAATTTTCGTTCCCATATAGACTGTTCGATTAAATAACTCGACACAAAAATGTTATTAATTAAAGATATTTATTTTACACAAATGATACAAATGATACAAATTAGAACGAACGTTCTTGTTATTATGAAGGTTGAACAGTGAGTGATTGACTAGCTAAAGCCAAAGAGATCGCAAAAGGCGAAACCCAAAAGGTGGCTAGTCAACATAAATGAAATCGAATGTCAGCGCGTGAGGCAAAACATTGAATTTCTATGGAAGATCATATTTCGTCTGGCCTCACACTGCTGGGGAAGTTGGTTGGTAATAGGAGTTGTAGGTTATAGGAAAGGTGTGGGAATCGGAATAAATAATGAATTTAGGAAATGATTAAGCCATCATTTCCCATCGTGTCAGCATTAAAAATAAAGGTACGTGTGAAAGCATTGTTGGTCGGTTTGCTTAACATAGACCAAATAGTTGCCAAATAAACTGCTTATAATTCTTGTCAGACATATCCCTAAATATCCATCTCAGGTTTGGTATCGCTATCAAATCAAAAATGTTTACAAGGAATTGAAGCCGTTGAACGTAGATTACTTTGATTCGCCTGACGCCATCTATCGTGCTCAAATCGCCTCATCCTACCTCCTAACTTCAAGTAATTCAGTTACACAGCTTCACCAAGCGTCGCGTCGTACTGTTGCTGACGTACTAATTGTACACCAAATAATTCTCGTAATCTACGGCCCACTCCTTTACACAACCTTCCTGCTCACCGCACCAACTATGGCCATTTTAAGCCTATTACTCGAATGTTACGCTTAGCCAATGGTTCACAATAAAGAAGCAGTAAGAAGTCCAATATTTACATCAATGGTGCTTTTACCAACTACACACATGCGTTGTTTATGCAGGCGAAGAAGGTGAAAAAGTCAAAGGGCTTTAAATATATTTGGTTTAAGAGTAACAAGATTCTTTTGAGAAAAGTGGAAGCTGGAAATGTCATTGTCATAAGGTCTTTTGCCGATCTTGCTAAAATTTAGTGCTCGCGCACATTTTTTTCTTGTAAGTACACTTATACCTAGCTCAATTTTAAAATGAATTTTGAAGATCTTATTGAGAATGATATTTTCAATCCAACTGCAACTGTTGAAAAAGTATTTATTGATAAATCTTATTGCAATGAAAAACGGTTTTTTGTCCATCAAAATGTTAGGAGTTTGAGAGAGAATTTTGCTAATTTTATAACTCATTTGGAAAGTTTTGCGTGTATGCCTGATTTTGTTCTTGTATCTGAGATTTGGATTTACAATCACGAGAAAGATGATTACTGCTTACCAGGTTTTAATTTTTTTATAAATTGTAATGAAAACTACGCTGCAGGTCGTGTAGGTTGTTTTGTAAAAGAAGATTATGATTGTGTTGCCACTAAGGTCAATTTCATTAATGCGGATGTCTTAAAATTATCTTTCAAAGTAGATAATGAACAGTTTGTTCTTTTGTGTTTTTATAGATTGCATAATTTTAGTACTACGGTGTTTTTGGAAGAATTTTCGAACCTACTTGAGTTAAAAAGATCAAAAAATTGTATTATTTTTGGTGATTTTAATATCAATATTTTGAATAATAGTACCACTGTATGTAATTACTTAGATTTGTTGTCTTCTCATGGGCTAGTGTGTTATAATTATATCATAAATGAACCCACAAGAAGCGATTCTGGGACATGTTTAGATCATATTCATGGGCGATTTACTCATATTTCGGTACAATCTTGTGAAAAAGGTGTTTTCGATTTGAGAATTACTGATCATTCAATGACAGTCTTGTTAGTTAGTGTAACTAAGAAAAATGCAAAAAGATCAACTGAGTCTTCTCACATTAAAAATAAAATTGACTTTGCTAAGCTAAAGTCGTTGCTTTGCTTTGAGTCCTGGAATGAAGTATTTGTTGAAGAAAATTCTTCGAAGTCCTATGATTCATTTAGTGAAATTCTAATTAAGCATATTGAACTGACCAAATATGTGTTGCCGAAACGTAAATCATGCAAGAAGCTTAAGCCACGGATAAGTAGTCAGTTGGTTAATAAAATCAAAACCAAAAATAAACTTCGTACCCTATGCTCTAAGCACCCGCTGAATATACACTTTAAAAATAAGTATAAAAACTTGTGTTCTCAAATCAAGAAAGACATTGTAATGCAAAGACAATTATTATTAAAGCCAATTAAATATCATGAAGGGAAATATTAAGAAAGAATGGCAAATTGTTAACAGCATTTTAAGGAAACCTTCCGCCCCCAGTAAAAACATCTTGCTTTGTAATGAAAACCAATTAATATCGGATAAATGTAATATCGCTAATACGTTTAATTGTTACTTTGCTACTATAGCAGAAACGTTAAAGCCTTTGTATTTTCCACCATGTTCTCTGTGCGATTCTAGTTGCAGTGAACCATTCCAAAGAAATAGTTTTTTCTATGAACCAATAACTGCTTTGGAAATTCTCAAGGAAATTGGACTGTTAAAAAATTCAGGTTCTTGTGGCTTTGATGGTATTTCAAACCTTACTTTAAAAAATATAGCTTGCTATATCGTAGATATGCTAGCTTATCTTTTTAATTTGAGCATCAATTCTGGCATTTTTCCGGACGCTCTAAAGTGCGATGATGTAATACCTTTATTTAAAACCGGTGAGTCTAGCTGTATTCGGAACTACAGACCTATTTCACTGCTTCCATCTATTAGCAAGATCTTTGAAAAACTTATGAAAAATAGAATTATGAAGTTTTTAAGTAAAAACAATTATTTTAGTCGCATTGAATTTGGTTTTCAGAGAGGAAAATCAACCGAAGATGCCCTTTAGGAATTCTGTGCTCAAACATTTAGTAATTTAGACAGAAAATTTAACACAGCTGGTTTATTTGTGGACATAACGAAAGCATTCGATATGGTAAGCCATACTATTTTGCTGACAAAATTATATAAAGCAGGCTCTCGCGGTTTCATTTTGGAATGGTTTAAATCTTTAAACTTAAATCTTAAATCTACCTACATAAGAGAACCCAGAGAGTTAAGATCGATGAGATTAGGAGTGATTTAAAATTTATAGGGATAGGAATTCCACAGGGATCAGTTTTAGGGCCAATTCTTTTCTTGGTTTACATAAATTCTCTTTTCAAGCTTAAATTCAAGGGTGTTTTGAAGGCTTTTGCTGACGATATTGGATGTGTATATGGATCACTTAGTCTTCTACATCTTATTTCTGATATAAATTGGGATCTCAACTTATTTCGAATGTGGTTTGCTGAACATGAGTTAGTAATTAGCTCAAAAACAAAATTAATGTTTTTCAGTTTGTCTCAAGCGAATTCTTTCACAACTGGTGCTGATATTGTCTTTCATGCTCCCGAATGTCAAAAATTCAAATTGGTTAACTGTGCTTCTTGTTCTTCAGATACCTTTCTGAGTAATCGAAATTGCAGTGACAATTGTTGATGAATTCAAATACCTAAAGCTAATAATTGATTCTAAAATGTCTTTTTCTAACCATACTAATTCTTTGAGAAAATATTTCCGCTGCACACTCAGACATTTCTTTCACTTAAGGGTATCGCAATCTAACTACAATTTACTATGCAGTTTTTCCATTCCAGATTGCAATATGGGTTGTTGGGGTGGTTCTTACTATAATAAGACTCAACCGTTATTGATACTACAAAAGTATATTGTGAGAAAAATCTGTTACAAAAATCGTTTGCATCATAGTTTTCCCTTATTTCGAGATTTAAAAATTTTTCCTATACGTCACCTCTACTGCTTTAAAGTTCTGAAAGCAAAAAAGTAAAGTCCGGAAATTTGAATTTTAGAATACTAGACAATCATAATCTTCGAGGTAATGTCTTGAATTTAGTCTCTATTCCTACTTTTCGCACCACAGCTTTTCGTAACTTTTACACAATATCATCTTGTCGTTTATTTAATAAAATCCCTCTCTCTCTAAGAACTCTCAGAACAGCAAATATATTTTTGAAGCAATTAAAGTTAACATAATATGTGAATTAGTTTAAATCTCAAACTTCTCTGTGTTTCTCATTTTTTAGTTCTCAAACAAATGACTGTGTATTTAAAATTTTTAATCAATTTATTTGATCTATTTTTTGTTTTGGATTTCTTCCTTAAGCATTTATATTATAATTCTTTTTAGTTACTTAAGGGTCACCCCACCCTAAGATTATTTATTGAATTTTAATTTTGCTGTGGGTTATGTGCATTTAACACAATTTTTTTTTTTCTAAAAATATAAAATGTACTTAAATTTCTTACTATATTCTATGTTTATTGTTTATACAAAATTGTAAGAACTGAATTTTTATTAAGAAATAAACTTACTACTACTACTACTACAAGATCGTAATGATGATTCACGTATATGTTCTTAATGATATTGCTTACCAACTTCTACCACAATACGGCCTCTGTTCTAACACGAACTTCAATTTCGTGTGGTTAAAATTCACCGTCCGTAAACAAATCATTCATTATTGTTTTATCTATAGAAGCCCCAATTTAGATAGCAATTCAACCTCTAACGAGTTTGATGCGCTATCTGACTCCATAATAAGAATTGTTTCCCTTTATCCTCACAGTGAAATCGCAATTGCGGGTGATTTAAATGTACACAATTCTGGTTGGCTTCGACATTCTGGCCAGACAACAACCGAAGGAAAATGTGTTGAGATCTACGCTGAGTTTAACGAATTAACTCAACTTGTTGATGAGCCCACTCGGGTTCCTGATATTGAAGGCCATGCGGCCAACACTCTTAACCTATTTCTCACTTCTCATCCCGAAAAATACAGGGTTGTAGTATCATCTCCTTTAGGCAAATCGGACCATTGTGTCATATCGGTAGATTTTTCGTTTTCCGTCATGGTAAAAAAAGATAAAGTCCCTAAAAGAACTGTGTGGCAATACGAGAAAGCCTATTGGGACGGCCTGAATAATTTCTTTCGAAATTTTAATTGGTCATTGTGCTTTCTCGACGGTAACGTTGACGCATCAGCTGATATGATATCAAACGTAATTCTCAACGGCATGAGAAATTTTGTTCCTCACAGGACAAAAAGTATCATCCCCAAAGAGAATTAGTGGTTTGATTTAAGCTGTAAAGAGGCGATTAGGGATCGAAAAAGTAGTTTTCGAAAATTTAAAGATAACCCAACAGTTGAAAACCGAAATATGTTCAAACGGGCCAGAAATATCTGTAATGCTCAAATACAAAAGGCTAAGTTTTTGCATGACCAAAAAGTAAGGCAAAAAATACTGTTGTGTCCAAAAGGAAGTAAAAACTTTTGGTCTGTTGTGAAGAACATTAAGAACTCGACCACGTCATCGGTCCCAACGCTCGTTTTCAATGACTCTCCACATGTTAGCTCCATCGACAAAGCCAATTTACTGGCAGCTCAATTTACTGCCAACTCGACACTTCCTCATAGCATATTGGCTCCACCTGAGTTCGAGTCTACAATCTCTGTGATGAAATAGATATTTTTTCGAACTCGCTCGGTTGCGAGAGTCCTCAAAGATCTCAATATATACAAATCCGCTGGTCCAGATGGTATCGCCGCCGTTATTCTGAAGAGGTGTTCAGCTACACTGCGAAAACTTTTCCATCTTTCCTATTCTGCTGGGATTTTCCCGAGCAGATGGAAAACAGCATTTGTCCAGCCTGTCCCTAAAAAAGGCGAATCTTCCACCCCCTCCAATTACCGTCCAATTGCACTTACGTTACGGCTCTTCTTTCCAAGGTCATGGAAATGTTGATAAACCGTCGACTTATGAAATATCTTGAAGAACGAAAGCTTCTTAATGACCGATAGTACGACTTTCGCAGCAAAAGGTCCACTAGTGATTTGATGGCTTATCTCACCGTAAAGTGGAACCAATCTTTACATTGTTTTGGAAAAAATAAGATTATTGCACTTGATATTTCTAAGGCATTTGATAGAGTTTGGCATCAAGCTCTTTTATCGAAAATGCGTGCTTTTGGTATCGATGAGTCTCTTCTTCGTTGGATTTGAAATTACATTTTCGACCGTTCAATACAAGTTGTGTTGGATGGCTTCAAGTCTGGTACCCACTTCATAAATGCTTGAAATTTTATTTTTTACTATAAACAAAAAGTATGTCATCTTGAGCACAATTCCCCTACCAGGGGCTAGTATACCAAATGTTAGGGATGTCTATTATTAAGTTTCTAAACCACCTTTTAATTAGATTCTTGGTCTTTTAAAAGTTCAATAGATGTATGATATGCCACTGTTCTAGTTGAATACATACCTATGGACTTACAATAACTATCAAAGATACCGAGTACCTGCTGGTTTTTTCATCTTCCAATTACACAAATTTATTCGTAAAGTTTCCTTTTTCAGAAAAATAATTCAACATATGAGGTGATATGAGGTAACAAATTATGCAAACTCAAAATCAATTCATAGAATGGATTTAAATTTTAGACGCAGATGTTATTAATGCCAAGACTGTTTTATATAACAAAACTTGAGCCCTCAGGACAGGAACTATGTTACGTTATTACACTATACCATTTATATGGCTCTAAAATTGTTAACATTATGTATGGCTACATATAAATATGGCTATTACTCTTATGTGACAATGTAGTGCCATATTTATGTTATGGTGTAATAGTGCCACAATTTTGGAGGTTAAACTGACGATGGCGTTCACATATAGGCATTCATATTTTCATATTTTGTAGTTCGTTTTCACCAACAAAGCACTGAATTCTAACTTATTTACTGGTTTCTTCAAAACTCATAGCAGTTTTTCTACCTAACGGTGGCAAAACAAATTTAAAATAAGCAAATTCATCTTCATTTAACGTTTGACAGAACAATTGCTATTTCATGAGTGCGTGAATTCTGAGTAGAGCTTCCAACCAAATGGGAGTAGATCCTAGCGTTAAGAGTAACTCCGAATTTACTCTTATTTTTTAATGAAACATGGAAAATCGTAAAAGAGTAAATCTTTTCCCAAAAGGAATAACTCTCATCATTTTTAAAGTCATCACAATTTGCAATAGTTTCTAAGTTCCCGATCCTTTTTGGATAATGGGAGTTTAATTACATGAATGTTACTCATGGATAATGTAGCATTCTAGCGATGGAAAGAATTTTTGGAATCAGATTTAAAATATTAGTAAGAACTAGTAGGGACTTCGGACTTAGACTTATGATTTATTAATTTAATAATTTATCGGCAAATTTTATATCTACTTACTTTTCGTCATCTTGCGACGCTAGAGAATTTACTTTCGAATCAAACAAGCAATGCATTCTTAGTACTTGTTCACACTTTATTATGTCTTATACCTACCGATCGTTCCCGCGCAAAATCAGATAGGAAGGGAAAGAATTTGCATAGAAATGCCGTTAAATCTATTATATCAAAGTTTTTTCGATCGCCTTGGTAAATTTGTTAACGAGCTTACGATAAACATTTATGTTATGAGCATAACGACGTCTGGGCAGGAGCCTGGTTAAAAAATATATATTAAGGGATATAAGTACATAGAGCATTTACAATATTGCTGTTGTGTTTTTGAAATAATATGATGAGTCTTTACTTGTTTTTACCATACCCCATCCATTTTTGGGTATGATAAGTAAGTCAAACATATTTTATCTAGATCCGCCTGTATATTTAACATAGTGGTAAGTGACGACAAACTTTATTTTGATGTTTCATGATGAGATTAACAACAGAATATTTCAAAAAGTAGTAAATTTTATACATTCATTATTGTATATTTTATGCGACTGGACTATTTGAGCATTTCAAGAAATACTAGTTGCTTGTAAATGGTCTGCTTGCCATGCCTTTGCGCTAGTGGTCCAGTATGCTCTCGACTTGGAACCTGTTCTGCTTGTGTTCATGCTTTTATAGTCGTCTCTAAGTAGGTATAGTACTTTTACCTATTGTACGAGCTGAATCTGAGAAAATTCATTTCAGAGCATTCTGCAAGAAGTGTTGCGATTTGCGAATTGCGATACACAGTAAAATAACACACGCACACATTGAGGGGATCGTGTGTCTGCGACACGTTTCATTCTATTGATAGATACAAACTTAGCTCTTGGAGAGAGAAGCAAAAGCATGTGGATATCGAAACAGGCACATACTGCAATAACGAAAGCCGACAGCAGACAACACGTCAAATTCACATAACGATACGCCAAATTCTTAGCACAGTGTTATTTGCACTCCTATCAGTCGTATCGCACTGCAAGTCTGTTCGTTGGCTGCGCTTTCGAGTATATTTCAATCGGTGCAGTAACACTTAAAGAGCCACCACTGTTTTTTTCATTCGTCTATTCGTTCGCTTTTCCGTCACATATTATAATAGCTACTTATACAACAAATTATTGTTTCTATTTTGCGCAAAGAACTTTTATTCAGTGCAATTTTTTTGTGTAAGTCAATAAGTTTAGTGCATGGAAGAGGATAGTATTTGAATTGTGGCATTAACACGAGTAAAATAATAAATGCGTTGATTTGAAAAAAAAAAGTTGAAATATATTTCACAAAATGAAATAATAAATTCAATTAAAGTTTCGTTTGTGTTTGTCTGGCAGAGTAATCGACTAAAGCAAATTAACTTGTGATTGCATATGGATTTGGAGACCTACCTACTTGTTTGGGCTTAGTACTCCCCAGAAACAAAAACCTTAGAGCAAGTTCGGTCGTCTTAATAATCTATCTGAGATCTTTTTTTCAATTTTATTGTGGATTTTTTTTGGTTTAGAGGGAAGGCTGCTCTTATCTTGCTGTAGTGAAAAGCTTTTTTCAGCGAAAAGCTTCCCAGTTTGTCTGTAGTTAACGTCAATACATACACATAAATAACTAGAAATATATGTACATTTGCACGTTTGTTGATGCAGAGAAAACACATCAAAAAGTAGAAGAAAAAATAATATTAAAAAAAAAAAAAAAAAAATAGAAAAGTGCTCAATACAATCGAGTGTAACATGTGCGATCTCAACCCTTGCCTAGCTTTTTTATGAAAGTGCAATAGTATTTTTCCTATCGAAAGGAATAGTGTCTGGGACAGTGTTAAATTATAATAAATTTAAATGAAAAAATGTGAAAATGGTCTGAGGTCCGAAACAGTGTCATATTCACAAATTGGATGGTTTCTGAAGACAAGTGGACTGAAAAAATGTCAAATTCTGATATTAATGACTCAAAGGCTGATATCTGCAGTGGAGCTCCAAGCTCCAGTGGTAGCTCCCTGTCTCCCAGAGCAGCTCCTAATTGCGCTCGTTGTCAAAATCATGACATGAAAATAAAACTTAAAGGTCATAAGCGTTATTGCAAGTTCAGATATTGCAACTGCAACAAATGCCGGTTAACTACAGAGCGTCAAAAATTAATGGCACAACAGACGTCCTTACGTCGGGCTCAAGCTCAAGATGAAGCTAGAACCTTGTTAATTGGAGAAATACCTCCAATAGCGCCAGCTCCTTCATATTTGCATCATCATCTTCTTTATCACCAAAGCCAAACAGCAAAAACTTCGGAAGAGCACCGAAAAGACCCCCAAATCTCTGTCTCCACTTCTGCGCAGTCCTTAGAAGGATCATGTGATTCATCACCAGCTTCGCCATCGTCTACATCGGTAGTTCCCCCATCAATACCAATTTCCTCAGTCAAGAAGCTCACACCCATGCAATCAAATGCTGCTCATACGCCGTTTGGTAAGTCAATTTAGTTATTCTTTTAAAAAGCTACCTTTTATAAAAAAAAATATATATATATACAGTACCTCACACTCAAAGTGGGACACATAAGAAATAAAATCTTCAATAAACTTCTTTACGAAAAAAAATGCAGAGTTGCTCACTTTTTTAAATAATTTTTATTTTTATTGCTTAATATTGA
The DNA here is from genome assembly GCA_949752695.1 of Melanostoma scalare. Classification (NCBI taxonomy): domain Eukaryota; kingdom Metazoa; phylum Arthropoda; class Insecta; order Diptera; family Syrphidae; genus Melanostoma; species Melanostoma scalare. Next base: position 93,963,476 of record OX456986.1, read on the forward strand.
CCTCAAATTATTATAAAAAAAAAAAAAAAAATTCAAAAAACAACCCCGATTTGTTTAAAAAAAAAGATGAAAATGATCTGTCTAGTATTTTTTTTTAATGCAGGTCACACTCAAAGTGGGACACCTGCTGTTTTCTAAGAAAACTAACTGTAATTGCCACGTTATCGATATTATTTAATTGCAGTTTTTGTAGAGCTTTCATTGTGATAGCATTAAAAAGAAAAAAATCGAAATGTCAAGGCAAACAACCTTTGAAGAAAGGCAAATTGTGATTTTCAATTACCAAAAAGGAAAATCCGTTCGCAAAATAAGTAAAGTTGTTAAAAAAGTAAATCTATGGTGTTTAGTGTAATAAAACGGTTTCGGGAAGGTCGAATAGAAAATAAACCAGAAAGTGTTGAAAGCAAAAAAAAAAATTGCGATAGAAATGTGCGGTTTCTTTTAAGAAAAATAAGAAGTTATTCTTTGCTGTCCGCAATTGGCCTTTAAAAAATGTTAAAGGACACTTAAAATGTTGACTTAAGGGCAGAAAGAGTTCGGCGGTTTGTTAGGAGAAACGAATTGAGTGGCTGAGTTGCACACAAAAAGCCGTTAATATCAGAAAAGAATAGTCGTTTAAGAATGCAATTCGCCAAAGAGCATTTGACATCAGAATCAAAAAGATTAGTTTTGGTTTCGTCCGTAAAATGGACTTTTAATGAATTGACCGAATTATGATTGAAGTTGGAGAACAAAATGCGACTTACCTTTGACCAGAAATTCATATCCTTTGTCACATTTTCTTCGGCGAATTGCATTCTTAAACGACTATTCTTTTCTGATATTTCTTTGGCCAATTGCATTCTTAAACGACTATTCTTTTCTGATATTAACGGCTTTTTGTGCGCAACTCAGCCACTCAATTCGTTTCTCCTAACAAACCGCCGAACTCTTTCTGCCCTTAAGTCAACATTTTAAGTGTCCTTTAACATTTTTTAAAGGCCAATTGCGGACAGCAAAGAATAACTTCTTATTTTTCTTAAAAGAAACCGCACATTTCTATCGCAATTTTTTTTTTTGCTTTCAACACTTTCTGGTTTATTTTCTATTCGACCTTCCCGAAACCGTTTTATTACACTAAACACCATAGATTTACTTTTTTAACAACTTTACATATTTTGCGAACGGATTTTCCTTTTTGGTAATTGAAAATCACAATTTGCCTTTCTTCAAAGGTTGTTTGCCTTGACATTTCGATTTTTTTTTTTTTAATGCTATCACAATGAAAGCTCTACAAAAACTGCAATTAAATAATATCGATAACGTGGCAATTACAGTTAGTTTTCTTAGAAAACAGCAGGTGTCCCACTTTGAGTGTGACCTACATTAAAAAAAAATACTAGACAGATCATTTTCATCTTTTTTTTTTTTAAACAAATCGGGGTTGTTTTTTGAAATTTTTTTTTATTTTATAATAATTTGAGGTCAATATTAAGCAATAAAAATAAAAATTATTTAAAAAAGTGAGCAACTCTGCATTTTTTTTCGTAAAGAAGTTTATTGAAGATTTTATTTCTTATGTGTCCCACTTTGAGTGTGAGGTACTGTATACATTAGTCTGACATTAGTTGGCATATTTCAAAAATTAGTTAAGGCCCCGGCCCATAGAACGCGGTGCGTGCGTGCGGCACCGCTTTCAACTGACAGCTCGATTAAATACACACGTTCTTATGAGAGGTGACCCATAAGCACCGCGAGCAACGCGCCGCACGCGCCGAGTAGCCAAACTTCTATTTTGCCGCGGCTCTCACGCGGTGACAGAACCAATTTGAAATTTTCTCTCTGATGACATGCGCAGTAAGAACCAATTTGAAATTTTCTCTTCTGTTAACACGAGTGGCCTTGTTGAGTTGAGACACCGCAACGGATTCTATGGGTCACCCCTATCAGTTGCGTGCGGCAAAACCCACCGCATCAGTTGCCGCGCCGCTCCTACCGCGCGCAACGCGTTCTATGGGCCGGGGCCTTTATTTCAACAAAAATTTACTATGAAAATAAGCAGTCATTTCTAATAATGTTTTTTTATTTAGTATTGTAAAAACTTCATAGCGTATCTGATAATGTTTTTCACAGCTGTAATGTGTGGAAGTAGGTGGTGTTGGTTTATTTTCACCGCATTTTTAGTAATATACATAAGTAAAAAAAGGTCGTGCAGGCTGGTGTCGGTTCGTTTAACACCGTGTTTTTGAGAAACAACTCAAAATATTTGACAGAACCACATACTTTTTTGTAGCTTTACTCTTCATTTTGAGTAATTTGAGTGGATAAATACATACTTAGGTGGTCTAGGCTGGTGTTGGTTCGTTTAACACCGACTTATTGCAATCTTTTGAGTTGAAAATCTCATGGCATTCCCATAATTTGCGAGAGTTTTAGATGTTTTTAGTTTGGCCATTGAAATATAACGTCAAAATAATTTCATTTTTCAATCACACTCCTTGCACTAATAATAATAATGGCTTGATTCGAGCGCGCGGATTTAAATCCTACAACTTTCAACTGCAAGTTATGTTTATGTATCTTATTTTTGTGAAACTTGCATTTAAAAAAATAATGCCTTTTATATGCATATTCAGTAGTTCTGAGAATTGGCTACTATCTATTTTTCATACCCCTAAGTTCCTCGGGAACGGAAACATAAGCGGGAATTTGAAAAATATTTGACTCATTCTAAAAATTCTTTCACTGTTGGATTGCTTCATTGCCCTTGAATACCAAAGACTATATTTCATTTCCAAATTCCCACAGGAATAGGAATGGAAACGGGATCGGGTGTTCAAAAACCACTGTCCCTATATATTTCATCAATATTTTCCCACAGGGATGGGAACGGGAATTAAAAATCCACTGTACCGATTCCAATATGTTAGATTGCTTACAATACGGTGTTACATAGACTGTATTTCATCCCCATATGGGAACGGATCGGGAACTGAAACATATCCGGGAACTCGGAAAATACTGGACCGATTCCAAAAATTCTGTCATCGTTAGAGTGCTGCTTAATTGTCCCTGAGTCACATAGACTGTATTTCATCCCCACTTTCTCAATAGATTGAAACTTTGAAACTATGTACTTTACTTAACTTTCAATTTGAAACGTAGGACCTGAGCTACGCCGGGTGGGTCAGCTAGTGTGAAACAAAATTGTTTTATTATTCAATGACAAAACTAGTGACATCTTCAAACTCGCGCGAGCTCTGGCAACGCCAGTAGATTTACAACTGAAACGACTGCAATGAGCTCATTTTAGATTAGATTGACCAATTGGAAACCTTTTCTTATACGAAATAGCGATTACTCACAATGCGATTTAAAGCTACAAAAAAATATGTGGTTCTGTCAAATGTTTCGAGAGATATCTCAAAAATTCGGTGTTAATCGACCTTTTTTAAACCTCGCATTTCAATCACAGAGCTTGCAGCTAGAAAAATAATAGATTAAAAACCGCGCGCAAGAATTTAAAACCATTATTTTTCTAACTGCAAGTAGTGTGATTGAGAAAGAAACTATTTTAGCGCTTAATTTCAATGAGAAAACTAATTACACCTAAGACTCTTCTGGGAATGCCCAGATTTTCGACTTAAAAGACTGGAATAAGGAGTTAAACGAACCGCAACCATTTTAGACTACGTTTTCCTACTCAAATTACTCAAAATGCAGTGTAAAGTTACAAAAAAGAATGTGGTTCTGTCAAACGTTTTAGGAGATTTCTCAAAAATGCGGTGTCAAACGAACCTACACGACCTTTTTCTAATCATGTTACTCAAAATGTGGTGTTTAACGAACCAACACGACCTGTTTGGGTGCCTACAGAAGCTTTTAAAAAAAGGTACCTCTACCTTTACAATCAAACACAAATATGTAGGTATATAAGTACATAATTGTATGAATAGATAAGTTTATTGCCAGTCATTCGGAAACCGTCGTGGTCTGCCTCCAAATAAAGAAGTCATTTATAGTAAGTTAAACATTAAAGCCTCATCTTCCTTAGCTTAAAACCTGGCTTCAGACAAGTTTTAGATACAAGTTTTAACATGCAAAATAATTAAGCTTTATTCGCATTGAAATCAATTTAAATACCTGCGGATAAAAAAGTTTTCCTGCATTATTAACACCTGTTTCATCAATCGCATCTGTTTCCTCAGTGACACCACTTAATTTAAAGAGCGCTAATTTGCCAGCCTCATGGAAACATTGGCTAAAGCTACGTGCAGACGGCATATAAAAGCCGCAAACTTTTGCGCTTCTGACGTCATTTTTACGTCATAATATGAGACTTTTGACGCATATCGTCTCAACACCCTTTTGGGACAGTCCGCACATGCACGCAAATGGTTTGCGGACGATATGCGACGCCGAGACCGAACATACATTTTTTGGTTTTTTTTTTCAAAGATTGTACTAAGTTTTCTTATTCTTCGATTATATTTATTACAATAGTAAAGTTTTTGACTAAGAAAATAAACATTTTTGAATTACGCTATAAAATAATAATCAAAAACTGAGACACTTCAATAAAATTACACAAATCAGATCTCTGGATTGTAAATAGCAGAACAAAATATTTGCATAGATATGTACCTACAGTAATTATAACAATAAAAATAAAATATAATCACAAATACTAATAAAAATAAGTAGTTACATAAAATAAATCAGAGTAAAATTCTAAAACTAAACTTACATGCATAAATTATTTACTATAGGTATAGTAAATAAAAATGTAAAATGGCATGGAAATGCCCTTGGTTTTTGGTACGGCCGGCGCGGCGTGTGGATCTATTTTTCCGTCTTCCAATGCAATCGGTGTCTGTCCTAGGCCTGTGTAAATTATGATCGATTCGATCTTTTTGATTCGATCATTCAAAAGTATTGATGATCGAAATCATTCAAGTCCGAATCAATCGATCTCAATCAATCTCGATATTCGATCTCAATTACAAAATTATACCTACTATGGATTTTGATTCGATATTTCATTTCCATTTAGTTTCGATTTCGATCTTTTTGACTCCATCTTATTCAATCATTTGAATGTGTACCAAAACTTTACGTTGCTCTCTCTATCATGGTGCAGTACAGGCTACAGGTTGGAGTCATAAGCAGTGTAGGAATGATGTTGATGTTGGGTAGATGAGAAATGATTTTAAAGGATGTTTGTATGTATGCGTCAAGCATTTCTAGCCGTGTGTGGTGACTTCGGGACATAATGGTATAGCTTATCGGAATAGTGTTGAGTAGATGTAGGATACATAGGTACACACATGTATGTTTGTTAACATTTTCAGTGGGAGCAATTCTTCAAGTTTGAAAGAGAAATCTTCCCGAGCTAATGTTGCTTGAAAAAATATATTGTTGCCTATGCCTCCACTGCACTAAACCACGCCCACGGTTAAGTTGGTTTGACGCATACTTACTATTTGATTTGGTTCAATTCGAATCGTACAACTACAAACTAAAATGATTCAAATCGAAACAGAACGAGAAAATAAAAATGATTGAATGATCGATCGATTCAAATGATCGAATCATTTAGTAAACCGATACTTGATCGAATCGATCATCAAAAATGATCGATTTACCCAGGCCAGGACAGACTCTGTCCGTGACACACCACATCAACACTGAACTGTTCGATCAGATCTTCAGTGTTCAGTCACACAATAAGGAGCTCCAATAAGAACTTCATTGAAGTACTTGCATGCTAGACAGCTCAAAAAACGTTCATGTAAATTCATAATAGGGTAGGTAGTTACTACCTTTGTACGCATTAACGGTCGGATCGGTGTGCAATCCAACAATAATGTATTCACCGTGTTGCTTGACCTTTGCCAGAAAATCCAAATACCCCACGTGAAATAAATCGAATGCACCCGCTACGTACACAATTTTGTCACCCGGTTTTGGTGATTTTCCAGCAGAAACTGACTGCAGCCAGTCCAAAGGCTACTGGCCGTTGAATCTTGACCCGTAATCGATGAACCTTCTTTTTCTTTTGAGTATTCTTTCAAACCTTGATGGAAATGATATTTTGTCAGCAAAAGCATTCTTCCAACTAGGTCTGTTGTTGATACACCAGGCGTTCTTTTAACTTCTTGATATCGGTCCGCTGCTTTTACGAGGTGGTATGTGTATGACTATGACAGTCAGATCATCGCCGTGCACACAGAAGTCACAGTCATAATCATAAAGAGTTTCCAAAGTTGTCACGTAAGGAACAACCGATGACCTCATCAACCCACTTGTATCATTTTGTATCTTTCGTCTTCAGTGAATACAGGATGTGCGCCTTTTTTGCATATCGTCTGAACACCCTCGCACATTTTTTGTGACAGTTTGCGTGCATGTGCGAAAATGTGCGATCTTCCCAATCAGGACAACGTAAATGTGCATATTTTACGCAAATCAGTAGTGGTTGTGAAGTATAATTGTGATCGGTTTTCAATTAAAAAAAAAAAAATTATAAAATGAGAGAAGCGAAGTGTGTTGGCGGTAGGCAGTTTTTGTGTTCATGAATACAATACATACTGAAATATTAGATCTCTTGAGTATTCTATTTATGTATTTACTTAATATTTTTTTCTATTGATTAATTATGAGCAATTATTATTAACAAAATCTTAATATATAAAACAAAGACGGGTTTGTTACAACACTTATAACTCGAGATCTGCTAAACCAATATTCATGGTTATTGATTCGTTGGATTTGTCTCCGCCCCGAATAGCATAATACATCTTAAAAACAATGAAAACTCGATATGTGTAATGAATACTTAATCTATATATCTATATAGGTATATAAAAGAAAGTCGTGTTAGTTACACTATTTATAACTCAAGAACGGCTGAACGGATTTGTCTGAAAATTGGTGGGGAGGTAGCTTAGGACCAGGAGACGGACTTAGGATATCCCTATATTCCTATGGGAACGGGAATGTAAATAGGAACCTTGAAACTACTGAACCGATTTCAAAAATTCTTTCACCGTTAGAATGCTACACTATCACCGAGTAATAATAAACTTTAATTCATCCCCATATTCCCGGGAACGGGATTAGGAATGCAAACTACGAAACTACTGGACAGATTTTAAAAATTCTTTCTGCTCTAGGATGCTACATTATCCCTCAGTAACATAGACTATATTTCATCCATATATACCATATACATATACAGAAACAGGAACTAGAACGGGAACCTTAAAACCGCATGACCGATTTCAAAAATGTTTTCAACTTTAAGATGGTACTTTATCAATATCCCACATTTACATAAATTATTTATTCCCACGGGACCCGGGCAACGCCAGAAGGCTCAGCAATATATTTTTTTTATCCGGGAACAGGATTAGAAACGGGAACCTAGATACTACTGGAAAGATTTCACTAAAACTTTCAGAATTGGGATGATATATTATCCTTCAGTAACTAAGATTATAATTCATCCCTATATTCCTACGGGAACGAAAACATGAACCTCAAAACTACTCGACCGATTTCAAAAATTCTTTCGAATTAAGGATCATACGCGAACGTGATTGGGAAAGCAACCTTATATAACTATTTGACCAATTTCGAAGGACAAGGAGACGACCCCGTCTAAAACATTTTTATCACGCCACAGACATAAAATGTAAACAGAATGCTTAAAATCAGAAAAGGAAAAGTAAGCAGTAAAAAAAAAAACCGACATTGGGCATTGACTATCGTTTTATTGACTCAAATAAAAATAAAGCAGCGTGCAACAGAGACGACATCAATGCAATGCGTTAGCTTTCGTTATAAACAAAACACTGTTCTATAAAAAAAAAAACAAAGAAAAGCTGACTTATCGTGTCAGACTAAGCATGTATAGTCCAAATATCAGCAAGTTAATGAGTCAGCGGAGATCTTCGCTCAACACCCTGGGCTGCTTAAAACATACTCATATACCCCTTATCCCTCGACATTCACGGCGTTGTTGAGGTCTGTATTTTTAAGGTTCCCATCCTTCTGTTCCCGTGGGAATATGCTGTTCCAGTGGGAATATGCGGATATCATATATTTCCATGGAACGGAAGATCCCATAGGAACAGGGTTGGGAACGGAAACTTAGGAGCTACTAGACAGATTTCTAAAATTCTTTCAGATCTGGGATGCCACATAATCCCTCAGTGACTTAGCTTAGACTTCATCCCTTAAGTCCCACGGGAACAGAAACAAGAACGAGAACGGGAATTTTAAAGTTACTTGACCGATTTCAAAAATTCTTTCAACTCTAGGATGTAACATTATTTCTCAGTGACATCCTACTAATATTATAAACATGAAGGTTTGTATGTGTGGATGTATGTTTGTTCCTCTTTCATGCAAAAACTGCTGAATGGATTTTACTAAAGCTTTCCAATAATATAGCTTATACACTCATGGTCACACAATTAAGTCATTTTTATAAAATTAGGTTTACATATCCATATATTAAGTACAAATTACAACTAAAGCAAAATTTGTTCAAATTCTAAATATTTACAATCACAATCATTAAAAAAACCAAAGAAAATAAATTCCACTATAACAATAGTCATTTCTTTAACAAAAAATCAATAATATATAAAATAAGTGTGGCCATATAATTAAGTCACATGAAAAAAATAAGCAAAATATGATAAAAAACATAGTTTTTTTAACCGCACAGTTGATATTTCGTAGGATAGCCTTTCTGTTTCGATACGGCGGATATTCTCCTTGGCATGGAGTCCACCAAACCTTTCCATTGCTCTACGCTACTATTTTTCCACTCTTTCTGCAAAATACTCCAGAGAGTAGTCTTGCTGGTTGGTTTTTTTTCCGCAACTTTTTTTTTTAGAATGTCCCCAAATTTCCAATAGGGTTTAAGTCCGGTGACATTGCTGGCCACCCCAAAACATCCACTTTACGCTCTTCAAGGAAAGATTTCACAACTCTTTACTTGTAATTGGGGTCATTGTTGGGCTGAAAGATCCATCATTGGGGTAATTGGTTCTGGCAGTCGCCGAGAAGATTTGTGTCCAGTATGTCCCGGTAGTCAATACCCGTCATTTTACCGTTTATTTGACAAAGCGGACCGACACACTATGGCTGAACTGAACCCAAGATATACCAAAAGGACCTTTAGGCAGGGCGGCAATTCTATAATGGTTTGGGCGTGCTTCACAAGCCATGGTGTGTCGGTCCGCTTTGTCAAATAAACGGTAAAATGACGGGTATTGACTACCGGGACATACTGGACACAAATCTTCTCGGCGACTGCCAGAACCAATTACCCCAATGATGGATCTTTCAGCCCGACAATGACCCCAATTACAAGTAAAGAGTTGTGAAATCTTTCCTTGAAGAGCGTAAAGTGGATGTTTTGGGGTGGCCAGCAATGTCACCGGACTTAAACCCTATTGGAAATTTGGGGACATTCTAAAAAAAAAAGTTGCGGAAAAAAAACCAACCAGCAAGACTACTCTCTGGAGTATTTTGCAGAAAGAGTGGAAAAATAGTAGCGTAGAGCAATGGAAAGGTTTGGTGGACTCCATGCCAAGGAGAATATCCGCCGTATCGAAACAGAAAGGCTATCCTACGAAATATCAACTGTGCGGTTAAAAAAACTATGTTTTTTATCATATTTTGCTTATTTTTTTCATGTGACTTAATTATATGGCCACACTTATTTTATATATTATTGATTTTTTGTTAAAGAAATGATTATTGTTATAGTGGAATTTATTTTCTTTGGTTTTTTTTAATGATTGTGATTGTAAATATTTAGAATTTGAACAAATTTTGATTTAGTTGTAATTTGTACTTAATATAAGGATATGTAAACCTAATTTTATAAAAATGACTTAATTGTGTGACCATGAGTGTACATCAGAATAACACATAGGCTACAATTTATCCCTAAATTCCCACGGGAACGGGAACGTATACGGGAACTTTGACACTACAGCGCCGATTTCAAAAATTCTTTCACCCTTAGAATGCTACACTATCCCCGAGTAACATAAAAACTAATTCATCCCCATATTCCTACGGGAGCAGGAACGTATACGGGATCTTTGACACTGCAGCACCGATTTCAAAAATTCTTTCACCGTTAGAATGCTACGCTATCCCCGAGTAACATAAAAACTAATTCATCCCCATATTCCCACGGGAGCAGGAACGTATACGGGAACTTTGACACTACAGCACGGATTTCAAAAATTCTTTCACCCTTAGAATGCTACACTATCCCCGAGTAACATAAAAACTAATTCATCCCCATATTCCTACGGGAGCAGGAACGTATACGGGAACTTTGACACTACAGCACCGATTTCAAAAATTCTTTCACCGTTAGAATGCTACACTATCCCCGAGTAACATAAAAACTAATTCGTCCCCATATTCCAACGGGAGCAGGAACGTATACGGGAACTTTGACACTGCAGCACCGATTTCAAAAATTCTTTCACCGTTAGAATGCTACACTATCCCCGAGTAACATAAAAACTTATTCATCCCCATATTCCTTCGGGAGCAGGAACGTATACGGGAACTTTGACACTACAGCACCAATTTCAAAAATTCTTTCACCGTTAGAATGCTACACTATCCCCGAGTAACATAAAAACTAATTCATCCCCATATTCCTACGGTTCCCAACATTTCCACGGGAGCAGGAACGTATACGGGAACTTTGACACTACAGCACCGATTTCAAAAATTCTTTCACCCTTAGAATGCTACACTATCCCCGAGTAACATAAAAACTAATTCATCCCCATATTCCTACGGGAGCAGGAACGTATACGGGAACTTTGACACTACAGCACCGATTTCAAAAATTCTTTCACCGTTAGAATGCTACACTATCCCCGAGTAACATAAAAACTAATTCATCCCCATATTCCTACGGTTCCCAACATTTCCACGGGAGCAGGAACGTATACGGGAACTTTGACACTACAGCACCGATTTCAAAAATTCTTTCACCCTTAGAATGCTACACTATCCCCGAGTAACATAAAAACTAATTCATCCCCATATTCCTACGGGAGCAGGAACGTATACGGGAACTTTGACACTGCAGCACCGATTTCAAAAATTCTTTCATCGTTAGAATGTTACACTATCCCCGAGTAACATAAAAACTAATTCATCCCCATATTCCTACGGTTCCCTATAGATTTAGATTTATTTTTATTTTTATTTTTATTTGTTAACGTTGTTTTCAAGATTTTGTACAAATTAACAAAAATAACAAAAGCATGGCTTTACTGCCGTCTGCCTAGTTGACAAAATATAAAAAAAAGATTGCAACATTTTATTAAAGAAAAAAGATTTTAGCTCCTACTCTTAATACTGATACTGATATATGTAAAATTTAAAAACATTCGTTTATAATTTTGTTCCGATAAGTTAAAGCTAATCTGCAATAACTGAATAATTTTTTCACCTCCATGTTATTGAGCAAGTCTACAATTTGACTTTGCGTTAAGGTATTACTTCCAAATGCATTTCTTCTTATTTCCTTAAGAATTGGACATTTTCCCATAAAGTGAAATATATCCTCTCTTTCTTCCATATTACATAAAGAGCAAATTATGGGTAAGTCCTCCCTATGTGGCACGAAGTTAAGTTGAATAAGTTCTCCTCGCAGCTTTAACATCATTGATATTTCGGCAATACTGTTACCGTCTGTAAAATAGTTCTTTTCTTCCAAATTGTGGTTTAGCTTAGAGTAAAGTTGCCTGTACAAGGATCCAGTGGCATCGTTCATATATTTCTCTCTCTGATTTATGTCTGCCATAGAAATAAGCTGATATAGAGAGACTTTCATTGCATCTATATTAGAATAATCCAGATTCAATTCCATTCCCACGTTTCTAGCTAGCTCCATCCAATCACCATACCAACTGTTTTTCGTTCGAATAACTTGAAGAGCTGCTATCTTTGGAAGCCGGTGACTATCCATCTTCATAACTTTCAAGATATAATCCACTTGCATCTTCAGAGTCTGGATGAAAAGAGGAGACAAACCTGTTTCCAACATAATTACGTAGTTGGGCGTGTTGTGCGGCAATTGAAAAATTCACTTGATATAATATCGAAGAAGTTTTTCCACAGATTCATACTGTTTTGCTCCCCAAGTTTGAACTGCGTAAAACAAAACTGACCTTGATATTGCCTCAAATATCTTGTACTTACTACTATGGGTGATATTTTTGTTGTAGAAACATTTATTCCAAGTTGCGTTGATTGCGACCTTAGCCTTCTGCAGTTTCTCTTTTAAATGATTTTCCATACTTAAGTTTCGCATGAAGTACACTCCTAAATACTTGAACTGCGTGAAGACTTCAATGGACTCATCATTGTAATGCCATTTTTCGTTCGCACAGTTTCGGCTTCCTCCGCTTCGGAAAATCAAAATCTTAGACTTCTCTAAATTCAAAATCAAACTCCATAGCTTGCAGTACTGGTAAAGACGGTTTATCATTAATTGTAGCGATTCAGGTGATGATGCAAAAAGAACAATGTCTTCCGCAAATAGCAGTGCTTTTATCGAATGTCCAGCGTAATCGATACCACAGGGTAAGAAGTCTACAAGGTCCTCAATAAATAAGGCAAACAGGCTTGGACTCAATGTACAACCCTGTCTGACGCCAGTTTTTGTCTTAAATCCTCTTGAAAGCTCTTCACCATTCCATACCTTCGATATTGTGTCATCGTATAGATTTTCAATTACTCTTCCAAACTTCCATGACTAACCGATACTATAAAGCTTGTAAATTAGCGCTGCCTATTCACCATATCGAATGCTGATTTAAAATCAATAAAAAACGTATACAACTTCTTGCCTTTATGGAGATATGATTCCGCAATGCTTTTAAGGACGAAGATATGGTCGATTGTCGAATAACCTGCTCTAAAACCTGCCTGAAACTCCTTCAAAAGTTTGTATTCCTCGATCCATGTATTCAACCGTTTTTGTAAAACAAGTGTGAAAATTTTGTGAGAAGCATTCAAAAACGATATCCCTCTATAATTGGATAATTCGGATAAACTACCTTTCTTATGAATCGGGAAAATAATGGATTCCTTGAATTCTCGAGGTATGAATCCAGTTTCCATAACGTTGTTGAAAATATCTGTCAACCTGTTGACAAGTTCTAGTGTGCCATATTTATAATACTCAGCAGATATGCCATTTGGCCCAGATGCTTTTCCATCCTTCAGCTTTGAAACTACCGAAATCACTTCTTCCTGTCTTATTCCAGCATCCAGTACTTCGTTTACAATGCGTGGAATAGAGTAATGGAAATTAAGTTCCTCTTGGCCAGGGTTTAACAAAGTTTCGAAGTGCGTTGCTAAGAGACTTGGGCTGATACTACTGTGAATGGTTCATATTTTTCCGTTGAGATGTCTTGCTAGGTTCCAAAACTCTTTTGAAGTCCGACAAAGAGCCAATCGTCTAGATTCAGCTTCGAAGAACTCTGCTTTTTTTCTTTTACATATTGTTTTGTAAAAACTGTTGGCTAGTAAGTACTGATTTTTAAAATAGCTATCACTTGAAGACCTGTAGGCTCTCAGCCAACCGAACGATTTTTCTCTAGCTTTTACACACTCAACATCAAACCAGGGTCTAGTTCCCTATATTCCCACGGGAGCAGGAACGTATGCGAGAACCTTGACACTAAAGCACCGATTTCAAAAATTCTTTCACCGTTAGAATGCTACACTATCCCCGAGTAACATAAAAACTAATTCATCCCCATATTCCTACGGTTCCCTATATTCCCACGGGAGCAGGAACGTATGCGGGAACTTTGACACTACAGCACCGATTCCAAAAATTCTTTCACTGTTAGAATGCTATACTATCCCCGAGTAACATAAAAACTAATTCATCCCCATATTTCTACGGCTCCCAACATTCCCACGGGAGCAGGAACGTATACGGGAACTTTGACACTACCGCACCGATTTCAAAAATTCTTTCACCGTTAGAATGCTACACTATCCCCGAGTAACATAAGAACTTATTCATCTCCTTATTCCTACGGGAGCAGGAACGTATACAGGAACTTTGACACTGCAGCACCGATTTCAAAAATTCTTTCACCGTTAGAATGCTCCACTATCCCCGAGTAACATAAAAACTAATTCATCCCCATATTCCTACGGGAGCAGGAACGTATACGGGAACTTTGACACTGCAGCACCGATTTCAAAAATTCTTTCACCGTTAGAATGCTACACTATCCCCGAGTAACATAAAAACTAATTCATCCCCATATTCCTACGGTTCCCAACATTCCCACGGGAGCAGGAACGTATACGGGAACTTTGACACTACAGCACCGATTTCAAAAATTCTTTCACCGTTAGAATGTCACACTATCCCCGAGTAACATAAAAACTAATTCATCCCCATATTCCTACGGTTCCCTATATTCCCACGGGAGCAGGAACGTATACGGGAACTTTGACACTACAGCACCGATTCCAAAAATTCTTTCACCGTTAGAATGTCACACTATCCCCGAGTAACATAAAAACTAATTCATCCCCATATTCCTACGGTTCCCTAAATTCCCACGGGAGCAGGAACGTATACGGGAACTTTGACACTAAAGCACCGATTTCAAAAATTCTTTCACCGTTAGAATGCTACACTATCCCCGAGTAACATAAAAACTAATTCGTCCCCATATTCCCACGGGAGCAGGAACGTATACGGGAACCTTGACACTGCAGCACCGATTTCAAAAATTCTTTCACCGTTAGAATGCTACACTATCCCCGAGTAACATCAAAACTAATTCATCCCCATATTCCTACGGGAGCAGGAACGTATACGGGAACTTTGACACTACAGCACCAATTTCAAAAATTCTTTCACCGTTAGAATGCTACACTATCCCCGAGTAACATAAAAACTAATTCATCTCCATATTCCTACGGTTCCCAACATTTCCACGGGAGCAGGAACGTATACGGGAACTTTGACACTACAGCACCGATTTCAAAAATTCTTTCACCGTTAGAATGCTACACTATCCCCGAGTAACATAAAAACTAATTCATCCCCATATTCCTACGGTTCCCTATATTCCCACGGGAGCAGGAACGTATACGGGAACTTTGACACTACAGCACCGATTTCAAAAATTCTTTCACCCTTAGAATGCTACACTATCCCCGAGTAACATAAAAACTAATTCATCCCCATATTCCTACGGGAGCAGGAACGTATACGGGAACTTTGACACTACAGCACCGATTTCAAAAATTCTTTAACCGTTAGAATGCTCCACTATCCCCGAGTAACATAATAACTAATTCATCCCCATATTCCTACGGGAGCAGGAACGTATACGGGAACTTTGACACAGCAGCACCGATTTCAAAAATTCTTTCATCGTTAGAATGTTACACTATCCCCGAGTAACATAAAAACTAATTCATCCCCATATTCCTACGGTTCCCTATATTCCCACGGGAGCAGGAACGCATACGGGAACCTTGACACTAAAGCACCGATTTCAAAAATTCTTTCACCGTTAGAATGCTACACTATCCCCGAGTAACATAAAAACTAATTCATCCCCATATTCCTACGGTTCCCTATATTCCGACGGGAGCAGGAACGTATGCGGGAACTTTGACACTACAGCACCGATTCTAAAAATTCTTTCACTGTTAGAATGCTATACTATCCCCTAGTAACATAAAAACTAATTCATCCCCATATTCCTACGGCTCCCAACATTCCCACGGGAGCAGGAACGTATACGGGAACTTTGACACTACCGCACCGATTTCAAAAATTCTTTCACCGTTAGAATGCTACACTATCCCCGAGTAACATAAAAACTAATTCATCCCCATATTCCTACGGTTCCCAACATTCCCACGGGAGCAGGAACGTATACGGGAACTTTGACACTACAGCACCGATTTCAAAAATTCTTTCACCGTTAGAATGCTACACTATCCCCGAGTAACATAAAAACTAATTCATCCCCATATTCCTACGGTTCCCTATATTCCCACGGGAGCAGGAACGTATACGGGAACTTTGACACTACAGCACCGATTTCAAAAATTCTTTCACCGTTAGAATGTCACACTATCCCCGAGTAACATAAAAACTAATTCATCCCCATATTCCTACGGTTCCCAACATTCCCACGGGAGCAGGAACGTATACGGGAACTCTGACACTAAAGCACCGATTTCAAAAATTCTTTCACCGTTAGAATGTTACACTATCCCCGAGTAACATTAAAACTAATTCATCCCCATATTCCTACGGTTCCCAACATTCCCACGGGAGCAGGAACGTATACGGGAACCTTGACACTAAAGCACCGATTTCAAAAAATCTTTCACCGTTAGAATGCTACACTATCCCCGAGTAACATAAAAACTAATTCATCCCCATATTCCTACGCATCCCTATATTCCCACGGGAGCAGGAACGTATACGGGAACTTTGACACTACAGCACCGATTCCAAAAATTCTTTCACCGTTAGAATGCTATACTATCCCCGAGTGACATAAAAACTAATTCATCCCCATATTCCTACGGTTCCCAACATTCCCACGGGAGCAGGAAAGTATACGGGAACTATGACACTACCGCACCGATTTCAAAAATTCTTTCACCGTTAGAATGCTACACTATCCCCGAGTAACATTAAAACTTATTCATCCCCATATTCCTACGGGAGCAGGAACGGATACGGCAAATTTGACACTGCAGCACCGATTTCAAAAATTCTTTCACCGTTAGAATGCTCCACTATCCCCGAGTAACATAAAAACTAATTCATCCCCTTATTCCTACGGGAGCAGGAACGTATACGGGAAATTTGACATTGCATCACCGATTTCCAAAATTCTTTCACCGTTAGAATGCTCCACTATCCCCGAGTTACATCAAAACTAATTCATCCCCATATTCCTACGGTTCCCAACATTCCCACGGGAGCAGGACCGTATACGGGAACTTTGACACTACAGCACCGATTTCAAAAATTTTTTCACCGTTAGAAAGCTACATTATCCCCGAGTAACATAAAAACTAATTCATCCCCATATTCCTACGGTTCCCTATATTCCCACGGGAGCAGGAACGTATACGGGAACTTTGACACTACAGCACCTATTTCACAAATTCTTTCACCGTTAGAATGCTACACTATCCCCGAGTAACATAAAAACTAATTCATCCCCATATTCCTACGGTTCCCTAAATTCCCACGTTCCTGGTATACAGGAACTTTGACACTACCGCACCGATTTCAAAAATTCTTTCACCGTTAGAATGCTACACTATCCCCGAGTAACAAAAAAACTTATTCATCCCCATATTCCCACGGTTCCCTATATTCCCACGGGAGCAGGAACGTATACGAGAACTTTGACACTACAGCACCGATTTCAAAAATTGTTTCACCCTTAGAATGCTACACTATCCCCGAGTAACATAAAAACTAATTCATCCCCATATTCCTACGGTTCCCTATATTCCCACGGGTGCAGGAACGTATACGGGAACTTTGACACTACAGCACCGATTTCAAAAATTCTTTCACCGTTAGAATGCTAAATTATCCCCGAGTAACATAAGAACTAATTTATTCCCATATTCCTAATGTTCCCAACATTCCCACGGGAGCAGGAACGTATACGGGAACTTTGACACTGCAGCATCGATTTCAAAAATTCTTTCACCGTTAGAATGCTACATTATCCCCGAGTAACATAAAAACTAATTCATCCCCATATTCCTACGGGAGCAGGAACGTATACGGGAACTTTGACACTACAGCACCGATTTCAAAAATTCTTTCACCGTAAGAATGCTACACTATCCCCGAGTAACATAAAAACTAATTCATCCCCATATTCCTACGGTTCCCTATATTCCCACGGGAGCAGGAACGTATACGGGAACTTTGACACTACAGCACCGATTTCAAAAATTGTTTTACCCTTAGAATGCTACACTATCTCCGAGTTTCATAAAAACTAATTCATCCCCATATTCCTACGGTTCCCTATATTCCCACGGGTGCAGGAACGTATACGGGAACTTTGACACTACAGCACCGATTTCAAAAATTCTTTCACCGTTAGAATGCTACACTATCACCGAGTAACATAAAAACTAATTCATCCCCATATTCCTACGGTTCCCTACATTCCCACGGGAGCAGGAACGTATACGGGAACATTGACACTACAGCACTGATTTCAAAAATTCTTTCACCGTTAGAATGCTACACTATCCCCGAGTAACATAAAAACTAATTCATCCCCATATTCCTACTGTTCCCTATACTCCCACGGGAGCAATAACGTATACGGGAACTTTGACACAGCAGCACCGATTTCAAAAATTCTTTCATCGTTAGAATGTTACACTATCCCCGAGTAACATAAAAACTTATTCATCCCCATATTCCCACGGTTCCCTATATTCCCACGGGAGCAGGAACGTATACGGGTACTTTGACACTACAGCACCGATTTCAAAAATTGTTTCACCCTTAGAATGCTACACTATCCCCGAGTAACATAAAAACTAATTCATTCCCATATTCCTACGGTTCCCTATATTCCCACGGGTGCAGGAACGTATACGGGAACTTTGACACTACAGCACCGATTTCAAAAATTCTTTCACCGTTAGAATGTCACACTATCCCCGAGTAACATAAAAACTAATTCATCCCCATATTCCTACGGTTCCCTAAATTCCCACGGGAGCAGGAACGTATACGGGAACTTTGACACTGCAGCATCGATTTCAAAAATTCTTTCACCGTTAGAATGCTACACTATCCCCGAGTAACATAAAAACTAATTCATCCCCATATTCCTACGGGAGCAGGAACGTATACGGGAACTTTGACACTACAGCACCGATTTCAAAAATTCTTTCACCCTTAGAATGCTACACTATCCCCGAGTAACATAAAAACTAATTCATCCCCATATTCCTACGGTTCCCTATATTCCCACGGGAGCAGGAACGTATACGGGAACTTTGACACTACAGCACCGATTTCAAAAATTGTTTTACCCTTAGAATGCTACACTATCTCCGAGTTACATAAAAACTAATTCATCCCCATATTCCTACGGTTCCCTATATTCCCACGGGTGCAGGAACGTATACGGGAACTTTGACACTACAGAACCGATTTCAAAAATTCTTTCACCCTTAGAATGCTACACTATCACCGAGTAACATAAAAACTAATTCATCCCCATATTCCTACGGTTCCCTACATTCCCACGGGAGCAGGAACGTATACGGGAACTTTGACACTACAGCACCGATTTCAAAAATTCTTTCACCGTTAGAATGCTACACTATCCCCGAGTAACATAAAAACTTATTCATCCCCATATTCCTACGGTTCCCTATACTCCCACGGGAGCAGGAACATATACGGGAACTTTGACACTACAGCACCGTTTTCAAAAATTCTTTCACCGTTAGAATGCTACACTATCCCCGAGTAACATTAAAACTAATTCATCCCCATATTCCTACGGCTCCCTATATACAACACCGATTTCAAAAATTCTTCCACCGTTAGAATGCTACACTATCCCTGTGTAACATTAACTTTAATTCATCCACATATTCCTACGGGAACGGGAGTCCTTACTAATATAATAAGTGTGAAAAGAGCTCTGTCTGTCCGTCGTTCTATGTTACCATCTCCCGCCCAAACTAATAAACCGATTTAAATGAATTTTTAAACAAAAATTGTTCAGACCCTGAGGAAAGACGTAGACTATATATTTTTTCCCTATATTCCCACGGGAGCAGGAACGTATACGGGAACTTTTACACTACAGCACCGATTTCAAAAATTCTTCCACCGTTGGAATGCTCCATAATCCCGGAGTAACATTAACTTTAACTTATTCACATATTCCCACGAAAACGGTCACCATATTCCCACGGGAACGGGAGTCTTTACTAATATTGAAAATGCGAATGTAGCTATGTCGGTATGTTTTTAGTATGTCTCCCGTTCAAACTGCTAAACAGATTTTATTAAATTAGCTTTATATGTATCCTTATATTCCCACGGGAACGGAAAATGGGAATTCAAAAACTACGGTCTCAAAAGTATTTTTAACAGGGCTACAAGGTGTTGAAATAGGGGTTGAATGTTTTTTTTTGGAAATACCGCCAGAAGTTTTATTTCCTAAAAAGTTAAAAATGCTGCTGAAAGTCACTATTCCACGCGGACAAAGTCGCCGGCACAGCTAGTAGACTTATAATTTATTCATATATTTCCATGGGAACGAAAAATTCCCACAGGTACGGGGTTGGGAACGGAAACTTAGAGACTACTGATTTCAAAAATTCTTTCAGAACTGGGATGCCACATAATTCCTCAGTAACTAAGCAAAGATTTCATCCCTATAATCCCATAGGAACAGAAACAGGAACGAGAACGGGAACCTTAAAACTACAGACCCGAGCAACGCCGGACGGCTCAGCTAGTTGATTATAAATAAATCATATCTAATGCCAAAACAGCAATGGGACCCCACTTTCTTGTCGATATTTTCAAATAATCTTAGCAAATTTATATTTATGTACGTTTAAGCTTCGCCAACAATCAAAAACCATGAGCAAAACACAAATTTCAAACAATATATTAAATTAACGCAAACCTGTATATGAACGTAAATGGGCGGTGTGCGGATTTTTCTGCATATCGTGTGAACACGTCGCACATCGACCGTAAAATTTGCGGACACTTGTGCGAGCAAATCAGCCAAACTAATGTACGGCTTTTGTGACAGGTTCTGCATATCGTGACAACGCCCAATCGCCCAAAGCACGACGCATTTAATAGAGAATAGAGACGCGAAACCCAATACGATACCGAGGCATTGAAAGAAACTGTTCTAAGAAACGTCCCCCTTTTAAATGACCAGCAAAAATATGTATGCCTACGAAACGCTAATGAAAGTAGTAAACGACGGAACTGGGGAATATTTTTTCTTAGATGCTCCCGGTGGGACTGGGAAAAAGTTTTTAATATCATTGATTTTGGCAGCGGTTCGATCGCAAAATGGTATTGCCCTTGCACTTGCTTCATCAGGTATTGCAGCTACGTTATTGCATGGTGAACAGCTCATTCCGCATTCAAGTTGCCGTTCAACTTGCAAATATATGAAACACCAACTTGCAGCCTTTCGAGAAATTGTGCGATGGCCAAAGTGTTGCAGCAGAGCAAACTAATAGTTTGGGATGAGTCCACTGTGGCACACAAAAAATCTTTGGAAGCATTAGACCGCACGTTGCAAGATCTACGAAAGAACCAAAACAGGTTTGGTGGTGCAATGATTTTATTGGCTGGTGATTTTCGCCAAACACTCTCAGTAATACCACAATCAACGCCAGCTGACGAACTTAACGCATGTTTAGAGACACCCATTTTATGGAAAGACGTTAAAACGCTCAAACTAAATATGAACATGCGAGTCGAATTGCAGAACGACCAACCTGGAGAAATTTTTTCCGAACAATTGCTCGATATTGGTAATGGAAAAATACATGTTGACTCATCGTCTGGATACATCGTATTTTCATCCAAATTTTGTAACTTTAGTGAAACTAAGACCGAACTCATCGAGAAGGTTTTCCCAAATATTGCTTAAAATCACAAAGATCATGTATGGTTGAGAGAAAGAGTTATATTGGCTGCAAAAAACGTTGATGTCCACGAATTGAATTTTCAGATTCAAAACAAAATAGAAGGCGAATTAATGACATATAAATGGATTGATTCCGTTACTAATCAAAATGATGTTGTCAACTATCCAATTGAGCTTTTAAATTCGCTTGATTTACCTGGACTACCACCACAATCTACAATTAAAATTCGGATCAGTGATCATTATGTTGCTGAATATAAACCAGCCGCGTCTTTCTAATGGCACCTGACTTGCGGTGAAGAAATTAATGAACAACGTCATCGAAGCCACAACTTTGATAGGGAAGTACAGAGGCGAAGACGTTTTGATTCCACGGATTCCTTTGATTTGGAACGACATGTCATTCGACTTTAAACGGCTGCAATTTCCAGTGCGGCTAGCATTCTCTTGCTATGTATATGTCGCCTGTTACCGTGTAGGAATACCAAAAAAACTATTAATATACGCTACAGAAAAAAGCTTAGAATATAGCATATCATAAAGCATTAGAAACTTTTTTCTATATGTTATACCAATTCGAATTAATTAATCATCGTTAAGACAGGACAACGTCTGTCAGGTCAGCTAGTTTATAATATTAGTGAGGAACTGTTCGCGTGAAAATATTCGAATGAAATACATATAGCCTATTGCCTATGTCCTTCTTCTGGTTCTAGATTTAGATTTCGTTTTAATCGGTTCTGTAGCTTGGGCGGGAGATCGTAACATAGAAAGACGAATAGACAGAGTTACTTTCGCACTTATTATATTATTAAGGACTCCCGTTCCCGTAGGAATATGGGGATAAATTGAAGTCAATATGTGTATGTGTTCTCGTTCCCGTGGGAATAAAGGGAAAAAAATATATAGCCTATGTCCTTTCTTAAATTTTAGACTATCTCTGTACAAGGTTTCATTTAAATCTGTTCATTAGTTTGGGCGGGAGATGGTAACATAGAAAGGCGAACAGACAGATGATCTTCTTTTGCATTTATAATATTAGTGAAAACCAGTTCCCGTGGGAATATTCGAATGAAACATAACTTATGTCCTTCTTCAGGCTCTATATCATCTCTGTATAAAATTTCATTTAAATCGGCTCTGTAGCTTAGGCGAGAAATGGTAACATAGAAAGATAAACAGACAGAACTACTTAAGCACTTATTATATTAGTAAGGACTCCCGTGGAAGAATTTTTCAAATCGGTGCTATAGTGTCAAAGTTCCCGTATGTGTTCTCGTTCCCGTGTGAATATAGGGAAAAAAAGTATAGCATTTGTCCTTTCTTAAATTCTAGACTATCTCTGTACAAAATTTCATTTAAATCTCTATATTAGTTTGGGCGGGAGATGGTGACATAGAAAGGCGAACAGACAGAGCTACTTTTGCGTTTATAATATTAGTGAAGACCAGTTCCCGTGGGAATATTCGAATGAAATATAACTTATGTCCTTCTTCAGGCTCTAGATCATCTCTGTGTAAAATTTCATTTAAATCGGCTCTGTAGCTTAAGCGAGAAATGGTAACATAGAAAGATAAACAGACAGAACTACTTTAGCACTTATTATATTAGTAAGGACTCCCGTGGAAGAATTTTTCAAATCGGTGCTATAGTGTCAAAGTTGCCGTATGTGTTCTCGTTCCCGTGGGAATATAGGGGAAAAAATATAGCCTATGTCCTTTCTTAAATTTTAGACTATCTCTGTACAAAATTTTATTTAAATCTCTTCATTAGTTTTGGCGGGAGATGATAACAGAGAAAGGCGAACAGACAGAGCTACTTTTGCATTTATAATATTAGTGAAGACCAGATCCCGTGGGAATATTCGAATGAAATAAAACTTATGTCCTTCTTCAGGCTCTAAATCATCTCCGTAAAAAATTTCATTTTAATCGGCTGTGTAGCTTAGGCGAGAAATAGTAACATAGAAAGATAAACAGACAGAGCTACTTTCGCACTTATTATATTAGTAAGGACTCCCGTTCCTGTAGGAATATGGGGATGAATTAATGTTTATGTTACTCGGCTGTGGCTTCTAAGTTCCCGTATACGTTCCCTTTCCGGTGGAAATTTAGGGATAACGTATATAGCCTACTAGCTGTGCCCGCGACTTCGTCCGCGTGGAATAGTGACTTTCAGCAGCATTTTTAACTTTTTCGGAAATAAAACTTCTAGCCTTAAAAATGGCGATCTTTCCAAAAAAAAAACATTCAACCCCTATTTCAACACCCGTTAAAAATACTTTTGAGACCGTAGTTTTTGAATTCCCATTTCCGTTCCCGTGGGAATATAAGGATAGATATATAGCTAATTTAATAAAATCTGTTTAGCAGTTTGAACGGGAGACATACGAAAAACATACCGACATAGCTACATTCGCATTTTCAATATTAGTAAAGACTCCCGTTCCCGTGGGAATATGGTGACCGTTTTCGTGAGAATATGTGGATAAGTTAAAGTTAATGTTACTCCGGGATTATGGAGCATTCCAACGGTGGAAGAATTATTGAAATCGGTGCTGTAGTGTAAAAGTTCCCGTATACGTTCCTGCTCCCGTGGGAATATAGGGAAAAAATATATAGTCTATGTCTTTCCTCAGGTTCTGAACAATCTTTGTTTAAAATTTCATTTAAATCGGTTTATTAGTTTGGGCGGGAGATGGCAACATAGAACGACGGACAGACAGAGCTCCTTTCACACTTATTATATTAGTAAGGACTCCCGTTCCCGTAGGAATATGTGGATGAATTAAAGTTAATGCTACACAGGGATAGTGTAGCATTCTAACGGGGGAAGAATTTTTGAAATCGGTGTTGTATATAGGGAGCCGTAGGAATATGGGGATGAATTAGTTTTTATGTTACTCGGGGATAGTGTAGCATTCTAACGGTGAAAGAATTTTTGGAATCGGTGCTGTAGTGTCAAAGTTCCCGTATACGTTCCTGCTCCCGTAGGAATATGGGGATGAATTAGTTTTTATGTTACTCGGGGATAGTGTAGCATTCTAACGGTGAAAGAATTTTTGAAATCGGTGCTGTAGTGTCAAAGTTCCCGTATACGTTCCTGCTTCCGTAGGAATATGGGGATGAATTAGTTTTTATGTTACTAGGGGATAGTGTAGCATTCTAACGGTGAAAGAATTTTTGAAATCGGTGCTGCAGTGTCAAAGTTCCCGTATACGTTCCTGCTTCCGTAGGAATATGGGGATGAATTAGTTTTTATGTTACTAGGGGATAGTGTAGCATTCTAACGGTGAAAGAATTTTTGAAATCGGTGCTGTAGTGTCAAAGTTCCCGTATACGTTCCTGCTCCCGTGGGAATATAGGGAACCGTAGGAATATGGGGATGAATTAGTTTTTATGTTACTTGGGGATAGTGTAGCATTCTAACGGTGAAAGAATTTTTGAAATCGGTGCTGTAGTGTCAAAGTTCCCGTATACGTTCCTGCTCCCGTGGGAATATAGGGAACCGTAGGAATATGGGGATGAATTAGTTTTTATGTTACTCGGGGATAATGAAGCATTCTAACAGTGGAAAATTTTTTGAAATCGGTGTTGTAGTTTCTAAGTTCCCGTATACGTTCCCGTTCCCGTGGGAATTTGGGGATAAAATGTAGCCTATGTGTTATTCTGATGTATAAGCTATATTATTGGAAAGTTTAAGTAAAATCCATTCAGTAGTTTTTGCGTGAAAGAGGAACAAACATACATCCACACATACAAACTTTCACGTTTATAATATTAGTAGGATGTCCTTCCTCAGGTTCTAGACTATTCCTGTACAAAATTTCATTTAAATCAGTTCAGTAGCTTAGGCGGGAGGTAACATAGAAATCCGGACAGGCAGAGTTAGGTAATTTCACATTTATAATATTAGTTAGCATTTTTTAAGTTGCCTGAGCATAAGCCTCCTACAGTCTTCTCCATCTTCGTCTATCTAATGCTTCACGCCAATAGAATGGGCATGAGTTTCGGATGTCATCCTTCCATTGTTTTAATTGTCTACCTACGTTTCTTTTCTTCTCTAAATTGATCCATTCGGTCACTAGTTTTGTTTAACGGTTAGCAGTTTCTTAATTCGGTGTCTAACATCTTTAAATTCAGTTTGGTATCTTATATACAGGGTGTCACGTAATTCGTTTTACATACTTAGGGATATGATTCTTGGTCATATTCTAAGAAAAAAATTGTTCTACAGTAAAGTCCGTTTCTCACGTTTGACATCACTTTTTGACAATTTAAAAAAAGGCTAACTTTGGTGTACCCTGACCTGTGTTAAATTCGATATCTCTGTCAATACTGATGATAGAGACCTAATCTTAGACTTAATTTTTTGTTGAAATAACAACCTTTAAGACTGTATTTAAATTAGGCGTCCATAGGTTTAGGGTTGCCAGATTTTCAATTTTAAGTGGTGTTCAAATTTTCTTCACAAAACAAAGTTTTGACTTTGAGGTCATTTTTTTGGAGAAAAGGCCTGATAAACATAGAGTTTCTTTATTTTTTACAGATGAACAAAACAATAATAAAGAAAAAACTCAGCATTAAATTAACTCAAAAACCCATACATTTTATGATACTAAGAAAAATACGAAATGGGAAAAATTTAAAAAAAATAAAAAAAAGTTCTTGCTTTGAGGTTTGTTTGAATAAAACAATAATATGATCACTTTTAGTAGTTTTTTATATGTATTTAATACAAATACAATTATAACAAGTGCTCAAAGCCCCATCCTTCGTTTTGAATCCATGCCAGAGCCCGTTTTTGGATTTCATTGTGGGTGTTTGCTGTCGATAACTCTTGTCTTACTTGTAGTCTTGTAATCTTTGAAACTGTATTTAAATTTGACTCCTACAGGCTAAGGGTTGCCAGATTTTCAGTTAGTATAAAGTTCCTGGTATCCTTTGTTGTGCTTTTCTTCAATTTCCATTTAAAAACTCATATAAGAAAAAAAATGTCTGCGTATTCTTCTCTCGTAAATGAAAGCATTTCAAAAAACTCTCTGATCAAACTGCAATCGTGACTTAATTTGACAAACTAATGACCAAATTTGTTTTCTTATTCTTTTATACGACTTATTTACCTATTGAACATTCATACCCCAAATTTAAAGCAAACATCCACAATGAAATCCAAAAACGGGCTCTGGCATGGATTCAAAACGAAGGAGTGCGCTTTGAGCACTTGTTATAATTGTATTTGTATTAAATACATAAAAAAACTACTAAAAGTGATCATATTATTGTTTTATTCAAACAAACCTCAAAGCAAAAACTTTTTTTTATTTTTTTTTAAATTTTTCCCATTTTGTATTTTTCCAAGTATCATAAAATGTATGGGTTTTTGAGTTAACTTAAACCTGAGTTTTTTCTTTATTATTGTTTTGTTCATCTGTAAAAAATTAAGAAACTCTATGTTTATCAGGTCTTTTCTCCATAAAAATGACCTCAAAGTCAAAACTTTGTTTTGGGAAGAAAATTTGAACACCACTTAAAATTGAAAATCTGGCAACTCTAAGCCTATGGAAGCCTAATTTAAATACAGTCTTAAAGGTTGTTATTTCTACAAAAAATTGAGTCTAAGATTAGGTTCCTATCGTCAGTTTCGACAGAGATATCGAATTTAACAAAGGTCAGGGTACACCAAAGTTAGCCTTTTTTTAAATTGTCAAAAAGTGATGTCAAACTTGAGAAACAGACTTTACTGTAGAACAATTTTTTTCTTAGAATATGACCAAGAATCATATCCCAAAGTATGTAAAACGAATTACGGGACACCCTGTATATTTCGATGAGTGATGTGGACGTTCAAAACTGCTCTCTCCATTGGAATTTGATACGATAATTTGAACTCTGGTATGATACATTCCGCTCTAATGCGTGCAGTACTTCTATAGTACATTTTCTTCAAAATTTAAACTTTTTTGCTGTCCACGCCTTGGTTGAGAAGTAACTTCCATACAAAATGTTGCTAGACTGTATCGAACGCTTTTGAGAAGTCGATGAACGTAAAGTATATTATGTAGTATTCTTTTCACTTTTCTATTACTTGGTTTGCAGTTTGTAAGTGGTCAATTGTCGAGAAACCTGATCTAATGCTATGTCCGCACCTGAAGTAAACTGGGTTTCATTCCAGGATGGTTTTAGTTATCCAAGTAGTGTCCGCATATGCAAAAAAGTTTTGAGTTTATATTTATTTATTTTCGTCTGAAATTAAAAAGAGACAGATATATAGTGTGAGCAGAACGTCAACGACGTATGAGAGAATTCATTCTCTCTCCACTCACGTCCACTCTCTTAAATGTCAAATTCAATGGAATATTGGAAATAATGCATTGATTCAGGGCACTTGGTTTCGAGTGGGTTATCACGAAACCAAGTGACTAAAAAGGTTTCATTTTGTATGGCAAACCACTTGGTTATCATGTTGGTTTGGGATTGTTTTGAGTTGCCAGCTTGTTCATAAGGCTGATTGAAATCAAGAGTGGCTTTCATTCTCTCAAAAATACATTTCGCAAATACTTTAAATACCTATGATACAATGCTTATTGGTCGATAGCTATTGATAACGTCTTTGTTTCCTTTTTTGTGCATGAGGATTATTTCCGATTTCTTCCATTGATCTAAAACTTCCTCAGCCAGTGAACATTTGCTGAACTTGAGATATTCTGCTACTATCCCATCGTTTCCTTTGCTTTCGTCGTTCTTTAAACTATCAATAATTGCTCTCTCTATTTCTTTTTTAAGGTACGGTGGTTTCCTAGGTATAAAAGTAATCGGTAGCTCTTGCTTGTTTTGTGTTTAAATTTGTGTAGACATTTGTAGCTTTCTGGTCAATATCTTTTCTATCGTGATTTCTTTTTTTTAGATCTTGTTTTTCTTGTTCTTGTTTTTCTTGTTCAGATAGGTCTTCTTTGTGAGACGTTCTCGCAGTACGATCATAATTTGGGTTTCATCCGAGAGTCTCTGAGGTTTTCGAGAAACAGCTATAAGATTTTTTTTAGCCTATAATGATTTATTTATTAACATCATAATCATAAGTATATAGCAATGGCTATGCCGTCTGCCGATTGGTAGGTACTGATTATGAAAGTTAAAAACAATTTTTCTTTTAAATTTCGGTTCTGAATATAATAAGCCTGACGTAATACAATCTTAGTACATATATACAAAAATAGAATGAACTACTATTATCTTTGTTCCAAGATGATTTGTTGCATTAGAAGCTAGCATTTCTTATTTTTTCTCGATAATTAAGGGTTGTTTTACAAAAAAATATTGCCTGTTCGGTCAATTCATTCAGTAATTTCAAAACTTATCGTATCCTTACCGTAGAAATGTCGCTTCTATTCACGAAGAGTTGGACATCTACCCAAAAAATTTAATTAAAAATTAAATGTCTTCTCGTTCTGCTGTGTTTCATATATTGCACAGTATGGGAAGGTCTTCTCGATGTGGCCTTTAGTTGAGAGGAAAAAGTTCTACCCTTAGCCTGAACATTGCTGAAGTGGATTCTATGCATAATTCGTCCCGAAAGTATATTGCCTTTTATAGGTTATAGTTGAGTCTGCTGTACACCGCTCTGTAGGAGGATCCTCTTGCTTTTCTTTCATACTCATTTCTGCAGTTTATATGAGGCAGAAATGATCTCATAGAATCTTTGTTTCCAGTTTTATTGAAGCTCATGTTCAAGATTTAACTCGTAGTTGAGCATGAGCGTGCTGCATGCTCCATCTACTTTTCATACCAACCAACTTTTCTGCTCACTGTTTTCATCATGACTCTTTTGGGAAGTCGACTATCGTCCATGTATGTATAGCAGCTAAACTTGATCATTTCTGTGGTCAAGACCTGGTTGCGGCTATAGTAAACTACGAAACGAACGGTGAGTGGAAAACTTTCGTCGTTGCGTCAGTTTACTTTCCCTGGAACTCCATTTTACCCCCTCCCTCAAGACAGATTGTGGATTCGGTGGAGTTCTGTGAAAGCCGGAAGTTGAGGCTTATTATGTGCTGTGATGCTAACGCTCAAAACATAGTTTGGGGCAGCGTCAAATGCAACATGAGAGGCAACCATCTTTTTAGTTACATTCTGTCTTCTGACTCAGACATTAACAGACGTATTAATAATCGCAGAGTAGCGAAGGGTTACGCCTTATTCCATGGACTAAGTGGAAATTGCTATTAATAAAGAAAATTTTTTGTTAACTAACTTCTATTAAGTTATTCCACCAACGAGGGTGGTTTAGCGAAGGAATAACCAAGAATTGTGTCAAAACACAAAATGAAAAACGTTTTTGGGTTAAAGTACATGTGCCAAATGACTTTGGTTTCTGTGAATTCTAGTGACATCTACAATTAAGGTAAATCAAATATGTTTCCCGATTACATTTTTTATTTGATACATTTTTGATTTGATTTTCCTTCTTAGGCCCAGTTATCACTTTCGATCAATAAGCCCTCAAATCGCCAACAAGCAAGAAGACCTTGTTGTAGCAGGGTATGAGTACTGGTCGCACCTACTCCTAACAAGAACAAAGCCAAGGCATCTGGACTCTGGAGTTCCTTCTCGCATACTCTTCTATACGAAGAGTGGTCGCAGGAGTATAATAATGATTACAAGAAATAAAAATTTATACTAAGACTACTAAAATAATAAGAAGTGAGAGTAATACAACCAACTGTTGTGGGTAAAAGTAACAAAACAAATTTTCGTTTATTTATTATGAATTGAACAAACAGAAGGTGAACGGTTTGGATTTTGATTTTGTTGTTTGGTTATTTGCCTTGCAAGTGGGTGAACTCCAATAGTTGTCGATGATATTTTGTGCTATCCGAACACTTTCTTTAATTTCGTCGATCCACTGGAAGATTTTGCCCGGTGGAGGCATATCACTTTGCTGAAACGACGCAGAAATTATCTAGTGAAACACAAATAGGACTTTTTTCAGTGTGATTGGCTTACTTTTTCCACTCCTCGACAAAAACTCTATTATGTAAAACCATCTGAACCTGCTTGGGTCATTTACATTCCATTTGCTTGGCATCTCTCCGGCAATTTAACCGGCCAACATGCTATATTACATTTAAGATAGAATCCAATCCAATAACAGCGAAATATAAAAACCATACACTTGAATTTGTTTCTCCAGAAATACTTCAAGTTGCTTGTCAATAAGCAGCAAAAATAAATTTCCCAAAAGGAAATTTCAGGTATACGTCACTTAACTATTCTTTGAACAATTTATTTTTATTAATGAGAAATTTTACAAGAACTAGAGTGGAATAAGCGTTTTTTATAAATATGGCTGTTACACTCGACAGATATGCCAAGGAGATTACCAACTGGAAAGTTTTGCTGGACGTGTCACTCTCAGACCACAGATACATTGAATTCCATGTACCAAATGTGGTTCCCACACCTTAAGTTAAAATCCCAAAAAAACTAACTGGACACTTTCCAACGATGAGCTTTTTAGTCTCGTCACAACTCTACCTAAGCTCTCAGCATCACAAAAACTGGACAACGCTGTTCAAGAAGTGAATTGTGCCCTTACAAGTAGCTTCGAGCTGGCATGTCCAGCTAGACAATTGCCTAGTAGATATATGGTTCCGTGGTGGAACAGTGAGCTACAGAAACATCGCATGGAAATCAGAAGTATTCTGAATAGGTCCCTCAAGACCAAATCAGAGGTTGACTGGAACCTGTATCGATCGAAACAAAATGATTTTAAAATGTTATTTCGAAGATCAAAGAATGGGTCTTATAAAGAATTCTGTGAAAGTATAGAAACACTCAGCGAGACTAGTCGACTTGCCAAAGCCCTTAAAAGGAGCAAGGTAAACAAACTAGAAACACTCAGGATATCAGACGGTTCCTATACCGAGTCCAAAGCAAAGACACTCAGTCTTATGCTGGAAACTCATTTTCCAGGAAACCAGATATCAATCGGACCACAGATATCTATCGAAACCAGATATCCGATATATCCCCTCCACGTAGCTGGTACACGTCATCGTTAGTTGTTACTGACGAAGCTATAAAATATGCCGTGGCATCTTTTGACAGTTTCAAGTCACCTGGCTCTGACGGTGTTTACCCAGCAATGTTGCAGGAAAGTATTAACCTTTTGCTACATACTTTGAAAAATATTTTGATTCGTAGGTAGTTCAGCTTTAGCGTATATACCAACTCCATGGCAGAGTGTTAGAGTCGCCTTCATACCAAAAATTGGTAAACAAGAGTACTCACTCGCCAAGAGCTTTAGACAAATCAGTCTCACCTCCTTCCTGCTTTAAACGCTGAAAAGAATGATTGAGATTTACATACGTAAAATTTCGCTCCAAACACACCCTCTGTCTCAGATGCAACATGCTTACCAAAGAGGAAAATCTTGCGAGACCGCACTTCAAAATCTTGTTAGCAGAATTAAATGCGCGCTTGACAGGAAAGAATTTGCGGTAGGCATTTTCATCAACATTTAAGGTGCTTTTGTCAATGCTAGCTTCGATGGTATGTGCAATGTTGCCAGAGAACACGGTGTGAACGAGTCATTAGTGTTGTGGGTTAAAGCAATGCTAGTATATAGAACCATAATCGCTGAGACGGAGTGTGCACAATATGTTGCAACGGGAGTGAATAAGGGCTGTCCACATGTGCATGTTGATCGACTCTCCACTTGCAATGCTCAATGGTTCTAAAGTTCACGCCCAAGCATATGCAGACGACGCTGACGTTGCCGTGCTCTCGGTTGGTTCCAGCCTCCAAGCTGTCTGTTCCCGAGCACAATTCGCACTGGAGCTTTGAGGAACTCGCAAACAGCATATCTTTTGACTCACGTCTAATGGATATGCATCAGTCGGACAAGATGACCCCAAGGCTCAAAGTGCGTCAAAATTACTCAGTCAACTTTCCTTCGGTTCAGGACTGGTTCGCTCCAGAATCTGAGCCTAGAAAGAACTGTTATCGTATCTTCACAGATGGCTCCAAAACCGACGAGGGTTCTGGTGCTGCACGACGGCCGGCGGCGAGCTTTTTTTAAAACTTTTTTTTTTTTCAAACAATTATATCTTTTTTATCCAGCTGCGCACACGCTCGCAGGGGGCTTTTCTTCTTGATGTCTGGCAAGCTACTGATTTCCTTATTATTCGTTTTCGATTATTTTTAACACAGTCAAGGAAATAAGCAGTCCGCACTCTTTCCCACTGCGCGCTCTAACCCCAAATGCCTCTAGCCATATTCGCCCACAAGTTTCTTCACCGTTTTTCCTGAAGCCTAATTTGAGATTTCCTATTTTAAGCAATACTTCTGCTCTAAGTGGTACCCATGGCGTGGTGGTTAGCATGTCCACCTGCTAACCCAGAGGTTCAAGGTTCGAATCCCAGCAGCAAAAATGTTTTTCCACGGGTATTGGCACGTCCTCCGTTACTAAATTCATTGCCATGAAAAGCGCTTTCTCAATTAGCCGTTCGGAACCGGCAGAAAATTGGTTTTTTTAATTAAGTCCCCTCCATTCTCTCACAAGGCATGGTTGTGAGAAATGCGCTAGGCCCAGGGGCTCCTAGCCCTGTTGCGGAACCCTATTAATTTATTTATTTTACTTCTGCTCTAAAATGTACTGTTGCTATTTTTAGTGTGTTTTAGAAGCGGTTCAATTCATCTTCAGTTGCTTTCTCAGTTGGTGCGTAAACTTGTACTATAGATATATTGCAATTATCTATTTTTTACTTGCGATTATAGCTACTATAAAGCAAGCCTTGCAATCGTGTAGAAAAACATTTTGAGATAACAATTAAACATGACATTATGATGATAGAGAATACGAAAAAAATGGGTCCTGCAATTCTGTCTGTCTGTCTGTATATGATCTACAGCCAGAACCAATGAACCGATTTTCTTCAAAATTTGCAGTTAGGGTCTGTGAGGCAGCCTACAGAGGAGTTTTTGGAATTGAGTCTCTAGGTTTTGAAATAACGGTACCTGCCATACAACCGATATGATAATACTTATTTTTCTCGAAAACGGTTCAAACGATTTCGATAAAATTTTGTGTGAAGGATGAATTTTGGATTGTTTTTCTTATGATGTAAAAAAAACTTTCAAAAAAGGCTAAGAACGGTCCCCCCATAGTACAATTTTTTTTTAAAGCCGACTTTCTCGTTAATGGCTCACACGATCTTGACGAAACTTTGGATTTAAAAAGTCGTAAACTTGAACTTGAAGCTCGTTGTGCTGACTACAAAACACATTAATCATTATACGCGTATTATCCCTACTGATAGCATCTATGAAACTCCTATTATTTTCATCATTTGAGTCTTCCATAAAGATTTACAGGTAACAGCTGGTGACCCGTAGGTAGCACCAGGCGTTGCACTACATGTTCAAGAAAGTGAGCAATCATGAAAACATCAAAAGTAACGACTGGATTTTGAGGGGAGAGGCGATGGGGAGTAAGGTTTAAAGCAGAAGAAAAGAAAAGAGATAAGAAAGAAGTACATTTGAAAGAAGTAATAAGAATATGTAATTCAAAATAGATACAAATATTCAAAGAAAATAGAAGCAAAATAAAAATTTGAAAATAGATAATGGCTTGCAAAAAATAAGTAAAATATGAAAAGCAAAAAAAAAAGTATAAGATTTAAAGAAAAAGAAAAATGCATCATAGGACTATGCATCTGCAGCGGCGGCGGTTGTTGTTGTCGTCATGGCAGCATTAATTAAGTCATCAGTGTTGTTTATTAATTGGGCTTCCTCGTCTTTGTTCCTCTTCACGTAAACAAGTCCACGAATTGTAAACACCGAAAATAGTTGTTTTTCTTTCTTCAATTTTAATGCATGTTGCAGAATAGAGCGAGATTTAGGTATCAAGCACTCGTGAATGAAAACTTTCGATTTTCCTTTTGCCATATCGTTGCTAAAGCCGAGATCGTGAAGATGTATGTGCTCTTTCGTTGCTCTTCTGTAGTCGGAAATCGATCGTAAGACCAACATCTTATCGTGCGGTGTGAAAAATTTAACAACAGTTGGGGGCGACTCGGTGTTTGTGTAAGATTTTATTCGAAAAATACCTTTTATTGTGGGTGATTTAAAGTTTAAGTTTGTGCAAAGCTGATTAAAAATAAAACGAAGATTTTCTTCAGGAAAAATTGGAACACCGTGAAGGAGAGCGTCACACATCGTTTCCTTAAGTTGTTGTTGTTGTTCTTCGTTTCCTTTTATGCGGTTGTTTATAGTTTTAATTTCCTCATCTTGCTCCATAATATGTTCTTTAAGTGCGCGAATTTCTTCTTTTAACGGTTCGAATTCAGTCTGTTTTGTTTTAATTGACGAGAGCCGTGTATTCATGTTTTCTATGGAGAGTCTTAGATCTGATACGTCAGAACTAATTCTTTCAGTCATTCTTTTTTCAGATTCTGCAATCTGTGACGTAATTTGTGACGTGAGCATAATAAACTGTTTGCAAAGATTTCTCAAGTATAGCGGTTATATCCATCATGTTCGAATTTTCTTGTGTAGAATTCTTTTGTTTACTGGACTTTGTTATATTTAATTGTGTTTGTGTTTGTGCTTTTGATGTCGGTGTTGATATTTTTGAAGATGTTGACATCGCGTATGATGGAGAATCAGACGACCGTAGACCTTCTCTTGAACCCATAAAGAAATTATGTGAAGGTATGTAAATTTAAGGGGAACACTTAGACTGTAAGTACTAAACAATTTCGGTGAGTGGGATGGGTATAGTTTGTAGGATTGTCAATTTGGGTAGAAGATTTTAATAATCCAATTAGTTGATTAATTGCTAGAAACCCACTTGATTTGAGTTGAAATTGTAGTATAAAAACACTTGGCGGTAAATTATTTATCTTAGTTTAGACTACAAAACCTTGGAGTACTTAAACCACCACTTTAAACTCAATTTACACTGCCAGTCTGTTAAGCACGTCCGACTAGTAACACATCTCACTATCGGCCTTCCTCTGCAATAAAAACACACAACACAGATACTCAGTTTCAACATTGATCATGGGTCACTTCCGTAAATATCTTGAACCTTCCAATTGCCCATGTGCCTCTAAACGCTATTATTTCCCTGAAAAACCATAACATTGGTCATGTCCTTACTCTACGGAATAGAGTAAAACAACTTCATAGCATCAAGCAACTTCTTTCAAGCAAAAATCAAAAAACGCCATTCTTTTGCAATTGCTAATACATATGCATGATGAAATTTAATCAAAATCGTTGGACCTGTTTTTTCAAAAAACGGTTTTTTATTTTTCACTTTTTTTGAAAAACTGTTTCTTAAAAGTCAAGTTAGAATGCAAAGTATTAGATCTTGCTAGAACTTCGTTTGGCTAAAAATTTGAAAAAAATCAAAGTTATAAACTTGAAGTTATTTCAAAAAATCCAAAAATTGCAATTGCTAATACATATGCATGATGAAATTTAATCAAAATCGTTGGACCAGTTTTTTCAAAAAACGGTTTTTTATTTTTCACTTTTTTTGAAAAACTGTTTCTTAAAAGTCAAGTTAGAATGCAAAGTATTAGATCTTGCTAGAACTTCGTTTGGCTAAAAATTTGAAAAAAATCAAAGTTATAAATTTGAAGTTATTTTAAAAAATCCAAAAATTTTAAAATTTTTTTAAAAATTTCCACAACTCAATTTTCATAAATATTGATATGCAGTCTCTTTGTAACAGTTTACGACTTTTTAAATCCAAAGTTTCGTCAAGATCGTGTGAGCCATTAACGAGAAAGTCGGCTTTAAAAAAAAATTGTACTATGGGGGGACCGTTCTTAGAATTTTTTGAAAGTTTTTCTTATGATGTAAAAAAAACTTTCAAAAAAGGCTAAGAACGGTCCCCCCATAGTACCGTTTTTTTTCAAAGCCGACCTTATCGTTAATGGCTCACACGATCTTGACGAAACTTTGGATTTAAAAAGTCGTAAACTGTTACAAAGAGACTGCATATCAATATTTACGAAAATTTAGTTGTGGAAATTTTTAAAAAAAATTTAAAATTTTTGGATTTTTTGAAATAACTTCAAGTTTATAACTTTGATTTTTTTCAAATTTTTAGCCAAACGAAGTTCTAGCAAGATCTAATACTTTGCATTCTAACTTGACTTTTAAGAAACAGTTTTTCAAAAAAAGTGAAAAATAAAAAACCGTTTTTTGAAAAAACTGGTCCAACGATTTTGATTAAATTTCATCATGCATATGTATTAGCAATTGCAAAAGAATGGCGTTTTTTGATTTTTGCTTGAAAGAAGTTGCTTGATGCTATGAAGTTGTTTTACTCTATACCGTAGAGTAAGGACATGACCAATGTTATGGTTTTTCAGGGAAATAATAGCGTTTAGAGGCACATGGGCAATTGGAAGGTTCAAGATATTTACGGA
This sequence comes from Melanostoma scalare, assembly GCA_949752695.1. Taxonomy (NCBI): domain Eukaryota; kingdom Metazoa; phylum Arthropoda; class Insecta; order Diptera; family Syrphidae; genus Melanostoma; species Melanostoma scalare. The sequence continues at coordinate 94,000,661 of OX456986.1, forward strand.
AGTGACCCATGATCAATGTTGAAACTGAGTATCTGTGTTGTGTGTTCTTATTGCAGAGGAAGACCGATAGTGAGATGTGTTACTAGTCGGATGTGCTTAACAGACTGGCAGTGTAAATTGAGTTTAAAGTGGTGGTTTAAGTATTCCAAGGTTTTGTAGTCTAAACTAAGATAAATAATTTACCACCAAGTGTTTTTATACTACAATTTCAACTCAAATCAAGTGGGTTTCTAGCAATTAATCAACTAATTGGATTATTAAAATCTTCTACCCAAATTGACAATCCTACAAACTATACCCATCCCACTCACCGAAATTGTTTAATACTTACAGTCTAAGTGTTTCCCTTAAATTTACATACCTTCAAATAATTTCTTTATGGGTTCAAGAGAAGGTCTACGGTCGTCTGATTCTCCATCATACGCGATGTCAACATCTTCAAAAATATCAACACCGACATCAAAAGCACAAACACAAACACAATTAAATATAACAAAGTCCAGTAAACAAAAGAATTCTACACAAGAAAATTCGAGCATGATGGATATAACCGCTATACTTGAGAAATCTTTGCAAACAGTTTATTATGCTCACGTCACAAATTACGTCACAGATTGCAGAATCTGAAAAAAGAATGACTGAAAGAATTAGTTCTGACGTATCAGATCTAAGACTCTCCATAGAAAACATGAATACACGGCTCTCGTCAATTAAAACAAAACAGACTGAATTCGAACCGTTAAAAGAAGAAATTCGCGCACTTAAAGAACATATTATGGAGCAAGATGAGGAAATTAGAACTATAAACAACCGCATAAAAGGAAACGAAGAACAACAACAACAACTTAAGGAAACGATGTGTGACGCTCTCCTTCACGGTGTTCCAATTTTTCCTGAAGAAAATCTTCGTTTTATTTTTAATCAGCTTTGCACAAACTTAAACTTTAAATCACCCACAATAAAAGGTATTTTTCGAATAAAATCTTACACAAACACCGAGTCGCCCCCAACTGTTGTTAAATTTTTCACACCGCACGATAAGATGTTGGTCTTACGATCGATTTCCGACTACAGAAGAGCAACGAAAGAGCACATACATCTTCACGATCTCGGCTTTAGTAACGATATGGCAAAAGGAATATCGAAAGTTTTCATTCACGAGTGCTTGATACCTAAATCTCGCTCTATTCTGCAACATGCATTAAAATTGAAGAAAGAAAAACAACTATTTTCGGTGTTTACAATTCGTGGACTTGTTTACGTGAAGAGGAACAAAGACGAGGAAGCCCAATTAATAAACAACACTGATGACTTAATTAATGCTGCCATGACGACAACAACAACCGCCGCCGCCGCAGATGCATAGTCTTATTGTATTGACACAATTAATTAAATGAAAATCAAAATCAATTTTTTCATATGTATGTAACTCTTTAATTTAAGCAGAGCGATTAACAATTTCCAATGTGCACGGTGTGACGATCAAACAGCGAAATGACGAAGAAAGAATAAATGAACTTGTTGTAAGCGTGCACTGATTGCTAGGTAACTGAACATTATAACTGATAAGAAAAGTAAAAGACATGACGTGATGGTCTGATATTTCTAATATGTACAAGAAAACAAGAAACTGGATATTAGCCGTTACATACAAAGAGATAAGTGATCACAAATTTACAGAAGCAAAATAAAGAATTAAAAACAGGGTGATGTATAAATTTTGCATGAATAAATGACTCCTAGTAGCACATTTCAGAAAATTCAGCCCCCCCTGGAAGACTCCGGTCTTTCAGCAATTGGAAGTGGGGCAACCTTCGTGATATGACGAGTATATGTTCCAAATTTGGTGGTTATAGTGATGACTCTTACTTCGCCATCTTTGCCAGGATGTATCTCTGTTATACGACCGATAATCCATTTGGAGGGTGTTTAATTCGACTCCTTCAGAAGAACGATGTCATCTATACGAAGATTAGGTTTAATTTGTTGCCATTTTTGGTCGATGTTGAAGAGATGTCAAATACTCTTGGTGCCATCTTTTCCAAAAACCTTGTAAGAGTGCCTGTAAAGCAAACCAATTAGTTTTGATACAATTAGTTGAATTAAAAGATTGAGGAACGGCGACATATGGTTCACCAATCATAAAATGAGAAGGACTTAACGCAGTTGGTTCTCCATCTGATACCTGCCACATAGGGCGCGAATTTAAAAGAGCTTCGATTTTCGCCAGCAAGGTGTACATCTCTTCGTATGTCAATTTGGTGTCGCCAATAACACGTCTGAGGTGCGTCTTTACAGATTTGACACCTGCCTCCCATAGCCCCCCAAAATGTGGTGCTGAGGGAGATATGAACTTCCAAGATATATTATCCTTTGACAGATGATCAGCAACTAAAGTGTTATGATGCTGGGTACGAAGTTGATTAAACATTTCATCAAGAGTACGCTTTGCACCATGAAAGTTCGTACCGTTATCGCTCCATATTTCGCTCGGTTTTCCGCGGCGTGCAACGAACCGATCTAAGGCCAGCAAAAACGCGTTTGTCGATAAGTCTCCTACTAATTCGAGATGAATTCCTTTCGTTACAAAACACACAAATAAGGCTATGTACGATTTTATCAGTTTATGATTTCGTAACCGTGACGTTCGCAAGGTGATGGGACTGGCGTAATCAATACCTACTTTACTGAATGGTCGCGAATAGATTACCCGATCGATTGGAAGATTACCCATTAGTTGCTGTGATGTTGTGGTGCGTTGTAGAAAACAAGTGACACAGTTGTGTACAATTTTGCGTACGAGATTTCGGCACCCGAGTATATAAAAGTTTGCCTTTATTAACGAAAAAGTTAATGTCACTCCCGAATGTAAATATTCTTTGTGTTTGTAGGTTACTATAAGTGATGATAGCGAATGAGTCTTGCATAAAATGATAGGATGTTTTTGATCATAAGGTAACGCGGAGTTTTGAATTCGACCACCAACTCGAAGCACTCCAAAAGAATCAAGAAACGGGCATAGAGAAATAAGTTTGTTTTTCTTTGGTAAGGGTCTATTTTTCATGAGTTCACCGATTTCAAAGGAAAACAACGAATATTGTACCTTTTTTATGATAACAATCCTTGCATCCGATAATTCTTTAGTAGACAAAGGTTCTACATTGCGATTAGTATTTGCTTGATTAAAGTTTCTTAAGAACCGACGAACAAAAGCTGCTATCCGAATAAGTTTATTCCAGTTAGATATTTTTGCGATTAATGACTCAATTATATTAGGATTTAAGGCACTGCTAGTTTGTAAACGAGAAGCAAATACCTGTGTATTAGAAGTGTGAAGTTTTCTCTCTTCTAGATCTTCCTGTAAGAAATCTTGGGAAACTGTAGCTGCTTGCGGCCAAAGATTTCTATCTAAGCCAATGAGGTCCCTTCCACCACATCTCATTATCGCACAACTGAGATGGTGAAATGCCACGAGAAGCAATGTCTGCTGGATTGCTTGCTGAACGTACATGATTCCACATCTTTCGAGGTAACGATGACAATATCTCCGATGTTCGATTGCCTATAAATACGGACCATTTTTTCGGTGGCTGTGACAGCCAATGAAGAACAACGGATGAATCCGTCCAAGCGAAAATTCGTGTATCTTTCTCCTGTAAAGAAATCTGAATTTTATTTACTAAGCGGGTTAGAAGTAGAGCTCCGCAGAGTTCAAGCCTGGGAAGCGAAAGTACTTTTATAGGTGCAACCTTGCTCTTAGCTGCTACTAATGAAACGGTTACACTTTCATCTGCGTTCACACTTCTGCAATAGACAACGGCTGCATAAGCGTCTAAAGATGCATCGCAGAACCCATGAAGCTCGTAGTTGCGTTTATTTGATCATAATATTCTGGGATTCTCAAATGTTCAAGCAAAAGAAGTTGTTGATGAATTATTATCCAACGATGAACAAGATGACTTGGAACATCTTCATCCCATGATAACTTTTCCCTCCAGAGATCCTGTATTGTTATTTTTACACCAACAACAATAGGAGCTAAGAATCCGAGTGGGTCAAATCAATTTTGGATGCTTCTGAGAGTATTCGACGTTTAGTGATTGATTTAGATGAATCCAAACAAACCTTGTAAGAAAAACAGTCCATAGATGGAGACCATTTTAAACCCAATAACTTAACGGAACTAGATTCTTCGAATTCTACTGGTGATAATTCCCTCTCTTCCTCAGGTATAGCCAAAAGCAATGGCCAACAGTTAGTTGTCCATTTTCTTAAATGGAAGCCAGCAGATTTCAATAAATCTATTAACTCTTCTCGTAGTTTAATAACCTCGTCGATGGAATCTGCTCCTGTAATCACATCATCTACATAAAAATCGTTGAGTATTGTCGACGCAGCAACTGGATGGGAATGAATGGATTCAAGAGCCACTTGTTTGAGAGATCTGATTGCCAAAAAAGGTGCTGAGGCGGTTCCATATGTTACTGTTAGCAGTCGATAATGTTTAATTGGATCTTCAAGGGTCTCTCGCCATAAGATCCTTTGAAAGTCAATATGTTTAGATGAAACCCATATCTGGCGATACATTTTTTCAATGTCTCCCGATATTGTATATTTATGACGACGGAATCTTAGACATATTGAAAAGAGATCCCGTTGAATTGTAGGCCCTACAAGGAGGCAATCGTTTAGCGAAATATCAGAATAACTTTTGGCTGACCCGTCGAAGACTACTCTGATTTTGGTGGTGCTACTATCAGTTTTAAAAACTGCATGGTGGGGTAAATAGTAACACTCTCTATTTGTGACAGTAACTCTTGGCCTGGTGGTGCTCTTGTTAAAGAATTTTCCATCAACAGGAGAGTTAAAAACAAATTGGTTACTAATACTGCTCCAAAAAACTAATTAGATTTTCCCTCTTTTATCAAAACGTAAGAGGTCTTCGCAGTAAAACTGCTGCTTTGTATGTTAGTTCCCACGTTTTTAAACATGACGTATTTGCTCTGACTGAAACTTGGCTAAACTCAAGTCACTTGAACACCGAAATCTTGAGCCCTGAATTCTCGGTCTACCGTAAAGATCGTCACGTAGACAGACCAGATGATGTCGGGGGTGGTGTTTTGATTTCGGTCAGGAACACATATATGTCGTCTCGTATACTCTTTCCGTTTGAACTGTCTATTGATGTTGTTTGTGTGAAAGTCTGTACACTGTTAAAAAATATTTTTATTGTAAATGTGTATATTGTTCCAAAAAGTTCAGCTTCAGCTTATTCTGAACTGGCCCTCATTTTGGATCATATTTTTGAATTATCTGACTTAGAAAGTCAAATTCTTTTAATTGGTGACTTTAATCTACCATACATTCAATGGTTACCCTCTGACGATGGATCTTTCGAAAAACCTTCTTTAACTTCACCGCAGCGGGAGCTTTCTTGTTTAGATAATATTATATCTACTGACTTACAGCAAGTAAGCTGTATTAGAAATTTCCAAAATCGTATGTTAGACTTAGTTTTCTCATCCGAAGCTATTAGCACGGTAGTTCTTCAATCAAATTCGGGTATTACTAGAATTGATGATCTCCATCCCCCTTTAGATATTTTCATAGAATTAAGCAACGTCTCTCGAGATATTAATAATTTAAATGACTGTGTATACACTTTTGACTTTCGAAAACGAATTTCGATTTGCTATCGAATGAATTATGCATTGCTGGTATTGAAAATATATCAACTATTGCAAATATTGACGAAGCAGTCGCTTGCTTCTACTCAATTTTAGAAAATAGCATGAAAAAAACAATTCCCCAAAAGTTGCTTAGAAATACTAGTTTCAGTCAACCGTGGTTTACCAAGGAATTAAAGGCTCTAAGAAACAAAAGAAACAAAGCTTGGAAGACCTATTTAACTACTCTCTCTCCAACTGACCACCAACTATTCATAAGTTTTTTTGAAGACTTCAAAAAACTTTCTCAAAATCTATACTCTAACTATGTAAATCAAATGGCGAGTTCTCTGAAAAATGACCCAAAAAGTTTTTGGTCCTTTGTAAACTCTAAAAAAAAATCAGACGGCTATCCACTCAACTTTGTTTATAATAGCACTTCTTTAAAAAATACTCCTGAAATTTGCAATGCCTTTGCAAATCATTTTTGTGGTTCTTTTTGTAGTACGAATTTAGAAATTGATGAACATTTTTTTCAGTATTTAACTCACTGCTCGCAAGTGAATTTTAATAGTATCCCTATTCACAGAGACAGAATTACTTACTACCTTTCTTCTCTTAAAGATGACGTTTCTTCTGGTCCGGACTCGATTCCGCCAATTGTTTTAAAAAAGTGTTGTTCACGTTTATCATTTCCACTTGAATATCTTTTCAAGCTGTCTTTAAAATCTGGAATATTTCCCACTCTTTGGAAAAAATCTTTTATAACACCTGTTTTCAAGAAGGGTGAAAAAATAGATATAAAAAACTACAGGCCAATTTCAAAGCTCTCATGCATACCAAAGCTATTTGAACAAGTAGTCTGCGAAAGCCTATCCTTCTTTGCAAGGCGTGTTATCTGCCATCAGCAGCATGGATTTATGCAAAGAGGATCGACGGTAACCAACCTTCTATCATTTCATCATAAATGTTCCAACGCCCTTGAATGTGGGAACGAGGTTGACTGCATTTACACTGACTTCTCTAAAGCGTTCGACCAACTGTCTCATAATATTATACTATATAAATTAAAAGCATTTGGATTTCCCCCATTATTTATTGTTTGGATAAGCTCCTACCTAAAAAATAGGTCTTATGAAGTCAAATTTCGTAACGTTTTATCAAAACCTTTCAATGCTTTGTCTGGTGTGCCACAAGGTAGTCATCTTGGTCCCTTACTTTTCATTGTTGCAATTAATGATGTAATTTCTTGCATCTCCTATAGCGACATTTTAATCTTTGCTGATGATATGAAGATTTTTAAAACCATCCAAAATGCTTCAGATCGAGACTTCTTACAAAAAGATATCGACAGTTTTGTTCTATGGTGTTCTAAAAACGGACTTAGTTTGAACGCTTCCAAGTGCCAAAGTATGACCTTCTCCCGCAAAAAATCGCCAAATATTGGAGAATATTCAATATCGCAACAATCCCTATCTCAAGTTTCTATATTCCGTGACCTCGGTGTTCTATTTAGTACCAACCTCGAGTTTAATGAACACATCAACCTCATTATTAACAAATCAAATTCAATGCTTGGCTTTATTAAGCGATGGGCAAAAGAATTTAATGACCCCTATGTCACCCTCTCTTTATACAACTGTTATGTTCGTCCGCATCTAGAATATGCGTCTCAGGTGTGGTCACCATTTTATGATATTCATAAATCTCGAATCGAAGCAATACAGCACAGATTCATACGTTTCGCTCTCAAAGGTCTTCCTTGGGAAGATCCTTTCAATCTTCCTCCTTACGAAAATCGTATTCTCTTGTTAAATCTTCAAACCCTCTCGCAGAGACGAATTAACAATGATTTAGTATTTTTTCATCAATTAAAAACCGGTTCAACTGATGCCCCCGACTTGCTTTCCCACATTAGTTTCAACTATCGTGGAGGATCTCACCAACTACGTAATTTAGAGTTTTTACATTGCTCCCACCACAGAACTAACTATGGCATGCATGAGCCATTAGCTCGCATGAGTAGATTATCTAACTCCTATCCTTTTGTTTCCGATTTCAACCTAAATAAAAATACTTTAAAATTAAAGCTAAGAACCAGTGTGCACCTGCATGACTTATGTTTGATATTTTGTTATTGTAATTTAATTTCTGTTCTAAGTGATAATTTTTGTTTAATAATGTTTACCTAGTTTATTTTGTTCTATTAATTAATGTACTTTTTTTTTTTTTGTTAAAAATTGTAACGTCTTTTATTTTTTCCTCGTATACGTTCTCTTTGTGCTTGTGTTTGGCGTTATTTACTAACCACTAACACTTGCATTAATGATGAAGAGCGTAGATAAGTGTGTACAAATGAGCTTGCTCTAAGTTCAGTACCGCTTAAGTCTGAGATGCAAAAAAAAAAAAAAAAAAAACAACTGCTGCTGTCGGCCTTGACATCATTTAAAGGGACCTCTTCCATATGCCCCAACGATAGATACTCATTTATTAAATTTGAATATTGGATTTTGAGGTCGGGATTAGATGCAAATCTTCTTTCAATTGATTGCAAACGATTTACGGCAGTTGAAAAGGAATTTGCGAAATTTGTGTTTTGGTTTGATTTAAAGGGTAATTCGACGATAAATTTTCCATCTGAGTGGCGAGCGTGAGTGTTTACAAAATTATCCTCAGCTTGTTGTTCTTCTAAGGACAAGACCGGTACATTCGAAACTTCTTCCAATCTCCAAAACTTTTCCAAATCGAAAGTTTGACTTAAATCTAATTGTGTACAAAATGTTACCAGCTCAGAAGGTTTTTCATTAAATTGACCAACCACAACCCATCCAAAAATTGTGGGCATTCTTTCAGGTGTTTGATGGTTTGCTGGAATGGCTGGCCCTGTAATAATGCTGAAAACTTTGTCAGCACCAATCAAAATATCAATTTCACCAGGCTTTGCAAACGTTGGATCTGCTAAATCATTTAGTAATTTCGTAGAATTGACGTTGATGATGGTTTGCGATGGTAGTACAGACGTTAGTTTTGAAATAATGAAACAATCTACTTCTACTGCACTAGAATTAAATCGAGAACAAAGGTTAGCGGTAACTAATCCATTAGTTACACCAGCCGAAGTTGATGCTATCCCCATTATTGGAATTCGACAGTGTTTACGTTTAAGGCCCAAGCGTTGAACTGCATGTTCGGTTACAAACGAAACTTGTGACCCCGTATCGAGCAAAATACGTATATCTTGAAATGATCCCTGTTTGTCTTGAATCTTAACAATTGCTGTGGGTAGAATTGTTTGAAAAGGGCAAGAAGATTCAAGCGAATGATTGGATACAATCGTAGGAACTGGTAGTGACATTTGGGTATTTTTCGAGGAACTTGTTTCCGTAGAGTCGGTTTGCGTAAGATGTACTAATGAGTGATGTCGAGATTTGCAAGTCTTACACCGAAAATTTGACCGACATTTATTTGAACCATGACCAGGACGAAGGCAATTGAAACAAAGTGAATTTTGTTTGACGAAATCACGACGAGTAATTAAATTAAGACTTATAAAATCTGAACATTGCGACAAAAGGTGATTGCCCTTACATTTGGGAAATGTTTGTGTAAATTCCACATAATGTGATTTAATTGATACAGATGACTTTTTCCGAGTTGCACCAAGTGAATTACATGCTTCCAAGTTACTACATCTAGTTTGTAAAAAGGACAGAAGCTGATCAATCGTAGCATCATCTTGAGACCCATCCTTATCAGCCCAAGCCTGTCGGGTGTCTGAGTCGACCTTTTGTAATAACAAGTAAATAAGCCATGGATCCCGGCTCTGGGACTGTAATGCGTTCAATCCGCGGACAACCTCGTCTGCTCCATCGGTTATCTTACGAAGAACATTCACGTTTTCTGAACTTGACGACGGCAACGAAATAAGCGATTCAACAAAAGCTTGAACAATTAGGTTTTTTTTATCATATCTAGCTTCCAGCCTATCCCATGCCTCTATATAATTTTCATCAGAGCACAGCATGTGCTTTAACAAGGCCGCAGCACTACCTCGCAAAAACGACTTGAGATACTGGAATTTTTGCGAACCAGTCAAGTTTTTATTCCGGTCAACCACACACAAGAAAATATCTTTAAATTCAGGCCAATTTTCATAATTCCCTTCAAAAACTGGAATGTTGGCAATAGGTAGTTTCACCGTAGGTTTTTGTGAAGTAGAATTTAATGTTTGTAAAAACGAAGATTGTTGAGCTGCTAATTGTTGTATATATGAATCATTTCCACCATTTTGTTGAGAGTATAGCTGACGAATTCGATTCGCGAAAATTGAATGAGCCTTCAAGTATTTTTCCTCGTCAACCTCAAGACCCGGATCTACGAAATTTTCGTCTTCACAATAGTCACAAAGCTCATTATTGAGAGCTTGAAAATATAACCAAGCTTGAGTGATCCTTTCTAATCGTATTTCAGGCTCTGACAAATTAGTATCCTGAGGTAACGCTTCAGCATAACTCGCCGCACGTGTCAAAGCTGATTTTGTCTGCCCTCGTCTGATTTTTATGGAATTCATCGCGATTAAACCAGTATATAATAAGTGTATGAATTGTGTTTATGTGTATTTAAATGTACGCGGATAAGTTTTTCAAAATCAATAAAACTTTTTAGATTTTATTATTGGCTGCATTCATTAAAAAAAAAGATCATTCAAGCACCATGAGATGCCAAGTACAACGATTAGCGGTTCTACCTTTTGTCCTTTAATGTCTTACAAATTAATTGTCACAACCGTTTAATTTTCAAGAAAATCGATTTACAAAATATTCGGCTTCAGAAGGACCAATTAGTGTATTGACACAATTAAATAAATGAAAATCAAAATCAATTTTTTCATATGTATGTAACTCTTTAATTTAAGCAGAGCGATTAACAATTTCCATGTGTCACGGTGTGCACTGAGTGCTAGGTAACTGAACATTATAACTGATAAGAAAAGTAAAAGATATGACGTGATGGTCTGATATTTCTAATATGTACAAGAAAACAAGAAACTGGATATTAGCCGTTACATACAAAGAGATAAGTGATCACAAATTTACAGAAGCAGAATAAAGAATTAAAAACAGGTTGATGTATAAATTTTGCATGAATAAATGACTCCTAGTAGCACATTTCAGAAAACCTATGATGCATTTTTCTTTTTCTTTAAATCTTATACTTTTTTTTTGCTTTTTATATTTTACTTATTTTTTGCAAGCCATTATCTATTTTAAAATTTTTATTTTGCTTCTATTTTCTTTGAATATTTGTATCTATTTTGAATTACATATTCTTATTACTTCTTTCAAATGTACTTCTTTCTTATCTCTTTTCTTTTCTTCTGCTTTAAACCTTACTCCCCATCGCCTCTCCCCTCAAAATCCAGTCGTTACTTTTGATGTTTTCATGATTGCTCACTTTCTTGAACATGTAGTGCAACGCCTGGTGCTACCTACGGATCACCAGCTGTTACCTGTAAATCTTTATGGAAGACTCAAATGATGAAAATAATAGGAGTTTCATAGATGCTATCAGTAGGGATAATACGCGTATAATGATTAATGTGTTTTGCAGTCAGCACAACGGGCTTCAAGTATGCCACCTTAGTGCACAAAGTTTAAGATCAACAGGAAAATTCAAGAAATTCAGATACATGTTTGCGGGATCAAAAGTTGATGTGATATGCGTTTCTAAATCCTGGTTTTTAAGTGATGTTGCTGACTCAATATATGATCTTATAGGTTATAAGCTTTTTTGATCCGAAAGAACATATCGCTATGATGCATTTTTCTTTTTCTTTAAATCTTATATTTTTTTTTTTGCTTTTTATATTTTACTTATTTTTTGCAAGCCATTATCTATTTTCAAATTTTTATTTTGCTTCTATTTTCTTTGAATATTTGTATCTATTTTGAATTACATATTCTTATTACTTCTTTCAAATGTACTTCTTTCTTATCTCTTTTCTTTTCTTCTGCTTTAAACCTTACTCCCCATCGCCTCTCCCCTCAAAATCCAGTCGTTACTTTTGATGTTTTCATGATTGCTCACTTTCTTGAACATGTAGTGCAACGCCTGGTGCTACCTACGGGTCACCAGCTGTTACCTGTCAATCTTTATGGAAGACTCAAATGATGAAAATAATAGGAGTTTCATAGATGCTATCAGTAGGGATAATACGCGTATAATGATTAATGTGTTTTGCAGTCAGTACAACGGGCTTCAAGTATGCCACCTTAATGCACAAAGTTTAAGATCAACAGGAAAATTCGAGAAATTCAGATACATGTTTGCGGGATCAAAAGTGGATGTGATATGCGTTTCTAAATCCTGGTTTTTAAGTGATGTTGCTGACTCAATATATGATCTTATAGGTTATAAGCTTTTTTGATCCGATAGAACATATCGTGTTGGTGGAGGTGTGGCTGTTTATGTTCGTGAAAGCTTAGATTATAAACTTGTCAGTAAGGCTTCGGAATACTGTGAAATACTGAAAAAATTACTTGCAGGCTGAACAACATTTTATTAGGATCTGTTTATAGACATAATGCCAATGTCGAAATGTCTCCGCAGTTTTAGATGAGCTAACGCACATATCACCGTTTGTAATTATGTGTGGCGATTTTAGTAGCAACATTTTAGTAGAGTCGTCGATTATTAATAGTATGAGTGCACTTAATCTAATTCCGGTGAACACTTCCTTTCCAACGCATTTTACTAGAGATACCAGTACACTTCTTGATGTACTCTATGTGAGTAACCTAAACAAAGTTCTACATTTTAATCAACTTTCAGCTCCATCTTTCTCCCGACATGGCATGATTCATTTAACTTTTCAATGTGATATGGTTAATACAGAAAACATTATTACTTTCCGTGACTTTAAGAACATAATAATAATAATTGACCAATTGAAAGTTGACTTTTCTGTTGTGGATTGGGATAGAATTTATAGAATGCCTTATGTAGATGATCAAGTTAATTTCTTACAAGATAACATTAGAAATCTTTTTAATACTCATGTTCCACTCATAACCAAATTAATAAAACCCCGAGAATACGCATGTCCTTGGCTAACTACAGATACTTACTTACTTAGGTGGGCATTACAGTTCGGGGTGAACCTGGGCCTCAACCAACATCCTTCTATTACGACTTCGATTTCGGGCGAGCTCTCTCCAGTTTCACACTCCAAGTCGCTTGAGGTCTTCATCCACTTGATTGCGCCACATAAGACAAGGTCTTCCCCTTCCGCGATTTCCCTGCAATGTGTACATGGCCCAACCATCGTAGCCTCGCGATGCGTACTCTTCTGGCTATGTCCATGTCGCGGTACAGCTCATACAGCTCGTTGTTGTATCTTCTTCTTCACACATTGTCTTTGCATACGGGACCAAAGATCATTCGGAGAATTTTTCTTTCGAAACGACCAAGGGTTTCCTCATCCACTTTCGATAAAGTCCATGCTTCCGCGCCGTAAAGCAGGACTGGGATGATCAAGGTCTTATACAAGGTCACCTTGGTTTTTCTAGAGAGGGGTTTGTTTCTCAATTGCCTTCTTAACCCAAAGAAGCAACGGTTGGCAAGAGTTATTCTCCGTTTTATCTCCACACTGATATTGTTGTCCGTGTCTACAGCGGATCCTAGGTAGACGAAGTCCTGTACAACCTCGAAGTTATGTCTGTCTATTGTGACAATTTGTCCAATTCGTCGATGTTCTGTGTCCCTGGTTGATGATTCATTAACCATCAAACCCATTTTTGCCGCTTCTGTTTCAATACTCTCAAAAGCACCTATGACATTACGCTTTTTTCTTCCCATTACGTCAATATCGTTTGCGTAGGCGTGTAATTGTACAGACTTTTGAAAGACGGTTCCTCTGGTGTTGACGTTTGAGTTTCTTACAATCCTTTCAAGTATGATGTTGAAGAAATCGCTTGACAGCTTGTCGCCTTGCCTAAAGCCTTTTTCGACACCAAAGGTCTCGGTGAGTTCTTTACCGACCTTGACGGAGCAGCGTGAATTCTCCAAAGTCATCCTGCATAGTCGTACGAGTTTTGCAGGGATGCCGAAACTAGACATGGCTCTGTACAGCTCGTCTCTGTAAATGCTGTCATACGCGGCCTTGAAATCGATAAAAAGATGGTGAATATCGATATTACGTTCTCGGGCTTTTTCCAAGATCTGCCGTAATGTGAAAATTTGGTCTATTGTGGACTTCTCTGGTCTAAAACCAGATTGATAAGGACCTATCAAGTTGTTGACGTGGGGTTTCAGACGTTCACATAATACAGCAGACAAGATCTTATAAGCGACGTTAAGGAGGCTTATCCCTCTATAATTGGCGCATTTTTAAGTTTGCATATGGCAAGCTAAACCTCTCTTAAGTCGGGAGGACGGCATTCTTGATCATCGTCCAAGCTGAATGGGGCAATCTGCCTGACAGCGGAATTTGTGTTCTCATCGCCGTTAAGCAGTCTGCAGAAATGATCTTTCCAGATCCTCAGTAGCGACTGTGACTCTATAACTATGTTTCCCTGCTGGTCTTTACAGGCTTGAGTTCGGGGTTTGCCACCCTGGCAGGATCTTTTTACCTTTTCGTAAAACTTCCGAATCTCGTTCCTGTCATGGCACTTCTCTATTTCCTCAAACGAGCGCTTCTCATGCTGCTTCTTTTTCTTTTTGAGAAGTCGGTGTTCTTCCCTTCTTTTCTCCTTATAGATCTCGTTATACTGATCGTACTACAGATAAAAAAACTAATTATTCAAATTGACAAGGCGTACAATCGATGAAAAAGGTTTCGGATAGACATATTGTACAATACTTATCGTGTACTAAGAAATAGGGTTACTTGCCAGATACGGGAGTCAGAACGGCGTTTTTATGCTCCTCGCTTGGATCCAACACAAGCTAAACATAATCTATGGAAAAATTTAAGAGAAATCGGGATAGGCAAGGGGATAAAGAGAAATGCTGCCAATATTGATCGTAAAGAATTAAATAAATTTTTTTCCTCAGTTTCGTCCCTTATTGGTAGTAACCCTGGTAATATGAACTATCCATACGGCGAAAACAGTTCAGATAGTTTTAATTCTATTCCTAATTTTAGCTTTTCAGTTGTAGATGAGGCGGACGTCTTAAGCAGTATACTATCTGTAAAATCCAAAGCGACTGGTTTTGATGATATTAGTCCAGTTTTTATTAAGCTTATTTTACCCTTTATCCTTATCCTTACTAATATTATAAATGTGAAAGTCACTCTGTATGTCCGACTTTCTATGTTACCGTCTCCCGCCCAAACTACTAAACTGATTGAAATGAAATTTTGTACAGAGATAGTCTTGAACCTGAGGAAGGACATAGGCTATATATTGTATCCCTTAATTCCCACGGGAGTGGGTACGTATACGGGAACTTAGAAGTTACAGCACCGATTTCCAAAATTCTTCCACCATTAGAATGCTACATTATCCCCGAGTAACTTAAAAATTAATTCATCCCCGTATTCCTACGGAAACCGGAGTCCTTACTAATATAATAAGTGCGAAAGTAGCTCTGTCTGTCCGTCGTTCTATGTTACCATCTCCCGCCCAAACTAATAAACCGATTTGAATGAAATTTTGTACAAAGATTGTTCTGAACTTAAGGAAGGACATAGGCTGTATTTCATTCGAATATTCCCACGGGAACCGGTCCTCACTTTTATTATAAATGCAAAAGTAGCTCAGTCTGCTCACCTTTCTATGTTACCATCTCCCGCCCAAACTGATAAACCGATTTAAATAAAATTTTGTACAAAGATTGTTCATAACCTGAGGAAGGACATAGGCTATATATTTTTTCACTATATTCCCACGGGAGCCGGAACGTATACGGGAACTTTGACACAACAGCACCGATTTCAAAAATTCTTCCACCGTTGGAATGCTAAATAATCCCGGAGTAACATTAACTTCAGCTAATCCACATATTCTCACGAAAACGGTTACCATATTCCTACGGGAACGGGAGTCCTTACTGATATAAAAAGTGCGAAAGTAGCTCTGTCTGTTCGCCTTTCTATGTTACCATCTCCCGCCCAAACTAATGTATAGATTTAAATGAAATTTTGTACAGAGATTGTCTAGAGCCTTAGGAAGGACATAGGCTATATATTTTATCCCTATATTCCCACGGGAATGGGAACGTATACGGAAACTTAGAAGCTACAGCACCGATTTCAAAAATTCTTCCACCGTTAAAATGCTACACTATCCCTGAGTAACATAAACTGTAAGTCATCCCCATCATTCCTACGGGAACGGTCACCATATTCCCACGGGAATGGGAGTTTTAATTAATATCATAAGTCTGAAATGAAATCTATCTGTCTATTTTTATTTGTTATGAAAACGGGAACCTAGAAACTGCTGAACTGATTTCAAGAAGTATTTCCCCGTAAGAATGCTACACTATCTCAAAGTAACATTAACTTTAATTTATCCCCATATTCTCATGGGAACGGAAGTACTTACTAACATTATAGATCCGAAATCAACTCCGTCTGTCTGTTTTGCTTTGTTACTATCTACCGCCCAAACTATTGAACCTATTTGTATGAATTTTGGTGCCGAGATAGTCTTTACTTGAGCCTGAAGAAGGACAGGGTCTGTATTTGTTTTCCCAATATTTCTACGGGAACGGCAACGTAAACGGGAACCTTGAAGCTACTGGACCGATTTCAAAAGTTCTTTCATCGTGAGGTGATTTCTGTCAAATTGTCTATTACACAGTTGACCTGAGAAGAAATGTCTATCTTGATCTTCAAATAAATATTGGCAATAGGTAATGACTGTGTGAAAAGTCGATTTTGGCGCCGACTAATGAGATAGTTAACCATATAAACTAATAAATTATGTTAGACGTATTGGTGGATGTTGTCGAATGTCTATCAGTAGACAATATTATGGACACTGAGAAAGTCACATCACACCCTATAGAGTTTCTCAATGCCTTACAATTATCAGGAGTGACTGCCAGTTGGTGTTCCAGTGCCAATAATGAGTAATCTAGAACTGTACACAGCTACAAATGACACATCTGGGATGCGGCATTATAAAAGTTTTAATATTGACTGGAACAGCGAAATTAGAAACTGTTGATTCCCCGTATTTCTTTAATTCCCACTGATTAGTCATTTTAGTTTAAAAGAGTGTATCAAACTCGCAAAACCTTTTTATTTGACAAAAGATGGAAAAAGTAAGAACGTCGCCGTCGTGCGCAAAAATGTACTGAAATAGAATAATATAACAATAGTTTACTAAAACAAAAAAAAAAATGCTACCGAAAGTCACTATTCCACACGGACGAAGTCGCGGCCACAGCTTGTATTGAAATATATAACATATACATTCAATTCAGCTCTCACGACTGGAGTTTTTCCCCCTGACCTGGAAACGCGCTAGAATAATCCCAGTACCCAAAAACAATAATGAATTCAGACCAATTGCTATTTTACCCTTTATCTCAAAAGTGCTTGAAAAAATTATGAGCTCTCAGATACATAGATATTGTAACGTGCGCTTAGTTCGCAAAAATAAAACTTCACATTTATTTATTTATTTCTACCACTTTATTCAGTATTTATACTTTATTCGAACTCAACTCGACTATTGGACTATCACTGGTTAACAACACTTCACTCTTAACTTTATCACTCTATAATCAAAACTGACTGCTCGTTGCGTCAGCGGCCTATTTATATAGAACAATACTTATCTAGAGCGTTCCAGTTTCTTCTCCATGGTTTCCACATTTGCTGTCAAGCATCTCTACACTCACACACACTGGCTTACAAACAATGCCTGTCATTTTATACCATTCCATTATAGTGTTGCCAGTTGTGTTTTCGGTTAAACGTTTTCGATTAGGAAATTGGTATAAATGTTGGGTGTTCATTACAATATGTTCAGAACAATAAGCTATTATGTGATAATCAATCTGGTTTCCGACCTAAACATAGTTGCACAACTGCCTTATTAAATTTGAAAGAAGATATCAGACAAGCTGTTGATCAGGATAAAGTGACTTTTCTAGTCCTGCTTGACTTCTCAAAGGTTTTTGATACAGTAAATCACGATGTTCTGTGTACCAAAATCCGGACTCAGTTCAATTTTTCCTCTTCGTCCACAAATCTTATAGCCTCATACCTTTGTAACAGATCCCAGGCAGTTGCTCTGGAAAATTCCTTTCTGAAAATTCTTTCTTTAGCTTAGGTTCTTTCTTGGCCATCATACGATTCGGACGTGTTTTTACTTTTGCGCTATTTTTCCGTCTTTTATTAAAACTCCCAATTTTCAACTTCAATTTTGCTGCCAATAACTTTATTCTGTGTCACAATTAATTTACTCTCAATCAAAACAAAATGTCTCTTCAGTGCGCGAATCCAAACTGTGTCAACAACGAAAATCTTGCTGAGTGCGTTGTATGTAGTGGTCTGTGCAGTAAGCGTTTCCACCTGGTTTGTGTTGGCATAAGTAAAAGGTATTTTGTTTACCTTAAAGACTGCAATAATTTTCTTTTTAACTGCGACGAATGCAAAAATATTTCACTCTCGCATATAATGCTTGCGATCAAATGCTTGAGTGACTCAATTTCAACGAATGCAGAAACAAGCAAACTTTGTCACAAGCAGTGTATGAGTTTGAAAGATTTGATGAGCTCATCAAAGCATTCGATGAACTCAATATCAGTTGTCAACAATCCGCGACCTACCTAAAAAACCGAATGAAGTGCTTTGAAAATCAAATTAATTCGTTGGACAATGATAAATCCCCTGATACTGGCTACGATTTAAGAAATGAAATTAAAAAAAATAGTGGAAAATAATTTTAAAATAAATATGTCAGTTTTAAATTCTTCTTTGATTTCGATACGTTCCACAATCGACACCATCTCTCTAACCTAATCAACAACACCTACTCCCCCACCGGTAACAAACGAGCACGTTTTCCTTAACATTGCGTGCCAAATGGAAGACCTAAAGGAACAAATAAAGGAAACCCAGACGGTCTTCAAACGAACATTCGAAGACCTGAATATAGCAACCTCCAAAGACCCTGAACCACTCCCTAGGCCTCAATACAACACCTTTATTTTAGAAATTTTGGACGCCTACAATAACGCTGCAGATAACTCAGAAGTTCCTCCGCCTCCACAAGAAGCAGAAGCTGTCGAGAATGCTTTGGAGCCAGCTCGAATTCAATCACCACCAACATCTCAACCAACCGTCCACAACTCTTCCCATGTAAGTGATCCTACTATCGAACGTTTTGCAACATCGTGGAAACAATCGGAATGGGACCGCAGGCTTAAGAAAATCGATGACGCTAGCGGGCCTGCTTTAAAAACCTGCAAGTTCTTAATTGATAAAGCTCCCTCCCACGCCGACTCCAATTGAATCCAGGATCTATTTAGTAAATTTTTTATTAAACTTATCAATAAAGAACCAACCTCTTCCCTTAGATTTGAGAAAAAGAAAGCCTTTATAATAACCATCCCTTTTAAATATGAATGGCTTTTCCTCAACCCATCAGGTGAGGCTTTTAAGCTAGCCAATATGATTGTTTCCAAACGTCAGTAAATAAGGTGAAATCAAAACAACGCCCGAGTTCTGAATCCAATTGGTCCTTCAAAACCCAAATCATGCCCAGTTTCGCACCACCTTTTAATATCCCAAGCCGTCCCCAACATTATTTCCAACTAACCCCTCAACCTATGCCCCAGTCACAGCCCCAACCTAAGCACCTACCCAAGTCTCATCATAAGCCCCAGCCAAAACCCCAGCCTATGCCAAGACAATCTAAGACTAAAAATCAACAATTTGTATCCCGACCGATTCACAGCCTTGTTCAACCTAAGCCTCCACGTAGAGTTTCTTTTAATTTAACTCCCACATCTCAACTTACTTCTCTACCCACTAATCACACCCTCTCAACACCCTCTTCTATGGATAAGTCACCCTTCCCATGCTTCGACCTTACATCTGGAGCAAAATACCCTAATTTTATTAGCTCCCATACTTAATCCTAGCACACCTGAACCACCGTCCAGTTCAACTTCCAGTTTTGACCCCCTTTTACCACCCACAGTCAAGCTTACCAAGCAAACTATTGATTCAACTGAATCACGGTACGCCCTATCTAGACTTAGAGACAAAAAGACATACGAAAACATTCAGATTTTCCTGGCTTACCTTCATAATAAGTCAGATATAGTCTGCTATGAAGGCAAAACTAAAACCAGTGTAATTGTCTCTATTCAGCAGGAAGGTCTCCCCACTGATGTTCCCACCCTTAAGGAACTGTATATAAAATACCATGAGCTTTTTAATCTGTCCCCTGAAAAGGTTGCTAATGATCTAGAAGCTTTTGGTCAATATGTTCACTCAAAACGATGACAAGTTTTTTCGTTAGTAATCTACCTCTTATCTTTTACTATCAAAACGTAAGAGGACTTCGCTCAAAAACAACATCAGTCCTTCAACAATCCCACGCTTTGACTCTTGAAGTCTATGCCCTGACTGAAACTAATCTTATCCCTAGCATTTACAACCAGGAACTGTTCCCTTCTACTTTCAATCAAGACCGCGACACTGATGATTCTCCTTGTCGTGGTGTCCTGATAGCTGTCACCAATACAATTGACTCATCTCTTCTCTCAACATCCTCCTCCCAAAGCCTTGACTTTGTCCAAAATCACACTACCCCATAAATCGCTTTACATTATCTGCTTTTATATTTTACCATCGCAACCCCTCGAATCTTATGATTTTGCAATCAAAACGATTGACGACATTTCAGATTTATGCGAACCCCATGATGAGATCTTTATTTTCGGTGACTTCAACCTGCCGTATCTGAACTGGACTTTGTCTGATGACAAATCGTTTTACATTGCTCCTAGTCCCATCTCTGCCAAAGAATGTCGCCTTGCAGATTCTTGCCTCTGCCAAGTTAGTGGAATTTCAAACTACATGGGTAGGCAACTAGACCATGTATTTACAACAGATCCCATTAATACCTCAATCTCACTTTCAACCCTGCTTCTTTCAACCATAGATAACCTACACCCTCCTCTCCTTCTCTCATTTTTTCCCCAGTCTTCAAAACCATCCAACCCGCCCGTATCTCCAGCTTCATACGATTTCCACAAAGCGAACTTCCGCAAAATTAATGATTACCTCATTAGAACTCACTTTAATTTTGATAATCTTACTGTAGAAGATGCCACATCCGCGTTCTACAGAGAAATACATAAAGCTATATCCCTCTTCGTTCCCCTTTCTGGACTTAAAACTTCTTCTAATTCCCCTCCGCGGTATAAACATAGGCTCCGTAATCTAAGAAATAAAAGGAACAAATTGTGGACAATCTTCCTTCGTACTCGATCTCCTACTGACTATTCAGTTTACCTTGGCACTTGTCTACACTTCTGTGAGCTCTTCAACACCCTTTACCAACGCTATTTAATCGAAATGAAATCTAACATTATAAATGACCCTAATTCTTTTTATAAATTTGCCAACCACAAAAGAAAATCAGACGGGTACCCTTCCTCCCTTTCCTTCAATAACGAAACCTCATCCCTCATCACGCCCGCCGTAGCAAACTGTTTCGCAAATTACTTCAAACAGTCTCTCACAGATGATTCTTTTGTTCCTGATTCAGATTATTTCTCGTTTTTACCGAATTTTTCTTTTGATCCATTCCTTCCACGTTTCTTTGATTCCTATCTAATTGAAGAAAATTTAAATGATCTAAATGATGAGTATATTCCTGGCCCCGAAGGTATACCTGTCATATTTCTTAAGAAATGCTCCGCAATTCTTTCCCTTCCCCTCTCAAAAATCTATATAGCTTGTCCATATCCCTTGGAGTTTTTCCCCAAGCTTGGAAAACGGCGTTTATAACCCCTATACACAAAAAAGGTCCTAAGTGCGACGTGAAAAATTATCGTCCCATCGCTAAACTATCGCATATACCCAACATTTTCGAAAGCATATTGTATGAATACTTAAGTTAAATTCAATTCAAAACTTTATTTCATAACTTACACAGTAAGATACATAACTCATTTGATAGTGCAAGCTTCAATGACAATTCTATTTGTAATATTTAAGTGTTTGTGTTACAATTTCAGTTATAAGTAAATATTATTAAAAACTATTATTTTGACTTACAAAGAACTGTTATTATTCAATTAAATAGCAAGGATGCTTTTCTTTTAGAAAATAAAAAAAGAAAATTTGATAGATAGAGAAGAAAAGAAATGATAGTAAGAGAAAAGGAGAAACTAAAAGAAGAAAATAAGAGATAAGAAATAAATAAATATCCAATCATCATCTAGGTGCTTCCAGATATTGTCTGAGCTTAATCCTGAACAAGGTTATACTACTCGTTAGCCTAATGGCTCGGGGAAGGGAATTCCATAGACGTATCGCATGAATAAAGAATTGTCGTTCTGAAATCAAACAACTATATCGGAATGGTATAAGATCAAGAGTTCTCATTGATTGGGTGAAACGGATCCTTTTATATAGATACCCTGGTTGATGTGTTTGGATTACGTTGTGAAGTAGGGATAAAGTTTTAAATTTAAATAGATCATCAAGGCTGATACCAAATATTGATCTTGAATAAGCTGAAATGTGATCATATCTTTTTAGTCCATAAACATAACGTGCGATGCTATTGTAGGCCACATTGAGTTTCCGCTTGTGTTCAAAGTCACAGTTGTTAAATAGCTCACACCCAAACATGATTATGGGTATAATTAGTGTTTTAGCTAAAAGTAATCTGGTTTTTAAAGGTGTAACCTTCTGTGTTGCCCACAGTGTGCGGAGACCTGCATAAACCTTACCCAATGTTATCCTGATATGGTTATTCCATGAAAGAGTTTTATTGAACGTTATTCCGAGATTTCTTGCGGAGTCAACAAAATCGATAGGACTGTTATTTAGACAAATATTTGGAAAATCTGATGTATCTAACAGTTTTCTGCAAATAACTAAGCATTTTGATTTAGATGGGTTTAAAAGGAGACCGTTCGATCGTGACCATTGCAAAATCTTGTCGAGATCTTCACTTACTTCACAGGCAGCATTTTCTACAAGACCCAAAGGAAAACTTTTCCGCATCTGCACATCATCTGCGTACATATCAATTGAAGAGCTTAATAACAACTTAGGCAAGTCATTGATGTACATAGTGAAAAATATTGGGCCAAGAATCGAGCCTTGGGGAACGCCTGAGCAAATTGGAAGAAAATCTGACACGGAATTATTTGAAACAACTGCCTGAGATCTAAAACTTAAGTAAGAAGATATTAGATTAGTGGATGACGAAGAGAAAATAAATTGGTTTTGAAGTTTCCTGCAAAGAATATTGTGGTTTACCAAATCAAATGCCTTAGAGAAGTCAAGTAAGATAAGAAAAGTTACTTGATCATTGTCAGCGGCGTTCCTTATATCTTCAATCACATTTATTAAAGCAGTTGTGCAACTGTGTTTTGGACGAAAGCCAGATTGATTGTCGCATAATAGTTTATTATTTTGCAGAAATCTTTGTATCTGAGAACTCATAATTCTTTCCAGGACTTTAGATAGATATGGTAGGATGGCAATTGGCCTGAAACTCATTTATGTTTTTGGGAACTGGTATTATTTTAGCTCGTTTCCAAGCCGAAGGAAAAACTCCCGTCATAAATATAGAATTGAAAATATGTGTTATATATTTTAATATAAAGGGTAGAATGATTTTAACGAAAACTGGACTAATTTCATCAAACCCGGTTGAATTAGACTTAATAGATAAAATACTTTGTAAAACATCCGCATCATCGACTGCTGAAGTTTTCGTTGCAAATCTCTCATTTCCCCTAGACAACACGGGTTCCTCAAAGGCAGGTCAACAACAACAAACCTCGTTGCCTTTGTCTCATTTTCCCTCTCAGCCTTGGAAGATGGAAAGGAGGTCGATGTAATTTCAACTGACTTTAGTAAAGCTTTCGATAAAATCTCTCACAAACTTATTCTTTTTAAACTTTCCACCCTCGGCTTTGAACCCATTCTGTTGAGATGGATTTCTTCTTATTTAGAAAACCGTTTTTACAGTGTTCGTTTCAGATCCGCCTTATCCAGCCGCTTTCTAGCTACATCCGGTGTTCCCCAAGGCAGCCATTTATTCCCTCTCCTCTTCATTCTCAGTATTAACGACATTGAAATGATCATCAAACACTCCTCTATCTCTCTCTACGCGGACGATACTAAGTTTTACCGGATCATTTCTTCTTCTGAAGACTCTTCCCACCTCCAACTTGACCTCGACAATTTTTCAATATGGTGCTCCAAAAACTGCCTGGAGCTAAATGTTTCCAAGTGCCAATCAATAACCTTCTCACGTAAACGCACCAAATCTACTCCCCGTCTCTATATTCTAAACGTTCAAATCATTTCCACCGTTGAGGTGATCCGGGACGTTGGGATTATTTGCGACCGTGAGCTTCTTCCCCACGTTTTTAACAATCTGTGAATAGGATTTATTTTCATCGCTTTTGCTTTTAACAGCTTCCTTAGGAAGTTCTTTCTTACCTTTATCTTCAGCTTCAGGAGTTCTTTTTGTGTTTGCTGAGTTGCTAGGCTTTATTTCACCGGATGTGATTTTGCTTTTGGATTTTTGTAATTTTTTAGCAACTGGACAGCCTCTATAGCTTGCAGGGTGATTACCTTGACAGTTTACACATTTTGGTTTCTGTTCTTTGCTTGATGGATAGTTTTTAGTTGAGTGTTTTCCTTCACACTTAACACAAGCAAACTCGAGGTTGCAATATGTTTGGGTGTGGCCAAATGCTTGGCATCGTTTACATTGCGGAATAATTTTTGATTTTCGCAGTGGTTCAATTTTGACTTTTATGCCCAAGATTGATCGAATACTATAGACATTTTCAAGACTTTGTTTGCTGTCGAAAAATAGCGTGAATAAAGGCAGTGATCTCTTTCTTATTATTGGTTCTCATTCTTAATAAGATTGACTGCATCAAGGGCTTGGAGGCCTGCTTGAACAAGGTCTTCTAATAATTCTTTTGGAGAACATGTGTAATGTAGGCCTCTGGCTACTACTTTTATTGGTCTTGTGGATTTGTTTTAATACGTGTGCCACTGGATTTTATGTTTGCTTAGTTCCTCAGTAAATGTGGTATCCATGGCGTGATGGTTAGCATGTTCACCTGCTAACCCAGAGGTTCGAGATTCGAATCCCAGCAGTGGCAAAAATGTTTTTCCGCGGGTATCGCTTTTCGCGAGGAATTGGAAAGTTCTCCGTTAGTAAATTCATTGCCAAGAAAAACGCTTTCTCAATTAGCCGTTCGGAAGCGGCAGAAAATTTAAGGTCCCCTCCATTCCCTCCCAAGGCATGGTTGTGAGAAATGCGCTAGGCCCAGGGGCTCCTCGCTCTGTTGCGCCACCCTATTTTTTTTTTTTTATTTAGTTCCTCAGTGACCAGTCTATAATCATCATCTTCCTCGACATTGACTTTCCAATTGTCTTTGTTATACGATGTATATTTGCATGCTTTTTTAGTACATTTCTCAATGATTTTCTTAAGATCTCCAAAAATCGGGAATCCTGTGATCATAATTGGAGGTGGTACAGTTTTTCTGTTGCCTTTAGACAAAGACTTCGGTTTAGCATTGGTTAGCACATTATTTTCATTATTCTTTGTAGTACCCAAGTCATTTTTATTTTCAGTTTTCGAGGTTTGCTGATTTGTGTGTAATTCAGGACTACCTTCCCCTTTTCGATTTTTAGCAGTGCGCTTATTTCTTTTTCTTTCAGTTTCAAATAAAACTTCTTCTTTTTTTTTTGCATCTCAGAGTCTTAAGCGGTACTGAGCTTAGAGCAAGCTCATATGTACGCACTTATCTACGCTCTTCATCATTAATGCAAGTGTTAGTGGTTAGTAAAAACGCCAACACAAACACAAAAGAACGTATTCGAACAAGGACATAACATTTAACATAATTAACTTTTACTACATCGATAAAACAAAATCAAACTATAAAAACATTATTGAAAGTATAAAAAAAAGTACAAGTAAAATAAGCTACAATTAACTAATAAATTAAATACAAATTAAATACAAATTAAATATAAATTAAATACAAAACAAAAATCATGCTTGTGGAGCACTGGTTTTTAGTTTTAATTTTAAACTACTTTTACTAAGATTGAAATCTGAAGTAAGAGGGTTAGAGTTGTTTAACCTACTCATGCGAGCTAATGGCTCATGCATGCCATAGTTAGTTCTGTGGTGGTAGCAATGCAAAAACTCCAAATTTCGTAGCTCGTGAGATCCTCCGCGAAAGTTGAATCCTATGTGAGAGAGCAAGTCGGGAGCATCAATTGAACCTGTTATAAGTTGATGGAAAAATACCAAGTCATTGTTGATCCGTCTTTGAGAGAGTGGTTGAAGATTTAAAAGTCGAATACGATTTTCATAAGGGGGGAGATTAAAAGGATCTTCCCAGGGAAGACCTTTCAGAGCAAAACGTATGAATCTGTGTTGAACTGCCTCAATACGAGATTTATGAACCTCATATAGAGCAAACCTGAGAAGCATACTCGAGATGGGGACGAACATGACAGTTGTATAAGGAAAGTGTAACATAGGGGTCGTTAAATTCTTTTGCCCATCTCTTAATAAACCCAAGCATTGAATTAGCTTTGCTTGTTATGAGGTTGATGTGTTCATTGAATTCGAGGTTAGAACTAAATATAACACCAAGGTCACGGAAATTCGAAACTTGAGATAATGATTGCTGAGATATTGAATAATTTGCAATGCAGGGAATCCTTTGAGAACGTCATACTTTGACACTTGGAAGGGTTCAAACTAAGACCGTTTTTAGAACACCACGTAACAAAACTGTCGATATCTTTTTGTAATAAATTGCGATCTGACGAGTTTTCAATAGATTTAAAAATCTTCATGTCGTCAGCAAAAATTAGAATGTCGCTGTATGATATACAATAAATCACGTCATTAATTGCAATAATGAAAAGCAAAGGACCAAGGTGACTCCCTTGTGGCACACCAGACAGACCATTGAAAGAATTTGACAAGACGTTACGAAATTTGACTTGATAAGACCTATTTTTTAAGTATGAACTTATCCAAACAATAAATACTGGTGGAAATCCAAATGCTTTTAGCTTATATATAATATAATATTATGAGAAAGCTGGTCGAAGGCCGTAGAGAAGTCAGTGTAAATGCAGTCTAATTCATACCCCTTTTCGAGTGCATTAGGGCATTTATGGTAAAAAGAGAGAAGATTAGTAGCTGTCGATCTTCTTTGCATAAATCCGTGTTGCTGATTACAGATTATATTCCTTGCAAAGAATGATAAACTTTCGCAGACTACTTGTTGAAACAGCTTAGGAATGCATGAAAGCTTTGCAATTGGCCTGTAGTTTTTTATATCTATTTTTTCACCCTTCTTGAAAACAGGTGTAATAAAAGACTTCTTCCACAAACTAGGAAATTTTCCGGACTTTAAAGAAAGCTAGAAAAGGTATTCGAGAGGGAAGGCTAAGCGCAAAGAACACTTTTTTAAAATTATAGGTGGTATCATATCCGGACCAGATGAAACGTCATCATTTAGAGAAGAAAGGTAATGAATAATTCTATCACTGTGAATGGGGATACTATTAAAACTTACTTAAGAACAGTGAGTTAAATACTCAAAATAGTTTTCATAAATTTTGAGAGATGCACCACAAAAAGAGCCACAAAAATGATTTGCAAAGGCATTGCATACGTCAGGAGTATCCTTCAAAAGATTGCTATAAATAAAATTTGCTGGATAGCCGTCTGATGTCTTTTTGGAGTTAACAAAGGACCAAAAGCTTTTTGGGTCATTTTTAAGAGAGCAACTCATTTGAGTTACATAGCTGGAGTAAAGATTTTGAGAAAGCGTTCTGAAGTCTTCAAAACGACTTATGAACACTTGGTGGTCAGTTAGAGAAAGAGTGGTTAAATAAGTTTTCCAGGCCTTGTTTCTTTTATTCCGCAGAACTTTCAGTTCTTTGGTTAGCCACGGCTGGCAATAATTTTCTTTTTTAATCAATTTTAGCGGAATTGTTTTATTCATGCAATCTTTTAAAATAGAGTAGAAACAGCTGACTGCTTCGTCAAGATTTGCTAGAGATGATATTTACCCTTATTATGGTAGGCGTTTTGCTTAAACGACAACTTTCATTTAGGGAAATCGGTATTATGAAAGTCACTATGTAGTCGTTTAACCTAGCGTTACGCCATTTGACATTAAGCGTTCAGTGGAATGTAATTTTTTTGAACGACACCCTGTCATTCTTCGGTATTGCAGCTGTCGTTTTATTTCAGTTAAACGACTAGTAAAACGCTATGTTTTGGCGACTTTAAATTTGCAAACGCCAAGAATCTTAAATAACTTTTATTTTGACTGAATTTAGGGTGAATAAAACAAATCAGAAGCATATCAACATTAATCGATCTGATGGAGCAAAATAATCAACTTGCAACAACTTTTCGACGGGGTGT
This sequence comes from Melanostoma scalare, assembly GCA_949752695.1. Lineage (NCBI taxonomy): Eukaryota > Metazoa > Arthropoda > Insecta > Diptera > Syrphidae > Melanostoma > Melanostoma scalare. The sequence goes on from OX456986.1 coordinate 94,028,979, forward strand.
CTCCCAAAAGGAGGACAAAAAAAAAAGAATGGATAGCAGTTAGCGGTTAGAACTGAAAAAGAATGGCAAAAGTTAAAATAATTGAGAAACGAAATCTTTTCTTGCCGTATTTTTCACGTGTGTATATTTTTAAAGGTTTGGTTCAATGTAAAATTTTAAGTTAAACAGAATTAAACAGATTCTGTTCAATACAAAGCAAATGAAAGTCACTGTAGTTGTAGTTGTAAAGGATTCTTCTTTCTCTTATCAGATTTTTTTTTTTTTTGTTTCTAATATCATCTGCCCTTCGTTGTCCTCGCTACACCACTATCTCTCACTGCAATTAACAGAGGAAAACTATTCATTTTCATTTGTTATTCAAAAACAATTTAAATTTCAAGACAAAACCAGAATTTCTATTCAAATCCAAATCTGTCATGATCAGCTGATCATGTGGAAGGCGTTTGGATTGTAAGTAAGTGGCGTTCAAGGTACGTAATACCGATACTTAAACGCCTAAAAAGTGACTCGACAAATAAAGTGACTATTGTCACTCAAGTGTAACGCCTTTCATAATAGGGGTGATTTTTTCAATACCAGCCCTGCTTAATTCATCCGAAAGCAAATCGAAGTTCGCTTTTCGAAAGTCAAAGGTATATGAACAGTCATATGGACTACTTCTTTCGTCAATCACATTGCTAAGTTCAATAAAAATATCTAAAGGTGGGTGTAAGTCATCTATTCTTGTGATACCAGAATTTGATTGCATTACAACAGTTTTAATAGCGTCCGAAGAAAAGACTAAATCTAACATACGACTTTGATAGTTTCAAATACAGCTTGTTTGCCGTAAGTCAGAAGAAATTATGTTGTCTAAACATGAAAGCTCCTGTTGTGGTGAAGACAGGGAAGCTTTTTGAAAGGAACCATCATCAGAAGGTAGCCACTGAATGTATGGTAAATTAAAGTCACCCAGTAATAGAATCTGGCTTTCAAGATCGGATATTTCAAAAACATAATCCAAAATAAGAGATAGCTCAGCATAAACTGGTGCTTAGCTTTTAGGGACAATATAAACATTTATGATGAAAATATTTTTGGACAAGGTACAAACTTTCACACAAACAACATCAATAGACAAATCAAACGGAAAGTGTATACGAGATGACATAAACGCGTTCCTGACCGCAATAAGAACACCACCTCCAACAGCTTCTGGTTTGTCTATATGCCGATCTTTACGGTAGACAGAAAATTCTTGGCTGAGGATTTCGGTATTCAAATGGCATGGGTTAAGCCACGTTTCCGTCAAAGCAAACACATCATGTGAGAAAACGAGAGAATTCACATATAAATCTGCAGTTTTACTGCGAAGCCCTCTAACATTTTGGTAGAAGAGGGAAAATCTTTTTTAGTTTTTTGGAATACTCTTTAATAAATTTTTATTCTTTTTGTTGTAGCTAGAGAATTCTTTGACAAGAGCACCAGCTGGCCAAATATTACTGTCACAAAGAGAGTCAAACAATAAGGGTGGGACAAGTAATTTTAATAGTAATAGTAATTTTAAAACATTTAACAAAGTTTTCACTATGAGCTCAGGTCTTAGCCGAGATACAAAAATGGATCTAGGTTTGGGGACTGCTTCCATTCGAGTAATATTTTCTAAGGGAACAGCATCCAAATCGTTACTTACTGATGGTGAACTAATTGCAACCATATCAACTACATCAGTTTGTTCTAATGGGACTGAAATGCTGTTCACCTTTTTAGAATTGCTTCTCAGAGTCTTTCGCTTTGAAGGAGGACTCTGTATAGTAGAAGCAGTGCTATCACTGCTTCTTTTGGAGCCCTTATTTAAGACGGAGGCAGGGTTCAAACTTACTGACGATGTGGATTGTTCGCTTAATTCATTCGTAGCTTGGGGTTTATCCAAAGTCAGCAGCTTTAAGTCATCTGTTGAAGTTGATTTGTCAACAGAGCTAATAGGGGAAGAAAATGACGCTAAGTTTGAAACTGATTCATTAAAAACTTTATGAAGCGTTTCGATTTTCGAAGCCTTTAGAGAGTTTCTCAATTTCTAATTTAAAATTGGACATTTTTACAGCTAAATGGGATAGGGAAATCTTCTTACAGATTTCACAGTACCAACAAGCGATTTTCGATGCACTAATTTTATCCTATAAAGCATTGTTGGAGCCAATACATTTGGCATGAAAAACATTTCCACATGGCCCATAGCATGCAAACAGAGGTGAGTTCGAATTGTCGAGGCATTAACCCGCTGCACAATCCATATTAAAAGATATTAAAAAAGAATAAAAAAAAATTATTTTTTTATAAGAAAGAAGAAAAAAAAAGGTACGGGTAGGAGTTGAACCTAAGTGTAGAAATCAGACTCTCAAAATGGTATAGACTCCTACCAATTCAACCAAACTAACGATCATTTAGAGGTTGCTAAATTGTTAAGTTAAAAAGGTATGTTCTAAAAGAAAGGAGTTAGTTGAAAGGGATGTATTATGGATATTATAGACTACTGGCCCATGCTGTAAAAATTATGGGTCATTTGAACCACCAGGTGACCTATCTAGAACGATATAAGAGCATAAAATAATAAGATTCAGCACTATGCCGTCACTTGTAAGCTGTTCAACTGAGTGCAGGTGAGAATTCGAAAGTACAGGTAGAGTGAGTACATTTTGGTCACATATTTTTGTACGGCATTCTTACCACCGATAGGTCCATGAAAAATAATAAGAAAACGCACAGTGCCGTAAAAAAATGGTGAGCCACAAAGTCGGATTTTTTTTTTATTTTCCGACAATCACCAGGGTAAATTTGGTCATTTGATTTTATACGGCATCTATGTCATACTATTTCAATACTGCTTCTAATCCATTATACCGCAACGCCGTACAAAAATCATGCGACAAGGGTAACAAATCGAGGGTTGCCACCACCTCTCTTTCCGTGGTCCAGGGGGTGATTTGAAAAAGTACGGCTTAGGTTCCAAAACATTATCTAGCACTCAAAAGAACTATTAAAAATAATGCCGTCAAAAAATGATTGTTCATTTGAATGTATATCAATAACTATCTTCATTTCATCGTATCCTTGATTTTTATAGCTGTAAAATCATTTGATCCTGCACGGAAACTTTTTTTTTAACATGATACTGTAAAATACAATTGTTACATAGTATTGCCGTTTAAAAAGAAACCGTTCTAAAAAGAATTATAGAGAAATACAAAAACTGAAATTTTGCAAATTATTGTAAAAGTTTAAATATCATAGATTAATGGCGGCAGACGGCTATGCCATGCTTTAAAGATTTTATGATTTTTATTTTGTAAAAATAATGATTGTACGAACAAATGAAAAAACTGAATAAAATCTAATCTAATCTAAAAAAAATCATAGATTAATGAAATATAGCAGTTTTTTACGTTTTATCCCTTGTTTTAAATAGTATTAACATAGATAAATTAGGAAAAAATGATGCCGTACATTTTTATGCAGACCATATCTTTTAGGCTGATGAAAGTGACGCTACAATTTTAAGGGTACTTTATGGCCATCTGATACAGTACGGCATTAACATATTTTTGAAGAAAATAATTGATAATATGATAAAATCACTATGACGTCTAACTGAACTGAAACGGTGTGTATATTATGTTCAAGAATTGAAACTGTCAATCCCAGTATCAACAGTTTTATATACTTTTTGGTTTAATATATACTTCAAACATTATTGATACATACATATAATTGATTTGTTTCATGGTAATGATGTGAATAAATAAAACAATCATTTTTTAGAAAAATTCTATATATTTAATGATAATAATAAAAAAAATTAATTTTTTAGAAAAATTCGATAAATTTATTCAGTATCGGAATCAGTTGCTGAGTTGTCATCGGAATCAACGTCTTCATCGACGTCCAAATTATCTTCTCTATTATTTTCTGAAACATAAATATGTATTTGTCAAAATCAAAGTCTTACGTACAAATTAAAGATGTAAAGATTTATTTACCTATGACGTCATCATCTTCTTCGCCTGATTCCTCATCCGGTTCCGTTATGTCACAGACTTTTTGGGGGCATTCCTCGCCGTGAAACCAATCGAAATCGTACCGACCGTCATTAACAACCCAACCATAGTTTATTGGAAACAAGATCGACGGTACTTGTTTGTAGGCATTACACCAAATCTGTGCTATGTAGGTACTTCTCTTCAGATGTTGCTCCAACTCCCGGAAACAAGGGGGAAACGATGTTGCTTCCAATCTCATAGCTGTCTTTTTGAAAGCTTCATTACTACTTTTCGGCGTATAAATCCTTTCAAATATGATACACCTTGCTTCGTTTACAGTTTTTCTTGCTTTTACGTTGTATAAAACGCATACATATTCTTGCAGAACATTAAAAGTTTGTTCCATGAGTAGTGGATCTGCAACAAACGTATTATGCCCCACCACGGTTTATTGTAATCAAGTAAATGAAAAGGTAGATTTCAAACACACATCTACATAATTCAAAAAACTGTAAGCACAAATTCTTAAAATATTTTTTTTCCACTTATTCATTTCTGAAATAAAAGCTCAAATTTTACAGGTGTCTGCTAACTTCAGTGTCATTCTCAAAAATATGTTGTATTTTGGAATTATCAGTGACAACATAACTATATTTTGGTATAAATCGATAGTATACAAACCCATATTTAACATAGTTTGTAACTAGGAACCTTGAATCACGAAAAGACTATGAAAATTAGTACAAATAAACTATTTAAATGCCGTATAAAAAAAATTTCACCTTACATTTCGTTATATGAATTTTTTTTTTTGATTTTTTCTTTTTCAGTTTTTTTTTCCCTTTGGACCAACGAAAATGTACGGCATATGAAAAAATATTATCTATGCATAAAATACTTTCAAAATAGATTTATTTCATGTTGTGTCAAATCACCCCCTGGACCACGGAAAGAAAGGGGGTGGCAACCCTCGATTTGTTACCCTTGTCGCATGATTTTTGTACGGCGTTGCGGAATAATGGATTAGAAGCAGTATTGAAATAGTATGACATAGATGCCGTATAAAATCAAATGACCAAATTTACCCTGGTGATTGTCGGAAAATAAAAAAAAAATCCGACTTTGTGGCTCACCATTTTTTTACGGCACTGTGCGTTTTCTTATTATTTTTCATGGACCTATCGGTGGTAAGAATGCCGTACAAAAATATGTGACCAAAATGTACTCACTCTACCTGTACTTTCGAATTCTCACCTGCACTCAGTTGAACAGCTTACAAGTGACGGCATAGTGCTGAATCTTATTATTTTATGCTCTTATATCGTTCTAGATAGGTCACCTGGTGGTTCAAATGACCCATAATTTTTACAGCATGGGCCAGTAGTCTATTAGTGGTTAAACGGAGAAAACAATAAAAAAATCACTCAAAACACAGTCAACATAAGAACGGAAAATAATGTCTTACCAATACAAATATAGATAACACAAAACGAAATCAGAATATAATTTAATTCAACTATGTTATATTTATTATTCACAACACTTTGAACCAAAATAAACTGTGATAAGTAGATGCTTAAACTAAAAAGATTACTGAAACAAATCACAGTTTAAAATAAAAGTATGAAATACACGGTATTTAATTAGTTTAGGACAGAGCTATGAAATACACAACAATGCACAGAGATAACCAGTGCTGCCACTGTCAGTTTGATACACAGTAACAGTATCTTGTTGTCTTGTCTGAACCGTAGACTTGTGTTCCTTTTCAAATAGGGACACCTTTTCTTAGAGTCTTTTTACTTGCTTCTGAAGACTTTGAACTAAGGCTTCAAGTTTCTTTCTTGCTGCTATTTCCTTTTGCCATTCATCAAAGTAATCTTTTGATTCGGTTTGGCAGTTTTCTTTGCTTTCTTTGAAACTCTGTTGTCTTACAGTGTCGATAATTTCAGAGACATTGGTTTCTCTTTGGCTAAAGACTTTTACGTCATTTGTCTTAGTTGGGGTTTTTGATGGTGTAATCCTTTGGGATTAGTTTTTTGGGGGAGTTCTCTGTATTTTCGTACTCCGTTTTTCAAAATTTTTAAGCAATTAGTGGTCCTCCCCAGAATCCGTAGGACCGATCTCTTTAGAGAGTGGATTTTCCAGTTTTGCTGGAGTGCCACCTGGGGTAATAAATCTGCTTGTTTTGTTCATTGCCATAAAATAATTTCAACTTTTTTTTTATGATACAAATAGGTCAGTTACTTCTATTCGCATTTTATATTCAGCAGTCCCACTGGGATCAGACGCTGACGAGTGTGCCGCACAATATGTGTCAGACACTCTTGGATTTATTGTTGAGCTGGTACATTTAGAGTGATATTTTTCTTTCTTTGCTCCTAGTTCCTGAAAAGATAACTCGGGCACCACTTGGAGGTGACAATGCGATTTTGCTCCGCTAAACTGATAAACTGATGAACAAATTTGTTTTCTTATTCTTTTATACGACTTATTTAGCTATTGAACATTCATACCCCAAATTTAAAGCAAACATGCACAATGAAATCCAAAAACGGGCTCTCACATGCAATCAAAACGAAGGAGGGCACTTTAAGCACTTGTTAGAATTGTATTTGTATAAAATACATAAGAAAACTACTAAAAGTGCTAAAAAAATTTTTTTTAATTTTGAATTTTTTCAAGTATCATAAAATGTATGGGTCTTAGAATGCACTTATTTTGAGTTTTTTTTTGTTCTTGTTCTGTGTATCTGTAAAAAATAAAGAAACTCTATGTTTACAAGGCATTTTCTGAAGAAAAATGACGTCAAAAACGAAACTTTGCTTGGGGAAGAAAATTTTAACACCATTTAAAATTGAAAATCTGGAAACTCTAAACCTATGGAAGCTTAACTTAAATACAGTCTTAAATTTTGTTATTTCTACAAAAAAAATTAGGTATGAGATTATATCTCTATCATTAGTATTTACAGAGATATCGAAATTAACACAGGTCAGGGTACAACAAAGTTAGCCTTTTATAAATTATCAAAGTTGAGAAACGGACTTTACTGTAGAACAATTTCTTTCTTAGAATATGACCAAGAATCACATCCCATGTATGTAACACGAATTACCGGACACATTGTATATATATAGAAAAGAAGAAAAACGAATAAACATTGAAAGTTAAGAATAAATCGATAAGAAATTTACGAAAATTATAAATAGAATCAGAGTTATAAAGACAAATTAAGAATATGATAACATAAAAATAAAAGCTAGTGAAGTCGGAATAAAAATAAAAAATAAAATGTATTCAGCACTTATAATCTTAGACTGGCAATACCGTCCAACGATTTAACGTCATCCACTTGAACTCCTCTCTCATTAGTCATATGACGTTTGACATACACGAGGCCCCTAATTGTATATGCCGATGCAATTTTGTGTTGTTTTTTCAAATGTAACGCCGCTCGTAGAATTGTGTTGTTTTTCGTGGTCAAGCATTCGTGTAGATAAATCTCAGAATTACCATTAACCCCTACGTGTTTAAAAGCCAACACACAATAGCGCGTCAGCGCCAGCGGCGCGTCGACCTCATTTGACAGAAAAATCAAAAGTTCAACCATAGGAAATCTGAAGAGCCTCACACAATCACGCTTTGTCCTCAAACGCGTCGTTTGACAGACGTAAGCAAACGTAACGAAGCGACCAACCTTCAAAAAAAGTTGGAAAATCCACTCTCTAAAGAGATCGGTCCTACGGATTCTTAGGAGGACCACTAATTGCTTAAAAATTTTGAAAAACGGAGTACGAAAATACAGAGAACTCCCCCAAAAAACTAATCCCAAAGGATTACACCATCAAAAACCCCAACTAAGACAAATGACGTAAAAGTCTTTAGCCAAAGAGAAACCAATGTCTCTGAAATGATCGACACTGTAAGACAACAGAGTTTCAAAGAAAGCAAAGAAAACTGCCAAACCGAATCAAAAGATTACTTTGATGAATGGCAAAAGGAAATAGCAGCAAGAAAGAAACTTGAAGCCTTAGTTCAAAGTCTTCAGAAGCAAGTAAAAAGACTCTAAGAAAAGGTGTCCCTATTTGAAAAGGAACACAAGTCTACGGTTCAGACAAGACAACAAGATACTGTTACTGTGTATCAAACTGACAGTGGCAGCACTGGTTATCTCTGTGCATTGTTGTGTATTTCATAGCTCTGTCCTAAACTAATTAAATACCGTGTATTTCATACTTTTATTTTAAACTGTGATTTGTTTCAGTAATCTTTTTAGTTTAAGCATCTACTTATCACAGTTTATTTTGGTTCAAAGTGTTGTGAATAATAAATATAACATAGTTGAATTAAATTATATTCTGATTTCGTTTTGTGTTATCTATATTTGTATTGGTAAGACATTATTTTCCGTTCTTATGTTGACTGTGTTTTGAGTGATTTTTTTATTGTTTTCTCCGTTTAACCACTAATAGACTACTGGCCCATGCTGTAAAAATTATGGGTCATTTGAACCACCAGGTGACCTATCTAGAACGATATAAGAGCATAAAATAATAAGATTCAGCACTATGCCGTCACTTGTAAGCTGTTCAACTGAGTGCAGGTGAGAATTCGAAAGTACAGGTAGAGTGAGTACATTTTGGTCACATATTTTTGTACGGCATTCTTACCACCGATAGGTCCATGAAAAATAATAAGAAAACGCACAGTGCCGTAAAAAAATGGTGAGCCACAAAGTCGGATTTTTTTTTTATTTTCCGACAATCACCAGGGTAAATTTGGTCATTTGATTTTATACGGCATCTATGTCATACTATTTCAATACTGCTTCTAATCCATTATTCCGCAACGCCGTACAAAAATCATGCGACAAGGGTAACAAATCGAGGGTTGCCACCCCCTTTCTTTCCGTGGTCCAGGGGGTGATTTGACACAACATGAAATAAATCTATTTTGAAAGTATTTTATGCATAGATAATATTTTTTCATATGCCGTACATTTTCGTTGGTCCAAAGGGAAAAAAAAACTGAAAAAGAAAAAATCAAAAAAAAAAATTCATATAACGAAATGTAAGGTGAAATTTTTTTTATACGGCATTTAAATAGTTTATTTGTACTAATTTTCATAGTCTTTTCGTGATTCAAGGTTCCTAGTTACAAACTATGTTAAATATGGGTTTGTATACTATCGATTTATACCAAAATATAGTTATGTTGTCACTGATAATTCCAAAATACAACATATTTTTGAGAATGACACTGAAGTTAGCAGACACCTGTAAAATTTGAGCTTTTATTTCAGAAATGAATAAGTGGAAAAAAAATATTTTAAGAATTTGTGCTTACAGTTTTTTGAATTATGTAGATGTGTGTTTGAAATCTACCTTTTCATTTACTTGATTACAATAAACCGTGGTGGGGCATAATACGTTTGTTGCAGATCCACTACTCATTTAACAAACTTTTAATGTTCTGCAAGAATATGTATGCGTTTTATACAACGTAAAAGCAAGAAAAACTGTAAACGAAGCAAGGTGTATCATATTTGAAAGGATTTATACGCCGAAAAGTAGTAATGAAGCTTTCAAAAAGACAGCTATGAGATTGGAAGCAACATCGTTTCCCCCTTGTTTCCGGGAGTTGGAGCAACATCTGAAGAGAAGTACCTACATAGCACAGATTTGGTGTAATGCCTACAAACAAGTACCGTCGATCTTGTTTCCAATAAACTATGGTTGGGTTGTTAATGACGGTCGGTACGATTTCGATTGGTTTCACGGCGAGGAATGCCCCCAAAAAGTCTGTGACATAACGGAACCGGATGAGGAATCAGGCGAAGAAGATGATGACGTCATAGGTAAATAAATCTTTACATCTTTAATTTGTACGTAAGACTTTGATTTTGACAAATACATATTTATGTTTCAGAAAATAATAGAGAAGATAATTTGTACGTCGATGAAGACGTTGATTCCGATGACAACTCAGCAACTGATTCCGATACTGAATAAATTTATCGAATTTTTCTAAAAAATTAATTTTTTTTATTATTATCATTAAATATATAGAATTTTTCTAAAAAATGATTGTTTTATTTATTCACATCATTACCATGAAACAAATCAATTATATGTATGTATCAATAATGTTTGAAGTATATATTAAACCAAAAAGTATATAAAACTGTTGATACTGGGATTGACAGTTTCAATTCTTGAACATAATATACACACCGTTTCAGTTCAGTTAGACGTCATAGTGATTTTATCATATTATCAATTATTTTCTTCAAAAATATGTTAATGCCGTACTGTATCAGATGGCCATAAAGTACCCTTAAAATTGTAGCGTCACTTTCATCAGCCTAAAAGATATGGTCTGCATAAAAATGTACGGCATCATTTTTTCCTAATTTATCTATGTTAATACTATTTAAAACAAGGGATAAAACGTAAAAAACTGCTATATTTCATTAATCTATGATTTTTTTTAGATTAGATTAGATTTTATTCAGTTTTTTCATTTGTTCGTACAATCATTATTTTTACAAAATAAAAATCATAAAATCTTTAAAGCATGGCATAGCCGTCTGCCGCCATTAATCTATGATATTTAAACTTTTACAATAATTTGCAAAATTTCAGTTTTTGTATTTCTCTATAATTCTTTTTAGAACGGTTTCTTTTAAACGGCAATACTATGTAACAATTGTATTTTACAGTATCATGTTAAAAAAAAAGTTTCCGTGCAGGATCAAATGATTTTACAGCTATAAAAATCAAGGATACGATGAAATGAAGATAGTTATTGATATACATTCAAATGAACAATCATTTTTTGACGGCATTATTTTTAATAGTACTTTTGAGTGCTAGATAATGTTTTGGAACCTAAGCCGTACTTTTTCAAATCACCCCCTGGACCACGGAAAGAGAGGTGGTGGCAACCCTCGATTTGTTACCCTTGTCGCATGATTTTTGTACGGCGTTGCGGTATAATGGATTAGAAGCAGTATTGAAATAGTATGACATAGATGCCGTATAAAATCAAATGACCAAATTTACCCTGGTGATTGTCGGAAAATAAAAAAAAAATCCGACTTTGTGGCTCACCATTTTTTTACGGCACTGTGCGTTTTCTTATTATTTTTCATGGACCTATCGGTGGTAAGAATGCCGTACAAAAATATGTGACCAAAATGTACTCACTCTACCTGTACTTTCGAATTCTCACCTGCACTCAGTTGAACAGCTTACAAGTGACGGCATAGTGCTGAATCTTATTATTTTATGCTCTTATATCGTTCTAGATAGGTCACCTGGTGGTTCAAATGACCCATAATTTTTACAGCATGGGCCAGTAGTCTATAATATCCATAATACATCCCTTTCAACTAACTCCTTTCTTTTAGAACAAACCTTTTTAACTTAACAATTTAGCAACCTCTAAATGATCGTTAGTTTGGTTGAATTGGTAGGAGTCTATACCATTTTGAGAGTCTGATTTCTACACTTAGGTTCAACTCCTACCCGTACCTTTTTTTTTTTCTTCTTTCTTATAAAAAAATAATTTTTTTTTATTCTTTTTTAATATCTTTTAATATGGATTGTGCAGCGGGTTAATGCCTCGACAATTCGAACTCACCTCTGTTTGCATGCTATGGGCCATGTGGAAATGTTTTTCATGCCAAATGTATTGGCTCCAACAATGTTTATAGGATAAAATTAGTGCATCGAAAATCGCTTATTGGTACTGTGAAATCTGTAAGAAGATTTCCCTATCCCATTTAGCTGTAAAAATGTCCAATTTTAAATTAGAAATTGAGAAACTCTCTAAAGGCTTCGAAAATCGAAACGCTTCATAAAGTTTTTAATGAATCAGTTTCAAACTTAGCGTCATTTTCTTCCCCTATTAGCTCTGTTGACAAATCAACTTCAACAGATGACTTAAAGCTGCTGACTTTGGATAAACCCCAAGCTACGAATGAATTAAGCGAACAATCCACATCGTCAGTAAGTTTGAACCCTGCCTCCGTCTTAAATAAGGGCTCCAAAAGAAGCAGTGATAGCACTGCTTCTACTATACAGAGTCCTCCTTCAAAGCGAAAGACTCTGAGAAGCAATTCTAAAAAGGTGAACAGCATTTCAGTCCCATTAGAACAAACTGATGTAGTTGATATGGTTGCAATTAGTTCACCATCAGTAAGTAACGATTTGGATGCTGTTCCCTTAGAAACTATTACTCGAATGGAAGCAGTCCCCAAACCTAGATCCATTTTTGTATCTCGGCTAAGACCTGAGCTCATAGTGAAAACTTTGTTAAATGTTTTAAAATTACTATTACTATTAAAATTACTTGTCCCACCCTTATTGTTTGACTCTCTTTGTGACAGTAATATTTGGCCAGCTGGTGCTCTTGTCAAAGAATTCTCTAGCTACAACAAAAAGAATAAAAATTTATTAAAGAGTATTCCAAAAAACTAAAAAGATTTTCCCTCTTCTACCAAAATGTTAGAGGGCTTCGCAGTAAAACTGCAGATTTATATGTGAATTCTCTCGTTTTCTCACATGATGTGTTTGCTTTGACGGAAACGTGGCTTAACCCATGCCATTTGAATACCGAAATCCTCAGCCAAGAATTTTCTGTCTACCGTAAAGATCGGCATATAGACAAACCAGAAGCTGTTGGAGGTGGTGTTCTCATTGCGGTCAGGAACGCGTTTATGTCATCTCGTATACACTTTCCGTTTGATTTGTCTATTGATGTTGTTTGTGTGAAAGTTTGTACCTTGTCCAAAAATATTTTCATCATAAATGTTTATATTGTCCCTAAAAGCTAAGCACCAGTTTATGCTGAGCTATCTCTTATTTTGGATTATGTTTTTGAAATATCCGATCTTGAAAGCCAGATTCTATTACTGGGTGACTTTAATTTACCATACATTCAGTGGCTACCTTCTGATGATGGTTCCTTTCAAAAAGCTTCCCTGTCTTCACCACAACAGGAGCTTTCATGTTTAGACAACATAATTTCTTCTGACTTACGGCAAATAAGCTGTATTTGAAACTATCAAAGTCGTATGTTAGATTTAGTCTTTTCTTCGGACGCTATTAAAACTGTTGTAATGCAATCAAATTCTGGTATCACAAGAATAGATGACTTACACCCACCTTTAGATATTTTTATTGAACTTAGCAATGTGATTGACGAAAGAAGTAGTCCATATGACTGTTCATATACCTTTGACTTTCGAAAAGCGAACTTCGATTTGCTTTCGGATGAATTAAGCAGGGCTGGTATTGAAAAAATCACCCCTATTATGAAAGGCGTTACACTTGAGTGACAATAGTCACTATATTTGTCGAGTCACTTTTTAGGCGTTTAAGTATCGGTATTACGTACCTTGAACGCCACTTACTTACAATCCAAACGCCTTCCACATGATCAGCTGATCATGACAGATTTGGATTTGAATAGAAATTCTGGTTTTGTCTTGAAATTTAAATTGCTTTTGAATAACAAATGAAAATGAATAGTTTTCCTCTGTTAATTGCAGTGAGAGATAGTGGTGTAGCGAGGACAACGAAGGGCAGATGATATTAGAAACAAAAAAAAAAAAAATCTGATAAGAGAAAGAAGAATCCTTTACAACTACAACTACAGTGACTTTCATTTGCTTTGTATTGAACCGAATCTGTTTAATTCTGTTTAACTTAAAATTTTACATTGAACCAAACCTTTAAAAATATACACACGTGAAAAATACGGCAAGAAAAGATTTCGTTTCTCAATTATTTTAACTTTTGCCATTCTTTTTCAGTTCTAACCGCTAACTGCTATCCATTCTTTTTTTTTTTGTCCTCCTTTTGGGAGACACCCCGTCGAAAAGTTGTTGCAAGTTGATTATTTTGCTCCATCAGATCGATTAATGTTGATATGCTTCTGATTTGTTTTATTCACCCTAAATTCAGTCAAAATAAAAGTTATTTAAGATTCTTGGCGTTTGCAAATTTAAAGTCGCCAAAACATAGCGTTTTACTAGTCGTTTAACTGAAATAAAACGACAGCTGCAATACCGAAGAATGACAGGGTGTCGTTCAAAAAAATTACATTCCACTGAACGCTTAATGTCAAATGGCGTAACGCTAGGTTAAACGACTACATAGTGACTTTCATAATACCGATTTCCCTAAATGAAAGTTGTCGTTTAAGCAAAACGCCTACCATAATAAGGGTGAATATCATCTCTAGCAAATCTTGACGAAGCAGTCAGCTGTTTCTACTCTATTTTAAAAGATTGCATGAATAAAACAATTCCGCTAAAATTGATTAAAAAAGAAAATTATTGCCAGCCGTGGTTAACCAAAGAACTGAAAGTTCTGCGGAATAAAAGAAACAAGGCCTGGAAAACTTATTTAACCACTCTTTCTCTAACTGACCACCAAGTGTTCATAAGTCGTTTTGAAGACTTCAGAACGCTTTCTCAAAATCTTTACTCCAGCTATGTAACTCAAATGAGTTGCTCTCTTAAAAATGACCCAAAAAGCTTTTGGTCCTTTGTTAACTCCAAAAAGACATCAGACGGCTATCCAGCAAATTTTATTTATAGCAATCTTTTGAAGGATACTCCTGACGTATGCAATGCCTTTGCAAATCATTTTTGTGGCTCTTTTTGTGGTACATCTCTTAAAATTGATGAAAACTATTTTGAGTATTTAACTCACTGTTCTTAAGTAAGTTTTAATAGTATCCCCATTCACAGTGATAGAATTATTCATTACCTTTCTTCTCTAAATGATGACGTTTCATCTGGTCCGGATATGATACCACCTATAATTTTAAAAAAGTGTTCTTTGCGCTTAGCCTTCCCTCTCGAATACCTTTTCTAGTTTTCTTTAAAGTCCGGAAAATTTCCTAGTTTGTGGAAGAAGTCTTTTATTACACCTGTTTTCAAGAAGGGTGAAAAAATAGATATAAAAAACTACAGGCCAATTGCAAAGCTTTCATGCATTCCTAAGCTGTTTCAACAAGTAGTCTGCGAAAGTTTATCATTCTTTGCAAGGAATATAATCTGTAATCAGCAACACGGATTTATGCAAAGAAGATCGACAGCTACTAATCTTCTCTCTTTTTACCATAAATGCCCTAATGCACTCGAAAAGGGGTATGAATTAGACTGCATTTACACTGACTTCTCTACGGCCTTCGACCAGCTTTCTCATAATATTATATTATATATAAGCTAAAAGCATTTGGATTTCCACCAGTATTTATTGTTTGGATAAGTTCATACTTAAAAAATAGGTCTTATCAAGTCAAATTTCGTAACGTCTTGTCAAATTCTTTCAATGGTCTGTCTGGTGTGCCACAAGGGAGTCACCTTGGTCCTTTGCTTTTCATTATTGCAATTAATGACGTGATTTCTTGTATATCATACAGCGACATTCTAATTTTTGCTGACGACATGAAGATTTTTAAATCTATTGAAAACTCGTCAGATCGCAATTTATTACAAAAAGATATCGACAGTTTTGTTACGTGGTGTTCTAAAAACGGTCTTAGTTTGAACCCTTCCAAGTGTCAAAGTATGACGTTCTCAAAGGATTCCCTGCATTGCAAATTATTCAATATCTCAGCAATCATTATCTCAAGTTTCGAATTTCCGTGACCTTGGTGTTATATTTAGTTCTAACCTCGAATTCAATGAACACATCAACCTCATAACAAGCAAAGCTAATTCAATGCTTGGGTTTATTAAGAGATGGGCAAAAGAATTTAACGACCCCTATGTTACACTTTCCTTATACAACTGTCATGTTCGTCCCCATCTCGAGTATGCTTCTCAGGTTTGCTCTATATGAGGTTCATAAATCTCGTATTGAGGCAGTTCAACACAGATTCATACGTTTTGCTCTGAAAGGTCTTCCCTGGGAAGATCCTTTTAATCTCCCCCCTTATGAAAATCGTATTCGACTTTTAAATCTTCAACCACTCTCTCAAAGACGGATCAACAATGACTTGGTATTTTTCCATCAACTTATAACAGGTTCAATTGATGCTCCCGACTTGCTCTCTCACATAGGATTCAACTTTCGCGGAGGATCTCACGAGCTACGAAATTTGGAGTTTTTGCATTGCTACCACCACAGAACTAACTATGGCATGCATGAGCCATTAGCTCGCATGAGTAGGTTAAACAACTCTAACCCTCTTACTTCAGATTTCAATCTTAGTAAAAGTAGTTTAAAATTAAAACTAAAAACCAGTGCTCCACAAGCATGATTTTTGTTTTGTATTTAATTTATATTTAATTTGTATTTAATTTGTATTTAATTTATTAGTTAATTGTAGCTTATTTTACTTGTACTTTTTTTATACTTTCAATAATGTTTTTATAGTTTGATTTTGTTTTATCGATGTAGTAAAAGTTAATTATGTTAAATGTTATGTCCTTGTTCGAATACGTTCTTTTGTGTTTGTGTTGGCGTTTTTACTAACCACTAACACTTGCATTAATGATGAAGAGCGTAGATAAGTGCGTACATATGAGCTTGCTCTAAGCTCAGTACCGCTTAAGACTCTGAGATGCAAAAAAAAAAAGAAGAAGTTTTATTTGAAACTGAAAGAAAAAGAAATAAGCGCACTGCTAAAAATCGAAAAGGGGAAGGTAGT
Source organism: Melanostoma scalare (assembly GCA_949752695.1). Lineage (NCBI taxonomy): Eukaryota > Metazoa > Arthropoda > Insecta > Diptera > Syrphidae > Melanostoma > Melanostoma scalare. The sequence continues at coordinate 94,045,670 of OX456986.1, forward strand.
CCTGAATTACACACAAATCAGCAAACCTCGAAAACTGAAAATAAAAATGACTTGGGTACTACAAAGAATAATGCAAATAATGTGCTAACCAATGCTAAACCGAAGTCTTTGTCTAAAGGCAACAGAAAAACTGTACCACCTCCAATTATGATCACAGGATTCCCGATTTTTGGAGATCTTAAGAAAATCATTGAGAAATGTACTAAAAAAGCATGCAAATATACATTGTATAACAAAGACAATTGGAAAGTCAATGTCGAGGAAGATGATGATTAGAGACTGGTCACTGAGGAACTAAATAAAAAAAAAAAAATAGGGTGGCGCAACAGAGCGAGGAGCCCCTGGGCCTAGCGCATTTCTCACAACCATGCCTTGGGAGGGAATGGAGGGGACCTTAAATTTTCTGCCACTTCCGAACGGCTAATTGAGAAAGCGTTTTTCTTGGCAATGAATTTACTAACGGAGAACTTTCCAATTCCTCGCGAAAAGCGATACCCGCGGAAAAACATTTTTGCCACTGCTGGGATTCGAATCTCGAACCTCTGGGTTAGCAGGTTCAGTTTTAAATTCATTTTTATTAATTCTTTCTTAAAACTACTTATTTGCTAACAAAAATGTTTAAACTAGCTTATTTAATAACTAAATTAACTTACTGACCCTAGGCGGGTACTCTAAATTATACAATAACTTATTTCTAATGCCTTTCGGCCTAAAGATACCATATATCTATTTCACACTAGAACTAATTAATAACTAAGAAAATTTAAAAAAAACTTAGTTTCATGGATCATTTCATTTTTATGTTTTTCTTAAAATTACTTACAACTAATTAAAACTACTTAAAACAAATTAAAACTACTTAAAACTAGAGCAGCCATAGTAGCTTTTTATATGTATTTTTTTTTTTTTTTGTTTTTTGTGTTTTATAATTTTTTTTTTTTTTGGGATTTTGTATTTTTTCTTTTTTTTGGATTTTGGGACGCACAGTGTTTTTACATTTTTTTTGATTTTAATTTTTTACAATTTTTTTTTTTTTTTTTTTGGTTTTTATAATTTTTTTGGTTGCCACTATGTCTACCCCCTATACCCTAAGTCTTACACACTAAGCCTGTGCAAGCCAGCCATTGGCGACTCGCTACCAATATCATTTTCTGTCTATTGTTCAGACAACCACCAGAACTGTTCTGACGTTTTAATAACGTCCCGTCGATCGCGATCTGATACCGCCCTACTGAACCGGAGGAGCTCTTCAGCTTCTCCGCCTACTGCGGCGACGTCCCGGCCATAAAGGAGCCGTCGTTCCACGGACTTACGGCAGACGTGGAAGATCAACGGAACCGCCATCTGTCCTGTATCAAACCTATCATGTCAAAATAGAGGAAAGCCTCCGGTGGGACAAATCCACTGAAACGTGTTCTCTCCATATATTCTAAGTTGGGGTAGTAAGCCCCAAATATCAGGCCATTGTTCGAAGACATCGACCTTGCAGTGTGACCCCGAGTCAGTTTTATCATGAAGTTGTCGATTCTGTTTATTTGAGCCCCGTTGTAAAGGACCTCATTAGGATAATATTTTCTGTACTCCGACTCTGGTGTTCTGTGCAATCCAAGACAGGTACGCAGACACTGTCTCTCAAACACCCGAATCTTTTCCATTTGAGACGCTGTAACATTGAACCATACAGGGCACCCATAGACAATCATTGGCCTTATGAGGGCCATGTAGCAAATCACCTTCACTCTGCTATCAAGTTGACTGCTGTGAAACAGTCGCCTTGTCAGACCAAAAGCTCCTCTAGCCCTGGCCAGAGCAGCATCCATATGTTTGTTAAAATATAGATACTGATCTAGCCAGATGCCCAGGTACTTGACTACTACTTTGCTTGGCAGTGGGTGGCCATATAGATCAACGATCACCAGCTTTCGCCAGTTCTTTCTCGTATCCCTTGAGGCCCGAGCCAACGAGGTTCTAAACACAATTGTTTCCGATTTCTGGAAGTTGATTTTCAACTTCCAGTCATCGCAATATTGCTGAATCTTATCGAAGTCACGCTGCAAGAGTATTCTGATGACCTCGATCTTTGGACCTGTTCTGTACGCTATTAGGTCATCGGCGTACGCTATGGCATGGTGAAGGGAACCAATTAGATCGCCGGTGAAAATGCTAAACAAAATAGTCGAATTCACCGCTCCTTGTTGCAGACCATTCTGTATTTTAAAAGTTCTGGTAGAAGTTTTATTGCAACTTTTCACAACAAACGTTCTACCATGAAGCATGTCATTCAGAATATATAGCAGTGGTTTACTCATGCCATATCTGATCAACTTATAGAAAAGACCGTCTAACCAAACGGTATCGAAAGCCTTCTCCAAGTCAACCAGACATGCACCCGTACACTGATTTTTAGCTTTGTTCCATTGAATATCTGATACTAGTTTAGACGCGGCATGTGTGGTATCATGGCCCGCCTTAAAACCGAACTGATTTTCAGGAATAATATGTTTGTCCTCAGCCCATGTGGACAGAGCTCTATTGAGAACTTTCTCGAATACTTTGCTGATACTCGGAAGAAGACTAATTGACCGGAGATTTGCTGGATTGGAACCATCCTTTCCTTTCTTAAGGAGAGGATGGACCACTGCCGTCTTCCAACGCACTGGATAATATGCATTATTCAGAGCATTGTTAAACAACGTGGTGTATATGTCCACCGCTTCCGAAGGGAGGTTTCGCAGCACAACATTGGGTATGCCGTCGACTCCTGCTGACTTCTTTTTCTTTATTTTGTGAAAGATGTCCAAGAGGTCCATCTTAGAAACGAACAGGGTGTTATCCCCGTTTCGCTGGGCGATGACTGCATTTGCAAGTCGGTCGTCATTGAACCTAGTGAAACCAGGATTCTCGGATCGCCAATGCGAGATCTCGTCTCTAAGATAGAAGTGTCCAACGAAGGCTCTATTCTCAAGGTCGTAATTCGGGCGAATGCACTCATTCACCTTATATACTCGCTCGAAAACAGCACCCACCGTCTCTACCTTCTCCTGAGCATCTTCCACTATAAAGTGGTCATCATCCAAGATGGCCTCATCCGGATCTATCCCTATTGTCATAAGTAAGTTTCTGTTCTCTGTCGTCCTTTGGAGTTTAATACCCTGAAGGTCATTTTGATATTTTCTCCTAAAAATTTTATTTATTTCCGGAAACATACTCGGGTTGTTGGATTGTACAGCCCGAATTTTGTTGTTCCAGAAAAGCGATATAGAGATTCTGTAATTTTCTTTAATTAACTGTTGGAGATTTTTGATCTGTGACTTCAGAGTTCTAATCTCCAAATCGTGTCGGTCAGTAAACCTCCTGTGCAAGAGTTTGAGTCTTGACAGGAGTCTACTTTTTTGTTTGTAAAGTGCGTCGATTGTCGCGTTTCTGTACATGTTCGTAGAGTCATGTTGCCTATATTTAGGAATTGTCCTGTCCATTGTACTACGGATTGCATCCTCCATACGTTGCAGGTACCCATCGATCTCAACGTTCGACAGATTCCTGTTGCATGGTGGCGCAATACCGTTTGAACGAAGTTCCCTTGAGACGGCACCGGAAAAGCGCGGCCAACGTGTCTTACCGTAGTTGTAAGAGTGCGTTGGCACGTACTCCTCCAGTTCCACAAGGTCGTTCGGAAGCAGTATGACGGCGGCAAGTCCACAGTGGTCACTGTCGTACTCAACCGTCGTCAAACAATTTTTCGTTCGTCGAAGAATGTCGTCGGTCAGTTTCAGTCTTGAGTCTAAAAGCAATAGATCCAAATAGGAGCCACTTCGAGGATATGAAGGCCTGTCAGTAGCTAGCAGATCGACTTTACACTCAATGCTGTGGAGCCCCAGCCAATTGAATAGCTGGGTCCCCCTTGGATTGGCTAATTGATTTCCCCAATCTTGGTGTTTAGCATTGTAATCACCGGCCAAAAGGAAATAGTTTTCATACGAGTTCAGATTCAGACATCGAAACAGCGTTTCGAGCTCTGTTATAAAACATGAGGTTTGAGAAGCTTCCGGCGGTGCATAGAGCGAGACCACATACAATCGCCTCCCCTGTTGGAGAGGGATGCATATGATACACGTTTCCAGCAACCGGAATCGACGTACTTCACCGCTATATATTACCTTATGAGCAATGCCCTTACGTAAGAAGATCGCAACCCCACCCGCGAGAGTCGAGTTGGGTCGGTCCCTCCTTATGATAATGTAATTGTTATCCGTCAGTTTGTGATGCTGATTTAGCCTAGTTTCGCTAACCATACATACATCAGGACGTTGGTCTTTTAACAACTCAAGGAAGTTGGTTCGTCGTTCTATCCTAACTAGCGAATTCACATTCACGGCTAGGATCTTAAAAGGCCTCTCCGGCAGCGCGCCCGTTAACCTAAAAATTGCGCAAGCGACGGCACTGCATGGTAGATCAAGTCTACCCTACGCGCCTGCTCACTTATTTGCCGTGATAGTTCACTCATTTGTGCCTGAATGACACGCAGAGCGACCATCACCTCTGACTCCCCAGTAGCTGCCTTTGACACAGATGGCTGTGCGGCCTCTTTCTGGGGAGGTTGTACCGTTTTCCCAGCTCCACCCACCATTTGGGCGTAGGAAACTTGGGGAACGACGGCCCTTGGAGTCGGTCTGGCTGTATGCCTTCCCTCGTCCTTGGTTACTGTTGGAGCAGCTTTTAATGATTTTTTAATCACTTGGTATCGAGGACATCCCCGATAGTTAGCAGGGTGTCCATCTCCACCACAGAGAACACATTTCAATTGGGTCTTATCTTCGACGCTTTCCTCACCGAGCTTGCACTCTTTTTCTTTGTGGTTCTCTCCACACTTTACGCACCTCGACTGCATTTGGCAGTTGAATGCGGCGTGCCCGAACCGTTGGCAACGAAGACATTGTAAAATGTCTCCGTGCCTGTTTATTTTTTCCCATCTTACCATCTGGTAGTCCAGGACGGAGATTTTCCTTAGACTCTCCAGACGGCTACTGGGTGATAGGGTGACGAGGAACATCGGCAATAGCCGCCTCTCCCGTCTAGCCTTAGCCGTGGTGAACGACTTGACCCCGATAAACTCGAGATCGTCGCTCGCCACCCTGCGGAGTTCCGCTAAGAGCTCCTCTGGGTCAGAGGTAGGCTCTACCCCTTTCAAAAGCATACTTTTTGGCTTCTCCTCTTTGGGAGTATAACTATAATGTTCGGTGGCTGTCAATTTCAACAACTCCCGAATGATCTTGTGGTCACCAATGTTTTCACATTGGATCGCATGTCGATCCTGTCCAAAACGTTTAATAACAAATTTATCGCCTATGGCGGACTTACACAGGCTTTTTGTTGCTTGAAAATCTATCTTGTGGGTGTTTATAGGGGGCACCCTGCTTTTAGCTGCTGTTTTCCTTGGCTGCTGCTGTTGTTGTGCTGGCTGTTGATGTTTTTCCTGCTGCTTCGGCTCTGGTGCCTGCTTCCTGCTGGTGGTCGTTGGCGCGGCTTTTTTAGCTGCGGTCCCCCGTGGCTGCTCCTTTGTAGCAGTTTTTTTAACCTCGACAGCTATTTTATTAGCTGTCGTCCCTCGTTGCTGCACGGGCGCAGTTTTAACATTTGCAGCCTAGCAGGTGAACATGCTAACCATCACGCCATGGATACCACATTTACTGAGGAACTAAGCAAACATAAAATCCAGTGGCACACGTATTAAAACAAATCCACAAGACCAATAAAAGTAGTAGCCAGAGGCCTACATTACACATGTTCTCCAAAAGAATTATTAGAAGATCTTGTTCAAGCAGGCCTCCAAGCCCTTGATGCAGTCAATCTTATTAAGAATGAGAACCAATAATAAGAAAGAGATCACTGCCTTTATTCACGCTATTTTTCGACAGCAAACAAAGTCTTGAAAATGTCTATAGTATTCGATCAATCTTGGGCATAAAAGTCAAAATTGAACCACTGCGAAAATCAAAAATTATTCCGCAATGTAAACGATGCCAAGCATTTGGCCACACCCAAACATATTGCAACCTCGAGTTTGCTTGTGTTAAGTGTGAAGGAAAACACGCAACTAAAAACTATCCATCAAGCAAAGAACAGAAAGCAAAATGTGTAAACTGTCAAGGTAATCACCCTGCAAGCTATAGAGGCTGTCCAGTTGCTAAAAAATTACAAAAATCCAAAAGCAAAATCACATCCGGTGAAATAAAGCCTAGCAACTCAGCAAACACAAAAAGAACTCCTGAAGCTGAAGATAAAGGTAAGAAAGAACTTCCTAAGGAAGCTGTTAAAAGCAAAAGCGATGAAAATAAATCCTATTCACAGATTGTTAAAAACGTGGGGAAGAATGAAGAAACTTCCAATAAAGAAATTCTTGAACTTATTCTTAAAAGAATTGATAATCACGATTTGAACATCAAACGGCTAAGTGAAGAAGTCGCTCTTAAAAAACAATGATGAACAGAACACTTAAAATTGGATCAGGAACCATTTATCAGAATTAAAAATCTTCTTAGACATCGAACACATAGATATTTGTCTGGTGTCCGAAACTCATTTCTCAAGTGGACTTGTTCTTGATGATTTAATATCAAACTATATATGTTACCACGCTCCTCATCCAGCTGATAAGGCTAGAGATGGATCGGCAATCCTGATAAAAGCTTAAAATACCATGAAGAAGCTGTGTGTATAAACGAGAATATGCAAGTAACAATAATTAGTATTGGTATGAAAAAGAAAGACTTCAAGTTGGCATCAATATACTGCCCGCCAAGGCGTTCCACGACTAAAGATGATTATACAGAACTGCTAAATCTACTAGGACATAACTTCCTTGTTGGCGGTGACTTCAATGCTAAGCACACCCATTTGGGATCCAGACTTATAACATCAAAAGGCAGAAGGCTTTACAAACATGCCTCAAATACAATTACGAGTTTTATTCTTCCAGATCACCAACTTACTGGCCATCGGATACTAGTAAAATACCAGACCTTGTTGACTTTTTCATAGTTAAAGGCATCAAACGAAACCATATGAGAGTCGAAGGTAATTATGACTTATCATCAGATCATACACCGGTGATTTTATCACTTAATGAATCAGAGATATGGGAAAAAAGTTATCCTAAGCTTGTAAATAATAAAAAAAAAACTGGAGTGAGTTCAGAGAAAAGCTTGAAAGCTATATAAATCTCAGATCCCCTTCGGAAACAAAAGAGCAAATCGACCTTTAAGTAGAACAATTCATTGCCGATATTCAACAAGCTGCAGAAGAAAGTACACCAACTTACTCGAGTAGGAAGCAAACTGAAACAAAATACCCTGTCGTTATATTGGAGAAAAGAAGAGCTCGAAGAAAATTGCGAAATACTAGATTTCCAGAGAACAAAACAGCATCTAAGCAACGAACTGAAAAAACAAATCTACGAATTCAAAAATGATTTATTAAGTAGATTTCTGAAAAATATAACGTCTGATGCTTCAACCGATTATTCGCTCTGGAAAGCAGCTAATCGCCTGAAAAGACATCAGTTACAAAACCCGCCAATAAAATCTCTAGATGGGACTTGGATCGGAAATCCGAAAGAAAAAGCTAACCTGTTTGCAGAACATCTTGCGAATGTTTTTAAGCCATTCTCAGCAAATACATCTGAAAACAGCTTACAGTTTATTGATAAAGTAGATGAAGTTGACATACCAATTGTCACACTCAAAGAAATAAAAAGTATGTGTCGAAATCAACTATCGAACAAAAAATCACCTGGGTACGACCTAATAACTGCTCAGATTATGAAAGAAATGCCATCAAAAGCCTTCATAAAACTCCAATTCATAATAAATGGATGCCTTAAGACCCAATATGTCCCACATCATTGGAAAATTGCTGAAGTAATTTTTATACCAAAACAAGGTAAACCACCAACAGAAGTGACGTCTTACAGACCAATATCGCTTATACCAATAATGGCAAAAGTCTTTGAAAAATTGCTACTGAAAAGGCTAAGCAAAGTCATAGAAGAAAGAAATCTAATACCAAATCATTAGTTTGGATTTAGAAATAAACATTCCACGATAGACATCAGAATTTATAGTGCCAGAAACTCAGGTTCTACTTTGGTTTTAGCGAAGCATCTGTTCACCTCCTTCGTAACTACTTATTGAATCGTTTTCAGAAAGTTGTGCGTAATGAAAGATCCTCTAACTTCAAGGCTTTGTCAGATGGGGTACCTCAGGGATCCAATTTAGGACCGATTTTGTTTTGCCTATACATAAATGATCTTCCTAATGTTTGCTCAAATGTTTATTGTCACCTCTACGCAGATGATGCGCAGATATATCTTTCACGTCCAATTGGTTTGATTGATGATTTGGTAGTGAGATTGAATGAGGATCTAGCAAATATTTATAACTGGTCTCTTTCAAATGGTCTGAATCTCAACTCTGAAAAAACTCAAATCATTCTTATATCCAAGAAGCAGTACAATATTAATGCTATACTTCCCGTTTGTTTAAATAGTAAGTGAATCGAATTTGTTGACGTTGTCATAAGTCTTGGTTTTAAAATAAATAGAGCTCTCACTGCAGTTAACCACATTAACTATATCATTAGCCGGAAATATGCAGTACTGCGAAAGCTTTGGTTGTCTGCAAGCTTCACCCCAATAACTACAAGGCTTAGATTGGTCAAAACGCTGTTACTGCCTATTATTGATTACTCAACTACGGTGTATTGCAAACTTGACTCACACTCTCAACACAAGCTGCTTGTAGCATTTAATGACACAATTAGATATATTTATGGAATGCGCCTATACGATCACATCTCTCACTTACATGATCTTGTTCTGGGTTGTTCTTTTCAACAATTTCTAAGCATCAGGTGTTGCCAGTTCATGCACAACCTTGTTAAAAGTAGATCTCCAGCATACCTCTTCGAAAAAATTCTATTTGCCCAATCTACTAGAACAATGAATATTATTATGCCCACCTATAATTGTTTAAACTTTTCGCGCCTCTTTTTCATTCATGCTGTCAGACTTTGGAACTCACTTCCCATAACGGTTAAGCAAATAGTTAGTGGTAAGAAATTTAAAGAATCAGCATTACAGTTTTTGTAAATTACAAGCAACGTTATTATTTCTACCAATCTTCCTTTAATCTTCTAAGTTCTTTTCGATAATTTTTTTTTCTCTTTTATCTACTAATGTTATATTCCTATTCTCCATCATATTATTTATTCATCTTCTCTTATAAAATTTTATGCTTTTTTAATTATATATAAAATTTTCTATTCCTTATTTATTTTTGAATATTTTTGTTTCTTTTTTTTGTAATCTCTTATATTGCAATCTACCAATATCATGTACTATAAAAGACTATCAGTCGTATTTATAATCCCATTCCAAAGTATGTCTAACTTTGGACAGCTCTTAGAACAGTGTCCAACTCCAAATCGTATTTATAAACACTTTCATCGCTGTCTAAGGAACGTCTAACATTAGACACCGAAATTGGTTGTCTAAACTATGGCTAAAGTGGCATTTGCTACAGCAAAAAACAATTTTGTTGAACATGTTATAAAACACTGTTGAGAGCTCTAAGATTGAAAAAAAATAAGTAGTTTGAGGTGCAAAAATACTACTTTCAACAATTTAATTTATAAATTGCACAAATTTCATCGTTTTATGAGACTTGGAAAAGCTGTAACTCAAAGTCAAATCAGCTGCTTTTTCGGTCTGGTTCAAGTGCTACGCCACAATCTTTCAGAGCCATTTAGTTGTTGCACTCGTATATCAAAACACAAAAAATGGTACTGCACGGATACATCATGAACGCCACCAGTTAGTTTTTCATTCGAAGTTGACAGTTCGAAGGGTTGTTTAGACAACTGTTGGAATGCATTTATAAATACGAAATTGGCTAAGGGTTGTCCAACTCTTTAGACACCCACCGTCTAGTTGGACAGTCTAAGGATGTTCTAAGCAAATTTTATGAATACGACTGTATGTCTTATTTGTACTTACCTAATAAATACTATTGAATACTATTGAAAATAGACCAAGTTCATAGAATAACGGATGCAGTTGAAAAAGCATTAGCATTTAGATGTTGCTCAAGCATTCGACAGGGTATGGCATGAGGGGCTAGAGTACAAACTGCAACTACCGTCTCTTCAGAGTACGGTATGATCAAGAATATTCAAAACTAAGTAAAATACAAGCCAGTGTTCCACAAGGAAGCGTCTTAGGACCTTCCCTGTATTTGCCATATACCAGGGATATTCAAGTGGATAACAACACCATTATGACTACTTTTGCAGATGATACTGCAATTTTGGCATCCAGTAAGTGCGTCGTCAAAGCTGCTGAGAAATTGCAATATGCCGTCGACACCGTTAGTGTCGAGTAATTTTATAGTAAAATAAAATAATGCTTTATAAACAAGTACCTACTTAGACCTGTTTGGATCTATGGAATCCAATTATGGGGCTGTACAAAGAAAACAAAAACTGAAATCATCCAAAAGTTCCAAAACAAAGTCCTTCGTGGAATAGTAAATACACAATGCTATAAAAGAAATAGCGATTTACATCGTGACCTACAAATAGAAACGGTTACAGAAGTTTGTACCTTTCTAAGACGCAATGTTCAGTCGATGTTTGTCGACACATATATAAAGTTTACAGTGCAAACACACTGTAAACTTTATATTTCTAGGGGAATGTGATTACATTCCTGCACCTAGAGAAGGGTTGCCCGTGGTCTGGCCGATGTTTTTATTGAAAAAAAGAAAAAAATAATAAAAGAATTTATTAATTTCTTACGGAGCGTCATGAATTTTAAATCAAAAATGAAAAAGTACAAATGACCTTCACTCCTATGCGTTTGTACCTGGGCAAAACGCATAGGAGTGAAGGTCATTTGTACTTTTTCATTTTTGATTTAAAAATCATGACGCTCCGTAAGAAATTAATAAATTCTTTTATTATTTTTTCTTTTTTTCAATAAAAAAATGGTTACAAAATTTGTAAGAAAACATGCTGTATCACACAATCAGCGACTGCATAGTCATATCCTTTGTATATTAAAACTATAGTAACATCACGGAGGGGAAATCGATGGTATCGCCCCCTGTCGCCACCATTAAACGTACTACCTTCTCAATCGGAACAAGTTTATCGTAGAACCCTGCCAACATGTTGTCAATACGCCATATTTTATTGTTTTTTGTTAGTGCAGCTTTGCTTCGTAAATGTGTTAGCAATATTAAAGAGTGATGTGCGAGTGATGTGCTTTTTGATTCTAAGTGATAAAAAGTTTATTGTTTTGCGTTTGGCGTGTCATGACATTGTTTGAAAATCATTTAAACACATTTATTAATTGATGAATGAAATACCATCCACAACCATTAAAGCATCCGAAAAAATACCATCCACATGCCTAAGTGAACAACCACAGCAAAATTTGCAGAACCGATAAAACCTTCGTGGCGCTAACATCGATTTCTCCTCCGTGATGTTACTATAGTTTTAATATACAAAGGTCATATCAACTCTGAAATGGAGTCCGTATCAAATACGAGAGGCAATGTTCGGAGATTAAGAAGAACCAAGCCACACGAGCTAATGGTCTAGAAGTCATGGGAAGCATTAAAAGTTTAAGCTTCCCCTAAAGCGATTATATTATAGAGAAAGAAAAATCTGTTGTCGATCGTTCATAGATTGGTTCTGATTACGAGGAGTTTTTAGTGAGGTAAGAATCCCACACTACTTGGTGTCGAATACTGCCAAGTATCTTTTGAAGATTTCCTCCAGTCAAAAAAAAAAAAAAAAAATCAGTTTATCAAAATAAGTCACGATTGCAGTTTGATCATAGAGCTGTTTGAAATGCCTGAAATGCCTTCATTTACGAAATAAGAATAATTAATAAATAAATAAATAGGGTGGCGCAACAGAGCGAGCCTCTGGGCCTAGCGCATTTCTCACAACCATACATTGTGAGGGAATGGAGGTTACCAACAATTTTCTGCCGGTTCCGAACGGCTAATTGTGAAAGCGCTTTTCATGGCAATGAATTTACTAACGGAGGACTTGCCAATTCCTCGCGATAGGCGATACCCGTGGAAAAACATTTTTGCTTCTGCTGGGATTCGAACCTCGAACCTCTGGATTAACAGGTGGACATGCTAACCATCACGCCACGGGTACCACAAAGAAGAATACGAAGACATTTTTTTTCTTATAGAGTTTTGCAATGGAAATTCAAGAAGAGCACATCGAAGATACCAGGAACTTTATCCTAACTGAAAATCTGGCAACCCTGAGCCTAAAGTAGTCCAATTTAAATACAGTTTCAAAGATTACAAGACTAGAAGTAGGACAAGAGTTATCGAAAGCAAACACTCACAATGAAATTCAAAAACGGGCTCTGGCATGCACTTATTGATATGTTTTTTTTTTTAATATTGTTTCGTTCATCTGTAGGAAATAAAGAAACTCTATGTTTACAAAGCATTTTCTGAAAAAAAATTACCTCAAAGTCAAAACTTTGCTTGGGGAAGAAAATTTGAACACCATGTAAAACTGAGAATCTGGCTACTCTAAATCTATGGAAGCTCAACTTAAATACAGTCTTAAAGGTTGTTATTTCAACAAAAAAAATTAGTGAGATTAGGTCTCTATCAGCAGTATTGACAGAGATATCGAATTTAACACAAGTCAGGGTACACCAAAGTTAGCCTTTTTTAAATTGTCAAAAACTGATGTCAATGTTGATCAATGGACTTTACAGTACAACAATTTTTTTCTTTGAATGTGACCAAGAATCACATCCCAAAGTATGTAACACGAATTTCCGGACACCCATCATATCTCTTATCTAAAGTATATCTTTTAACAAGTTAAATGAATTCCCATGCCTTTGGTGATGTTTCTATAGTCGAAGAAGGTACTGATAATAATTTGCGATCAATGGTCAGAGTCTTTGGTACACAAAAAACATTGCTTAAAGTTTGCCATATCAACGCTCAAAGTTTATTTTGTAAAATAGATGAGTTTAGAAATATGTTTGAGGGATCAAAAGTTGATGTAATATGTGTATCGGAATCTTGGTTCGTAGAAAAAAATGGTGATGCCCTGTATAGACTTAACGGCTATAAACTTTTTCGTGCTGACAGGCTGGGAAGAAGAGGTGGTGGTTCTGCAATCTATGTTCGGAGTGGAATTTCGTTTAAATTAAATTGTAAATCACAGCTCAAACTTAACGTCGCCTTTAACAACATCGCTCGATACATATTTAACATTACTAGGACGGAACATGTATCTGTATGTATTCTTTTCAGCTGTTAAACATGCCACTGGACCATCTCATGCGTTTTCGTTTCCTTTTATTATTGTTTAAAATTATTAATTCCAAACAACCGTCAAGTCTGTTCAATAGGATACAATTTGGTTCTTAAAGCAGGTCTCTACACCTCATTCAACCGCGTTTTAAATGTCTCATATCTGTAAGGCAGTTTTTTGTCGGAGCCATTCGACTGTGGAACTCGTTACCTATTTATCTCAGACGTATATGCAATGAAAAACAATTCTCTAAAGAACTACGTGCTTTTTACTCTTAGCCAGAAACGATACGCGTTCAAGAGATTTGATACCGACATAGGCATAGAGAATAATGTTGATTTTAAAATTATGTATGTAAATCAAATAATTGTAGTAAAGTATTGAAGATACTTTACTACAATCACTTTCCTTTTTTTCCTTTCTTTTTTTTCTCAAAGAATTATATAAACATTAAATAAAGTAGTTTTCTTGCTTTTTTCTTCTTTTTTCCTTGTTTTTTTTTTCTACCATATTTGTATAGCATTTTCATAACATATTTGTAAATTCTTACTTGTTTAATATCTAGCTTATCACTAACTTATAAGATATAGTATCTTACGGTGAAAGCATTCAATGAATAAATAAAAATACTAATAACACTAAAATACTAAAAAAATTATTTTTTCCATATGAGACAAGAACTTGAAGAATACTGTAAAAGTGATGTCAACATTTTAACAGATGCTTGCCTACAGTTTAGAAAATTATTTCTTGAGGAATGTAACGTTGAGTTGACAATCAGTCCCCAGAGGCTATAAAATGGTTGATTTGGGAAGCGCACAAGAGGAAAATTAATATCAAACATGCCTACATACAACGGAAGGGAGGTAGTTATTAAAGGATTGAAAGTTGATGAATTTTCTGATGAAACCAATCAGATTTTTGAATTTCGTGGGTGTTACATGTTACTACCATGGTCACCCTCTCTGCCTGAAGCACAAACGTGATGAACCTCTACATCAAAACGAAAGTGATTCATAGAACCAGAGGTATGAAAAAAACGTAGCCAAGACCGACCGATTAAGAAATGTTGACAACGAGGTAGCTGAAATGTGGAAATGCACGTTACTTAAATGTCCCACTAAAGTGGGACACAAGTCCATAATGGACTTATGTCCCGAGGAGTTATGTCCCTGCGCCTTCTACGGCGGACGAACCGGGAACACTTTTAATTTTTATAAATGTTAAAGAGGTGAAACAGTTAAATGCATTGAATTGTGTTCTCTATACCCTTGGCCCTGGGTTTATAAAAATTTTAAATTTCCTACCGGACATTCTAAAATCCATATAAATGGCGATGCTAACTGGTCATCAACAAAATTGGAAGGCTTATATGGAATTGTGAAGTATAAAATTTTACCTCCAGAAAACCTGATTCATCCGGTATCACCAGTAAAACAAAATAACAAACTTATGTTTTCATTGTGTTAAAGCTGTAGTGATGAAAAAAGTAAGCAACAATTATGTGTTCATACGGATGAGGAAAAAGCACTGGTTGGAACTTGGGTAATTGAAGAGGTCAAGGAAGCTCTTGAGAAAGGTTACAAAATACTTTCTATCTTCGAAATATGAGAATACTAGCTGAGCCGCCCGGCGTTGCTCGGGTCTGTAGTTTTAAGGTTCCCGTTCTCGTTCCTGTTTTGTTCCTATGGGATTATAGGGATGAAATCTTTGCTTAGTTACTGAGGAATTATGTGGCATCCCAGTGCTGAAAGAATTTATGAAATCAGTCTAGTAGTCTCTAAGTTTCCGTCCCCAACCCCGTATCTGTGAGAATTTTCCGTTCCCATGGAAATATGTGAATAAATTATAAGTCTATGTCACTGAGAAATAATGTTACATCCTAGAGTTGAAAGAATTTATGAAATCGGTCAAGTAACTTTAAAATTCGCGTTCTTGTTCTTGTTTATGTTCCCGTGGGACTATAGGGATGAAGTTTATGCTAAGTTACTGAGGGATTATGTGGCATCCCAGATCTGAAAGAATTTTAGAAATCTGTCTAGTAGCTCCTAAGTTTCCGTTCCCAACCTTGTTCCTGTGGGATCTTCCGTTCCCATGGAAATATGTGAATGAAATGTAAATCTATGTCACTGAGAGATATTGTAACATCCTAGAGTTGAAAGAATTTTTGAAATCGGTCTAATAACTTTAAGGTTCTTTTGAATTTTAGATGAAACATTTCGGAGGGAACATGTACTATATAACATTCTACTAATATTATTTTATTATTATTATTAAAGAATCTTTATTTTTTTCATAATACGTACAATTCTACAATTATAATATTGAAATTACAAAGATTTACATGCATGGCTTTAAGCCGTCTGCCGGAAAATATACTAATACATACTAATATTATAAACGTGAAAGTTTTTATGTGTGGATGCATGTTTGTTACTCTTTCACGCAAAAACTACTGAATGAATTTTACTTAAACTTTCCAATAATATAGCTTAAACATCAGAATAACACATAGGCTACAATTTATCCCTAAATTCCCACGGGAACGGGAACGTATACGGGAACTTAGAAACTACAACACCGAATTCAAAAATTTGTCCACTGTTAGAATGCTTCATTATCCCCGAATAACATAAAAACTAATTCATCCCCATATTCCTACGGTTCCCTATATTCCCACGGGAGCAGGAACGTATACGTGAACTTTGACACTACAGCACCGATTTCAAAAATTCTTTCACCGTTAGAATGCTACACTATCCCCGAGTTACATAAAAACTAATTCATCCCCATATTCCTACGGTTCCCTATATTCCCACGGGAGCAGGAACGTATACGGGAACTTTGACACTACAGCACCGATTTCAAAAATTCTTTCACCGTTAGAATGCTACACTATCCCCGAGTAACATAAAAACTAATTCATCCCCATATTCCTACGGCTCCCTTTATACAACACCGATTTCAAAAATTCTTCCACCGTTAGAATGCTACCCTATCCCTGTGTAACATTAACTTTAATTCATCCACATATTCCTACGGGAACGGGAGTCCTTACTAATATAATAAGTGTGAAAGGAGCTCTGTCTGTCCGTCGTTCTATGTTACCATCTCCCGCCCAAACTAATAAACCGATTTAAATGAAATTTTAAACAAAGATTGTTCTGAACCTGATGAAAGACATAGACTATATATTTTTACCCTATATTCCCACGGGAGCAGGAACGTATACGGGAACTTTTACACTACAGCACCGATTTCAAAAATTCTTCCACCGTTGGAATGCTCCATAATCCCGGAGTAACATTAACTTTAGATCAAGCATCCTTATCTGCTCTGACAGTCAGGCAGCACTAAAGGCTCTGTCCTCGACAAAAATCGAATCCAAACTAGTTTGGAACTGCCTGACTTGTTTACTTCAATTAGCTACTCACAATAAAAATAACTCTTTCGTGGGTGCCTGGTCATGAAGGCGTACCGGGTAACGAAGAGGCTGACCGACTTGCTAGACTTGGCTCTCAGTCCCAATTCAAAGGCCCTGAACCCTACTGTGGTCTCCCAATAAGTAGCCTTAAAAATGAATTAGTTACCTGGGAACGACAGAACATGATCAGCACCTGAAACAACTCAAATGGCCATCGTCAGTCAAAACTATTCATTGACTTATCCCACAAACGTATGAAAGAAATTCTTGACATGAGCAAACGTGACGCAAAGTTACTAACGGACTTCTTCACGGGACACTGCTCTCTCAAGTATCATCTTAAAAACATGGGCATCAGCCAAGATGACACCTGTCGTCTCTGTCTTGAAGACATAGAAACGGCTGAACACATTTTATGTGAATGCCCTGCCTTAGCTAGATCCAGGCTTAAAATATTCAATAAAGGGTTCCCCTGTCCCCTTGATATCAGAAACACCTCTTCCTCGAAGATTCTTAGGTTCTTACATGACCTCAGCTTCGAATGAACAAACCTATACACTACGTGTAATTAAACCTAAGGGAACAGCACAAAAGATCTTTCTTTCTTTTCTGACCTTGACAGCATTGTTGCATGGGGTCTTATGAACCGAGTAGAATTCAATGCTTCGAAAACTCAATGCTGTCTCTTGTCGTTGAAGCTTAACATTCCCCCATTGCCATTATCCATGAATGGTACCTGCATCGAAGAAACCGAAAAGCTGTCAGTACTTGGTATGTGTGTAAACGATGATCTTCGTTGGAATGACCACATATTTGAAGTCGCCAAAAACGCTGCTAAATGCTTAGGTTTCTTGAGACGATGCAGGAAGTTCTTCACCCCTTCTGATCTGGCTACAATTTATAAGGCCTTCATCCGCCCAATACTGGAGTATAACTCTCATATCTGGTCAGGTGCTTCTCAAACATCTTTGCGCCTACTTGATAGGGTACAAAATAGAGCGTTAAGATTGATAGGTGATAGTTCAATCGTAGAATCGATTGATTCTCTTGGACATCGTCGAAACGTCACCTGTCTCTCTCTCTTTTATCGCTTTTTCCACAAACAGTGCTCTAGTGAAATAGCCAGCTGCATTCCTCCCTTGAAACAATTTAGCCGCAACACCCGCCTCGCTAGGAATGCTCATCAGTTCTGCCTTGAGCCCAACTTCGGGCGAGTTATAGAATTGATCCCCAATTCAATTAACAAAGAAGTACCAAGCATATTTGCTTGAGTAAACTTAAACCAATTAACAAATACTATAAAATCCTAAACAAAGAAATGCTATAAAATCCTAAACAAAGAAATGCTATAAAATCCGAAACAAAGAAATGCACTTTGCATTTCTAAACCAAATTAATCGACACCAAGAGGGATGTCATAAAAATATTAATGTAAAGTAAACAAAGAACATAATTGTATTTTGTATCGTCACCAAAGATGAGAGTTCCATATGTATGTATAAGTGGAGTTGCTGCTTATACACATCTTTCTGATATAAAAGAGGTTTCTTAGAATTAAGCAGATCAGTCTAGTTTTGTGTATCAGTCTTGTGTAGTTCTTTAAGCGAAGATCAATTTAAATAAAATTAATCTAAAATTGAAACCAAGTTTTTCTCTTTCTATATTTTTTTATCCCGGAGGAGTAAAAAGAATAAGATTGGCGTACAGTCAAGTATAGAGATTCATATTTTAGTCGCACCACCCGAATGTGGAATGCTCTACCTGGCTCTGTGTTTCCCCTGCATTACGATTCACAAAGGTTCAAAAGCAACGTGCATCGATGTCTCCTTTCAAATCCTTTCCTATTTTCCTAAATACTCGCACTGTGTTTAATGGCATTATAAGGGTAGTCATAACCCCATATAAGATATGTATTTTTAAATTGAAGTGACATTAACACTGTTTTTTATAAATATAAATGTCACTAAATTTATTTTGATTAATATTCTGAAGTGTATATAATTGCTTTATTTAATTAATTGTTATAATTAAATTATATTGAATTCAAAATAAATTAAATCTACTAATCTAATCTACTAATCTAATGTGCGCGTTAATTATAAAAAAAAAAGGTCGACGTGCTTGTAAAGGTAATATTCACCTTCACCCTATAAATTAAAAAAAAAAAAAAAAAAAAAAAAAAAAAAAAAAAAAAAAAACATTAACTTTAACTTGTCCACATATTCCAACGAAAACGGTCACCATATTCCCACGGGAACGGGAGTCTTTTCTAATATTGAAAATGCGAATGTAGCTATGTCGGTATTTTTTTCGTATGTCTCCCGTTCAAACTGCTAAACAGATTTTATTAAATTAGCTACAGAGATGGTCTAGACTCTAGAACATGCGGAAGGATAAAGGCTATATATCTATCCTTATATTCCCACGGGAACAGAAATGGGAATTCAAAAACTACGGTCTCAAAAGTATTTTTAACAGGGCTACAAGGTGTTGAAATAGGGGTTGAATATTTTTTTGGAAATACCGCCATTTTTAAGACTAGAAGTTTTATTTCCTTAAAAGTTAAAAATGTTGCTGAAAGTCACTATTCCACGCGGACGAAGTCGCGGGCACAGCTAGTGTACTATATTTTATCCGCATATTCCCACGGGAACAGAAGGATGGGAACCTTAAAAATACAGACCTCAACAACGCCGTGAATGTCGAGGGATAAGGGGTATATGAGTATGTTTTAAGCAGCCCAGGGTGTTGAGCGAAGATCTCCGCTGACTCATTAACTTGCTGATATTTGGACTATGCATGCTCAGTCTGACACAATAAGTCAGCTTTTTTTTTTTTTTTTATTTAACAGTGTTTTGTTTATAACGAAAGCTAACGCATTGCATTGATGTCGTCTCTGTTGCACGCTCATGTTTTCGTTCCCGTAGAAATATAGGGATGAATTATAATCTTAGTTACTGAAGGATAATGTATCATCCCAATTCTGAAAGATTTTGTGAAATCTTTCCAATAGTATCTAGGTTTCCGATTCCAATCCTGTTCCCGGATAAAAAAAATGTATTGCTGAGCCTTCTGGCGTTGCCCGGGTCCCGTGGGAATATGAGGATGAAATAATTTATGTAAGTGTGAGATATTGATAATGTACCATCTTAAAGTTGAAAACATTTTTGAAATCGGTCATGCGGTTTTAAGGTTCCCGTTCTAGTTCCCGTTTCTGTATATATGGTATACATGGATGAAATATAGTCTATGTTACTGAGGGATAATGTAGCATCCTAGAGCAGAAAGAATTTTTAAAATCTGTCCAGTAGTTTCGTAGTTTGCATTCCCAATCCCGTTCCCGTGGGAATATGGGGATGAATTAAAGTTTATTATTACTCGGTGATAGTGTAGCATTCTAACGGTGAAAGAGTTTTTGAAATCGGTTCAGTAGTTTCTAGGTACCCGTTTACATTCCCGTTCCCATAGGAATATAGGGATAAAAAGATATCCTAAGTCCGTCTCCTGGTCCTAAGCTACCTCCCCACCTATATATATAGATTAAGTATTCATTACACATATCGAGTTTTCATTGTTTTTAAGATGTATTATGCTATTCGGGGCGGAGACAAATCCAACGAATCAATAACCATGAATATTTGTTTAGCAGATCTCGAGTTATAAGTGTTGTAACAAACCCGTCTTTGTTTTATATATTAAGATAATGTAGTTCAATACAACGCAAAAACCAATTCTGATGATGGTCTGTTCATGTTCTTAAAAATTAAGCAAGAAGCATCTGGCTGGCCTAGTGAATGCTCATCCCAACAAGAAAAGGAGAAATATATTCCGATTTTTTTTGAAAAAGAAAGTATTCAGCTGGAATTTTTGGAGATATGCAGCAATCTAGGAAAAAGATCGCTTCCAAAGTTGATATTAAATTCATTTAGGGGAAAATTTGGACAGATGGAAAATCAGCTCCAAACTTTCGTTTCGAGCCACTCCTCAACGCTTTTTCACCTCCTTACACACCCATCTATTAAAGTATATATTGCCTATAAATGAAGAAAACGTTGTCGTGAGCTTTGTGATGAAAGAAGTAGCAATGGAGTCTTTATCCAGGCCAGGGGCGGCAGAACACTATTTTTTTAGAGCATGAGCATTGGAGCATGTTTGAATAAAATTATTTTTATTATATTTTTACTATATTTTTAAAAAAGAATGACTAAAATCAAGGAGAAAAAAAAAGGATGAGAAATAATTCATAACGTTGAGTCAGTGACCGATAAATAAATGATTCAAATCACTTGGTCAGTCTCATTTAACTAAAAAAAAATTGGTATATTTCCAACAAGAGAAGGTGGGGTGCACCACATGCTCAGAAAAGTTAGGTGGGGTCTATACCCCACCCACCCCATACCTTCTCCCTCTCCCGCCCCTGTTATCCACAGTGAATGTGTGTGTTGCTGCCTGCCTACACAACTGCTTTGGCTCGACTTAGACTCTATTCTATAGCTACCTAGAGAGATTAGGGGAAAGAGTTTTGTACTACGATACTGATTCCGTAATATACAGGGTGTCCCGTAATTCGTTTTACATACTTTGGGATATGGTTCTTGGTCATATTCTAAGAAAAAAATTGTTCTTCAGTAAAGTCCGTTTCTCAAGTTTGACATCACTTTTTGACAATTTAAAAAAAGGCTAACTTTGGTGTAACCTGACCTGTGTTAAATTCGATATCTCTGTCAATACTGATGATAGAGACCTAATCTTAGACTCAATTTTTTGTAGAAATAACAACCTTTAAGACTGTATTTAAATTAGGCTTCCATAGGTTTAGGGTTGCCAGATTTTCAATTTTAAGTGGTGTTCAAATTTTCTTCCCAAAACAAAGTTTTGACTTTGAGGTCATTTTTTTGGAGAAAAGGCCTGATAAACATAGAGTTTCTTTATTTTTTACAGATGAACAAAACAATAATAAAGAAAAAACTCAGCATTAAATTAGCTCAAAAACCCATACATTTTATGATACTTGGAAAAATACGAAATGGGAAAAATTAAAAAAAAAATAAAAAAAAGTTCTTGCTTTGAGGTTTGTTTGAATAAAACTATAATATGATCACTTTTATTAGTTTTTTTAAGTATTTAATACAAATACAATTATAACAAGTGCTCAACGCCCCATACTTCGTTTTGAATGCATGCCAGAGCCCGCTTTTGGATTTCATTGTGGGTGTTTGCTGTCGATAACTCTTGTCTTACTTGTAGTCTTGTAATCTTTAAAACTGTATTTAAATTTGACTCCTATAGGCTAAGGGTTGCCAGATTTTCAGTTAGTATAAAGTTCCTGGTATCCTTTGTTGTGCTTTTATTCAATTTCCATTAAAAAACTCATATAAGAAAAAAATGTCTGCGTATTCTTCTCTCGTAAATGAAAGCATTTCAAAAAAACTCTCTGATCAAACTGCAATCGTGACTTAATTTGACAAACTAATGAACAAATTTGTATTCTTATTCTTTTATACTTATACTTTTAAACTTATTTACCTATTGAACATTCATACCCCAAATTTAAAGCAAACATCCACAATGAAATCCAAAAACGGGCTCTGGCATGGATTCAAAACGAAGGAGGGCGCTTTGAGCACTTGTTATAATTGTAATTGTATTAAATACATAAAAACACTACTAAAAGTGATCATATTATTGTTTTATTCAAACAAACCTCAAAGCAAAAATTTTTTTTAATTTTTTTTTAAATTTTTCCCATTTCGTATTTTTCCAAGTATCATAAAATGTATGGGTTTTTGAGTTAGCTTAATGCTGAGTTTTTTCTTTATTATTGTTTTGTTCATCTGTAAAAAATAAGGAAACTCTATGTTTATCAGGCCTTTTCCCCAAAAAAATGACCTCAAAGTCAAAAGTTTGTTTTGGGAAGAAAATTTGAACACCACATAAAATTGAAAATCTGGCAGCCCTAAACCTATGGAAGTTTAATTTAAATGCAGTCTTAAAGGCTGTTATTTCTACAATTTGAGTCTAAGATTAGGTCTCTATCGTCAGTATTGACAGAGATATCGAGTTTAACACAGGTCAGGGTACACCAAAGTTAGCCTTTTTTTAAATTGTCAAAAAGTGATGTCAAACTTGAGAAACGGACTTTACTGTAGAACAATTTTTTTGTTAGAATATGACCAAGAATCATATCCCAAAGTATGTAAAACGAATTGCGGGACACCCTGTATATAAGTCGCCAAGGAGAATTTAACCTTCTACTGGACCTCATTGGTGATATGACTGACTAATTGGAAATGTATGGCATCGGAAGTTATATAACTGAATTTGTTAGCGGAGGCCCAAAGAATTCTACCTACAAAGTGTTCAGTACAAAAGACAAGAAAGACCACGTTGTTTGTAAAGTAAAAAGGATTTTTCTGAGTTATGAGTCATCAACAGAAAATTAACTTTGATTCTATTAAAGGCGCAGTGTTAAATTCTTCTTCCTCAGACGGTATTATAATTAAATCAGATAATACTCGACGAACACGAGACCATCAAGTGGTTACCGTACCGAAAGTAAAAACATACAAAACAGAGGCGGAAAAACGGCGTTTTCTTGAAACCCGTAGTTCTTTGTCATATGGATTCAAAAGGCAACGTTGTCATCAAAATAAAATTTCTTCAGTAAAAAAAGTGAAACACCATACGAATTAATAAAAGCTATGATATTTTAAGACCTTTAGTTAAAATCATCATCGAGGCATCCATTTTGCTCTGCCTAATGATTTTTAGAAAATTGGAGGAAACATATCCGAACAAGCTGCCAATAAGAAAAAAAAAACGGTCGCATCCTAAGAATTTTCTATAATCAGAAAGTCCGCAATGGCACCAAAAGTTTCTAATTCTAACGACTTAAAATCTATTGTCGATAGTTGCCTCACTGAGCAACTGAAAAATATAGCAAAAAAGGACGACAGATCTTGCGGTCTCAAAACGAACATCTTACGGAATGTTAAAAAAAATAACCGCACAAAAAATCATTGAAGCCGCACCAAAACTCAAAAATACTGGAATAGTTGTTCATCGAGAGCAGTCTCTGCTTTACCGAAAAAAAAGAAGAACACTTTTCGAAATCAGACAGAAGCTTCTAGAAAGGAACTCGAATGTAAAAATTCTTATCAAGGGATCAAAAATAAAAATATCTGACTTTTTATTTTCACACGATTCACTTCGAGGTCTGAAAATCAAAACAAGCGATGAGCTCTTGTTTGTCAAAACAGCTTTTGGCGAGGAAGCAATGTGTTTGTTTGACAACTCCAACGTCAGCGGAGTCCAGAAAAACTCTTTGATGTCAGGAGCGCCCCCAATGACCCAGTTTTCATGGAAGCAAAATGGTTCTGGTCCCAGCTACAACTCACACCATCATTCATCATAGGATAGAGCTGCCGTCTGCCATAAAACTGATTTCCTTTTCAATATGTGTTTTTATACTGTTACAGGGCTTAAAAACAAACTTTTAATGCCAGATTTTTTAAATTATAGTTTAAAGTATGACATTTTTTTATTATTTATTAGAAACATTCTTTGAAGAGGGCAAGGAATTCCATTTTGCAAAGTATTTTAAAAGTGTTAATTTGAAATGGATCCCAGCTATTAGAAATAATAGACTTTGGAGAGCCAGCGGTGGCATACTGTGTGGTATCAAAAACAATATATCAAACAAAAATATCGCTTTTAAAAATAGTGCGAACGAAATCGTAATAGATCTTACTATTACTTTTAAACATTTTTTAATTGTCCCAATTTATCTTAATTTAAGCACATGGAACACTGATTTGGAACCACTTCATGACTTCCTTGTTAGCGAAGAATGTGAAAATATTTTAATAATTGGGGACTTAAACGGCCGCATAGGTAATTTTCAGAACCCTCCTTTTTTAAACGATAGGCAATTTTTATCTGAGAGAAATTCCTTAGACAGTACCATGAACTCGAACGGTAACCGTCTTATAAATTTGGTAGAAGACTTTGGATTTGTCATCTTGAATGGGATCTCCAGAGGTGATTGTGTAGGAAACTTTACGTTTATATCAGCTCAAGGTTGCTCTGTGATCGATTATTGCCTTATAAAAGGGGACTGTGTCAATGCTGTGAAAGATTTCGAAGTCTCTCCTGTTAATTATTCAAATCATCTACCAATCGTTGTATCTTGTGAATTTGATAGCCTAGATAAATCAATTCGACCCCAAATAGGAAATGTCGCTAACAGACTTCGCTGGGTAGAAAAAAAATCGAATTTATACAAAAGAAATCTTACCCAGCACTCAGTTAATCTGCCACATCACATTACGAATTCGGTAGATAAAGCAATAAATCTAGTTTTTCAAATAGTAAGACAGTCAGCACCATTTCAATCAAATAATACTGGAAGAACCTTCAAATCAGATTGGTACGACGAAGAGTGTAGGAAGAGTAGAGAGAGATCGTTCAAATACTTAAAACTTTTTAGAAGCTCCAATAATGTAGCTATGAAAGCGCTTTATATACAATTCAACAATGCTTTTAAGGATTAATGCATACGAAAAAAAAAGAACTTTTTTTAGAAAATCAGCTTTGAATCTCATTAAAAGCCGTGATTCAAAATCTTTCTGGTAAAATGTGCGTATTTTAGGTGGGCGTAATAATTCAGTTTCTTCTCCTCTAGAGCTTGATATTCTGGCATCACACTTCGAAAAACATTTGTTGCCAGATCCAAACCAAAGTTCGTTAAATTTTGCACTTCCTTATATATATATATTTGTTGTGTCGACAGTTTGAAGTATTAGAAGTAACTCCTTACCGACTGGTGGGGGGAAGTTAATAATAAGTCAAATTGTTTATGGCTCGCTGTTCTAGTAGCAAGGGAGTTTTATTCAAATAAACATTCTTCTTTTATACTAATTAAATGCTTACGCGTAACTTAGTTTAGCTTAGGAATAATATGTACAAAAAAATCAAATTGCCCAGTAGACAAAAATGCAATTTGTGAGAAATAATAAATTTAATATGACCTGCGTTCGGTGCTGTTGAACTCGTTGTTCAGTTGTTGAAATATGATTCTGAAAAGTGTGTTCTCATATTTTAGTTGTCATCGTTTATTAGAATTGTGATTCCGAATTCATTCATATTGTTGTCACAACATGCTGGGCCCCTTAGATTGATGATACGCAAAAGTCCATGTCTTCAAAGGAAGCTTGGCTGGTTCGTCGCTTGTTAAAAGATCTCATTGGCTTGTTGAGCGATCTCATTGGTATAGCTGTAGCTTTTATTGGTGGCGTAGGCTGCTGTGCTCCTTTTCGTCTGATTACAAACATTACGATCAAGATGATTCCAATGATTACAAAAGCATTGACTCCAAGCAGTGAGTATTGGTGAATTCGATGTGTGCTTATCTCGTTCAGTATGTTTTCTTGGCTTTTTTGCAGCTTTATTGAGTCTTCTAATGTAGAAATGTCCAATGAAGCGTTCGTTGGTAAGACAGATTGTTTCTCTCTTTTGAAGTTAAACGATTTTAACTGCTCAGAAAGGTTGAACGATGGTAAAAATGACGATCTCAATTTGCTTATCATTGTTTGTTTTCCCACAACAGGTTTGATCATGTACAATGCATCTTGCTGGCAACCTTAACATACCACTGCCTTGCAAAGTGATGGGTACCGTGTTAAAATCACAGTTCTCGTTTACTGTAACCAGGTCGGGAGCACTGTAAATCCATGAATTCGGTTGATGCATCTGAATCCAGTATAACCTTGCTGGTATGTCCTTTGTATTACATGAACCCATAATTGGTTTGTTTTTAATTATGTTCATTTCACAGACACTAACTGCAGCACCAGTTGTGTACAATGGATGTTGAAGTGTGCACCATACGATGTCCGAGGGCCTCATTTTGCATTTTGAAAATTCGTCTTTGTTGAGTGGATAGAAATGGTTAGCTTGTAGACTAACCATTAAATATTCCGATGATGGAATGATGCTTGTGAGGTTCCCGTTGTGTTCGGTTGGAACTGGCAATACTCTGTACAACCTGAACTCTTCATTGTACAGCAGTGGAAGGCTTATCTCAATTATAATGTTGCTATTGGTCACTCTAGCCCTTACACTTAGGATTTTGTATAGTTGCAGGATCGATTCATGATGTCGCTCTCCAGGAATCATTAAAGATTTTGGAATGTTTTCATGAATTTTCGTAAGTTCATCCTTAAATTGTTGTACCGAAAGTATAAGTGGATGAATTCTTCCAGTGTGAGTGGACAGCAAGATATCCAACAATATGCTTTGAGTTGCCTTATAATTTATCATAATAAGTATCGCATTTAGAGCATTTGACGAAAATAACTTCATGTCCTCATATTTTCCGGTTTCATCTTCAAGTTTCGAAACAATCGAACTTAGAAGCTGTATTTGCTTCTTATTTTCCATTTGTTCTTTCTTAAAGATGTTGACAGTAGAATCAACTATGGTTGTCTGGTTCTTCATTAGATTTAATAGGTGGCTTTCATTTTCCTTGACAGCTTCAATTGTTTGCTCATAACCTTTAGCAAATCTTTGGTCGAGAATTCCGAATAATTCATTAGTAATTGTTCCAATGAAGTCAAACGGTGATCGTTTTTGACGTCGTGTTGAATCTTCGTTTGCCTATAATAAGATCTCATTGTTAAGCTGTATTTGTTGAATTTAATGTTGAAACTGGTGTAACATTCTCTCACACATGACCGATTTGAAATCTTTTATTTCACTAGATGAGCAAATTTTTTCCATTTGCGACACAAGTTTTTTGTAGTTTTCAAACCCTTGCCAATAGGTTGTTAAGTTGAAAAACACAATTGTCTTCCATGAACTCAAAATCAAATTTGCCTGTCCCACGTCTTCGAAGTATATTCCAGGGTGTGTTTGAAATGGAATTATCTCGACATCGTGGGGGACTGGAGTGGAGCTAACTATGTTGAGAAAGGCAAACAAAGTGCACAAAGAAAGAATTTTATGTGAGCGGTTTGTGGATCTATTGACTTGTCTCACTTCCTTTTCTTCTTCATCATTTTCAATTGGTAATTTGCATAACTTTGTTATGGGTCGCTTGAAATGTTTCTTGTTGCTGAACACTGTTGCAGCTCTAACCCTGTTGTCTTTTGCTGGATGAACGTCTGAAATTTTTCCCATTTTGGTGGTTGTCGGTCTTCTTTGATAAGAACGATGTCCCCAATTTTCATATTTTCTTGTTTTTGCTTCCACTTCGGAAGTTGTTGTAATTGAGGCAAATATTCAGATGACCAGACTTTCCAAAAGTCCTGAGTTATTTTTTGGATTAACTGCCATCGAGATCGGAATGTTCGTTTTTCATCAATAATTGGTTCGGGTACTGCATTTAGAGAACTTCCAATCAAAAATTGTCCAGGAGTTAGAATTGTGGTGTCCTTAACATCATTCTCGATTGCTGGTAGCGGTCGAGAGCTAAGACATGCCTCTACCTGTGTTAATAGCGTGGAGAGATCCTCAAATGTTAACATAGTTTCGCCGATTATTCTTTTTAAGTGGAATTTTGTTGACTTAACGCCTGATTCCCACAATCCACCAAAATGAGGTGATGCGGGAGGTATAAAGTGCCACTGCATTTTGTCTTTAGCAAAGCTTTGAAGAGACATCTTCTTCACAGCTTTTAATAGTTTCTCGCATTTGTTGCTGGATTTCCTTGTTAGCCCCAACAAATGTAGTTCTGTTGTCACTGTAGTGCGAGCATATTCCTCTTCTTGATGTGAATCGTTTTAATGCTGCTATGAATGCCGCTGAGCTAAGGTCACTCACAAGTTCGATATGAACAGCCTTAGTAGCAAAGCAGACAAATATTGCGATGTACACCTTTGTGGATCGGTTTCCTCTTCCTTTTGAGATTAATATTTGAACTGGTCCAGCATAATCAACGCCTGTATGTGTAAAGGGTCTTGATGGTGTTACTCTAGCTGCTGGAAGTAGTCCCATTTATTGAGTATTTGGTTGTGCAGCAAACCGAAAGCATCTGATACACTTATTTATTACTTGTCGAACACATCTTTTTGCTTGAATGATCCAATAGCGTTGTCTCAGTTTTGCTATTGTAAGTCGAATACCACCATGCAGTGTGCGTTCATGGGCGTCTTCTACTAATAGTTTCGTGAACCACTCTTGATGAGGTAGGATAATCGGATGTTTCTCTGTACTAGAAAGTTTCGCGTTTTGTAGTCGTCCGCCCACAACAAGAATGTTCTCGTTGTTAATAAATGGTTTCAAGGATAGTACCTTACTTTTTTTGTTGATAGTTTTTCCATCTCGTAAGGATTCTAGTTCTTCGGCATAGACCATTTGTTGTATATATCGTATGATTCCTTTACTGCCATCGTTCAATTCCTTTACTGTTAGGTTACCCGTCTGCATGCAATGGTTCATTAGTTTGTTTTTGCAGTTAGCAATGAATCGTCTGCGATAAGCAGCGACCCTTATTGGTTTTGAGTACGAGGAGAATCCTTTAATTAAGTCGTCAATTTCTTCTACATCAATGGTTAAAACTTTCCGGGTTTCGGGAATATCGATCACTGCATTCGTATTTTGTTCGTTTAAAGGCCAATTTTCGGAGTCGAATTTCAGCCAACTTGGTCCATTCCACCATAAATGATTGTTTGCCATCTGTTCTGGAAAGCAACCTCTTGAACCATAATCAGCTGGATTGTCGGTTGAACGAACATGTCTCCAGCAGTTTACGTTTGTTGCCGCTTGTATTTGTGAGACTCGATTCGCAGCAAACGTCTTCCAGGTAGATGTACATTTTTGGATCCAGGCTAGTGTTATAGTAGAATCTGTCCAGGCAAAAGTTTTTTCTACTTGTAATCCAAAGGTTTTCTTTGTTTCAGATGAGCACCGCATAGTTCCAATTTCGGAAGAGGAAGTTTCTTCCTTATTGGTGCCACTTTTGTTTTTGCAGTTAAGATGATGCAGGCATATAGGCCAGATGGAAGAATTACTCTTGCGTACACGACGGCTGCATATGCTGCTTCAGAAGCATCACAAAATCCATGGAGCTCAAACTGTTGATCTTTTTTGGACTCTATCCACCTTGGGATCCTGATGTCTTCGACTGCAATAAGGTTCTTCTTCAATTTGTTCCACTGTTTTGATAGTTCAATAGGAAGTGGTTCTTCCCACTCGAGTTCTGCTTTCCAAAGATGCTGCATTAAGATTTTCGCGCTCACAGTTACTGGAGCCAACCATCCAAGAGGGTCGAATAGTTTGGCTATTTCGGACAAAGTTTTCCGTTTGGTAAGTATTTCCGGGGATGTTGTTGTTTCCAGGTTTACTTTGAATTGGAAGGTGTCACTTAAAGGGTTCCAGTGTATCCCCAACGTTTTAAATGTTTCATCTTTCATTACGTCTTTCTTTTGTTGATTACGTAACTCAATCGGAATATGCTGAAGTAGCTTCTTGTTGTTTGCAGCCCATTTTCGAAGCTGAAATCCTGCTCCTCTTAGCATTTCATCAAGTTCTTTCTGAGCTCTTTTGCACTCTGAAATCGTATCTCCTCCGGACATCACATCATCCACATAGAAGTCGTGGTTGATTATTTCAGCTGCGATTGGATACTTGGATTGATCGTCTTTAGCCAGTTGTTGAAGAGTCCTTATAGCCAGGTACGGTGCTGATGCTGTACCATAAGTGACAGTCGTAAGTTTGTACTCCTTAATGGGTTGGTTGTTAGAACTGCGCCATAATATTCTCTGGTAATCCTGATGGTCTTCATGCAGTTCAATTTGGCGATACATTTTTTCAATGTCCGATGTAAAAACGTATTTATGTTTCCTCCAACGCGTCAAAATTGTAGTGATATCGTCTTGGAGCTTAGGCCCTACCAGCATTAATTGGTTAAGGCTTACTCCAGTCGTTGATTTTGCCGAACCATCAAATACAACCCGAAGTTTTGTTGTTGTACTCGAAGGTTTAATAACGGCATGATGTGGCATGTAGAAAATCTCGTTTTCGGTAGATGAGTTGCTATACTACAACCATGTGCCCCAGGCTTAGAAATTCGTTTATAACTTTTGTATAGTCGTCTTTGAGTTTTGGATTTTTGTTTAGTTGTGACTCGAGCTGGCGAAATCTGGCTGTAGCTCTATTTTTCGATTCACCTAGTTCTTTTGTCTGGATTATGTCTTTGTTGAATGGGATCTTTACGACATACCTCCCATTTTCTTTTCGGTAGTGCGTATCCTCATAGATTTGCTCGCACTTTTTGTCTTCTAGCTTTTGAAGCTTTGGTTGAATTATTTCTTCTATCTCCCAAAACTTTTCTAATTGCTCATCAATCGATGTTAGTGCCACCAATCCGGTAACACTGTATTTTTCAGATAACTCGTTCGATGTCCACCCAGAAACAAGCCATCCTAGCTGTGACTTTTGAGCGACCAGAGCATTAGAAGTCACTCGTTTAATACCGTTGAGGATGATGTCACCGTAAGTATCAGCACCAATTATCATGTCGATGGGTCCAGGAACATTAAAAGTAGGATCCGCAAGTTCTAGTTGAGTCAAGTATTCGATTGGTTTAGTTGTTTGTTTTGATGGTAACTGTCTGGTTAATTTTGGTAAAACAAGTGCTTCCATCTTCAGCTTAAATTTTGACTCGAAATGTGTCGCTATTGTTACTTCTACTTTGTTTTTCGCAATTCCTGCCTTTGTGGCTCCTAGCACACTGACCTCAACACAAATGTTTTGTTTACCTAGTTTCAGTGTTTGAGCAACTGATTCAGTGATGAGTGATGCTTGTGAACCAGGATCAATGTGTGCTCGTACTGTTATGCTTCGGCCATTGTCATTGTGAACCGTTAACATTGCTGTAGCAATCAAAACATTTTGATTTTGTTGGGCATGGTTCACCTGTTTGGATGAAGGTTCTTCAAGATCGGATGATTTGGGCTTCTCTGTCCAGTCCATGTGTAGAAAGGTATGATGTTTTTTGTTGCAGTGATGGCAATTCCTCTTACTGAAGCACTGGAGCTGCTTGTTATGAATTAGACAATTTAAGCATAACTTGGCTTGCTTGCTCTGATGTGGTCTTCTAATGTAGAAATGTCCAATGAAGCGTTCGTTGGCAAGACAGATTGTTGCCGAACCATCAAATACAACCCCCAGTTTTTGACTGTATATCCATAGGTCGCTGGTTCAATCCGGCTCGAAGGACCAAATGTTGTGTCGACAATTTGAAGTATTAGAAGTAACTCCTTACCGACTGGTGGGGGGAAGTTAATAATAAGTCAAATTGTTTATGGCTCGCTGTTCTAGTAGCAAGTGAGTTTTATTCAAATAAATATTCTTCTTTTATACTAATTAAATGCTTACGCGTAACTTAGTTTAGCTTAGGAATAATATGTACACAAAAATCAAATTGCCCAGTAGACAAAAATGCAATTTGTGAGAAATAATAAATTTAATATGACTTGCGTTCGGTGCTGTTGAACTCGTTGTTCAGTTGTTGAAATATGATTCTGAAAAGTGTGTTCTCATAGTTTAGTTGTCATCGTTTATTAGAATTGTGATTCCGAATTCATTCATATTGTTGTCACAACAATATTGAAGAATTGGACTTTTCAACAAAATGTTTCACGAGGAAAATTTTCCGAAGTGCTTTCGTACTTCTTGGATCTCAGCAATTTTAAAAAAAGGTGATCCCAACTTACCCGAAAACTATAGAGGTATTTCTGTACTCAGCTCCTTTCGGAAATTATCTACGCAAATTCTTTATTCCAGACTGGTTTCATGGGTTGAGCGAAATAAGAAAATGAGCTGCTTTCGGGCTGGCTTCCGGGCTAACCTTTCGACAGCTGGCCAAATCTTTGCACTCAATGTATTGCTAGGCGTTTTTTGAATAAAAAAGTTAATCTGTATGCATTCTTCGTGGATTTCAAATCCGCTTTCGATACCATTAACAGAAGATCGCTTTTGTTTAAGCTGGCAGCTATCGGCCTATCAACCAAATTCATCACAATATACGAGCAGCTTCTCTCAAAAACGACTGCTGTAGTTTCAAATGGTAGTAGTAAATCAAAAGAGTTTCACTCTTATACGGGGGCTCCCCAGGGATGTATTTTGAGTCCTTTAATCTTTTCACTTTTTATAAATGATGTTGAAGATCATTTACCAGGGCCAAGGGGTGTTACTTTTGGTGATTTATATGTCAAAGTCTTGTACGCTGATGACGTTGTAGTTTTGACGGATAATCCAGCGACACTGCAGCTTCAGATAAACAAATTAAAACAGTTCTGGGATCAGTGGGATCTTAAAATCAACACAGCAAAATCAAAAATTTTAGTCTTTAGAGCCCTAAGTCGTATCACAGCTAATGACCGCACTTGGACACTTGATGGTTCTAATCTTGAGGTAGTGAAAGAATTCAAATACTTAGGCTTCAAAATAACTCATAATCTAAATCTTAAGTTTCATATAAGAGAAAAGTTAGTGAGCACAAAAGCTGCAATCAATTGCATGTGGTCTAATTTTTTAAAGAATAAATATATAGATCCAGCTTCTAAGTTTAAAGTATTCGATGCAACAATCTAAAACTGTTTTTGTTACGCGAATGATGTCTATGGATGTTTAGTAATTGAAATGTGCTACTCATATGTAACAAATGCATACTGCATTTCACAAAACATAGCAGAATAAAGCTAGCCGTCAAGCAGAAAGGTTGTGTTTTCGTTGTTGATCCTAGGTGCTGGAATTAATATTCTTCTCGGTGTGCTTTGACTCCTAAGTGCTGGAACTAAAATTAAAGTGAAACTGAATCCTAAGTGCTGGATAAAACATATGGTCCTTCAAAACGGATGGGAATAAAAAAGAAAAGTAATCGGCGCGCGGTAATTTAATCGGTATAATAGTTTCTGATTCCATAGAACGATCGGTGCTGCGACTATTTCATAACAATATTGCCCGCAAGAAGTGTATAAAATCTGTTTATTGGAAAAAATACCTAATCTATCAAAAATAGCAAATACACAAAAAACATACATCGGTTGTATCATAAAAGACGGTGATCGAAAACCATAACGTTAAATCAGATAACCTAAGACAAACGGGATAAACGGTGCAATCGTGTGCAAATCAGCTAACCTGAGACAAACGGGATAAACGGTGCAATTCGTGTGCAAGTGAGAGTGTGCAGAAAGAAAAGCAAAGAAAAACAGACAAAAAAAAGCTTTCTGTAAAATTGATAACAGTGAAGGCCAGAATTAGTGGATTCATGATTCTGGAAAGAATTTAGATATTGGTTGTGTCAAGTGAATATTCCCAAAATAAAAAAAAAAATAAAAATAAAAAAAATATAAAAAAAAATCATTGCTGCTTCTGTTTCTCCAACCACAAAGGCTAAGTATACGTACATGCTAAATAATTCTGTAAAGTAAAGCCTTTGCGCGGTGAGTAGTATTTTTCTTTGTTAAAATTATACACATCCACATATATATTGCTTCCTATAAACGAAAATATGGAAGGCCTAAGAACGAAAAGAGGAAGCTTTAAAGGTATTTTAAGCAGATTGGAAAAGTATATTAGGGAAAATGCGGGCACAGACGGTGTTTCGGTGGTAGATCCTCAAATGAGGTTAGCAAAATTAGAGGAGACTATGCTATCTCTCGAACAAGTTCAACTGGAAATTGAAGCGCTGTTACCCGACGAGGAGTTTGCAGAAGAGGAAAGGGTTAGAGAAGAATTTGAATTGAAGTATTTTGCAATAAAAGGATGGTGTTTAAATAAATTAAGTCTGGGTTCAGGGGCCGCATCAGCTGAATCTACAGGGATTCAAAATACATTTCAAGGTCCGCAAATGTTATCTGAATTTGAAGAGTCCCTAAGATCTATATCTAACAATCAGCTCACAATTACTTCAGCGTTAAATCGACTCTCGGGAATAAACGCTGACGGCAGCGCAATTCAATCGCATAACAATCCTAAACTTCCTCCGTGTCCGATTCCTTCGTTTGGAGGTGAATACAAGGAATCGCCAACATTCAAGGATCTTTTCACGGCAATAGTTCATCAGTCTAGGAGACTAACTGGAGCACAGAAGCTACAATATTTGAAAATGTCACTCAAGGGAGAGGCTGCGTCGGTATTAAAGCATATCAACGTTTCGGATGTCAATTATGAGCAAGCTTGGGCTGACTTAAACAGCATGTACAACAAGGAAAAAATTATAAAGGAGGCTCATGTCCGAGCTTTAATGGATCAACCAAGTGTAGGTAGTTCTCCTAGCGCAGACAATATCAGAAATTTCTTCACTACATCAAAGGAATCTATATCGGCTCTCAAATCCTTAAAGGTACCGATAGAGCATTGGGACTGTTGGTTAATTCACGTCATTGTGTCTGAATTAGACGCGGAATCTAAGCAACTCTGGGCAAGACTGTCTGCTGATAGTGAAAATCCGACATTTCCGACAGATGAAATTATGAAATTCCTGAGGGCTAGACAGTTTGAATTGGAATCTATTCAAACGCATAAACGAAATCAGAATTCCACAACCAGGGTGAATAAGGCTGTTGCGCATACTTTGGTGTCGTCAGCATGTAGTCTTTGCAAGGAAGGTCATTATATAGGGCTATGTCCTGAGTTCATGAAACTTGATTTAGCTGGGAAAAGAGCAGTTATAACCCAAAATCGATTATGCTACAATTGCTTGAACTCAGGGCATTCGGTAAAAGATTGTAGAGCATCGCATTGTAGAAAATGCAAATCCAAACATCATACCCTTATACATACGAACCAAAAACCACTGACGTCGTCGGCTGGTGTTGTGTCTACTCTACTTACTGTTGGCGAAGGTAAGCAAGGTGATGTACAAGAGGAAAGAGAAGACTCATCACAATTACTATTGGGAAACTCAACTCAATCATCGGCAAAGGTCAACATCGTAAGCACAATTCAGTCTGGTACCAATACAAAAACGTATAACTTGTTGCCCACAGCGATTATTCTAGTGAAGAATGGATGGGGGGGTGTTTAAGCCGTGTCGTGCTTTATTAGACTCAGGGGCACAGATTTCTGTCATAACCGAGGCTTGTGCTCAGTACTTAGGACTCCCTAGAAGTCATTCAAACTTGACCATAGATGCGGTTGGAGAGGGAGAGATAAAAATTAGGGGATCGGTGACACTAGAGCTGAAATCAAGGTTGAATAATTTCGCGGCTATAACACAGGCGTCAATATTAGGAAGTATTACAAAGCAACTACCTCAGCGGAAAATATTTTATGATGTTAAGTCAAGATTAGGGAATATAGACTTGGCAGATCCCCATTTTTATACACCAAAATCAATTGATATCCTGCTGAAGGCTAGTTTAATGTTCAGAGCGTTGAACGGGCAAAGGATCTTGGACGACGATAACAAAATCATAGCACAGGGTACGGAGTTCGGTTGGGTCTTGGTAAGTGAGGATGAAAATGAGCTAGGTGATCGAAGAGCCGTATTTCACGTATCAGAAGAGGTAAAAGCGTTACTTGAACGTTTTTGGGATCTCGAGGAACCGAAAGCCGCCAGTGCACATGAATACGATAACCATCCTTGCGAACAACACTTTAAGGAGCATGTTAAGAGAAATAATAGCGGTAGGTTCGTCGTCAGGTTACCATTTAAGGAGAATGCGATACTAGACGGGAATTCAAGGCTCCTAGCTGAGAACCGACTCAAATCTATGGAAAGGCGATTTACCAGAGACCATGAGTTACGAAAACTTTACGTTGAATTTATGCAAGAATATCAAAAACTGGGACATATGACGGAAATAACAGCTAAAAGGGGTAAGACTGTCAAAGGTTATTATCTGCCACACCATGCCGTGGTCAAACCAGAGAGTAGTACGACCAAACTGAGGGTCGTCTTTGACGCCTCCTGTGCACCGTACGGAGGAACGTCGTTGAACTCGCAACTGTTAACTGGTCCTGTTCTACAAAGAGATTTAACGCACATTCTGCTGCAGTACATGACAAATCCAGTGGCACTTAGTGCAGATATTGCGCAAATGTACCGCCAGGTTTTGGTGGACGATGAGGATACGTGTTTTCAGCGGATTTTGTTTAGAGCCTGTCCTACGGAAGAAATAAGAGAATACGAGCTCAAGACTATTACTTACGGCACTACTCCCGCATCTTACTTAGCTACTCGGGTGCTCATTCAGTTAGGTGAAGACGAAAGGCATGACTTTCCAGAGGCGGCTGACTTAATAGCTAACCACTTTTATATGGACGATTTCATCTTCAGTTGCAGTTGTGAAAAGGGGGCTAAAGAAACCGTGCACCAGTTATGCCAGCTGCTTGAAAGAGGAGGGTTTAATTTGAGGAAGTGGTCCTCTAATTCCCAAGGCCTATTAGACGAAATTCCTGCGGAGAAAAGAGAGCCTAGCTGGGCCTGGTCCATTGAAACGAACCAAGCTATAAAAACTTTGGGATTGAGATGGCATCCGGTGACAGATTCGTTTAGTTTCAAGATTGTGCAGCGTGAGATTTCTTGCTACAGTAAAAGAAACCTACTTGCTGAGACGGCTCGAATCTTTGATCCGTTAGGTTATTTGGCACCATATCAGATCAATTTTAGAATTTTGTTACAGCGCTTATGGGAGATGGGTGTTGGATGGGATGAGGAGATACCGGCCACTCATATAAGAAAATGGGATGAGATGCGAAAGGGCTTAAGTGAAATTGGTAGTATTGAAATAGCAAGGTATAGTGAGCATAATATAGAAACATTAGAGATGCATGGTTTCGCCGATGCCTCGGAGGATGCTTATGCTGCGGTAGTGTATCTGCGAAGCGTAAATAAGGAGGGAAAGGTGGTTACTAGCCTTGTAACGGCAAAGCCGAAGGTTGCACCACTCAACCCGGTAATGGTGATTGCAAGATTGGAGTTATGCGCAGCGCTACTATTGACGAAGTTAGTGTCAAGGTTGCGCGAAATTCGTGAGTATGCTGATATAAAGGTTTACGGCTGGACGGACTCAATGGTAGCTCTGCACTGGATTAATGGGAATCCTCGAAGATTCGCAAGTTTCATCGCAAACCGCATTGCTGCAATCAACGTTGTGATTCCAAGGCAAAATTGGTTTCATGTGAGGGGAGAAGATAGTCCTGCAGACTGCGCTTCAAGGGGAATATCAGGTAGCCAGTTGCTGAATCATCAACTCTGGTGGCGAGGCCCCAAATATTTATCTGAGCAAGCAGTTGAATTCTGTTCGATTCCACCTTGTCATGCTGATAAAGGCACGTTGGAGGAGAGGAAGATAGTAATGAACGCTATCTGTTGCGAGGAACCTTAGGAGTACTTGGAAAAATATTCATCATTAACTCGTTTGCTCAGGATAACTGCACATATTCTTCGCTTTGTTAATAATTGCAAGGTAAAAGGGGTCAATAAACGGCTCGAAAATCATGGCACCGGCAAAGGAGAAGATCCCGTAGTAGGCTGGCTTACCACTATCGAATTGAAAAAGGCGATAATTACTGTGCTGAAAGCAGTGCAATTGAGATCCTTTGGTGAGCAACTTGTGGATCTGCAAGAGGGAAAACAACTTTTTGGAAGAGAACTCTCGAGGCTTAATCCAATTCTCGGTCAAGATGGCATCATTCGTGTTGGCGGGCGGCTTCACAATGCATCGTTTGGATATGAACAACGTCACCCAGCTATTGTTCCTAACAAGGGAAACTTTACACGACTAGTCATGGAAGATACTCATTTAAAATATCTGCATGCTGGTAAACAATTGGTAGGTGCAGTGATAAGAAGAAGGTTTTGGATCTTAGGCGCAAGGAACGCAATTCGAAAATACATTCATCGTTGTCCTACCTGCCAACGCTATCGAGTAAGGCCAATGCAACAGTTGATGGGAAATCTACCAACAGCGAGATTCCAAAAACAAAAAGCATTTTTGAATGCTGGAGTGGACTATGCGGGACCCTTCATGGCAGCACCGCGTCGTTTGAGGGGCAGTAGAAGCCAAAAGGTGTATATCGCGATCTACGTCTGTTTTTCAACAAAGGCCGTTCATCTGGAGATGGTATCAGATCTTTCCACTGAAGCTTTCTTATCATCCCTTCATCGATTCGTTGCCAGAAGAGGAGAATGCAAAAATTTGTATAGCGACAACGGTACTAATTTCGTTGGAGCCTGCAACTGGCTAGGAGAGATCAAGGAATTCCTGGGCAAGGCAAAGAATCAAGAGAGGTTAAACAGAGCGGCAGTAAACGACGGCATCAATTGGCACTTTATACCCCCGGCAGCCGGGTTGGTGACGTTTGCCCCAAACCAAAAGCCCCAAACGTAAATCCCCAAACGCAAAATCCCCAAATAAAAATCCCCAGCTCTGAAATCCCCAAAGAGAAAATCTACAAAGCTAAAATCCCCAAAACAAATATGTTCAAGTAGTGAATCATGCGATAAAATCGCGCGCGCGATTTTATCGCATGATTCACTACTTGAACATATTTGTTTTGGGGATGTTTGCAGGAAAATGTAAAGAAAAAATTAAAATAAAAGAGTAAACATAAAATTCCTTATAAAATCGTTATGTCTATTGAAATGAAAATACATTTTCAAAATTTGTAAGTTAATAAAAAATATTCAAAAAAGTAATGCGCATGTTAGAATAATGCGAAGAAAATAAGGTCCCTTTCAAAGTGTTAAATGAAACGAAAAAAAAAATTCAAAAAAAAGTTTCTCTTCATTCTTAAATTTAAAATTTAATTTTAATTTAAATTTAATTTTCTTTTAACTAAGACAGAACACTGCGCACCATGAATACGTACATAAGTCAGACTAAAAAGTGGATGCAGTCATGCATTCATAGTTGTTGTTAAGAAACTGTTAATCATTATCACTTATTAATTAGTATCACAATGAGATAATTTCATGGGATTTTTCTGAAAACTATATATGCACATAATTTAGATGTACACGGACACTGGGGATTTGGAGATTTCGTGGGGATTTTGGCAAAAAAGATTACTTAGGTGTGGATTTCATCCATGTGCATTATGTCTGTGGGGATATTAGCAAGTTGGATTTTAATTTTTGGGGATTTTAACCGATGGGGATTTTTTTTTTTGGGGATTCCGTACCACTCCCCCGGCAGCCCCAAATTTTGGAGGTCTTTGGGAGGCTGCGGTAAAATCGACCAAATTTCATATCAGGCGAGTTGCTGGAAATATCATTCTGAGCTTTGAAGAGTTTCAAACCCTACTATGTAAAATCGAAGCGTGCTTAAATTCACGACCGTTAGTTCCAATGAGCAGTGAAGCAGACGATTTTGAACCACTTACTCCATCGCACTTTTTGGTAGGAACCACCTCACATTTGATATCAGAAGCTGACTACGAAAACGTGAAACCAACCCTCTTGTCAAGATTTCAGTTAATCTCAAAATTGCAACAAGTTTTCTGGAAGCGTTGGCAAGATGAATATGTCACGTCAGTGCAACAAAGGGTCAAATGGAACAAACGTAAGGAAAATCTGAAGGAAAACGACTTGGTCCTTATCCGAGACGATAATCAACCGCCAGGACGATGGCTGATGGGTCGAGTTCGAGAAGTTCACCGGGGTAATGACGATCTTGTTCGTGTCGCAACAATCCAAACCAAAAATGGAATCATCAAGCGGTCTATAACTTAAATTTGCCAACTTTTTAACGATTGAATCTACTCATCGTAAAAATCAAAAGAAATTATACTATGTCAACTATTGAATTCGAAGATTTAAAATGAATCACCTCTTAACTAAATTAGAATTTATAATAAAGGTTTAGTACTTGTTTCAGTAACTTAAAGTCAGTCATTGTTTATCAAGAACTTCAATATTAAAAATTTGCATTAATCTGAATGAATTTACTAACTTGAATTGATTTGATTGATTAAATTAATTAAACAATAAATTTGAAAACTTAAACTTTAAAATTAGTTTAAAAGATTAAGGTCGACCCACCCAAATTTAAACTTTCATTTATATTATTTTGAAATTAATATTTCAAGGCGGGCGGCATGTTTAGTAATTGAAATGTGCTACTCATATGTACCAAATGCATACTGCATTTCACAAAACATAGCAGAATAAAGCTAGCCGTCAAGCAGAAAGGTTGTGTTTTCGTTGTTGATCCTAGGTGCTGGAATTAATATTCTTCTCGGTGTGCTTTGACTCCTAAGTGCTGGAACTAAAATTATAGTGAAACTGAATCCTAAGTGCTGGATAAAACAATGGATATAAGAAACTAGATGATATCGAAAGTATACAAAGATATTTTTTCAAACGTATTTTTCGCTTACCGGCAAACA
The DNA here is from genome assembly GCA_949752695.1 of Melanostoma scalare. Classification (NCBI taxonomy): domain Eukaryota; kingdom Metazoa; phylum Arthropoda; class Insecta; order Diptera; family Syrphidae; genus Melanostoma; species Melanostoma scalare. Next base: position 94,086,807 of record OX456986.1, read on the forward strand.
CGACTAATTATGCCATACACGTCGAATCGGGGTTGCCTACAATATTTGTAAAAAATTTAAAAGCTAATGCTGACTACATTCTAAAAGTCATGCAAAAATCTAACGACAATTTGCAGAAGAGAATCATGTTATTGTCTTTGAGGTGTCGGTATACGCCTATTAAAGACTGGTATGAATCAGGGTCGGCACACAACCTTTCTTTTAACCTCTCTGTGGATAAATTATGTTCATGGAGGTCTGCTTTTTATGACTGCATTTCTTGCATTGATGAACACATGTACCGGTCATTTCTTGATCGGGCTGGAGAGTCTGTATCACAATCAATATACAAAAGATTGAATCACAGTCTAGAAGAAACCAATTATTTTCGGAGTGAATTTTCTGTAATGAAAATGAGTCTCATATTTAAGGCCCGTACGGAAATGCTACAGTTGAACTACAGGCCACATAGAACTGACCTTAACCCGAACTGTACACTATGTAACCTAAACGAACCAGAAAATATTTTCCACCTCCTGGCCGTATGTCCAGTGTTGCAAGAAATCCGACGGCTTTATTTCAATAAAAGTTCCCTTTCGTTGGAAGAGTGCTTAAGCGTTCTCAATAAAGAGAGTGGTTGGAAATTACTTATACGATATTGCTCACAAGCAGTTTCATATAGAAACATGTACGCTGACTTTTAGGATATCTTTCATACCAAATCATTTGAAATTTCGTTCTAGCTAAATTATAAGTTCAATTTTTTTATCGCTTTATTTGCGCCTTTTTAAATGATGTTGCAAGTCTTTGAAACATATTCCCAATTTAATTTAAGCTAAACTAAAAGCCCTAAGTTTTTTGAACACTCAAATCTTTTTTTCTAAATCCTTTTTTAATTTTTTATTTAATCATTGAAAACTTAAATTGTAAATTATATCTTTGAACTATTTGTAATTTTAATTCGAATAGTCATATTTTACTTTGTTTTCTCTCGAAATATTAAGAGTATTAAACTTTCCGCCAGACGGCTTAGAGCCACGCTTGTAAATCTTTGTAATTTCAAAATTATAATTGTATAATTATACTTATTATGAAAAAATAAAGATTCTTTAATAATAATAATAATAAAAGTCGTTTTCTTGAAAACCATAGTTCTTTGCCATATGGTTTCAAGAGGCAACGTTGTCATCAAAATAATATTAAAAAAAAAAAAAACCAATAATTCAAAGTGTTTAACCATGGTCTTAATTTATTTAAAATTTTATTACATTTCTTGCTTCACTTAATCACTTGATGAGAAGGTGATGAGGTGATGAACATTTTTACAGCAAAAAAAAAATTTCATTCGATGTTGTTGCTTGGAACCTAAACAGGCTTCTGAACTTCTCCAGTAATTTTTTTTTTTTTTTTTTGAAACTGCTACAGTTGTTGTTGTATGGAGTTCAATCTTAACAGGTCCAGTTTTGATTGATTCGTTTTGATGGGAGCAATCAATTACCATGATTGGGGCGATATCTTTAAATTCTTGTCAATACAACAGCGGTTGGGATTTTTTTCTATAGGAGGAGGATTGATATTTAGCATACATATCATAGGCTATTGCATATTTATCGTTATTTATTAAGGTTTAAATTTTCTCGGGGATATATTTCCAAATTCAAGTGCACCTTTACATTTGTTAAATTGCAATGATCAAACTTGCAACAATTCTTATTCCATTGGTTTTTACGATCGCTTTGTAGAGCAATTACTATATATCTAGACTTTTTAAGTTGTCCTGAAGTTTTAACTGTCCAAATATGGTCAGTGGTAATTGGTATATACAGGGTGATTCGCATAAGGTGTGACAAAAAGATAGGGTGTGTAGGTTGGACCTAGACAAGCAAAAAATCGTATGGGAGGGGGGGTCCATTTTCCCCCTGTTTAGGCGGGAGGGGCAATTTAAAAAAAAAATCACTAAAAATGGAAAAAAAATTATTTAAAAATAACGGTAATACCTACAGAGTCGTGCTATAGCATTTTGAAAAGCCAAAAACTTATACATTAATTTAAATTTAAAAATAAGTTGTTCAATTAAATAGTTTTTGAAATATTAATTTTCAAAGTCAAAATGATGAAAAAAAACATAATTTTTTTTTTTAAAACCACTTTCTTTTCCAAATTTTACGTAATGAAGCAGTTTTTTTTTGGCTTATTTTCAATGCTCTTATTTATTTTTGATCAAACACAAAAAACCGGATGTCAAAATAACCTGTAGTTTTTGAGAAAACCAAAAATTACAAAAACGACTTTTTTCAAATTTTTTTTTCGTTATTGGATTTTTACAGATGTCAAAAACTCTTTCAATTATAGGATATTACATTATCCCTCAGTGATATAGACTTATATTTCGTTCACATATTTCCACGGGAACGGAAGATTCCCTCAGGAACGGGGTTGGAAATGGAAACTTAAAAAGCTACTGAACAGATTTCAAAAATTCTTTCGGCACTGGGATGCCACATAATCCCTCAGTAGCTTAGCGTAGATTTCATCCCTATAATCCTAGAAACAGGAATGAGAACGGAAGCCTTAAAACTACAGACCTGAGCAACGCCGGTCGGCTCAGGTAATTAAATAACAAATAGTAAGATTATTGAATTGTTTGTTTTTCAGAACTCTTTTGATTTTCGACTGGCAAGAATAGAGATTTAAATTTTTTTTAGTTTAAAGTATTACTTACTTACTTTGGTGGGCATTACAGTTCGGGGTGAACCTGGGCCTCAACCAACATCCTTCTATAACGATTTCGATCTCGGGCGATCTCTCTCCAGTTTCGCACTTCAATTCGTTTGAGGTCTTCATCCACTTGATTGCGCCACCTAAGACGAGGTCTTCCCCTTCCGCCATTTCCCTGCAATGTGCTTTCGAACACCCGACGAGCCGGAGCGTTTGGGTCCATCCGATCTACATGGCCCAACCATCGTAGCCTCGCGATGCGTACTCTTCTGGCTATGCCCATGTCGCGGTACAGCTCATACAGCAAGTTGTTGTATCTTCTTCTCCACACATTGTTTTCGCATACGGGACCAAAGATCATTCGGAGAATTTTTCTTTCGAATCAAGAGTTTCCTCATCCGCTTTCGATAAGGTCCATGCTTCCGCGCCGTATAGCAGGACTGGGATGATCAAGGTCTTATACAAGGTCACCTTGGTTTTTCTAGAGAGGGTTTTGTTTCTCAATTGCCTTCTTAACCCAAAGAAGCAACGGTTGGTAAGAGTTATTCTCCGTTTGATCTCCGCACTGATGTTGTTGTCCGTGTCTACAGCGGATCCTAGGTAGACGAAGTCCTGTACTACCTCGAAGTTATTTCTGTCTATTGTGACGATTTGTCCAATTCGTCGATGTTCTGTGTCCCTGTTTGATGACAGCATATACTTCGTTTTGCCCTCATTAACCATCAAACCCATTTTTGCCGCTTCTGTTTCAATACTCGCAAAAGCACCTACGACATCACGCTTTTTTCTTCCCATTACGTTAATATCGTCTGCATAGGCGAGTAATTGTACAGACTTTTGAAAGATTGTTCCTCTGGTGTTGACGTTTGAGTTTCCTACAATCTGTTCAAGTATGATGTTGAAGAAATCGCATGACAGTTTGTCCACTTGCCTAAAACCTTTTTCGTCATCAAAGGTCTCGGTGAGTTCTTTACCGACCTTGACGGAGCAGCGTGAATTCTCCAAAGTCATCCTGCATAGTCGTACGAGTTTTGCAGGGATGCCGAAACTAGACATGGCTCTGTACAGCTCGTCTCAGTAAATACTGTCATACGCGGCCTTGAAATCGATAAAGAGGTGGTGAATATCGATATTATGTTCTCGGTTTTTTTCCAAGATATGCCGTAATGTGAAAATTTGGTCTATTGTGGACTTCTCTGGTCTAAAACCACATTGATAAGGACCTATCAAGTTGTTGACGTGGGGTTTCAGACGTTCACATATTACAGCAGACAAGATCTTATAAGCGACGTTAAGGAGGCTTATCTCTCTGTAATTGGCGCAATTGTGAGGGTTTCCCTTTTTTAGGATCGGGCATACGATACTGAGGTTCCATTCATCGGGCATGCTTTCTTCCGACCATATCATGCAGATCAGCTGGTGCATGCTCCTTTCCAACTATTCTCCAGCTGTCTTGAAAAGTTCGGCATCAAGGCCGTCTGCACCTGCAGTCTTATTTGATTTAAGTTTGCATATGGCAAGCTTTACTTCCTCTAGGTCGGGAGGACGGCATTCTTGATCATCGTCCAAGCTGAATGGGGCAATCTGCCTGACAGTGGAATTTGTGTCCTCATCGCCGTTAAGCAGTCTGCAGAAATGATCTTTCCAGATCCTCAGTAGTGACTGTGACTCTATAACTATGTTTCCCTGCTGGTCTTTACAGGCTTGAATTTGGGGCTTGCCACCCTGGCAGGATCTTTTTACCTTTTCGTAAAACTTCCGAATCTCGTTCCTGTCATGGCACCTCTCTATTGCCTCAAACGAGCGCTTCTCATGTTGCTTCTTTTTCTTTTTGAGAAGTCGGTGTTCTTCCCTTCTTTTCTCCTTGTAGATCTCGTTATACTGGTCGTAAGCAGCCCTTGCTCGTTTTTGCATCAGCATTTGTCGTGCTTTTTGTTTGGCTGCATTTGCCTGCCTGCATTCTTCATCGAACCATGGGTTTCGTTTTGGTGGCCGAGTGAAACCCAGAACCTCAGAGGCAGCGGTACTGATGGCTTCTTGGCATTGCTGCCACTGGTCTTCAATGCTTAGTGCTGGCGGCATGAGATTCAAGGATAATTGAAGGGACACTCGATTGGAAAAGGCATTGGCAATCTCTTGCGATTGTAGCTTTCTGACGTCATATCTCTTCACAGCGTTAGTTCGTGCTGGTCGTGAACAAGATATCCTCATTCGTACCTTGGCTACAACAAGGTAGTGGTCCGTGGTCCGATGGCCCCTCGGAAAGTTCGGACATTAAGCACGCTGGAAGAGTGCCTTGCGTCGATCGCAACATGGTCAATTTGGTTGACGGTTAATTGATCTGGAGATCGCCATGTACCTTTATGAATTTTGAGATGCGGGAAGCGTGTACTACTTACAACAAGATTTAGCCCCGCAGCAAAATCGATTAGCAGTCCGTTTTCGGAGGTTTTGTCATGGAGGCCATGCTTACCGATTGTGTTTCCAAAGATGTCCTCCTTCCCTAGCTTTGCGTTAAAATCGCCAAGAACGATTTTCACGTCGTGTCTAGGGCACTGCTCATATGTTTCTTCGAGGAGCTCGTAGAAACAGTCTTTGGAATCGTCATCTTTCTCTTCTGTGGGGGCGTGGGCGCATATAAGGCTAATGTTGGCGAATTTGGCCCTGATGCGGATGGGCATTATACGCTCATTAACTGGATTTTGGCTGATCACCTTATCCCTGAGTCTTCCTCTAACGACAAATCCGCACCCAAATAAGCGCCGTTTCTGTTGCCTGTAGCAGTCGCCATAGTAGATGTCACAGTTTTTCATCTTCTTTATGCCCGGTCCACTCCATCGCACTTCTTGGATGGCGGTTATGTCTACCTTACAGCAGTCCAGGGCGTCCGCTAATTCTCCAGCTGCACGTAATCCATTAAGTGATCTAACGTTCCACGTGCAGAATTACGTCAAATTAATTAATTTGTCATTTAGAGCCAGTTTTTCAGTGCAGAGTTGTCCTGTAGTGAGAATTTCGAGTTAACCCATACGATCATGAGTTAAGTCAGAGTTAACTCCTCACCATAGGATAGAAAAATATGAAAGACAGAATGAAAAATTTTAACTCACCATTCAATGTTTGCTCGCCATGAGTCTCAGCAATTTGCCATTGACATTTTTCTGAATTACGTCAAACTAGCCCATTAGTCATTTAGAGCCAGTTTTTCAGTGCAGAGTTGTCCTGTGGTGAGAATTTTCGAGTTAACCCTTACGATCATGAGTAATGTCAGAGTTAACTCCTCACCATAGGATAGAAAAATATGAAAGACAGAATGAAAAATTTTAGCTCACCATTCAATGTTTGCTCACCATGAGTCTCAGCAATTTGCCATTGACATTTTTCTGAATTACGTCAAATTAGCTCATTAGTCATTTAGAGCCAGTTTTTCAGTGCAGAGTTGTCCTGTGGTGAGAGTTTTCGAGTTAACCCATACGATCATGAGTAATGTCAGAGTTTACTCCTCACCATAGGATAGAAAAATATGAAAGACAGAATAAACAATTTTAACTCACCATTCAATGTTTGCTCACCATGAGTCTCAGCAATTTGCCATTGACATTTTCTGAATTACGTCAAATTAGCCCATTAGTCATTTAGAGCCAGTTTTTCAGTGCAGAGTTGTCCTGTGGTGAGAATTTTCGAGTTAACCCATACGATCATGAGTAATGTCAGAGTTAACTCCTCACCATAGGATAGAAAAATATGAAAGACAGAATGAAAAATTTTCAACATTCAATGTTTGCTCACCATGAGTCTCAGAAATTTGTCATTGACATTTTTCTGAATTACTTCAAATTAGCTCATTAGTCATTTAAAGCCAGTTTTTCAGTGCAGAGTTGTCCTGTGGTGAGAATTTTAGAGTTAACCCATACGATCATGAGTAATGTCAGAGTTAACTCCTCAACATAGGATAGAAAAATATGAAAGACAGAATGAAAAATTTTCAACATTCAATGTTTGCTCACCATGAGTCCAGCAATTTGCCATTGACATTTTTCTGAATTACGTCAGATTAGCTCATATGTCATTTAAAGCCAGTTTTTCAGTGCAGAGTTGTCCTGTGGTGAGAGTTTTCGAGTTAACCCATACGATCATGAGTTATGTCAGAGTTGCTCACCATAGGATAGAAAAATATGAAAGACAGAATGAAAAATTTTAACTCACCATTCAATGTTTGCTCACCATGAGTCTCAGCAATTTGCCATTGACATTTTTCTGAATTACGTCAAATTAGCCCATTAGTCATTTAGAGCCAGTTTTTCAGTGCAGAGTTGTCCTGTGGTGAGAGTTTTCGAGTTAACCCATACGATCATGAGTTATGTCAGAGTTTATTCCTCACCATAGGATAGAAAAATATGAAAGACAGAATGAAAAATTTTAACTCACCATTCAATGTTTGCTCACCATGAGTCTCAGCAATTTGCCATTGACATTTTTCTGAAATACGTCAAATTAGCTCATCTAGCCAGTTTTTCAGTGCAGAGTTGTCCTGTGGTGAGAATTTTCGAGTTAGCCCATACGATCATGAGTTAAGTCAGAGTTAACTCCTCACCATAGGATAGAAAAATATGAAAGACAGAATAAAAAATTTTTACTCACTATTCAATGTTTGCTCACCATGAGTCTCAGCAATTTGCCATTGACATTTTTCTGAATTACGTCAAATTAGCCCATTAGTCATTTAGAGCCAGTTTTTCAGTGCAGAGTTGTCCTGTGGTGAGAATTTTCGAGTTAACCCTTATGATCATGAATAATGTCAGAGTTAACTCCTCACAATAGGATAGAAAAATATGAAAGACAGAATGAAAAATTTTCAACATTCAATGATTGCTCACCATGAGTCTCAGCAATTTGCCATTGACATTTTTCTGATTTACGTCAAATTAGCTCATTAGTCATTTATAGCCAGTTTTTCAGTGCAGAGTTGTCCTGTGGTGAGAGTTTTCGAGTTAACCCATACGATCATGAGTTATGTCAGAGTTTACTCCTCACCATAGGATAGAAAAATATGAAAGACAGAATGAAAAATTTTAACTCACCATTCAATGTTTGCTCACCATGAGTCTCAGCAATTTGCCATTGACATTTTTCTGAAATACGTCAAATTAGCTCATCTAGCCAGTTTTTCAGTGCAGAGTTGTCCTGTGGTGAGAATTTTCGAGTTAACCCATACGATCATGAGTAATGTCAGAGTTAACTCCTCACCATAGGATAGAAAAATATGAAAGACAGAATAAAAAATTTTAACTCACCATTCAATGTTTGCTCACCATGAGTCTCAGCAATTTGCCATTGACATTTTTCTGAATTACGTCAAATTAGCCCATTAGTCATTTAGAGCCAGTTTTTCAGTGCAGAGTTGTCATGTGGTGAGAATTTTCGAGTTAACCCTTATGATCATGAATAATGTCAGAGTTAACTCCTCACCATAGGATAGAAAAATATGAAAGACAGAATGAAAAACTTTCAACATTCAATGTTTGCTCACCATGAGTCCAGCAATTTGCCATTGACATTTTTCTGAATTACGTCAGATTAGCTCATTAGTCATTTAGAGCCAGTTTTTCAGTGCAGAGTTGTCCTGTGGTGAGAATTTTCGAGTTAACCCATACGATCATGAGTTATGTCAGAGTTGCTCACCATAGGATAGAAAAATATGAAAGACAGAATGAAAAATTTTAACTCACCATTCAATGTTTGCTCACCATGAGTCTCAGCAATTCGCCATTGACATTTTTCTGAATTACGTCAAATTAGCTCAAATGTCATTTAAAGCCAGTTTTTCAGTGCAGAGTTGTCCTGTGGTGAGAATTTTAGAGTTAACCCATACGATCATGAGTAATGTCAGAGTTAACTCCTCACCATAGGATAGAAAAATATGAAAGACAGAATGAAAAATTTTCAACATTCAATGTTTGCTCACCATGAGTCCAGCAATTTGCCATTGACATTTTTCTGAATTACGTCAGATTAGCTCATATGTCATTTAACGCCAGTTTTTCAGTGCAGAGTTGTCCTGTGGTGAGAATTTTAGAGTTAACCCATACGATCATGAGTAATGTCAGAGTTAACTCTTCACCATAGGATAGAAAAATATGAAAGACAGAATGAAAAATTTTAGCTCACCATTCAATGTTTGCTCACCATGAATCTCAGCAATTCGCCATTGACATTTTTCTGAATTACGTCAAATTAGCTCATATGTCATTTAAAGCCAGTTTTTCAGTGCAGAGTTGTCCTGTGGTGAGAATTTTAGAGTTAACCCATACGATCATGAATAATGTCAGAGTTAACTCCTCACCATAGGATAGAAAAATATGAAAGACAGAATGAAAAATTTTAGCTCACCATTCAATGTTTGCTCACCATGAGTCTCAGCAATTCGCCATTGACATTTTTCTGAATTACGTCAAATTAGCTCATATGTCATTTAAAGCCAGTTTTTCAGTGCAGAGTTGTCCTGTGGTGAGAATTTTAGAGTTAACCCATACGATCATGAGTTATGTCAGAGTTGCTCACCATAGGATAGAAAAATATGAAAGACAGAATGAAAAATTTTAACTCACCATTCAATGTTTGCTCACCATGAGTCTCAGCAATTCGCCATTGACATTTTTCTGAATTACGTCAAATTAGCTCATATGTCATTTAAAGCCAGTTTTTCAGTGCAGAGTTGTCCTGTGGTGAGAATTTTAGAGTTAACCCATACGATCATGAGTAATGTCAGAGTTAACTCTTCACCATAGGATAGAAAAATATGAAAGACAGAATGAAAAATTTTAGCTCACCATTCAATGTTTGCTCACCATGAGTCTCAGCAATTTGCCATTGACATTTTTCTGAATTACGTCAAACTAGCCCATTAGTCATTTAGAGCCAGTTTTTCAGTGCAGAGTTGTCCTGTGGTGAGAATTTTCGAGTTAACCCATACGATCATGAGTTATGTCAGAGTTAACTCCTCACCATAGGATAGAAAAATATGAAAGACAGAATGAAAAATTTTAACTCACCATTCAATGTCTGCTCACCATGAGTCTCAGCAATTTGCCATTGACATTTTTCTGAATTACGTCAAATTAGCTCATATGTCATTTAAAGCCAGTTTTTCAGTGCAGAGTTGTCCTGTGGTGAGAATTTTCTAGTTAACCCATACGATCATGAGTTATGTCCGAGTTAACTCCTTACCATAGGATAGAAAAATATGAAAGACAGAATGAAATTCTTTAACTCTTCATTCAATGTTTGCTCACCATGAGTCTCAGCAGTTTGCCATTGACATTTTTCTGAATTACGTCAAACTAGCCCATTAGTCATTTAGAGCCAGTTTTTCAGTGCAGAGTTGTCCTGTGGTGAGAATTTTCGAGTTAACCCATACGATCATGAGTTATGTCAGAGTTAACTCCTCACCATAGGATAGAAAAATATGAAAGACAGAATGAAAAATTTTAACTCACCATTCAATGTCTGCTCACCATGAGTCTCAGCAATTTGCCATTGACATTTTTCTGAAATACGTCAAATTAGCTCATTTGTCATTTAAAGCCAGTTTTTCAGTGCAGAGTTGTCCTGTGCTGAGATTTTTCGAGTTAACCCATACGATCATTAGATCTCAGCTCAGCTCAGAGTTAACTCCTCACCATAGGATAGAAAAATATGAAAGACAGAATGAAAAATTTTCAACATTCAATGATTGCTCACCATGAGTCTCAGCAATTTGCCATTGCCATTTTTCTGATTTACGTCAAATTAGCTCATTAGTCATTTAGAGCCAGTTTTTCAGTGCAGAGTTGTCCTGTGGTGAGAATTTTCGAGTTAACCCATGCGATCATTAGTAATGTCAGAGTTGCTCACCATTGGATAGAAAAATATGAAAGACAGAATGAAAAATTTTAACTCACCATTCAATGTTTGCTAACCAAGAGTCTCAGCAATTTGCCATTGACATTTTTCTGAATTACGTCAAATTAGCTCATTAGTCATTTATAGCCAGTTTTTCAGTGCAGAGTTGTCCTGTGGTGAGAATTTTCGAGTTAACCCATACGATCATGAGTAATGTCAGAGTTAACTCCTCACCATAGGATAGAAAAATATGAAAGACAGAATGAAAAATTTTAGCTCACCATTCAATGTTTGCTCACCATGAGTCTCAGCAATTTGCCATTGACATTTTTCTGAATTACGTCAAATTAGCCCATTAGTCATTTAGATCCAGTTTTTCAGTGCAGAGTTGTCCTGTGGTGAGAATTTTCTAGTTAACCCATACGATCATGAGTTATGTCCGAGTTAACTCCTTACCATAGGATAGAAAAATATGAAAGACAGAATGAAATTCTTTAACTCTTCATTCAATGTTTGCTCACCATGAGTCTCAGCAATTTGCCATTGACATTTTTCTGAATTACGTAAAACTAGCCCATTAGTCATTTAGAGCCAGTTTTTCAGTGCAGTGTTGTCCTGTGGTGAGAATTTTCGAGTTAACCCATACGATCATGAGTAATGTCAGAGTTAACTCCTCACCATAGGATAGAAAAATATGAAAGACAGAATAAACAATTTTAACTCACCATTCAATGTTTGCTCACCATGAGTCTCAGCAATTTGCCATTGACATTTTCTGAATTACGTCAAATTAGCCCATTAGTCATTTAGAGCCAGTTTTTCAGTGCAGAGTTGTCCTGTGGTGAGAATTTTCGAGTTAACCCATACGATCATGAGTAATGTCAGAGTTAACTCCTCACCATAGGATAGAAAAATATGAAAGACAGAATGAAAAATTTTCAACATTCAATGTTTGCTCACCATGAGTCTCAGAAATTTGTCATTGACATTTTTCTGAATTACTTCAAATTAGCTCATTAGTCATTTAGAGCCAGTTTTTCAGTGCAGAGTTGTCCTGTGGTGAGAGTTTTCGAGTTAACCCATACGATCATGAGTAATGTCAGAGTTAACTCCTCACCGTAGGATAGAAAAATATGAAAGACAGAATGAAATTCTTTAACTCTTCATTCAATGTTTGCTCACCATGAGTCTCAGCAATTCGCCATTGACATTTTTCTGAATTACGTCAAATTAGCTCATATGTCATTTAAAGCCAGTTTTTCAGTGCAGAGTTGTCCTGTGATGAGAATTTTAGAGTTAACCCATACGATCATGAGTAATGTCAGAGTTCACTCCTCACCATAGGATAGAAAAATATGAAAGACAGAATGAAAAATTTTCAACATTCAATGTTTGCTCATCATGAGTCTCAGAAATTTGTCATTGACATTTTTCTGAATTACTTCAAATTAGCTCATTAGTCATTTAGAGCCAGTTTTTCAGTGCAGAGTTGTCCTGTGGTGAGAATTTTCGAGTTAACCCATACGATCATGAGTTATGTCAGAGTTGCTCACCATAGGATAGAAAAATATGAAAGACAGAATGAAAAATTTTAACTCACCATTCAATGTTTGCTCACCATGAGTCTCAGCAATTTGCCATTGACATTTTTCTGAATTACGTCAAATTAGCTCATTAGTCATTTAGAGCCAGTTTTTCAGTGCAGAGTTGTCCTGTGGTGAGAGTTTTCGAGTTAACCCATACGATCATGAGTTATGTCAGAGTTTACTCCTCACCATAGGATAGAAAAATATGAAAGACAGAATGAAAAATTTTAACTCACCATTCAATGTTTGCTCACCATGAGTCTCAGCAATTTGCCATTGACATTTTTCTGAAATACGTCAAATTAGCTCATCTAGCCAGTTTTTCAGTGCAGAGTTGTCCTGTGGTGAGAATTTTCGAGTTTACCCATACGATCATGAGTAATGTCAGAGTTAACTCCTCACCATAGGATAGAAAAATATGAAAGACAGAATAAAAAATTTTAACTCACCATTCAATGTTTGCTCACCATGAGTCTCAGCAATTTGCCATTGACATTTTTCTGAATTACGTCAAATTAGCCCATTAGTCATTTAGAGCCAGTTTTTCAGTGCAGAGTTGTCCTGTGGTGAGAATTTTCGAGTTAACCCTTATGATCATGAGTAATGTCAGAGTTAACTCCTCACCATAGGATAGAAAAATATGAAAGACAGAATGAAAAATTTTCAACATTCAATGTTTGCTCACCATGAGTCCAGCAATTTGCCATTGACATTTTTCTGAATTACGTCAGATTAGCTCATTAGTCATTTAGAGCCAGTTTTTCAGTGCAGAGTTGTCCTGTGGTGAGAATTTTCGAGTTAACCCATACGATCATGAGTTATGTCAGATTTGCTCACCATAGGATAGAAAAATATGAAAGACAGAATGAAAAATTTTAACTCACCATTCAATGTTTGCTCACCATGAGTCTCAGCAATTCGCCATTGACATTTTTCTGAATTACGTCAAATTAGCTCATATGTCATTTAAAGCCAGTTTTTCAGTGCAGAGTTGTCCTGTGGTGAGAATTTTAGAGTTAACCCATACGATCATGAGTAATGTCAGAGTTAACTCCTCACCATAGGATAGAAAAATATGAAAGACAGAATGAAAAATTTTCAACATTCAATGATTGCTCACCATTGTCTCAGCAATTTGCCATTGACATTTTTCTGATTTACGTCAAATTAGCTCATTAGTCATTTAGAGCCAGTTTTTCAGTGCAGAGTTGTCCTGTGGTGAGAGTTTTCGAGTTAACCCATACGATCATGAGTTATGTCAGAGTTAACTCCTCACCATAGGATAGAAAAATATGAAAGACAGAATGAAAAATTTTAACTCACCATTCAATGTTTGCTCACCATGAGTCTCAGCAATTCGCCATTGACATTTTTCTGAATAACGTCAAATTAGCTCATATCTCATTTAAAGCCAGATTTTCAGTGCAGAGTTGTCCTGTGGTGAGAATTTTAGAGTTAACCCATACGATCATGAGTAATGTCAGAGTTAACTCCTCACCATAGGATAGAAAAATATGAAAGACAGAATGAAAAATTTTCAACATTCAATGATTGCTCACCATGAGTCTCAGCAATTTGCCATTGACATTTTTCTGATATACGTCAAATTAGCTCATTAGTCATTTAGAGCCAGTTTTTCAGTGCAGAGTTTTCCTGTGGTGAGAATTTTCGAGTTAACCCATACGATCATGAGTTATGTCAGAGTTGCTCACCATAGGATAGAAAAATATGAAAGACAGAATGAAAAATTTTCAACATTCAATGAGTCTCAGGAATTTACCATAGTCATTTTTCTGAATTACTTCAAATTAGCTCATTTGTCATTTAGAGCCAGTTTTTCAGTGCAGAGAATTGGAATTTTTGGTCTCCGTCGGACTTTCGGTAGATGTAATGTTGACTGAGACCACAGGTGAGTTTTCGAACAACTAAAAGTAGATATCTGTCAAATCATAAACAGCTGAAAAAACATAATGTTCTGTGAACTATTTTTTTTTTTTCAAACTGCTATGTACTTTATTTCCAACAAAAACCCAACAAACTTCAACCCAGAAAGCAAAACAAAATGAGTCAACAGATGTTTTGCAGTCATCTACCGCCGTATTAATAAACGCGGAATAGTTGGGCTGTCTTATTCCATGAACTGTATTATCTTTTGCCATAGCAGCACAGAGTATAACCAGAGAGTCAACTCCGGCAAGGTAGTGCCATTTTGCCTACAAGCTAATCTAGACCGGGAACCCTCGACCGGGAACCCTCACTTACCACACCCGCCATTGGCCGCCATTGATTTGTCAGAGAAAAAAAATCAGTTGAGTTTGAAAAGTAAAAAATTTTTTTTTGGTTGCAAAAAAATCGATAATTTTTAATTTTCATACAGCTTAGAACTTAGAAAAATGAATTTAAGTTGCAGGAATTAACTTTTTTTTCCATTTTGGCCAGTATTTCACTGAAAAAGACAAAAATTAGTTAAAAATTTCATACCGATGCAGACGTTTTGTTAAGTTTCACAGAACATACCAATGTACACATAGCCTTAAACTCCCCACACGATAGCACCTGGTGTGGTAGGACAAAAAATGACAGTTCTTCGTAAATAAATAATGAACTGAAATCGAAATCGAAAGAAAGAAGTACATACAATTTGTTTTTCATTTATAATAAATCTTCACTCCCGCTGTGATCATTCGTGTTTATCGTGAGGTATTGGAAGACATTACTAAGCAGAACGATTTAAGCATTCCCTTGGATGTATACAACAAGGAACGCAAGGCTGATGTTGTAATAGCCTGTGTTGGGACAAAATTCATTGGAAAATGGTCCGATTTGGCAGTAAAAATTGCTCTAGAGGCTGTGCAAACTGTAACCCTTACTGAAAACGGTCGCTTGGAAGTCGATATCAAGCGCTAAGTGAAATTTTGATGTTTGCAAAACTCGATAATATTTTGAATTAACCTTTTAGCTACGCCAAAGTTGAAAAGGTTCCTGGCGGTAGTCTTGAAGATTCTTGTGTTCTTCGAGGCGTTATGCTCAACAAAGACGTGACCCATGCTAAATGAATATTCTACTCGACTGCTCTTTGGAATACAAAAAGGGCGAGAGTCAAACAAATGTAGAAATTGTTGGAGAGCAAGATTTCTCCACACCGCCGTTGCGCAGGCATTAGAAATCATTCCAAGAACATTGGCACAGAAATGCGGAGCTAATACCATCCGAACTCTGACAGCGCTGCGCGCTAAACACGCCTCACATTCTGGCGATGGTGTCTGTGCCTGGGGTATTGACGGCGAATCTGGTCAGATATTAGACATGAACGTCAAAGCTATGTGGGAACCACTAGCTGGAAAGATGCAAACATACAAAACTGCTGTAGAGACAGTCATTCTTCTGCTGCGTATTGATAATATAGTCTCTGGTTCAAAGAAGCGGAAGGACAATGAACCCATGAACCCAGCTGCTGTCGCAGCTCCTACTTACTTAGGTGGGCATTACAGTTCGGGGTGAACCTGGGCCTCAACCAACATCCTTCTTTAAGGACTTCGATTTCGGACGAGCAGCTCAGGAATAAGAATATAATAAGCTCCTGGTTCTCATTTCATCATTTATCACACACCATTTGATTGTAATTGTAACAAACAAAAATAATCACGAAAAAATTGTTCTTTTTCTGTATTAACCTTTTATTTTATTATCTCATGTCCCAAATTTATAAAACTTGTTTTTTTAATTACTAATTACTTTGTTGTAGTGTTTGACATACAATCGTTTGTCCATTAGTTTGATGACTTCAAGACCGATGGATGTAAAGCCTGGAGATATCTCGCAAATAGTTCCAAACAATTTGAGTTTTGTGGCAGATTTTGAAATAGATGAGCAATTGGTGGTTTATGGGAGTGTATGATGCTGGGAATGCTTAAAAGGAAGTCTATTTCTTTTATGTCGATGCAGTTGGTTCCGAACGCCATGTTTGGCAATTTTTTTTTAAGAGCAGCCTAATCCCAGAGGTCGGTTAGCGTTTTGTTCCACATGTCATACTGCAAGATACCTTTCCTGAATGGACTTCTTTCGTGTGTTTCATATGGGCCTTCCTTCTCAGCCAGCTCACAACTGGCTTCCAGAGCCCCATAGTAGATTATCTCGAAAATCTGCTGGTTGATCAGTTTCAAAATGAATTTTGTTAGATGTGAATGTAATGAGAATAGAATTAGAAACCATTTAGTCAGGCTGGTTAGTAAGTATGTAAGTATTGATTGAAGGTAATCGATGATAATCATTTTACAAAAGCTGCTTATTAGTGGACTAAGATGAGATGTTTTTCCTCTTGCAAAAGTGGTACCACCGTCAATTTGAAAATCAGTTTTTGCCGATCTCACTTCCAATATATAGGTCTTTTGTGTTTTTAAAAGAATTATTTGAATCTACATAACCATATAAAAATTCAGTAGTTAATTAACACGCTCTAACCAGGTTTATTGCTTATATTTTCTTTTACTCAAGATTTTACCGATGATCCTCCGGCTTTGAGTAGTGCCAATGAAGCTGCTCGGTGTATTTTTGGTTCGATTTGATCTAGGGCGGAAAGAAAAAAATTATGACTCAATTAACAAAACGCAAACTGACAAATCTTATGAGATCCTTTGATTGGAAAGGCAACAGGAAGAACTTGGGGTTTTTTTGCATATAAAAACATATATCCGCTTCTTCGTTGGGATACTTCTTGCGATACTCTTCTTGTGTGAGTACGTCTTCAATAATAACGCCCAGTAGACAACCAGTCTGGTATTGCGATGGAAACTTAATGGAATTATCTGCAAAATCAAATTCAAAAATCTGTTTCATTGGAAAAGGAGAGCGTGTAACCTTTGTTGTGTTGTTTGTAGAAATTGTGAACTTCAGTAATTTCTTCTTCGGTTGGTTCTTTAGCCGTTGATGCAATCCACATACGATCCCGATGATTAGTATACCATACTCGTCCTTCGTGTCTGCAAAAAAACGTCAAAGTTACTTCATGTGCTTACGTGTCCATTTCTCGCTTACTTCTTTTTACCAGAGACCAATAGTGATGCATACGGCTGGTGCATCGACAAACACTGCATTTACAGCAACGAACAAACCAGATAACCACAAAAGAGGCATGGACCATTTCCTTCTTGTTCACAAACAATTATTCCACAACTCAGACAGTTGTTCATCAATTTATGTTGTGTCGCTTCACAATCACAAGGCCGACGTCCTTTAAGCATAATGTGTTCGGAACTTTGCCATCGTTCGTAAGCAAATTGACATACTTTTGTTTCTTTTTTCCACCTGTATTCTCGTTGGGCTGTGAACCAGGTGCCTGTTTCTCCAATTTTTTGTTAGGCGGTTGGTTTTTGACTGCTGAGGCTGGTTGGCTGCTTTTTTGTTGGGAATGGCTTTACCTAAAACGTACCACATCAGTTATCTAAAATTCTGAAAGGACTCAGTACTTTAAGAATACTAATATTGACTCCTTCGGGGTCTTTTCTTTCGTACGATGAGTCCTTGAGGACAACTTCCTGCATGTCTGCGGGGTTTGTTATCCATGGAGTCCATGCCGGGTAGGGCTGCGGCGACTCTTCTAAATAGCTGCTTGACATTGTAACCGGCTTTAGCGCTGGTCTCGATGAACATCACATTCAGTTCTTTAACTTTTCTTTCGCCCTCTTCAGTTGAGACTTGGCGTTTCTAGAGCCCCATAGTAGATTGTCTGGAAAATCTGCTGGTTGATCAATTTAGAAACTAATTTAGTTAGAAATACTTACAAGCAATAAAACATTATAAAACTTTGCAATATTTTGCAAACTGTCAAAGATAAATGTCATCTTGTTTTTTTTTTTTATTTATTGAAGTTTGGAACTTCACCACGACTTACCACGACTCCATTTTTAATCAAGAAATAGGTCGCCATTTTGAATTCGTGTTGAAAAATTTTTTGAGGGTGTTTCAGGCAAGGGGGGTACGAGTTGGCACTCTGTATTATCTACTCTGTGCATAGCAGTTTCCACTTAATCCATGGAATAAGACTTAGCCCAGCTATTCCGCGTTTATTAATACGGCGGCTAATCTTTAACATGGGATTTCACAAACAACAAAAAATGTCACGAAAGGGATCTATATCGCCTTAGATACTTTCTTGAACGCACCCATTTTTCTTTTCACTGATTATTCCTGTTTCCATGGATTTGGCAAAGTCAACCTTGGTTCAACCCACCATAGAAACAGAGTATGGGCTGCAATTCTGATAATTATTATTATTCTAAACATCATTTGGAATGTAAACAAAGGTTGGTAAGTACGAAAAATTTTTTTAAATTGTAAGATATCTTAGATTATTGTTGTTTTTTAGGTTTTCAGTATAGCCTATAACCAAACCATGGTTATAGGCTACCGTATGGAATAATTTTCGGGCCAATTAAATAGGTAAGTTTAAAGATTTGCTCTTTCTTAGGATTTTTGGCGCGTGCAAACAAAAAAGCTATTTTATATAGTAATCAAGATCAAGATAACATTACATATAGAATGTTCCAGTTTGTTCCACATGGTCTCCACATTCCAGTATTTTCCTGTCAAGCATTTCCCCTCCTTGTATATTTCTACACTCACACACACTGACTTACAAGCAACGCCTTTCATTAGATGTACATTATAGTGTTGCCGCTTGTGTTCTCGGTTGAACGTTTTCGATTAGGAAATTGGTATTAAATGTGGCGCATAAGATCCAGGGAACTTACCCCAATCAAAAAAAATTAGGCTATATGACCCACCAGAGCGGGTCATAAAGCCCATCGCAAAGTGGGCCTTATAACCCATTCTGGTGGGTCGTAAGGCCAAAACTAGAATGATGGGGGTTATGTCCGTCCCACTACACGGAAATGACAACATTATATATATGTTTTAAACCATTTCCAGAAGAAAAATGTCGATTCGATTTCGATTCGATTACTCGATCTTGCTGCCTAAAACAATTTTACAGGCATACCATCTTAGAACAAAAATTCAGATATAGTATTTTTTTAGTTTGTTTTTAAACCTTAAAAAAAAACTCAAACTCTATTTGTTTATAGTATAAAATTTTTAATGGCTATAATTTTATTATTTTGTTTTTTTCCGATAGTTTTTTTGTGAAATAAGAAAAGATGATATTCTAGTTGTTTCCAATTCAATACAATTTGACTTTCTTGAAAATTTTAATATGAGACTCTATATCTGTTTACCTATAATTAAAACTGTATACGTTATATTCGGAGACCCTTTGTAACCAATGATTAATTTTCGAATTCGATTGTTTTTTCTATTGAAATCACAATTTTGTTATGTTTTTGACTTTTTGTTTTCTTTTCTTGTTTTCAATGAATTTCAAAAATCGTACGCTGTAAGAAATGGGCTTTATGACCCACCCAAGCGTGTGGGGTTAGGGATTTTTATCCCTAACTACTATTTGGGCCTTATGACCCACTCTGGTGGGTCACAAAGCCCAATTTTTTGATTGGGGCTAAGTTCCCTGGGTCTAATGCCCCTACGCCATTTAATGTTGGGTGTGCATTACACTGACCCCTCCTTAAAATTGTTCGTCCCGAATAATTCCATTTGCAGCCTAGCCACTATATCGATGCAGCCGGTCATAACGAACTACTTTTAACTTGCCTCTTAGTCCTCTTTGGATGCGGTAACGTAAACCACGTCGTTAATCTTCGTGACAACAGTATAAATACCTTCCCAGTTCTGCTGAAGTTTCGGTGACAATCCCTTTTGACGATGAGGATTATAAAGCCACACACGATCTCCTGCTTGGAATCCTGCCGTTGTCGCTTTTGTGTCGTACCGTGTCTTCATCCGGTCGCTGTAGGCTTTCATCCGTTCCCTTGTTCTTTTATGGATGTCAGCGAGTCTCTCCTTGAGGTTGTCCACATACTCGTTTGTGTCCTGTGGCTCCTCTGGGGGGCATCCCAATTAAAGTTCGCTGGGCAGCCGCATGGTTTTCCCGAACAGGATGTCAGATGGTGTTTGTCCTGTCGAGCAATGTCCGCACTTCTATAGGCCATCAGGAATAGCGGTACGTGCCTATCCCAGTCTCTTTGGTAGTCGCCTTCGACCTTGGTGAGGTGCTCTTTCAAAGTCCAGTTGAATCTTTCAACCATCCCATCAGATTGTGAATGAAGCGGTGTGGTTGTCGTCTTCTTAATGCCAAGTTGTCCGCACACTCCTTGGAAGATGTTTGGCTCAAAGTTCCTCCCTTGGTCGGAATGGAGTTCCATAGGCACGCCAAATCTGCTCACCCAGTTAAACACAATCTGGTCGACCACCGTTTTTGCTTCTTGATTTGGGATGGCATACGCCTCAGGCCATTTGCTAAAATAGTCCATTACAACCAGAATGTACTTGTTTCCAGCGTTGGTCTCTGGAAAAGGCCCAGCCACATCTACTGCAATGCTCTCAAAAGGCGATCCAACGTTGTACTGATGCATCTTATCTTGAATCTTCTTACCAGGTCCTTTGGTTGCAGCACACTTGTCACATGTTCGGCACCACTTCTCCACGTCATCTCTAGCATGCCACCAGTAGAACCGATGTCGCACCTTCTCTAGTGTTTTGTTAACCCCCAGGTGGCCTCCAGAAGGTCCGTCGTGCATCTCCCGAAGAACTTCACTGACTTTCGATTGCGGTACGATCAGCTGCATCACATATGATTTACCATCAGCGGACTCCCATCTTGAGGACACCTTCTTGCACATATAGTGAGTCCCACTGTGCCCAATAGGCTTTGAGAACTGGACTCCTGTCTGAAATGTCTCCCCATTCAGGTTTCTCTTCATTTTCTTTCCATGCGAGGATGGGTTCGATATCTGGATGCTCCTGTTGAGCAGTCCTCACTTCCTCATTGCTCCATCCGCATATGGGATCAGCTTTAAGTCGCTGAGCGGTAATAATTTCTTAGTCTTCGTGCCGCCTACAATGCTTGCAATCCACTTTGCAAGGTCTTCGGGATAATGCGTCGGCGATTGAGTGAAGCTTTCCTCTGCGCTGTTGAATCTGGTAGTCATAAGTTTGCAGTCTTTCTATCCACCATGCGACTTGACCATCTGGATTTTTTAAGTTCAACAGCCAGTTCAAAGCACCATGGTCTGTCCGCAGAAGGAATTTCTATCCATAGATGTACTTATGAAAGTGCTTTGTTGCCAAGATAAGAGCTAGCAGTTCCTTTCTGGTCACGCAGTAGTTTCTTTTGGGTTTCGAGAGGACCTTGCTGTAGTATGTTGCCTCTTTCTCTTCGACATCATCCACTTGAGATAGTACCGCTTCGATTCCAAAGTTGCTTGCATCTGCGTCGATGATGATTGTTATGCCAGGTGTTGGATGTGCCAGCACTGGAGCGTTACAGAGGTGGTATTTGAGTTCCTGGAAAGACTTCTCACACTCATTTGACCATTTAAACTGCTTCCCTTTTTCGATGAGCTGATGTAAACTCTTTGCAGCTCCAGCAAAGTTCTTAACAAAACGTCGGTAATATGTGACAAGACCAAGAAAGCTTCGGTGTTGATGTTTATCCTGTGGTGTTGGCCAATTTTTGACGGAGTCAACTTTTTCAGGATCAGTTTTCACTGCTTGGGAAGAGATAATGTGTTACAAATACTTAACTTCGGTTTTGAAAAGTGCACATTTTTCTGTATTCAGTTTAAGGTTAGCCTCTCGAAGTCTCTGAAACACGGCTTTTATGTTCTTGCAAGGTTGGTCAAATGTTTTCCCGTAAACAATAACTTCGTCCAAGTAGACTAGAGAAGCTTTCCACGTCAGTCCATGAAGAACGCACACCATCAAACGCTTGAATGTTGCCGGAGCGCTGCATAGCCCAAACGGCATAACTTTGAACTGCCAGAGCCCATTACCCATAGAAAACGCCATCTTTTCCCGAACATCAGGGTGGATGTCAACTTGCCAATATCCACTCAGTCCAGCGTCGAGAACCACTGGGCTCCCTCCATGGCATCCAGGGTATCACTGATTCTCGGCAGGGGATAGCTGTCCTTCTTAGTCACATCATTCAGCCTTCGGTTGTCCACACAAAAGCGAGTGCTTCCGTCTTTCTTTTTCACTAGCACCACTGGTGACGCCCAAGATCTCTTGCAGTTTTCGATAAGACCGTCCTTCTTCATTGTTGTTATCATTTCCTCAACCTCACCTTGTTTGGCCAGTGGAAGGCGTCTTGCGGGTTGACGAATCGGTCTTGCATCTATTGTGTTGATGCGATGCTGCACCAACTGTGTCCTACCATATTGGCCCTTAGGCGATGCGAAGATATCAGTGTACTCTTGTAGGCGATTTTCAGCTATCCTTGTTTATTGGTGATCAAGGTTAGATGAATTCAGTATTCTAGCTTTGAAGGTTTTGAGCTCCTCCGGAGTTATAGCTTTTCTTGGGGCTTCGTCTGTGATCTTCGTAATTGCTGCAACCGATTTGCAACGTCCAACCACTTCTCCTTTCTTCAACCTTACATCGTACGGTCTGGTGTTTAGTAATCGTACGGGAACCATTTTGTTTTTCGGTGCCACCAGTGTTTTCCCAATGATGACGCTTTGGGAGGAACACTCTGGGCCTGATTCCACCATGAGGCATCGAAGGCTTCCAAACTCACCTTCCAGTTTTGTCCTAACGAACACTTCAGAAGAAGGAGGCAGAAATAGATCTTCCGTGATGACAGTCCTCAGTGTTGACGTTATTTCATTCGAATAGGTCACTGAAATTTCTGGGAGACCTGTATGGTGGTTCTGGGGCCATCGATACAAGAAACCAGCCTCTGCCCCTCGAAGTTGGTTCTTACTCGATTCCCTGATGGGAAACGGATTGATAAGCAACGCTGGTGTTGTTGTTACCTTGATCTGTGTAAAATCTCTTACTTCCACAATGTTGGCTTTATATGGTGGTAGTCGGCATTGACGCTGTAAGTGCCCGGTCTTGTTGTAGTTCCAACATCTTGCAAGTCTTTTCAAGCTCTTTGGCACGAGCTTTCTTCGACTATGGCTTTTCTAAGTCGATGTACTCCATGTGAAGCCTGTTCTGCTGCTTCAATTGTCAATGCGAATACTAAAGTTTCAGAAAGAGTACGTGTTCTAGCAGTTCGCACAGACTTCTGAAGATGTATATCGGAAATGGCACGAACGAAGGACTCAACAGCAAGCTGGTTGATGATTTCTTCTCCAGCATCTGGGTATGCCAGGTGAGCATATCTTTCGACGTCTGCTTGGAGCTGCTGTAGACTTTCACCCCTTTTCTTGACTCTGTTATTAAGTTGGACTCGGAAGACTTCTTTCAAGTGGCTATCTCCAAAGAGTTTATCTATAGCTACCACGAGAGAACTGAAATCGCCCCTCTTACCAGCTGGAACTGTTTGAAGTAATTCATCTGCTGGTCCTCTAAGAGCAAGAGTCAGTGCTATGTAGTTGTCTTCGTCATCTCAGCCATTTATTGTCGCGGCTGCCTCAAATTGTCTCTTGTAGACTGGCCAATAAGACTGTCCATCAAATGTTGGCGGTTTCATCTCCTTTTTCTTTGCAAAACCTCCAGCAGATTCTCCAATTTTGATTTTCCGGATCTGGTCTAGTTCCTTGGTATGAACAGAGAATTGTTTATCACATTGGCTTTCTACGATTTCGAAACGATTCTCTCTCAACAGAAAGCTGTTTACCATTCCTTCAACGCGTTCGTCAAGGGCACATGCATTTTTCTCAATGTTACCCAATTTGCCTTCTAGAATGTTTTTTTCTGACCTTCCAAAACATTCTGTTGCGCCTCAAGTCTTTAGAGAATATTCTGATGTTCTTTCTTTTGTTCGTTTCGTTGTGCTTCCAGTTGTTCCAGAACATTCTGCTGTTCCTTCTTTTGCTCATTTCGTTGGTTAATCAGCTTCTTTTGTTCGTTTCGTTGTGCTTCAAGTTGTTCCAGAACATTGTGTTGTTCCTTCTTTTGCTCATTTCGTTGCTCTTCCAGCTTCTTTTGTTGTACTTCGAGTCGTTCGAGAACATTCTGCTGTTCCTTCTTTTGCTCGTTTCGCTGTTCTAATAACATTTTCATCATACTAGAAAAACTTACACTTTCACTTACTTCCTCTTCCTCCACTTCTGTTTAAAAAAAAAAAAGTGTTTTCGTCTTTCCCTTGCTGTTGCAAATAGTTGCGCAAGCGCAGGACGAGCTCATTTTTCGATCCCGCTCTAGAAAGATTTCGCTTACCTAACTCACTTTTAAGCTTACTTAAGTCTGGCTTCTCTTCATTGGAATAAATCTTTCGACGATTTCCGTAAAGAGGGGCGCTCTAATGACAATGTTACAATGTTATAATAAATAGATAAAAGAAAACTGCACACCGAATCAAAAGATTACTTTGATGAATGGCAAAAGGAAATAGCAGCAAGAAAGAAACTTGAATCCTTAATTCAAAGTCTTCAGAAGCAAGTTAAAAGACTCGAAGACAAGGTGTCCCTATTTGACATGGAACACAAGTCTATGGTTCAGACAAGTCAACAAGATACTTTTACTGTGTATCAAACTGACGAAGAAGAACTTTTATTTAAAACTGAAAGAAAAAGAAATAAGCGCATTGCTAAAAAAACGAAAAGCGGAAGGTAGCCCTGAATTACACACAAAGAATCAGCTGAAATAAAAAAGACTTGGGTACTACAAAGAATAATGCAAATAATGTTCTAACCAATGCTAAACCGAAGTCTTTGTCTAAAGGCAACAGAAAAACTGTACCACCTCCAATTATGATCATAGGATTCCCAATTTTTGGAGATCTTAAGAAAATTATTGAGAAGTGCAAATATACATCGTATAACAAAGACAATTGGAAAGTCAATGTCGAGGAAGATGATGACTATGGACTGGTCACTGAGGAACTAAGCAAACATAAAATCCAGTGGCACACGTATGAAAACAAATCCACAAGACCAATAAAAGTAGTAGCCAGAGGCCTACATTCCTCTTGTTCTACAAAAGAATTAGTAGAAGACCATGTTCAAGCAGGCTTCCAAGCCCTTGATGCAGTCAATCTTTCTTTAAGAATGAGACTACTAAGAGCTCTGCTGGGGAACCAATAATAAGAAAGAGATCCCTGCCTTTATTTACGCTATTTTTCGACAGCAAACAAAGTCTTGAAAATGTCTATAGTATTCGATCAATCTTGGGCATAAAAATCAAAATTGAACCACTGCGAAAATCAAAAATTATTCCGCAATGTAAACGATGCCAAGCATTTGGCCACACCCAAACATATTGCAACCGGGAGTTTGCTTGTGTTAAGTGTGAAGGAAAAAACGCTACTAAAAACTATCCATCAAGCAAAGAACAGAAAGCAAAATGTGTAAACTGTCAAGGTAATCACCCTGCAAGCTATAGAGGCTGTCCAGTTGCTAAAAAATTACAAAAATCCACAAGCAAAATCACATCCGGTGAACTAAAGCCTAGCAACTCAGCAAACACAAAAAGAACTCCTGAAGCTGAAGATAAAGGTAAGAAAGAACTTCCTAAGGAAGCTGTTAAAAGCAAAAACGATGAAAATAAATCCTATTCAGAGATTGTTAAAAACGTGCGGAAGAATGAAGAAACTTCCATTAAAGAAATTCTTGAACTTATTCTTAAAAGAATTGATAATCAGGATTTGAACATCAAGCGGCTAAGTGAAGAAGTCGCTTTTAAAAAACAATGATGGACAGAACACTTAAAATTGGAACATGGAATGCAAACAGTCTTTTATACCATTTATCAGAATTAAAAATCTTCTTAGACATCGAACACATAGATATTTGTCTGGTGTCCGAAACTCATTTCTCAAGTGGACTGGTTCTTGATGATTTAATATCAAACTATATATGCTACCACGCTCCTCATCCAACTGATAAGGCTAGAGATGGATCGGCAATCCTGATAAAATGGAGCTTAAAACACCATGAAGAAGCTGTGTGTATAAACGAGAATATGCAAGTAACAATAATTAGTATTGGTATGAAAAAGAAAGACTTCAAGTTGGCATCAATATACTGCCCGCCAAGGCGTTCCACGACTAAAGATGATTATACAGAACTGCTAAATAAATCTACTAGGACATAACTTCCTTGTTGGCGGTGACTTCAATGCTAAGCACACCCATTTGGGATCCAGACTTATAACATCAAAAGACAGAAGGCTTTACAAACATGCCTCAAATACAATTACGAGTTTTATTCTTCCAGATCACCAACTTACTGGCCATCGGATACTAGTAAAATACCAGACCTTGCTGACTTTTTCATAGTTAAAGGCATCAAACGAAACCATATGAGAGTCGAAGGTAATTATGACTTATCATCAGATCATACACCGGTGATTTTATCACTTAATGAATCAGAGATATGGGAAAAAAGTTATCCTAAGCTTGTAAATAATAAAAAAAAAACTGGAGTGAGTTCAGAGAAAAGCTTGAAAGCTATATAAATCTCAGATCCCCTTCGGAAACAAAAGAGCAAATCGACCTTTAAGTAGAACAATTCATTGCCGATGTTCAACAAGCTGCAGAAGAAAGTACACCAACTTACTCGAGTAGGAAGCAAACTGAAGCAAAATACCCTGTTGAGATAAGAGAGTTGATATTGGAGAAAAGAAGTGCTCGAAGAAAATGGCGAAATACTAGATTTCCAGAGGACAAAACAGCGTCTAAGCAACGAACTGAAAAAACAAATCTACGAATTCAAAAATTATTTATTAAGTAGATTTCTGAAAAATATAACGACTGATGCTTCAACCGATTATTCGCTCTGGAAAGCAGCTAATCGCCTGAAAAGTTACAAGACCCGCCAATAAAATCTCTAGATTGGACTTGGATCGGAAATCTGAAAGAAAAAGCTAACCTGTTTGCAGAACATCTTGCGAATGTTTTAAAGCTATTCTCAGCAAATGCATCTGAAAACAGCTTACAGTTTATTGATAAAGTAGATGAAGTTGACATACCAATTGTCACACTCAAAGAAATAAAAAGTATGTGTCGAAATCAACTATCGAACAAAAAATCACCTGGGTACGATCTAATAACTGCTCAGGTTATGAAAGAACTGCCATCAAAAGCCTTCATAAAACTCCAATTCATGATGAATGGATAGAAAGACCCAATATGTCCCACATCATTGGAAAATTGCTGAAGTAATTTTTATACTAAAGCAAGGTAAGCCACCAACAGAAGTGACGTCTTACAGACCAATATCGCTAATACCAATAATGGCAAAAGTCATTGAAAAATTGTTAGTGAAAAGACTAAGCAAAGTCATAGAAGAAAGAAATCTAATACCAAATCATTAGTTTGGACTTAGAAATAAACATTCCACGATAGACCAAGTTCATAGAATAACGGATGTAGTTGAAAAAGCATTAAAAGAAAAACAAGTATGTTCGGCTATAGTTTTAGATGTTGCCCAAGCATTCGACAGGGTATGGCATGAGGGGCTAGAGTACAAACTGCAACTACCGTCTCTTCAGAGTACGGTATGATCAAGAATATTAAAAACTAAGTAAAATACAAGCCGGTGTTCCACAAGGAAACGTCCTAGGAACTTTCCCTGTATTTGCCATATACAATGGATATTCCAGTGGATAACAACACCATTATGGCTACATTTGCAGATGATACTGCAATTTTGACATCCAGTAAGTGCGTCGTCAAAGCTGCTGAGAAATTGCAAAATGCCGTCGACACCGTTAGTGATTGGACCAAAAAATGGCGTGTCAGTGTGGAGGCCATACCAACACTTCTACATTTTGGTTCTAGATCCATTGTTTTACCGACCGCGCTGTATGGATTGGTGCATTGTCGTGCTGGAATAACCCTGGCATAGGTCCGAAAAAGTGAAAAATTTGCGGGAAGGCCTTTACAGTACACCTTTGTACACATTGCTATTCATTCGCGACGTAAGGAATTTTAGCTCAAAAGTTCTGTCCCATGCACTTAGCCGACAATTGATCATACTACATAAAATTACCTATTATAATCGTTTGTACTTGATTTGTACTTAGGGATTGCAAATTGCAATCCCGAAAGGTTTTTTCAATCCCGGGATTTCGGGATTCAGTTATGTCAATCCCGGGATCCCGGGACTAGTCCCGGGATTGGCTAAATATTTTAGACAGTTAAAAAAATTACTTGGTTGATGGCTAATTTATATTTAAATCTATTTTTTGTTGTAGTTCGATGACAAATAGGTGTGAAAACCTTTTGCTTCTACTCTCTAATGATTTTAACTCTTTTGTGCAGAGCTTGCATTGGGTTTTTGTAGTTATTAAATTAGCTTCAAACTGTTTTTTCTCTCGTCATTTTATGAGGACTTCTTATAATTAAGAAACGTAAAACATTATGAAGGAAATGCACATAAACTAAGTGGTTTTTTGTTTTCAAATTAAGTTTAGATGTAGCATGTAGGCCGTCCGTGAACACAGTGATATTAGCACTCAAAAATACAGAAGGAAACACAATGTACAAAGGGTTTAGAAAACGAGAAAGGATACCCAAAAACTAGTTTAATTTTTTTTTTCTTTTAAGAATAGTCAAATAGATCAAAAGCAATGAAAAGAATGGAAGTCTCGAAAAACATACGACGAAACATACGAACTAGTTTGAAAGTTCTCACAACACAATTTAGTTTTCAATCATTTTTAAGCCTAGTAGATACTCAAAATATGTTTTTGCAATTAGGATGTTTTAGCCTTTTATAAATCGGAAATCTGCTCTCACAAATGAAAACTTTCACAATTTCTTTTTTAATTCACAAAGCTATTTTTATGCAATATGGTAGCTTTTTGCAATAAAAAGAAATTACAATTATCACAAAATAAAGTTTTGAAAAAAAATGCTAAATCTCCCTTGGTGCACTTTAACCCTAGATCTCCACAGAAAAGCTAATGTTGAGTCTAAATATATATATTTTATTGTAGCTGAATAATTTATACATTTTCTTTTCATTAAACCTATATTGCACAATTTACAGAGATTTGGTATAAGCTACCTTACTACTGAAGTATTTATAACAATGGTTTTGTAATATTATAATAGTTGAATTTATTGATAGAAGGTAAAGCAGGTAAAGCTACAAGAAAAACCTTCATTGAATATTTGAGATGGAGAGAAGGGGAGGAAATATCTGAGAATCACCTCAGCCAAAATATAGACTTCTTACAATCTGTTTTTAAAGTATATACAAACATTGTATAGCAAATAAGAAATAAATAACAAAATAATGAACAAACAAATGAATAAATAAATTAATAATTACACAAGTAAATATATACATGTATATACGTTAACAACAACAATTAGATGAATTGGCAAATAAATAGATAAATAAGTAAATAAATAAGTAAATAATTAAGTGAATAAATAAATAAATAAGTAAATAAATAAATAATTGAATAAGTAAATAAATAAATAAATAAATAAATAAATAAATAAATAAATAAATAAATAAATAAATAAATAAATGAATAAATAAATAAATAATTGAATAAATAAATAAATAAATAAGTAAGCAAATAGATGAATAAATAAAAATAATAACAAATTTGTGAATAAACAATACAGCAGTTAAATAAATAGTTTTACAAACAGTTATATCACAGGAAGAGAAGAAATAATTCTTTTTAAGGATGTGTATTGCAATTTTTATAAAGTCAGATTTGAAATGAGGTGGTTATCAGATGAGCTACAGGATATCTCATATCTGATACGAAGTTTTTCGATTCTAGATGGAATTTTTTCAATACTAGTGATTTTATGTAAATCCTCTGTCGAGTAATGCCATGGCAAATTAAGCATCATTTTCAAAATTTTATTTTGCATAGTTTGAAGTCTAAGCAGATGACTTTTTGCACATTTTCCCCACACAGGTGAGCCGTATAACATGATGCTTTGAAAAATTGCCTTGTATAAAATTAGCTTATTTTCTTTACTGAGGTTGGACTTTCTATTGATAAACGTATAAAGCATTTTTATCGTTACATTGACTTTATTTATTGTTTGTTGGATATGTAAACCGAAAGTTAGGGTTTTGTCAAGATGAACTCCTAAGTATTTGACACTGGATTTCCATTCTGTTTCCAATCCATTAACTATTAATCTTCCACTAGGTAAATAACAAGCGGTTCTTTTTCTTGTGAGAAAGACAGCTTGGGTTTTACTAGCATTAACTTTGATCTTCCATTTATGGAAGTAGCTTCGTACGTCATTCAGGCAGATTGCAAGTTGGTTTCGATAACTAAACCATTTGAATCCGCTGAATAAATACATGTATCATCTGCGAATATGGCAGTTTCGCAGTTCCTAAGTTTCGGAAAGTCAGATGTATAAATGTTGTATAAAAAGGGACCCAAAACAGATCCTTGGGGGACACCTGCAATAATTTCCTTAGTTTCGGAACATACACCATTAACAAAAACCCTAAATGTACGCCCAGTTAAAAAAGAGAAAATTATTTTAACAATCAGGGGGGGAAAGTTCAAAATTTTTAATTTGTGAATCAGTCCATTGTGCCAAACTGAGTCAAACGCCTTTTCCACATCAAGTAGGACTAATCCTGTGCTTTTACCTACTGCAAAGTTATTTTTAATATCTTTTGTTATCCTATGAATCTGATGGATAGTACTGTGGTTGGGTCTAAATCCAAATTGCTCTACCGGTAAGATGTTGTGCAAAATCAAGTGATTTTGGATCCTGTTTTTAACTAGTTTTTCCAAGCATTTGCTCACTGAGCTTAGTAAGCTTATTGGCCTGTAGTTACTCGGCGAAGATGCATCTTTCCCAGGCTGTGGTATAGGAATAATTTTTCCTTTTTTCCATTCCTTAGGAAAATAGCCTAAATTAAGGCATCCATTAAATATATTGAGAAGAAACTTAATGCCCATTTTGGGTAGTTTCTTCAGATATAAGTTTAATAACCTGTCGGGTCCGGGTGACTTTAATATTTTTAGTCCTGATAATATGCACTCAAGATCAACCAGAGTTAGCACGCTTTCTGGTATGTCTACGATATGAGACCTAATAGATTCACAGGACTGTTCAACGGCAACTTCAAGTTCATTGCTTCCCCCCATGCTACTGCTAACTAAATGGATTGAAGAGAATTCCCTAGCCAATGCATCAGCTTTTTCAGAGTTTGATAGTAATACTGAACTTCCTATTTTAAAGGCAGGAAGAACACTCTTTTTCTTTTTAATAACCTTCGTAATATTCCAAAACGGTTTGCTTGCTTTATCCAACCTACTGAGTTTGTTGTTCCAAATTTTATTTATATGTTCCGTTAGTAAAGCTTTGATTCTACTATTAAGGAACTTTGTTTCTAGGAGATATGACTCGTTTCTAGTTCTCGTCCACAAGGATCTGTATTTGTTTCTTATTTTGATGACGTTTATGATGTTAGGAGGAAGTGTGTTGAGTGTTGCATTAGATCGACCTTTTTTTGGAACAGATTGATCAACGCTTTGGAGCATAATATTTGTTAAGCTTTGTACTGCTACATCTATTTCCACGCAAGTCGTTGCGGTGGGGACAAGTTCAGGTAATTGTTCTAATTCGGTGCGAATGCTTCTCTTATATTTTTTCCAATTAGCGTTTTTGTAATCATAAATATAATTATTATTTTGAACAACTGACCTATGGACACTACATACGACTGGAAGATGATTGGAGCTAAGTTCATTTATAACCATAGGTTGGCTTACAAGCTCAGGCAGGAGGAATACATGTAGGATGAGGTGGGTATAAGATACTAAAAGGATGCCTAGTGTTCAAATCAGATAGAATATTACCCCAAGCATTCGCTCTAATGCAACCCCAACTTCTATGTCGGCTATTAAAATCTCCCCCAATCAGAAAAAAATCGTTAGATCTAACCAACTTCAACAAATCATTTTTCAATTCGCATCTTTTACTTGGTGAAGAATTACCACCTGGAAAATAGATTGAAATTATTTTTATTGAACGGCCATTTTCAAATGGTATTTCAATGCCAATATTTTCAATCAGTATCGTATTTACAATTGGAAGTACTTTGTGCTTAATTGATCGTTTAACAACCACGGCTACACCTCCTCCTCTTCTCTCTTCTCTATCTAAACGATAACATTTATAATCTTTATTTGATATGTTAATGTTTTTATTTAGCCATGTTTCGTTTACAAGGCTTACATCGATATTGTGCTTTGATAGAAAAGCGAAAAATTCTAAACATTTAAATCGAATGCCTCTAGCATTCCAACAGTTAATTTTCAAGCTACCATTCATATTTATTTACCTGAGTATAGATACTTAATTGCTAATTGTGCAATACAATTGAATTGATCTGCTTTAGAATGACAATGACTCAGAAGTGTGATCATCTCTGCTGTTAGAGAATTAATTTCTTCCATTGAAAAGAGAACGCCAGTTGTGTTGGTGTTCGTTTGTTGACGATCAGAACCGGTTTTAGTGGGAGCTATTGGTTGTCTTTGCTGCTGCAGTTGCGGCCGAAGTTTTGTGTGGTTTAAGTGCAGGGAAATCATTATTGCTTGCTTTAAATGAGTAAGGTTGTTGTTGTTGAATGATTTGCCTAGTCATCACTTGATTAGAACGACTTTTGTTTTGTGAAGAAAGTCTTTCTCGCATATCCAAAAAACTTTTTCTGCTTATGCATGCGGGGTCGTTGGCCTTATGCGTTTCGTTGCAATTTGCACATTTAGTGTTCACAGACTTGCAATCGTTCGTTCCATGATTTTCTGAACAGTTAGCACAGTGAGTTTTAATGTGGCAATTTTTTTCGCCGTGCCCATACATTTGGCAATTATAACATTGGGTTACTTTGTTTCTTGGTCGTCTAGCAAAGTCCCATTTCACTTGGGTTTTAAATATTGAGCGTATATTACGCTTTAGTTCATTTAGTTTGACTGAACCGATTTCAAGACAAATCAAATAAAATATGTCAATGAACTGATCATACTGTTTTTTAATGATTTTAACATTTTGGCATTTAAACCCAATTGAAATTAATTCTTTTTTTAGTTCATCAGTGTTAACTTCATGTAAACCGTATAACATCACTTTAAATGATCTCATAGTTGGGAGATCGTGGGTATAAAACTGCCAATTATTTGTTTTTAACGCTTCACGAAGAGATTCTCGTGTTTCAAGACTTTCACAGTCAACTTTAATGCCAATTGACATTTTTTTAATGCTATAATTTGACAGTTTTAGCATACTAAACAATTTATGCACATCTTCACTTGTTCTTTGGAGAACGCACACCGATGGAATTTTCGATTGTTTATTTGACACTGTTGGGGTTGAATCTACAATCTCATCACATTCTATGTCACTATTGTCTGAATCAGGTAATGATTGAAGAGGTATAAATTTATTGTTTCTGTTTGGTTCCTAAGAACTCATTTTGATGGTTTTAACGTGTGAAGACAAAGTGTCTTCAGCACAAGGTGAACGATTTCGTTTACCGATTTTGTTTTTGTTTTGATCGTACCGCAGGGAATATTAAACACGTCTTGCGCATGCGAATCACCGATTGGTACTGATAATGTTGAGTCGATTTTTGAAAGAACTGCAAACTTTCACTTATTTTTTAATTAATCTTTTCATTTTGAATACTTCACCCTATACTGATTGTGTGTTTCTCTTTTCCTTTAAATATTATTTTCATTTTGAATATTTTAATACTGTCTTCATGTGTTCTATTCATAATGTATTGACATCATTACTATTACTTCTCTTATTATTATTTACTTGAGAATATTATTACGATATAAAGAGCTATACACATACACACAGGAACGACAAACTTTTTAAATTTGTTTTGGAATACACCCAAAGAATGTATTGACAGTAAAAAACATTGTTTTAAGGTTCCCGTTTTCGTTCCTGTTTTGTTCCTATGGGATTATAGGGATGAAATCTTTGCTTAATTACTGAGGAATTATGTGGCATCCCAGTGCTGAAAGAATTCTTGAAATCAGTCTAGTAGTCTCTAAGTTTCCATTCCCAACTCCCTATCTGTGAGAATTTTCCGTTCCCATGGAAATATGTGAATAAATTATAAGTCTATGTCACTGAGAAATAATGTTACATCCTAGAGTTGAAAGAATTTTTGAAATCGGTCAAGTAACTTTAAAATTCCCGTTCTCGTTCTTGTTTCTGTTCCCGTGGGACTATAGAGATGAAGTCTATTATAAGTTACTGAGGGATTATGTGGCATCCCAGATCTGAAAGAATTTTAGAAATCTGTCTAGTAGCTCCTAAGTTTCCGTTCCCAACCTTGTTCCTGTGGGATCTTCCGTTCCCATGGAAATATGTGAATGAAATGTAAATCTATGTCACTGAGAGATATTGTAACATCGTAGAGTTGAAAGAATTTTTGAAATCGGTCTAATAACTTTAAGGTTCTTTTGAATTTTAGATGAAACATTTCGGAGGGAACATGTACTATATAACATCCTACTAATATTATAAACGTGAAAGTTTGTATGTGTGGATGTATGTTTGCTACTCTTTCACGCAAAAACTACTCAATGGATTTTACTTAAACTTTCCAAAAATATAGCTTGTACATCAGAATAACACATAGGCTACAATTTATCCCTAAATTCCCACGGGAACGGGAACGTATACAGGAACTTAGAAACTACAACACCGATTTCAAAAATTTTTCCACTGTTAGAATGCTTCATTATCCCCGAGTAACATAAAAACTAATTCATCCCCATATTCCTACGGTTCCCTATATTCCCACGGGAGCAGGAACGTATACGTGAACTTTGACACTACAGCACCGATTTCAAAAATTCTTTCACCCTTAGAATGCTACACTATCCCCGAGTAACATAACAACTAATTCATCCCCATATTCCTACGGCTCCCTATATACAACACCGATTTCAAAAATTCTTCCACCGTTAGAATGCTACACTATCCCTGTGTAACATTAACTTTAATTCATCCACATATTCCTACGGGAACGGGAGTCCTTACTAATATAATAAGTGTGAAAGGAGCTCTATCTGTCCGTCGTTCTATGTTGCCATCTCCCGCCCAAACTAATAAACCGATTTAAATGAAATTTTAAACAAAGATTGTTCAGAACCTGAGGAAAGACATAGACTATATATTTTTTCACTATATTCGCAGACTAACGGGAACTTTGACACAACAGCACCGATTTCAAAAATTCTTCCACGGTTGGAATGCACCATGATCCCGTAACATTAATTTTAACTTATCCACATATTCCCACGAAAACGGTCACCATATTCCCACGGGAACGGGAGTCTTTACTAATATTGAAAATGCGAATGTAGCTATGTCGGTATGTTTTTCGTATGTCTCCCGTTCAAACTGCTTAACAGATTTTATAGCTACAGAGATGGTCTAGAACATGCGGAAGGATAAAGGCTATATATCTATCCTTATATTCCCACGGGAACGGAAATGGGAATTCAAAAACTACGGTCTCAAAAGCATTTTTAACAGGGCTACAAGGTGTTGAAATAGGGGTTGAATGTTTTTTTGGAAATACCGCCATTTTTAAGGCTAGAAGTTTTATTTCCTAAAAAGTTAAAAATGCTGCTGAAAGTCACTATTCCACGCGGACGAAGTCGCGGGCACAGCTAGTGTACTATATTTTATCCGCATATTCCCACGGGAACAGAAGGATGGGAACCTTAAAAATACAGACCTCAACAACGCCGTGAATGTCGAGGGATAAGGGGTATATGAGTATGTTTTAAGCAGCCCAGGGTGTTGAGCGAAGATCTCCGCTGACTCATTAACTTGCTGATATTTGGACTATGCATGCTTAGTCTGACACGATAAGTCAGCTTTTTTTTTGTTTTTTTTTTTTTTATAGAACAGCGTTTTGTTTATAACAAAAGCTAACGCATTGCATTGATGTCGTCTATTTTGCACGCTGGACGCTGCTCTATTTTTATTTGAGTCAATGAAACGATAGTCAATGCCCAATGTCGGTTTTTTTTTTACTGCTTACTTTTCCTTTTCTGATTTTAAGCATTCCGTTTACATTTTATGTCTGTAGCATGATAAAAATGCTTTAGACGGGGTCGTCTCCTTGTCCTTCGAAATTGGTCAAATAGTTATATAAGGTTGCTTTCCCAATCACGTTCGCGTATGATCCTTAATTCGAAAGAATTTTTGAAATCGGTCGAGAAGTTTTGAGGTTCATGTTTTCGTTCCCGTAGAAATATAGGGATGAATTATAATCTTAGTTACTGAAGGATAATGTATCATCCCAATTCTGAAAGATTTTGTGAAATCTTTCCAATAGTATCTAGGTTTCCGATTCCAATCCTGTTCCCGGATAAAAAAAAATATATTGCTGAGCCTTCTGGCGTTGCCCGGGTCCCGTGGGAATATGAGGATGAAATAATTTATGTAAGTGTGAGATATTGATAATGTACCATCTTATAGTTGAAAACATTTTTGAAATCGGTCATGCGGTTTTTAGGTTCCCGTTCTAGTTCCTGTTTCTGTATATATGGTATATATGGATGAAATATAGTTTATGTTACTGAGGGATAATGTAGCATCCAAGAGCAGAAAGAATTTTTAAAATCTGTCCAGTAGTTTCGTAGTTTGCATTCCCAATCCCGTTCCCGTGGGAATATGGGGATGAATTAAAGTTTATTATTACTCGGTGATAGTGTAGCATTCTAACTGTGAAAGAATTTTTGAAATCGGTTCAGTAGTTTTTAGGTTCCCGTTTACATTCCCGTTCCCATAGGAATATAGGGATAAAAAGATATCCTAAGTCCGTCTCCTGGTCCTAAGCTACCTCCCCACCAATTTTCAGACAAATCCGTTCAGCCGTTCTTGAGTTATAAATAGTGTAACTAACACGACTTTCTTTTATATATATATAGACATATAGATTAAGTATTCATTACACATATCGAGTTTTCATTGTTTTTAAGATGTATTATGCTATTCGGGGCGGAGACAAATCCAACGAATCAATAACCATGAACATTGGTTTAGCAGATCTCGAGTTATAAGTGTTGTAACAAACCCGTCTTTGTTTTATATATATTAAGAAGATATAGATATACTTATCAAAAATATGGTTGGCAGATAGCCGACAATTATTGTATATATATTGTACAAATATATAAAGACACTAGCGACCCGCCCCGGCTTCACACGGGTACAACGCTGATTTTATTTTGAGTTACTAATTCATGGGTAAATAAAGAAAATTCTGACATGAATTACGATCCTTTTTTTTACATTTGAGTAACATGTGTTGGTGCTTCTTGAGTCGATTCTCACTTCAAATCGAGAAGCGTCTGTCACTCCTCAGAATCATGAGAAGCGATCTTTTTGCACCAATGGAACGGTTTAAGAATGCTTCTGGACGCTCCTGAATATATATAGTATATTGCGAATGAATTGTTTGGATTTTGGATGATCACCCGTAAGAAGATAGTGAAGTGGTTCAGGTGGTGGGAGAATTTCTTCTAATTTTACTTTTCCTTGTAAGCAACACATGCCGTTCGATTCGTCCTTGAATTTCAATGCCAAGCAATGTTCACACACTACTGACATAGTACCTATTGATACTATACGATCGTCCTTGTAAGAAATCGAAGGATCGTAATTCATGGCAGAATTTTCTTTATTTACCTATGAATTAGTAACTCGTGCTAATGATTCTCTGTCCCTCTGAACGATATGCCTACCTCGATCTAGGCTGCGGCGAATCTCACGCTCTACTGAAGATTCTCTCTCTCTGTCAGCTCTGTATCTATCCCGAGCCTGTCTGAGGCGAGCCTAACGTTCCGTTGACGATTCTTCATCTCTTGCTGAACATATACTCTTTTGCCATTCACTGTGCTACGACCTATGTTCGAACGAAGACGTTTTCCAGACATGACTTTAAAATTTCTTTACAAAATTTTCTCAGTTCTATATGAATGATTACCTATGCACAAATTGCCATATTATTAGTATGTGCCGCAGTAAAAAATATCTGAATATTTACCATTCAGTTGGCATTCACTATACTACGACCTATGTTCGAACGATGACGTCTTCCAGACTTGAACAAAATTTTCTCAGTTCTATTTATGTATGATTAGGATTACCTATGCACGAATTGCCATATTATTAGTATGAGCCGCAGTAAAAATTATCTGAATACTTACCATTCAGAAACAAAAACAAAAGATACGAATTCTTTTCAACATAAACTACGATGCTTTAAAAAATAGTTTGTTATTCGTGCGAGTTTCAAATTATAAAATTGAAGTAAAAGTAAAAGTAAATATTTTTTTTTATATTAAAAAAATAATATGTTTGTTATGACATCGCATTACAAAACTTTGAATTTCTTGGCTTTTCTCTGCTATAATATGCATGTTTTATACATATAAACCTTCCTCTTGAATCACTCTATTCATTAAAAAGAAACGGCATCAAAATCCGTTGCGTTGTTTTAAAAATCTAAGCATACATAGGGACAAAGGGACAGAGAAAGCGACTTTATTTTATACTATGTTAAGATAAGATTAAGATGTATTCTAAACGAAATTATTTGTACATTCCAAATATATATTTGTCACAATTGTCAGAGGTCAATTTCTCCCACAATTAATTATTAAAAATAAAAAAATAATTGGCATATTTAAATCGTCTGGCTAAACGACGAATTGCGAGCAGTGCCGAAAAGTATGCAATTGCAAACGTCAGCAAACGGAACGGAAGCAATTGAACCGACTGCATGCGACTCAAATATTTAAATATACCAATTATTTTTTTAATTTTAATAATTAATTGTGGGAGAAATTGACCTCTGACAATTGTGACAAATATATATTTGGAATGTACAAATAATTTCCTTTAGAATACATGTCTTTATATACATATTTGTACAATATACATATGTACAATAATTGTCGGCTATCTGCCAACCATATTTTTGATTAGTTTATTACAAATAAATGAA
Organism: Melanostoma scalare; assembly: GCA_949752695.1. Taxonomy (NCBI): domain Eukaryota; kingdom Metazoa; phylum Arthropoda; class Insecta; order Diptera; family Syrphidae; genus Melanostoma; species Melanostoma scalare. The sequence continues at coordinate 94,125,985 of OX456986.1, forward strand.
AGGTTTACAAACTATTTTAATTATTTGTATTTTGTATTTGTGTTTATTCAATTACATAATTTAACTCAGTAAGATACAATATCTTATAAACTAGAGTAAATTTCAGTACAAGGTCAGTGGCGGATTAAGGCTTATTGCCGCCCTAGGCCCTGTCTGATACGCCGCCCTTTTTGATCAACAAAATTCTATATATTTTGAATCACAATTGTTATTAAAATATAGGTTTTATTTTCTACACGACTCATAATGCGAATCATTAGAGAGTGCTCTATTTTTATTCAAATATAATTAGTAAATAATACAAAAAAGTGTTTATTAAACTCGAGCTAGCATAACAAATAAAAGTAACTATTTTTTTCAAATTATAATGTATTACCTAGCTTGTAAATCTCTTCTTCCTGACTTTTGTCCGAGTAAAAGCATAAACTATGTCACTATTATCAATTTATTGAACTAGTTGAGCTTGAGTAGACAATAATGCAAAAGCATTAAGTCTTATCTTAGCCCATACTTGCGCGTAAAAAATATTTAACCCTTTTCAAGGTAGAAAAAGATCTTTCTCCTGAATAATTGGCGGGAATACTCAAAAAAATACGCAGAGCAATGTCTACCTTCAAATAAACAATCTCGAAGATTTTGAGAATGCATGCCATTGTATATTTCCTGTGCGTATATTTTTTGTATATTTCTTGTACGCTCCACCTTCCGTATTTGCTAGGGATACGGATACTTTGTAACTAATTTATTCTCAAGATTTTTCAGTTCTATCGTATGTATGTCAGGTAAATTATCAAAAAAACTAAAATTTTCGTAAAGTTTTTGATAAGCACTTTTACGTTCGGCCAAGTATCGGCTTAAAGTATCTTAAATTCGGTAATACACATTGGTGCGAAAGTTTTCGTGACCAGATGAAGGTATTGTTTCATTCACCCGTAACTCATCTGCCTGAATTTTTCTGGTTTTCTTGCGATCTGTATCATAACGATAATTAACTTGAACTCCAGACAGTGGTTTTGCTTTTTCTTCATATTCAGAGTATTGTTTGTCCCTCATATCTTGAAGAAATAATGCCAAAGAACCATAAATTTTTACCACAGATGATAAATTCGCATGAGATTTTTGAAGCTTCTTACTTGCAGCACTGAAACCATCTAAAATAACATTATGAGCCATGACCAAAATTGCCGTTTCTAGATGCTGTAATTTTCGCTGCAATCATGTAGCTTCAGAACGCGTATTTCTTATGGAAACGCCTACCGGTCATAGACAAAAAGCAAGAAACTAAGTAACCAACTTTGAGACTTCTACTTTTTAAACTGCACTCGTAAAACTGAAATAATTACTGCGACTCGCTGTCGAAAAAAACATTATTTTGTAAAACCTTAAATTGCGATATTTTTGAATCGCGTTGTTCGATATTGATTTCTAATGCACAATCGATATCTCAATCGGTTGATTCGTTCTTGAGATATCGTGCGACAAAACTATTGCTTACACACACACACACACACACACACACACACACACACACACGGCGGGACATCACGCTGAAACTACTCAGAAAAGCTCCCTAAAACCTCAAAATTTGAAAATCCGACAAGAACTCGATTTTTGAAATTTTTAATATGTACATTATGTAAGAGTAATCTCACCAAATATACAAAAGTGAAAAAATATTTAGTTATTCGCAAGGAAGCTTATCAATTTGATTGTTTCTTTTTTATAACTTTATTTGATAAAACTAGACTATAATTGATTCCATCAAAATATTAATAATGCACCCTCAAATTGAAAAGTCAATGAAAAAATAAAAGTCCATAGAAAATTTGTAATGAATTTAAAAAAAAAAAAACAGAGCCAATTTAAAAATAAATTTTTGGTATATTTCTACGGCTCTTAAATTTTAACGTTCTGAAAATTTTAAGAACAACATCACCCTTTTCATCATCATCATCATCAACACCACCCACAACTTCACCATCAAAAATGTGTTTTTAGGATAAAAATTCTTTTAGCATTTTCTGAAATAAGCTCGGGCTACTTATTATTTTTATAGATCGTGGTAGGGAATTCCATAAACGAATAGAATACGGATAAAACTGACGTTCGGACACCAAAAAAGAACAACGTACTGGAACAAGGTTGCAAGATCTTTCTGATTGTGAAAAAGTAAGCTTGTTAAACAAATATTCAGGTTGATGAGATTGCATTATATTGTGAAGCAAGGTTTATGTTCTGAGTTTAAATAAGTTATCAAGAGAAATGCCATGTATTGATTTTGAATAATTTGAAATGTGATCATATTTTTTTAACCCATATATATATCGAGCAATACTGTTGTAAGCAACATTAAGCTTTCTCTTGTGTTCTGAGTCACAATTACTAAAGATTTCACAACAGAGGAGCATAAGAGGAACCAATAATGTTCTAGCCAATATTAGACGTGTTGCTAAAGGAGTAATATGGAAGGTTGTCCAAAGCATTCGAAGTCCACCATAAATTCTTCTAAGCATTGATCGTATATGGTTATTCCAACTGAGTGTTTTATTAAACGTCAGCCCAAGGTTTTTAGCAGAATCAACGAACTCAATAACTGTGTTATTCAAATATGTATATCGGTGGAAAATAGGAGGTATCAGTTAAAGTTCGGGATATGACCAAGCATTTCGATTTGTTTGGATTCAAGTAAAGATCATTTAGGCGCGACCAGATGACGATTTGTTCCAAATCCTCACTGACTTCACAAATACTATTTTCAAGCATTCCTAAAGCAAAGCTGTACCATAATTGAACGTAGTCTGCGTACATATGCACTGAACTATTCTGCGGATATGATGGAAGATCATTAATGTAAAGTGAAAATAGTAAATGCCCTAAAATTGACCTTGGGGAAGAAAAGAAGACAAAGAATTGTTCACAAGAACAGCTTGGGACCTTTCAGTTAATTAGGAATGGATTAGTTTTGATGATGTTAGAGAGAAGTTGAACTGACTTTTAAGTTTATTGCACAGTATTTCATGATTTACAGAGTCAAACGCTTTTGAGAAGTCTAAAAGTGTTAAAATAGTTATTTTGTCGTTATCTAATAATTGCTTTCTGATGTTTTCCACAACATCAATCAAAGCAGTAGTACAGCTGTGCTTAGGCCTAAAGCCAGATTGATTGACACATATTAACTTTTTGTAACTTAAAAAGTTCCTGATTTGAACATTAACTATTATTCTTTCCAGAACCTTTGAAACGAACGGTAAAATGGCTATAGGACGAAAATCATCAGTACTATTACTTTTCGGGACTGGCATAACTTTGGCTAGTTTCCAATGAGAAGGAAAAGTAGATGTCATAATAATGCTGTTAAAAATATGGGTTATGTTAACGCCTCATCCTACTCTTTTATTTGTTATATACTAATCTGTTGTGATTTAACCGCGAACCGATACAGATCAAATAAATGGTCAAATGAAACCGCGATTGCCTTTTATTTCAATAATAAAATACCTGAATTTTAAGCTCAGTATTTTTCAATGGTCCTTCGTAGACGGATAGTAAAAAGTTAAATTTACTTTTTAAACAAATTTATTACAAATTTGCTCATTTTAAGTTGCATCAAAAAAAAAAAAAATAACCGCAAAACATCACACTATAATCGACATATAGTTCCCCACGCTAATTCCTAAGTGAACCCCAGTGCAACAGTTACATATTATATACATAGGTGCTAATCGAAGCATTGTTTTCACATACATACATGCATTTTTTTGGCAAACGATTTCTTTCTCTCTCCCATCATCATAGTACATTCCATCATAGTGCAACTGCTACGTAAATTAATCGAGTCGAATTTGTTTCACATAAACACATACATACATGTATTCTTTGGAAAACGCGCACGCGTAATACAAATGTTAGTGTGCAACGGCGAAACACATAAACACATACGAATAAAATCATTTTCTTGTATTTGTTGGAAAACGGTTTCTTTATTGCAAACATTCTACAAAGTACCGTCGCGTCGTCAACGTACGCCGTTTTTTCTTTAATAGTAAAAAGTACAGTGTTCAGTCTCGAATTCGATTAAAATTTATAATTGTGTTAATTTCTTTTTATCGTGGACTAACTTTTTCGCTATGACCGGGAGAAGTAGCATAATAAAACGTGATGTGGCGAGAAACGGTGTAAAAAGGTGTTTAACCGCAAGCAAAAAAGCCGAATCATTGGATCAGGCAGAGCTAGACGCTTATATCACCCTCTTGTCCGATCATTGGAGCAATTTTATGCTGGCTCAGGAGGCCGTCGAGCTCTCGTGTGGTGATGAAACGCTTGAGGATCAACAGGCGGAAAGGGAGCAGGGAGAGGACTGGTATCGCGAAGCCCTGTCAAATTTCAAGAGAGCGATGTGCAGGATGAGCACTGAAATTCCACCAGTCATAAACGATAGTTCGTCCGCACCAGTTGTCGCTAAGATCCGCTTACCGCCTCTTGGCCTGCCAAAGTTTTCTTGGGAAGCAAAGGATTGGAAGCCATTCCATGATTCATTTATATCAGTGGTACACAATGCGCCATCTTTGTCCGGTGGACAAAAGTTGCAATATCTTCGGTGCTCATTGGCGGATAGCCCACGTGCGCTCCAAATCGTAAACGGGTTGCCAATAACCGACAATAACTATGAGCAGGCTTGGGCTCTGCTCACAAAACGTTATGATGTGCAAAGGGTGTTAATCGATGCTCATTTTCGCGCAATGTTCAATTTAAAGAAACTATTCAATGAGACTTCAGCAGGTTTGAGGAATTTGGTTGACGCAACTCAAGAACACTTCCAGAGTCTTAAAGCGCTAGGCAGACCTGTTACCAACTGGGACGATTGGTTAGTGCACTTAACCGTTAGCAAGCTTGACTCCGAAACCCATAGGCAGTGGGAATTATCACTATCGGAAGACACCGTTCCCAAATTCGGTGACCTCGTGGCTTTTTTGGAAAAAAGATGTCGATCTCTTGATGCCATTGACTCTCACCTGAAACCATCAACATCAAAAGACGCACCACAAAAAGGTAAGCAAAAACCAGTTCTATCTTCGCTCCTTGCATCGACATCCTCCGCGCAAAAACAAGAAAGATCGTCGGCGGAGCTATGCCCTGCCTGTTCAAAGAGTCACAAGATTTTTGGTTGCGACAAGTTCCAAGCATTCAATGTAAAGGGAAAATGGGGTTTCGTCAAAGAAAACAAACTTTGTTCAAATTGTCTTAGTCCTGGGCATTTGGATGAAAAATGTCGCAGTTCAAATACATGCCGCACTTGCCACAAACGTCATCACACATTGTTGCATTATGCACCTACTTTGTCATCGATCCACGTTACGCAGTCTTATTCCGCAAACACTCAACACCACGTACTTTTAGGAACTGCTTTAGTTAACGTTGTTGATGAATCTGGCCGATACCAACGAGCTCGTGTGCTTTTCGATAATGGGTCGCATTTGACTTTCGTAAGTGAAAGTTGCGTACAGAGACTCAGATTAAGACGATCCCCACAAACGATTATGATCCACGGCATTGGCGCTACAGCAGCTGGAAGCTCTAACGGGGAAGTTCAACTTAAGCTTTCATCCTCAAATAACAGCTTTTGCACTACCATCTCCGCTCACATTTTGCCCAAACTCACCAACATGCTTCCACCTAATCGTATATGTCAACAGAATTGGCCTCACCTTAAATCGCTGGAGCTTGCCGACCCTCATTTTGATACACCCGCCGCTATCGACATTCTAGTTGGAGCAGATGAGTTGGGACAGTTCCTTTGCGCCGGCTTGGTCAGAGGTCCTATAGGCACGCCCGTCGCACAGGAATCTATGCTAGGGTGGATTCTTTTTGGAAAGGTAAATGATTCCGCATCACTCGTTTCAATTCCTCTTGTTGATAGGCATTCTGTACCTGCATCATCCGCTATGAACGTTTCAACCGCAGTAACCACTTTACCCGCATTATCCGCTTTGGGTTGTTCATTAACCGCATCGTCCGCAAAAACCCCTACAAACGCTGCACCCGCAAGAAATACTGCAATCGCAGTAAATGTCTCAGCAGAAGCAACTGCCGAAACCGCATCACCCGCATTATCGACCGCTATCAGTTGTTCCTTAATCGCATCCTCCGCAAAAATAGCCGCTCCCGCAACACCTGCAGGAACTACTACAACCGCAGCACCCGCAATAAACGCTTCAGCCACTGAAAACACAACGTCCGCTTCATCCGCTATTGGCTGTCCATCAACCGCCGCACTCGCAATTACCGCACCAATCTCAAACTCGAACAGGCTTAACTCGGCCGTATGCTTGTTTTGCGACACGGCGCTTGCTAAAGCGGTTGCGAAATTTTGGCACATTGAGGCCTTACCCAACGTGAAACATATTACTATGGAAGAGAAAGCCTGCGAAGAGATCTTCGAAAAAACACATTACCGCCAGGAGGATGGTAGATACGTTGTCAGCCTTCCATTCAAACCTGACTGCCGCCTCGGTGATTCTCGCCACGCAGCAGTTAGAGCGCTTTATCGCATGGAGGCTATATTTCGTAAAGATGAAAGTCTAAGAGATCAATATAAAGCCTTCATTCAAGAGTTTATTGACCTTGGCCACATGGAAAAAGTAAGTGAACCACCTCCGCCAGGAAAGCATTACTATATGCCGCACCGAGCCGTTATCAAAGACACTAGCACAACGACCAAGTTACGAGTCGTTTTTAATGCTTCCTGCCGCACTACAACCGGATTTTCCCTCAATGACACACAAATGATTGGTCAACAGCTTCAACCTGACCTCTACTTGGCGCTCATACGAATGCGAACTTATCGTTTCGCTTTGAGCGCTGACGTGGCCAAGATGTATCGTCAGGTAAGAATCAACAGCAATCAAATTGACTACCAACGCATCGTATGGCGCAATTCCCTCGAAGAAGACATCGAAGACTACCGCATTCTAACTGTCACATACGGCGTAGCTTCATCATCGCATCTCGCTATCAAAGCAATTCAACAAGTTGCTTTAGACGAAGGCAAAAACCACCCTACAGTGACCAACGTCATCATGAATCATTTCTACATGGATGATCTCTTAACCGGCAGCCATGACGAAGAGGATTTGCAATACATACAAACAGAGGTGTCCGCTGTACTAAAGAAAGGAGGGTTTTGTCTTCGCAAATGGTCTTCGAATTCGTCGCTCGTCATTAATTCTATACCTGAAGACCAACGTGAAGTCCTTCAGCCATTGGACTTTTCAGACGCAGATGGAGTTAGAACGCTTGGCCTTCAGTGGGACCCGTCATCGGATCAATTGTCATTTTCGGTTAAAATTCCAGAGGTAAGACCAGCAAATATAACGAAGCGTTTACTTCTTTCAGAAGCATCAAAGTTGTTTGACCCGCTGGGTCTTCTCGCTCCAACTACAATTATTCCCAAAATGCTTTTCCAGCGCCTTTGGCAACCAAAGGTGGACTGGGATGAAGCAGTTCCCGATGACGTTAATAAAAGCTGGCTTCATTATATGGTACATATAGTAAAGATCGCAGCTATTAAAGTGCCACGATGGGTTTCTTTTGGAATACCGAACGCAGTGTCTGATGTGCATGGCTTCGCCGACGCTTCGCAGAACGCATACGCCGCTGCCGTGTATATCCGCACCATACACCCAAACGGCGAAGTCACTGTTCAGTTGCTCACGGCTAAAACGAGAGTTGCGCCGTTGAAAGTGGCAATGCTTTCATTGCCTCGTCTGGAGCTTTGCGCAGCCGCTCTTTTAGCTCAACTGGTGAAGACGATAAAACCTATACTGGAAACCAACATCCGCCATGTCTTTGGTTGGACAGACTCAAGCATAGCGCTCGCATGGATCCGCCAATTCCCTGGTAAGTGGTGTACGTTTGTGGCTAATCGTGTTTCGCAAATACAGGAAATCATACCACCCGAAAATTGGTACCATGTGCCATCCGCCGACAACCCAGCTGATTGCGCTACCAGAGGCATACTACCAGAAAACTTATCCGCACATTCGCTCTGGTGGAATGGCCCTCTCTGGCTGCAGTTGCCCCAGTCTTCATGGCCTCCGCAAAAAATCTTCTCAACCAGCGTAGATCAGCGCTCTGAATCTGTCAACACCGCAACTACTTCACACAAACCACCTATTTGGGAGCTGATTCAACGATACTCATCATTTCGAAAACTTAAACGTATAACAGCCTACATTCGTCGATTCATTTTCAACCTCCAGCAAGCTGTTAGACTCCGCAAACAACAACAAGCCCAACCATTCCGAAAAAGCAAATATCTTCAACTTTTCGAATTGGATGAAGCTCTAGTCCTTTGGGTAAAGCAAACTCAAATATCATATTTTCATGAAGACATCAAACGACTCGCATCTAACAAACATGTCACAACTCACAGTCAACTGTTGAAACTTCATCCCTTTTTGGACGACAAAGAGCTACTGAGGGTAGGAGGTCGACTGAAGAACGCGTCGCTTACAACCGACAAGAAGTATCCTATATTACTGCCTAAAACAGCAAAGCTCACGGAACTCATCTGTCACGACATTCATCGCATAACTCTTCATGCTGGTTCGCAATTTATGCAAGCAATTCTACAAAATCGATTTTGGATCATCGGTGCTCGAGGCGTCTTGAGAAAGATAACACTCTCGTGCCTCAAATGCCGCAAGCAGACCCACCGCCTTCGCCAACAGCTCATGGGAGATTTACCAAGGCCTCGCGTAACAACATGCCGACCTTTTCTTAGCAGTGGTGTCGATTTCGCTGGGCCAGTTCATCTACGGCTCTCCAAAGGCCGAGGATCGAAGACCGTTAAAGGGTACGTTGCCGTGTTCATTTGCATGTCGACGGGCGCAATGCATTTAGAGCTTGCCAGCGACCTTTCATCCGCGACGTTCATAGCTGCTTTCAAACGGTTCGTTTCTCGTCGGGGTCATTGTAAAGACCTATTCAGTGACAACGGGACTAACTTCACTGGCGCAGACAAAGAACTCCAAATTCTGTTAGCCGAAGCCTGCAAAAACGAAGTGGTGTCTAATTATCTTTCTGATGACGGAACAACTTGGCATTTCAACCCTCCGGTAGCGCCTCACATGGGCGGATATTGGGAAGTAGCTGTCAAACGCGTAAAATTTCATTTACGACGCACGCTTGGTGAAAACCTTTTGTTTTACGAAGAATTTGCAACACTCTTAACTGAAATCGAAGCCTGCGTCAACTCAAGGCCACTTTGCGCAATTTCATCCGATGTGAATGATTTCTCGGCTCTCACGCCAGGTCATTTTCTGATCGGGGAACCGTTAAAAACTATCCCCGAACCCGAAACTGAAAACTTTCAAGGCCATTTAGTCAATCGGTGGCAACGCATTTCCAGTCTTCGACAACACTTCTGGAAACGATGGAGTTCCGAATATTTGGTCCAACTCCAACAACGTGCCAAGTGGGCTCGTTCTCGTCCTAACTTTGAAGTCGGAGATTTGGGCAGAATAGCAGAAGTGCATCCAGGCACCGATGGCAACGTACGAGTCGTTACGATCCGAACTTCCAGTGGATTAATGTCTCGACCAATTGTCAAGATCTCTCCACTTTTGTCCTTTAGTGATGAATAATCCCATATTGTTGTTTTGTTCCAATTCTTATTACTAAAATTCGAATCTTTATTACCGACTTTTCTATTGCTATTTTGATCTATTCATTCTAACAAGCTTTAAATTTTTTAGTACTTACTTACATAATGTTAATTTTGAACTTTTGGTTTTCTTTAATAAAAGTAAAGTAACTTTTGGAATTTTTTGAACAGACTGTTAATTAAACTTTTTTTGAATACAATTTTCAATTTGCTCAAGGCGGGCGGAATGTTAACGCCTCATCCTACTCTTTTATTTGTTATATACTAATCTGTTGTGATTTAACCGCGAACCGATACAGATCAAATAAATGGTCAAATGAAACCGCGATTGCCTTTTATTTCAATAATAAAATACCTGAATTTTAAGCTCAGTATTTTTCAGGTTATAAAATTGAGAACATAGGGTAGAATTATTTTAAGAAACTTCGGATGAATATCATCAGTTCCAATAGAGTTTGATTTGATGGCTAGAATACTTTCTAAAACATCCGCATCATTAACAAATGAGACATTAAAACCAAATTACATTAGTAATTACATTACAGTGATGTACAAATCAAGTACAAACGATTACAATAGGTCATTTTATGTCGGCTGATCAATTGTCGGCTAAGTGCATGGGTCCCAAAAGTTCCATATTATGAAATCACTCCCCACACCATGCTGCTTTCACAACTATGCAAATGGCTTAAATAATGCTCTTCTTTACGAAGGTCATGAAAATAGTAGTTGTAGTGTAATAACATTCATTCGAAAAGAGCCACAACCAAAATACGAGATACAAACAAAAAGCACGTTTTCATTGATACTCAATATCATAGTAAAACGATGTACACAATTTTGTTGTCCCCTTTGGCCAACAAAAGCTAAGTTCAAAGACATCGTTTTGACTACGTTGCTTTGTGAGTGGCACTGAATGTATTTTGTTACACTACTCCCGAATGCAAGTTTGTCAGCATTAGAAATGAGACGACTGCCCCAATTAGTAACTTATGAGAAGCAGAATGCTGATGCATTCTTATTTGTAATATAGTTCATAAGAGGGGATATCCCAAATAGATGTGTAATATAATTTAGGTATAAATAGCTGTAAGAAAATGTAAATAAAATCAATTCCATTTCATATGCTGAGTGTGAGTTCATTATTAAACATCGGCTCTCTAGCCATCTATTTTAATAATAATACTAATATACTAATAATACTGAAACATAACATGGCGATCCTGCCAACTTGTTGAACTAACAACAAGACGCGGACCAAAATCCCTTTCAAGTTGAGTCTTATCCCTCAGTTGAATCGCTGACATCCGTCCAGCAATCGCAATATTTCAATGAAAATATTTATTATATGTATACTTGCAAGTTTATGATAGTTTATATTGAAACCAATGAAAACAGATTAAATATGTCTGCACCAGCATTTAAAGATCTTCCAAAAGTTGCCAACGACCTTAAAAGCTAACTCGAAGGTTTCAACACCATCACCATCTACATTACATGACGATCTTTTGTGGATTTCAGGACAACCAATCGAAAAATTAAATAACATTACAATGGGGCAACCACAATCGAGGGAAGTTATAACTAACAACCTGAGTAGCAGCCAGCAGATTCTAAGCAGTTCGAATATAAACAATATAACTCTAGTAATACTTATCATTCTATTAAAAGCGAAAATTCATTCTTATTATAAGAAATATGTTAGGAAACAAATAATACGTAATAGAATAAATAATGTAAAAAAAAAAAAAAAAATTGTAATTTCCGTTCAATAAAAAAAAAAAAAAGTTTATATATTGTGAAATCTAATATCGAAGTCAATATTCTTACTATAAAAAAAAAAAAAATTTAAAAAAACAATTGAAGTCATTTCTGTTATGGATAGTATAAAAAGCATTTACAAAATATTAGTAAATTTAAAAAAAAGTCCAAACAGAGAATATTCACAAGAATACATTGACAAAACAAAAAAAAAAAATTGACAAGATATGGAGAGAAATACTCATAGAAATTACTGACGAAACGGAAATAGAAGAAATAACAGTAAACTTTAAAGAAATAGAAAAACGAATTTTGGAAATAATTAAGCCAAAAACAAAAAAAATTAATCCTGAAAAAATGGCAGAATTCAATATGATAACAGCTTCAAAGCTAATAACTGAATTTAACGGTGAATCAAAAAACCTTTCAAATTTTTTTGGGCTTATTGAATTCTATCATGATACTTTAGGTGGAGAAAGTGAAAAGAAAAAATTAATTAAATTTGTTATAGCAACTAAAGTAACTGACAAAGCAAAAAACAGGCTTCTGACTCTAGACAAAGAACCTGACAATTTCTCAGATTTAAAGAAAGTTTTAACAGATATTTACAAAACAAAAATAAACCCATTGAAACTACATAATGATTTAGCTAGACAGCATCAGGGAACACAAGAAGTTAACAAATTTGCAGAGCGGATAGAAGTACTAATTTCACAATTAAATGAGATTCAGATAGCTGAACAGGGTGAAGCCAATAAAAGAATTATAATAAAGTTAAATGACCAACTAGGATTAAATGTTTTTAAAAATGGATTAAATGAAGCATGTAGACTGGTAGTACAAGCATCAAGAGTAGCTACATTTAATGAAGCTGTACAGATAGCAATTGAGGTTGAAGCGTCTACACGACAAAATAACATCATGCAATTTAGGACAAATCATAGTGGTAGATACCAATACAACCATAATTCTTCCTATCCAAAATTTACAAATAATAATAGAATCAACAATAGACAGTACAATAACAACAGTTATAACAATGGTTATGAAAGGAACAACAATAATAATAGAGGTAGAGGTATTGCAAGGGGATACCACAATAGTAACACTAGGTCGAAAAACTTAGAGATCCCCGGTCAACAGAATCGGGGAAACCAAAGAAGGTTCTAAATTTCCATGGGGAATGCGACACAAATTTCGTAACATAAGGATAAAACATTTAAACAAAACTTTTAAATTTTTAATTGACACGGGAGCTGATATTTCAGTTTGTAAAGAGTTTCTTGTTAAAGATTTAAATGAATATTCGTCATGTCAAATAAACGGCATAACAAATAAAACGATATTTTCGAAAGGTATAACAGAACTAGAACTCATGCTTGGAGAAACAAATATAAAACATCAATTCCACGTGGTTAGTGAGGAAATAAATATATCAACAGATGCAATACTAGGTAGAGACTTTTTATTACAATATAACTGTAAGATTGATTATGAAACATGTGTACTAATAATTCCATTAGATGGGGAAGAAATGGTTTTACCAATGAATATGAATACAAGAGACATTAAAAATGATATTAAAATTCCAGCAAGAACAGAGATAATTCATAAAGTCGATTTAGACGTAAAAGAAGATAGCGTAATACATGGAAAAGAAATAAAAAAGGGAGTATTTTTAGCAAATTCATTAATACCAGCAATAGGAATCAAACATGTGAAAATACTAAATACAACTGATTCAGAAGTAACGCTTAAACATATCTCATTAGGAATAGAACCAATCTCGAGTTATGAAATATTACAATTTAAAAATAGTTTAGTAGATGAAGATCGGTTTAAGAAAATAGAAAAGGAAATAAAAGTAGATAGTTTAGATGACAACGCTAAGACAGAAATACTTAAATTATGCAAGCAATTTCAAAATATATTTCACTTAGAAAATGAAATACTAACAAAAAATAATTTCTATGAACAGAAAATAACAACTATAGATAAAACACCAGTATACATAAAAAATTACAGACTCCCGCATGCTAATTTGAATGAAATCAAAAACCAAGTTGAAAAGTTGATAGATGAAGATATAGTTGAACCATCTATAAGTCCTTATAATTCACCTTTATTAATAGTTCCAAAAAAGGACAAAGAAGGTAACAAAAAATGGAGATTAGTAGTTGATTTTAGGTCTTTGAACAAAAAAGTAGTTGATGATAAATTCCCACTAACTCGTTTGGAAGACGTATTAGATAAATTAGGAAAAGCGAAATATTTTTCAACTTTAGATATGACAAGTTCATTTCACCAAATTTCATTACATCCGAAATCCAGACCATTGACAGCATTTTCTACGGACACTGGTCACTTTCAATTCAAAAGATTACCTTTTTGATTAAAAATTTCAACAAATAGCTTTCAGAGAATGTTATCAATTGCACTTAGTGGACTGCAAGCATCTGCATTTCTATACGTAGATGATATAATAATTTTTGGATCAAATCTTAGAGAGCATAATAACAATCTAACAGAAGTTTTTAAAAGGTTACGTAAATATAATTTAAAACTAAACCCAAGCAAATGTAATTTTCTACGTCCAGAAGTAGTTTATCTTGGACATTTAATAACTGCAAAAGGTGTAACTACAGACCCAGATAAATACAATGTTATTAAAGAATATCCTAAACCAGATAATGTAGATGAAGTTCGAAGATTCGTAGCTTTCTGTAATTACTATAGACGTTTCATACAAAATTTTGCAGAAATTGCAAAACCACTAAACCAATTATTAAAGAAAAATCAAATTTTTAGCTGGACACAAAATTGTCAAATTGCTTTTGAAACACTTAAATTAAAACTAATGTCACCACCTATCCTATCTTACCCAAATTTTTCAAAACCATTTATACTAACAACAGATGCATCAAACTATGCACTAGGAGCGATTTTATCTCAAGGAGAAGTAGGCGATGATAAGCCCATTGCATATGCCAGTAAAGCATTAAACAAACATGAACTAAATAAATCTGTAATAGAGAAAGAATTACTTGGTATTCATTGGGGAATTAATCATTTCAGACCTTATCTGTATGGAAGAAGATTTATTGTGTACACAGATCATAGACCATTAGTTAGCTTATTTACTCATAAGAACCCTTCATCTAAGTTGACTAGAATTAGAGTAGATTTAATGGATTACGATTTTGACATAGTTTTTAAGCAAGGAAAGATGAATACGAATGCTGATGCATTATCCAGAATAAAAATAAGTTCAGAAGAATTAAAAGAGATGATACCAAAAGTAAGCATAAATGTCCTAACTAGAGCAATGAAGCTGAGAAATATAAAAAACACTAGTGAAAAAGAAGAAAATCCGGAAACTATGCCACCAGTGGAGACTGATCACCTTCACATATGGGAATGCATATCAATTTCAGACACTAGGAATATTAAGAAGTTGCAACTTGAGAATATAAAAAATTTAATGGGTACCCAAAAAGAAAGAATATATGCAGTCAAAGATAGAATACATGTTGGATACAGTGATAAATCATTATCAGATTTAAAATTGATTCTGAGGAAACTGTTGTCCTATGCAAAGCATGTGAAGTTAGAAAAGCTAGCGTTAGCAATGAATAATGAAATATTTGAAACAATATCAGTGCACAAATTTAAGAAGATATTTAATGAACTGCAGAAAAATGAAAAAGAAAATTGTCTAGACATTATATAATACAATGCGCCAAAAAGAGTGCATGATATAAAAGAAATGAATGAAATAATAAAAAGGTATCATGATGATAAATTAGGAGGACATATAGGTATAAGAAGATGTATAGCAAAGCTTAAGCAGAAATATGTATGGAAGAATATGAATAAGATGGTTAGAAATTATATAAATAAGTGCAAAATTTGTAATGAGGTTAAAATAACAAAATATACAAAAGAACAATTCACAAAAACAGACACACCAAATACATCATTTGAAACAATAACAATAGATACAGTAGGACCACTCAGACCATCGAATGGATACAGGTATATTCTGACAATTCAATGTGAGCTTACAAAATTCATTGAAGCATTTCCATTAGTTACAAAAGATGCCGTTTCAGTAGCAAAGACTATAGTAGAAAAATTCATTTTAAAATATGGTTGTTTTAGGAAATTAAAAACAGATAAAGGCACAGAATTCACAAATGAACTACTAGTAAACATATGCAAATTATTAAAAATAGAAAAAGCTACATCTACGCCATTTCACCATGAAACTTTAGGCTCAATAGAAAGAAACCATAGAGTTCTGAACGACTATTTAATGACTATGAACGGAAAAGACGAATGGGAAGAGTTACTACCATACTACACTTACACATACAATACTACACTACACAGTACTACAAATTATGCACCATTTGAATTAGTATATGGAAAATTATGTGCTTTACTTTGTGAAATCATTAAAAATAAACAGAGCATTTATAACTTGGATAATTATGTTAATGAATTTAAAATAAAGTTAAAGTATGCACATAATAGAGCTAAGGAAAACTTAGAATTAAATAAAACTAAAATATGTAACAATCAATTAAATGTAAAAGCATCAAATTTCAAAATAGGAGACTTTGTCTATATAAAAGTAGGAAATAAAAGAAAACTAGATAAACCCTTCAAGGGTCCATATAAAATCATTGCACAAAATGGTCCAAATAGTATTATAAGCATTGAAAACAAAAACAAAGAAGTACACAATAACAATTTAATTAAAGCCAGAAATACAAACTAACAATAAACATCAATAGATAACACAAACCTAAATCCATATATATGTACATACACAAAAAAAAAAAAAAAAAAAACCGAATAATATTTATTTAAATTTTACAAATGTAAACAAATATCATTTTTTAAAGGGGAGGGATGTAGTGTAATAACATTCATTCGAAAAGAGCCACAACCAAAATACGAGATACAAACAAAAAGCACGTTTTCATTGATACTCAATATCATAGTAAAACGATGTACACAATTTTGTTGTCCCCTTTGGCCAACAAAAGCTAAGTTCAAAGACGGTGTTTAGACAGGCACAAGTCAACCGTGCAATTTTGACATTCCGCCACCCCGTCGTGTTCAGACTGAAAGTAATGTGAACACGATTATTTTGACGATTATTTTGCCTTCAGATTTGGGGAAAAAAACTCAGAAATTGAACTGAACTGAAAAAATAATTAATTTATTTTCGTATTTTTGCTTCAGGAACAAGAAAAAGAACATTTATTTTTCAAACAACAGCGTCTTTACTCGAGAAAAAAAGCCACAAGTGTCAAAACAAGGAAATGTCAAAACTCCGCCAAGAAAATTTTAAAATTTTTAAAAACTTCGGCGCAAAAAAATGTCTCTTTCTTACAACTATGTAGGAAAGAGAAAAAACATATAGACGTCAGTTTTGCACGGTTCACTTGCGCCTGTCTGAACAAGCTCAAAGACATCGTTTTGACTACGTTGCTTTGTGAGTGGCACTGAATGTATTTTGTTACACTACTCCCGAATGCAAGTTTGTCAGCATTAGAAATGAGACGACTGCCCCAATTAGTAACTTATGAGAAGCAGAATGCTGATGCATTCTTATTTGTAATATAGTTCATAAGAGGGGATATCCCAAATAGATGTGTAATATAGTTTAGGTATAAATAGCTGTAAGAAAATGTAAATAAAATCAATTCCATTTCATATGCTGAGTGTGAATTCATTATTAAACATCGGCTCTCTAGCCATCTATTTTAAGCGAGCTGCGCTGGATAAAGATACAGCAAAAGTAGGGAAAAATTAATAGTAATACTGAAACATAACAAGTTGTAGCCATCTGGGTCCTCCAAGTAGAAAATTTTTTTCATCTGAAAATATTACTTGCCGCCACTCCGATCTCCACGACATTTTTTTTTTTACTAAACTGGAGACTATTTTCCTTTCGCTTTTCATTCGGAGGTGGTTTTTTCTTGAATTTTATTCTTTTTAAATGTTGAGGACCCTTAATAATCCGCTTCACCGTACACCACACTTAACATCAGTTTTGATTCTAATTTTTGACGCGGAATCATGCGAATTGGAAGCAGCTCTGATGATTGCGCGTCTATCGGTCATTGATGTGGCCTTATAAGTTCCACTTTTCATGTCTTTTCCGTAGTTTTCAATGTTACACAAATAATGACCCACTATATTTTGAATTCTTTTAATTTTTTTCACGATTTTTCTCTGGTTTAGTCCTAATTCGCAAAATGCTTTTATTTCGCACTTCTCTTCCTCGGTCAAGGGCTTTCGGCGGTCCATTTTTCTTGCCAAACGGTTTAAAAAAGTTCGATTTAGAAACAAAACTTAAAGAAAATTTTTTTTCCCCTTTTCCCCATTTTCATTACATACATTACACAGACCTGTCATTGCCATATGTATGCAGAGAGTTTTAAAGTAAGATACAATAAACAGCGAACCTATTCAGACGAGCGATATTGTATATCTATATCTAAATCCAATGATATCTTCGAATTAAGAACCAGTTGTATCGGGTGTTTTTTTAGAAATTGGTTTTGTGAATTCTGATAAAACTGACATTTTGTGGTCAAATCAGCCAACTCTAATGTCATTTTTGTTAAGTTTGGTTCACCATTTCATCATGAACAGGTTGACAAAAGAACAACACCTGCAATATGTTGGAGAAAAGAAATACGAGAGACTTTTATAATTCAATGCGATCTTTATTTCATGAGTTTCAGAAAAGAACTGAACTTATGTATATGAGAAGCTAAAGGTAAGAGACAAAAATAAGTATGTGTTTGTGTAGTTAAATACATGATGTGTGGTGCATGGTTGTCAAATTTCAACACCTTCTCTCACACATATACCACACATGATGAGTAATTAAGACAAACCAAGCATTTTTGTAAATTTGCTGTGTTTACATTTTTGTAAATTTTTAGTTAAAATATCAGCGGGCATCTCATCCGTTGGAATGTATTTCAAATCTATCTGCCGCTTCTGGAATACTTCCCGAACGTAGTGAACTCTGATGTCAATATGTTTGCTTCTGGCGTGGAAAACAGGATTTTTCACCAAATGATGGGAACTGATGTTATCACCACAAATAAGAGTGGGTCTCTCTACAGTCTTATGAAGACCAAGCTCTTGCACTAAACTTCTCAGGTAAACAGCCTCCTTAGCAGCCGAAGACAAGGCCATATACTCGGCTTCCGTGCTGCTTAAAGCCACCGAATGCTGCTTTCGTTATTCCCAAACCACCGCTGCTCCAGCAATATAAAAAGCAAATCCTGTTTAGGAGCGCCTGTCATCAGAACCACCGGCCCAGTCTGCGTCTGCATATCCTTTTAGAGGCCTTCCTGTTTTTTGATATACAATTTTTAGATCCAATGTGTGTCTTAGGTATCTTAAGATATGCTTTGCAGCAGTCAGGTGTTCCATATGGGGATCCATGTTGAACTGCGCTAGCTTGCAAACGCTATGCATTAAATCAGGTCTTGTAGATATTGATAGGTACATCAAAGACCCTATTAACGATTGAAAGGATTTTTAATCCACCTTTACACAACTATCGGAGCTGGCACATTTTTTCAATTTAAGGCCTGAATGGATTGGAGTGCTACATTTTCTGGATTCTATCATATTGTATTTTTGTAATAGATCGATAATGAATTGCTTTTGAGAAATGCTGATTGTTTTTGAAACTGAATCACGCTCAATTTCTATTCCCAAAAAATAATCAATTTCACCTTTGTCTACCACATCGAACTCTAGTGCGATCTGTCTCTTAATCCACATAAGAGTCTTTTTGCAATAGCAGGCTATCAAAATGTCATCGACATACACTGTTAATATGCTGATCTCGCAATCTTTATTTAATATATATGTGCAATTGTCGCTTTGCTGTCTTGTGAAACCGAATTTCGTTAGCACGGAATGCAATTTCTCATTCCACTCGCGACCTGCCTGCTTAAGACCATATAATGCCTTTTTAAGTCTGCACACTTAATGTGGAAATTTGGCATCCACGAACCCTTCTGGTTGTCGCATAAATATGTCCTCTCGTAGGTCACCGTTTAAGTAGGCAGCGGTAACAGCCATCTGGTGAACAATAAGATCGTACTCCACAGCTAGAGCGAGGATAGTGCGTATGGTTGAATACTTCGCAACTGGAGAAAAAGTCTCACTGTTATCAATACCTAGCTTTTGATTACAACCTTTAGCTACAAGCCTAGCTTTATAACGCTCCACAGAACCATTTTTGCCTCGCTTCAGATTAAAACCCCATTTCGATCGGATAGCGCTTCTTTTTGGAGGTAAATCTACCAGTTCCCACGTACCTTTTGACATAAGAGACTCATACTCGGACTTCATTGAAGCAAGCCACTAATTTGCATTTTTACTCTGCAGTGCTTCTTTTACAGTCATCGGATTTTCGGCATCAAAATTATCGTCGTATTACATGAAAATTCTTTGCACATATACGACCTGACCTTAAAATTTTTGCAGAACTAACATTTTCATTTTCTTCTGGCCCATTACGTACAGCATGATTACGATCAACAGCAGCGTTACCAGCAGCACTTCCATCATCGATCACTTCCGAAGCAGGAACCCCTTCAACCTCAGTATCTACTTCAAGATCACCAATGCAAGCACCAGAAGCTACTTTAGAGTCAAAGTTTTGGCTACCGTCTAAAGCATCCTGAAAATGTTCATCTGCCTCTTCTCCAACTTCATTCAGTTCTTCTATAGCGTCAACTCCTATATTTCGTTCAGTATCCTACTTTTCTTCCTTGAAATCGACAATCAAATGTTTGTCACAACTTGGTGGTAGATCTTCATTCTGACTTTGGGCTTTACCACCACTAGGAAATTTAACGAATTCTTCATCTAAAATGCGTTCTTCTCTAAAAACCTTACATCTCTACTTTTATGTATTTTGCGAGTTTTTGGTTCATATAGGCGGTACGCTTTTGACTCTGTTGAGTAACCCACCAATACACAAGTAATAAAAAAAGGTTTCTGGCATATTTTAGCTTGTAAACATATTTCACATTCGATTGGTGAGAAAATTCGCATTAATCCATTAACCATATTCTGAAAAGCGATTGCCTAAAGCAATTGCATACTTTCATTGTTAATGTGTCCATAACGATTGTGCCACATTTGACTTTCGTTTTGGCTTTTTTTTCTAAACACATAAATCCATTTGATTAGATTTCATAATGTATGTAGTGCTTTACTTTTCTTCTTTCTGTCATATCATATCATATTCTTTTTTTTTTAATTCTTTCTTGTCACTTTTCAAACGCAATGACTAGACTGATGGGGAGGAAATCAGCTGCTTGTGATGACGCTATGATGAATCTGAGCGATGGGATTCTGTTTTTTGATTTGACTGGCGGGTGAAGTCTGCCCACTGCCACATGCACTAATGCGTCTCCTGCTAATTTTTCCTTATTTTTCTGACATCATTAATATAGGCAGGTATATGTGTATACGCCTTCTTTCCTTTTTTTTTAAGCTACGAGGAGCAACAACAATTTGCCCTCCACACTACATTTCAACAACTCTTATAGTTTTTCATTCTTTTTTCCCTTTTTTTCTTTTTTTTTTTTGTGAAAATTTTAGGTATAAGCTATTTTGCACAATATAATATTTCGCGATCACTTTTACGTTTTTGGCTTGTTAATTTATTCAAGCCTTTCTTTACTTCGCGTACCGAGGAAGCCTAAGGCCACTCTTTTTGCTACTGTCTATCTCTGATGTTCCGCCGCAACTGAACTAGCATGATCATTTTTTTCCAGCACATCCTAGAGGAGGTGTTTTTTTTTTTTTTTTATGTACAACTTTCATCGCCTCATTGCACAGTTTTTACCAGTTCTCTATTTACAAAATGAGCTCTTGACATCAGGCCGCATCTCATCTACCATCCCCCGCTCATCTACCATCCCCCTTTAGCATCATTCTCATACCAGTTTAAACCAGTTAAGATAACTAATTATCGGATTCTTTCATGCCCGTATTTCCATGAATATGACTCTTTGACGAATTCGCTTTAGTAAGGGTTGCCAAGTATCCATTACTAATTCGGGCTGCTTTTTTTTTCCACAAAACTTCTTACTTTTTGAGAATCGTCGATAAAAGGAAGATGAAAAGGAATAATGATAGGAAGAGGGTATCTAACATTATCTTATAAAATTCGAGTCTCATGCACATACTGTCTAGCCGGGTTATCTCACCTATCTCCTTATATCTTTACAGTGAAATATTCCTAGACTCTTTCCTTCAAGATTTTCCAACTCATAAAGATTATTCCCAACTGCCGTCGTACTCGCATCTTGATAAACTTTGGACTTAGCTTAGAACTTATTCCCTTTGCTGCATCGCTCAAAAAAAAATTTCTGCGGAAGACCACTTCACCTGCCACATATTTCACTGCTTTGCTTCTGGTATTGTACACCTTTTCATAACCATCATGTGCTTTCTCAAGTGACTGTTTAATAAATGAGTGCAAAATATTCATCCTTTAGGTATTATGCACAACTCAGAATTATTAACCGCGTCTAATCTCTTCAGAATCCTATAGCTTGATCCATGTTCTACCATTCGCTGCCCAAATAAAGCTTCGTATGGTGACATTCCTATCGCTGAGTGAACTGAGGTGCCCAAAGCGCAAGCAATGGCAGGCAAATGTACATCCCAATTATTCTGATCCACATCGATGTAAGACCTTATGGCTGCCAGAATTGACCGATTTACGCGTTCACTGGCGTTGGCCTGTGATGAGTAGTTCGCCGTTCTAATATGGGTTATCCCATAGGCTTCCATGAGCTTCTTGAATTCTTGAGCGACGAACTGCTTTCCATTATCGGATAGCACAGACTCAGGGACACCAAATGTATTAAAAATTTTCTCTTGCAAAAAGACCATTATGTTTGAGGTAGTAGCGGAACGCAATGGTTCAATGAAGACAAACTTTGTCAATTGGTCAAGTACCACGAAAATACAAGTGTTGCCAATTCGCGAGCGGGGATAGGGTCCCAGAAAGTCCATATATAGAAACTGAAATGGCCTTTCCACGACAAAGGCTTTACCCATTTCAGGTCTGAGAATTGCATTTGGAGCTTTCGTGGTCTTGCAAACTTCACATTTCGATATGAAGGCGTTAACTTGATTTGCCATCTTTGGCTAGAAAAATTGATCACGCAAACGGTGGAGAGTTTTCGCTATCCCCCCATGTGAGGCTCGTGGTGGTTGATGTGTCAAGGAGACTAAGACCTCTGTCAGCTCTTCCGGAACCCATAATTTCCAAACGCGGTCATCCTCGATTGGATTACCTGTACAATGCCTGACCTTCTTGTAAACGAAACCATCCGAAACTTGCAGGTCAGGCAGCGCTTCCTTTTGGTCTTCGATGGCGTTGATGATCCTGGAGTAGTTCTCAGATTTGAGACT
The DNA here is from genome assembly GCA_949752695.1 of Melanostoma scalare. Lineage (NCBI taxonomy): Eukaryota > Metazoa > Arthropoda > Insecta > Diptera > Syrphidae > Melanostoma > Melanostoma scalare. The sequence continues at coordinate 94,148,897 of OX456986.1, forward strand.
GGGATCTTCAAGATATATGTGCAACACATCGTGAGGGTTAAATCTTGCTTCCGAGACATCAGTAGCCCCCAAAGCGTCTATTTTATAAACTCTCGAGAGAGCATCTGGAACCACGTTTTGAAAGCCTCTCCGATGCTCAGTAGCAAAATCAAAACCCTGCAGTTTTAGGCTCCATCGAGCTAGACGGCCGTTGAGATCCTTTTGGCTCATCAACCACTTTAAGCTTGCATGGTCTGTTACGATCCTGAAGGGTTGACATTCAACATATGCCCTAAACTTTTTCACTCCCATTACTGCAGCCAGACATTCTCTTTCCGTCACACTGTAATTTCGTTGTGCAGCGTTTAACTTATGAGAGTAGTAACATATAGGTAGCTCCACTCCATGCTCATCCTTTTGCGCCAGGACACAGCCAACTCCAGTTGAAGACGTATCGCACAATATAACAAGTTCTTTATTGAAATCGGGGTTAATCAGAACTGGGGCAGAAGTCAACATGGACTTTATCTTATTAAATGACTCTTGTGCCCTTTCATCAAAATGAAACTTTTTTTCTTTCTTAAGAGTATCTGTGAGCGGTGCCGAAAGATCAGAGAAGTCTTTCACGAATCTTCTATACCACCCAGCTACTCCTAAGAAGCGTCTAACTTGGCGTGCTGTTGTAGGAACTGGAAATTCCGCTATGCCTGCTATTTTCTCAGGATCGGTTTTGAGTATACACTGCCCTACTACATAACCCAAATACCTAAGCTCCTTAAAACAAAACTTTGACTTTCCTGTGTTTATCGTAAGCCCTGCCTCTCTGAATCTTGTACCTAGGATCTTCAATAATCTTATGTGCTCATCAAATGTGCGCGAAATCACCAACAGGTCATCAACATAGGGAAAGATGTTTTCTCTGAGTTCATGGGGTACCACCTTGTCCATGAGCTTGCACATGCGTTGGGTTGCATCGCTTAGACCAAAAGGCATGACCGTGAACTGCATGAGAGGTCTGCCAGGCACTGTAAAAGCGGTCTTCTCTTGGGAGCTCTTCTCCAGCGGGATCTGCCAAAACGCGTCTTTCAGATCCACACTAGATATGTACTGTGTATCTGGAAGACGAGCTAGCATTCCTTCTATATGCGAAAGTGGATACGCACTCTTTTTCGTCTTAGCGTTTAACTTTCGGAAGTCAATACAGAGTCGACTCTTCCCAGGCTTTCGAACGAGGACCACTGGAGAACTCCAGGCACTCGAGCTCTCCTCGATGACTCCCTGAGCAATCATGCGATCCAGTTCCTCATATAGAAGTTTCTCACCGCTGGGGAAACCCGATAATGCCGTTGCTTTATTGGCTCTGCATCCCCCGTGTCTAAAATGTGTTCCTCTAGTGATGTTCTTCCTAGGCCAAGAGTGGCAGAGGACGGAAACATGCTGATGGCTTTCTTCAACTCCCTATGCTCATCTGCTGTCAGTTCATACGCGTTTGGATCAAGTTTTCTACTGTTCTCCTCCTGAGAAATCTCAGAGAGTAAAAAAGGTGCCAGATCAAATTCTCTCCAAAAATCTATTCCTAGATATAACTTCTGCTCCAAGGACGGTACAATGTAAAGACATATGACGTTCTTGCAACCCTTGTATTCAATTTTTGCATTAATCTTCCCTACAATTTCTTGTCCCTTCACGTCTGCAGTTTTCACTTTTGATCCAAATTTACTAAACAAGATGTTTCCTCTCTTCAACAAATCTAAGCCTCCAGTTCCCAAGCAACTTATACTAGCCCCACTGTCCAGAAGTCCTAACATCTGCGTCCCGCAGACCGTAATGGAAGCATAAGGACGAGGGTCATCAGACTTGCGAAGAGTTGTTGCTTCAATACCTTTGTTAACGCTCCTTTTATTTTTAATTTTTTCACGGACCTTCAATATTTTTTCAGAAACGCGACTATCCTGCCTGCCGAAAATTCTATCCCTAACTTCGTAATAATTCTTTAGACGTTCATGTAGCGTTTTGAGCGGAGCTTTTCGGTGGAATGTTCGCGTGAGGCATGACTGATTGTGAAACATCATTTACACTCTTCAAAATTTGTATTGACGTTGTCAATAAAGGATTTTCAGCTGGAGGGATTGAGGTGGAAGGACTGAGAGTAGGTAGTTCTTCATATTGAGAGAGATTGGGAGAGCTTTCTATTGTGGTTGACCCTGATTTCTGTTCCCAGAGCAATTTTTCATGGTCGCAAAATTGCTCTTTGCGAAGTTTCCCGAGCAGTTGGGACAATTTGGAACAGTTGTGTTCTCTTTGCTGCACTTGTAGCAGAAGAGTGATTTTAGAGGCGCCGGACAATCAAAGTAGCTGTGGCCACTTTCCTTGCAATTCCAGCAATTGCGAATAATTTCTCTCGATGCTTGAATGGCATCTACCTGTGCCATAACTTCCTCTTCAGTACGGTTTCCGGATAACTCCGAAACTACATTCCTTCTCATCGGAGAAACAAAATTATTTTTGATTCTTTGGCTGTTGCGATCATTCAAATGCTTTTCCAAGTTGCGACACATGTATACCATTTCCGGCAAGCTCTCGGTCTAGAACGTCACAAGAAGCTCACCCATTCTTTTTCTCACATTGAGTTTCAACAACTCCATAATCTCCCTATCTGACTTTGGTACTCTAAGCCTACTGTTCATCTGTTGTACTGTCGCATAGAACTCATCAAAGGATTCTGTTGAGGCTTGCACTCTATCGAACATTTTCCTTGTTAGCTCTGAATCAGTCTCTAAGCTGCGAAACTGGTACAACAAAGCTAACCGAAACGTCATCCAGCTTGCCGTTGGGTTGGCTTTCAAGTAAACCCACAACCAACTTTCAACCTGTCCAGTGACAAAATGATGAAAATTCATCAGAACCTCATCCCACGATACGTTGTTAGAAATTTTCAATCGCTCAATCCTAAAGAGAAAATCGTCCACAGACATATTACGATTATCAAATTTGATCCCCCACTTATGAAAATTTTGATAGCGCGGACGAACACTAGATGAAGAACGTGGTGGTGTAAACATTAAAGTGGGATCACTGAAATTCAAATTATTCAATCGTCTCATAAAATCGTCCACATACTGGTTTGGATTAACCCTGTCAGGCCGAACTTCTTCGATTGCGGCGTCAACCACTCTCCTTGACAAATTAGGAATTTCTGAGTTTTGATCAGGGGTATTTGCTGATAGAGCTTGTCTCACCAATGCTGGAATCTCCCTCTGAAGCATGATTCTACTTTTATCCAACTCTTCTCTTATCAGTCGCATTTCCTCCGCATGCGACAAGCCCACCGCAGCCTGAACCATCTCTTTAACACAAGCAGACATCTTATCTCGCTCCTCCATCAGAGTCCTTGTATTTGTACTTCCATGCCCTGAGGAACATGGATTTTCACCCTCCACTGGTTGACTAACCCCTTCAGGCACTTCTTGATGCTGCACTTCCATTTCAACTTCGGATACTTTTCTTGCTACGCTCTTGCGACCCAATCTCTTTCGCATGTTATAACGACTTCCGTTGGTTGGAAATCTGACTGGCATATTCAACTCGGAACTTTCTTCCAGCTAAGCTACCTCTTATACCCAAAACCCAGAGAATTTAGGTTAAAACACAATAAAATAGCCACTGGTATTCTCGAAAATAAAAAAAAAATCTGATTAGCTGTCCAAAAGAATATATGAAAAATTAAAAGGTTTCCAGAGGTAATAATTCACACGCCTAGGTAAACCTATACTACTAAACTTATACTATATAATACTGCTGTATATTTAATAATTCCTCTTTTTTGTAAACAATATCAAACTTTTATATCTATCCTTCCTACAAAATTTTTCAGTTTTATTTATTTTTTTGACTTGCAAGGATGTGACTGAATCTTTCATGAACTTACCAATACGGAGCTAAGTGAGGAGTCGTATGTGTAAAAATACCCACTGTATAGAACTTACAACTTTATTTCCTTTGGTTTTTTTTTTTTTTGCTTTTGACTCTAATATATCATTTAGGGTTTGTGAAAGAGCTACTGCAAATCTCGGTGTAAACAACCTTCAACACAGGATAACCTTTCGCCCTCCCTATTTCAAGTCATGAACAACATGATTTAGTGAATCAGCAATACCCCGTAGTATCTATGCATCTAACACAAGTAGGGATGACTCAGCCCACTCGTAGGACAAAGAACTATAATTTTGACGATCATTCACTTCATAACCTTTTGAATCGGTTCAATATTCACTAGCTCGCAGATTCATTCGTGCTTCTAAAGTTAGTCCAGGCAGAACTACTACCTCTATAGCCCAAGACGCAAATCTGCAGGATAAATATCCTAACCACTCATCCATTGTATTTCAGACAATCATGACACTCAATGGCACTACAACATAAGCAGCAGTTTGCAGCGTGATGGATAGTCCAAAGAGCACATGTTCATTGAAAATAACGATGTCGATCATCCTCTTTGATAGTAAAAATCTATAACCAGCAAAATTTTTGTAACAATTTGTGCCCTACGTTGGGTGCCACCTGTAACGTAGCATATCCGGTGAGAAGCAAGTAACATTCAAGTTCCAAGACCAGCACAAGAAAAACCAGTCTCAGACTTCTCTATCCAGAAACCTTCCATCTTGTCACCAGCTTTATGACCTCAGACCACAGGACTCCCAAGGCCAGTCCAGGCAGCTCGATGAAAGGGGGTTCTAGGCAAAGCAGGTAAGGCATACTAGCTGCGTGCTCGTCCAAGCTCGTCGGATGGGGGAGTTCTTCCCTGCGATGCCTGAAAACAGGGTTACGAAAAACCATGCCAAGACTATGCTGTTGCTCGTCTTATCAATATCATATCTCTATTAATGAAACCCGAATTACTACCTTTGCATAAAGAAAAGTCTTTAGAAGTTCCAATGGGTGGAGGAATTTTGATGTAATTTGTCCTCTGTTACTTACCCACCCTCGCACTATGGTGCAACCTTGGCTACCACCCTGTTGCCTTCTTGGTGGCAGCCCCGAACTCGCATTGACTCCCTACACTACTCCAATTTCAGCTCAAACAATCAAGACTCAGTCACATCACTTACCTTATGTCTACTCACTGCTATTCATCTTCATTGAAATACTTATCTAAAAAAAACTCCATGAAACATCTTCCCTGTACATCTCAGCAGCCAGCTCCCTATCACATCCCAGACCTAACAATTCTTATTTCAGAACAGCTTTATATCATACTTAGTACTATTTTCTCCTTCTTCAATGTCTTTTCTCTTGTTTACATTAGCATCTCTAAAAAAATCAAATTTGGCATTATCTCCAAACTATTAAACTAATACACATTCTTTCATTATTTAAATCTTTCAAGGTCTTCTCTCTCATTATTTTTTCTTTGAATTCATAAACTTTCTCTCATAGAATATTCCACTTCACTTTACATGAGAATTTAACTTGTATGATATGTCTTCTCTAGCATGATACTGCAGTACTGCACTCACACTCACCTGATCTTTACTTGTCTCTTAAAATATTACATCAATTTCAATCTTCAACATAATCTTTCGCTAAGTCAAGAGAGCACTCCTTTCAAGCATTTATCCAACTCATGCTTCCTTTCTCTAAAACATCTTTCTTCTTATCTTTGCTTTAAATTAATTCGCCTCTAAAACTTTCTATCTATTATTATTATTATTATTATTATTTAAATGCTTTATTTTTCAAAAAGATTTTTTTACAAATTTGGTTTTACGTACATAATAAAGACATGGCCGAGTGCCGTCTGTCTGAGTGGTAACAATATTTTGTATTCTATTACAATTTTATATAAACATAAATAAATAAATATCACAATATTCAAACATTGAATGTTAAGTTAACATGGACTTTACATTTAACATGAATGGGATTTAATGCATCCAGGACGATGGGGGTTTGATTTGCACAGAGCGCCCGAGCGCCCCTGTTCGCTCGTTGTTGGCGTTAAATGTAGAGCCAAGTTTAGACAATTTAATTTACATTTATTTACATTTAGTGATCATTACAACAATAAAGTTAGGTGATATATAAATAATGATAATAATAATTAATTTATGTGGACTAGGTAATCAAACGAGAGTAGATACAATAAACAAAAACAAAATCGCTACCTTTACAACAAATATAAGTGGACTTAAAAAAACTCATTTATAACATTTATTCTGTATGCTAGTGCTTCATTACAAAACCCTAAGAGCCTTTTCCATTGACTGCCATTGAGTATCAGTCTTATTTCTTCATCTTCTAAAGTTGATTTATTCCAATACACCCTTCTAATTTCTTGGAGTATAGGACATCTTCCTAGGAAGTGGCTGATATCTTCACGCTCTCTTGAATTGCACAAACTGCATTGTTGTTCCAGATCCGCTCTATGTGGGCGATAATTAAGGCTAAGCAGTTCACCCCTTGCTTATGGTGAATGAGCCGTTGAAATAGTTATTCTCGCAGAGGTTGTGGTTTAATGTTCCATACATGAATCTAGCTGAGGAATTCTGTGCCTGTTCAATGAAGTTTTGCCTTTTTGCATCATCTAGTTTCTGCATCAGTTGGTAAAGGGCATGCATCAGTTGGTAAAGGGCTTCCAAAAATTGAGGTTCGCAAGGTCCAAAGAAAGTTCACATCCACACTCCCTAGCTAGATTGTGCCATTCTGCAAACCAAATTGAGTTGCTTCTGATGACTTGTATAGCGGTCCTTTTTGGAAGCCGATTATCATCCATTTCTACAACTCTTAGCAGATAATCAATTTGTAGTTTGAGGGTAGTCATAAAGAGTTCAGACAGGCCAGTCTCTAGATTGATCATATAATTTGGCACTGTGCTAGGTAGTTTGAACATTTTCTTAACGTAGTACCTTAGCAAGGATTCCACTGACTCGTATTTTTTATAACCCCAACACTGTGCACCATAAAACATAACGGCTCTAGCAGTTCCTTGGAAAACTTTGTATTTAGCTTGGTGTGGTATGCAGTTGTTGTTAAAAACTCGTTTCCAGTTAACTGCGATAGCAGCTTTAGCCTTTTCTAACTTACTGGTTATGTGTTTTTCCATGTTGAAATTATGAGTAAGCCTTATGCCTAGATAAGTATAATCTTTTACTATTTCCAATGGTTGTAGTCTAAATTTCCATTTCTCATTTCGTGCTGGCTGTCCTGAGCCATTTTTGAAGATTAAAACTTTCGATTTTTGGGCGTTTACCTCTAACATCCATTGCGTGCAGTAAGTTTCAATTTTATTAATCATCAGCTGCAATGTCTCGGGGGATTCTGCGAAAAATACAGCGTCATCAGCGAATAATAATCCCTTTATATTGTCTTCTCCTAATTGCACATCGCAGGGTAGATTTTATGTTATGTCATTAATAAAACAGTTGAAAAGGATTGGGCTTAGATTACATCCTTGGCGTAAGCCAAGCTCAACTTTATAATGATCGGATAGATTTTTCCCATCGTATATTGCAGACACTATATCATCGTAGAGAACTCTTAGTGATTGCAAAATTTATATGAAACCCCAAGATTGTACAGCTTATAAAAGAGCAGCTTTCTGTTAATGGAGTCAAATGCTGCTTTAAAATCTACAAAAAAGGCATATGTAGTTTTCTTTTTCATCAAACGTAGCTGAACAATGTTAGATAACGAAAATATATTATCAACCGTGGAGTATCCTGATCTGAAGCCTGATTGATATTCGCTTCTGATATTCTGTAGGGATTCGGTTGCTTCCAGCTGCTTTGTTGGTTTTCATATGCGAAAGGGCATTATTAATTTGAGAATTCTATGTCCAATTCTGAAACAAAATTCATTGGTGCTGCGTACGAGATTTGGCATACGTTTTCGTTGACTTTTGAAATGTTTTCAAAATAGAGTTTGAAACGTTCTAGAGGGAGATTAGTTTTAATTGTGTTTTCGTTTCCATTAATTTTTTTTGTTAACTTCCAGAATTCGGCAGAGTCCTTGCATTGTCCCAGTCTCGATGCTAAGCCTTCGTAGAATAATGTCTTCTTATTTTTACAGAGGAGTTTGTATTCTTTACTTTTCAGTAAATATTCTCTTTTAAAGGATTCACAGCTATGTTTTCTGAATAGATTAAGCCACGCCATAGTTCTTTTCCGTAAATTCTCACATTCTAAGTCAAACCACTCTTCCTTTCTCGTTAACGGTCTTTGGCGTTGGTTTCTCATAGAATTTTCATGTTTAAGGATTAATTCTTCCAAATCTCCCAAAGGAATGAAGCTCGCCATCGTTGTTCTTTGTTTTTCTTGTAGCATGGCGCTTAAACGGCGTTGATAATTTTCAACTGATCTATCGTTCCATTTCAAACGATTTGAGATTTCGGCTGATTTGAATGGAGCTTTCTCGATACGGGTCCCATCAATTCTGATTGTACATTCAACCGGGAGATGGTCCGAATAGATGGCTGGAATAACTGCAAAATCTGAAAGGGTGGTAAGCCAATCACCGCCGGCCAAACAGTAGTCAACTACCGAGCTACCTTGTCCTCCTACAAATGTGAATTCACCTTCTCGATCTCCTTCTGCACATCCGTTCACAATACTTAGTCCGAAAGCGTTACTTAAGGACAAAATCTTTTTCCCTTGGATGTTTATACTGGAATCTTTAGATTGTCTTTGTGCTTTGTTAAATTTGAACTCACTTTCTTTATTGCCAATTCTCGCATTAAGGTCACCAAGAATAAGAACATTTTCAAATGATTTTTGAATAAGTAAATTAAGAAGTTTTTCAAAATCAAGCTGCAAATTGGTACAGTTTAAATATTGCGGTATTATGTGAAATTTTTTGTTCAAAAGCAGTTCAATAATGAAGGTACCTTCAAAATCTACTATCTTGCATCTATCTTTCAGATTTGTTTCTCTAAAGCCAACCATGCAGCCTTCTTTTGCTCTTCCTCTCGAATTACTTCTGAAAGCAGATATCCACACACACTTAAAGCCAGGAAAACGTTTTTCAAAAACTGATAAGTGATTTTGTTGCAATGCGTTACTAATAACATGAGTTTCATATAGGCAAAAAATGTCATAAGTATTAATAAAGTTAAAAAAATCTGTATTAAATAATTTATTTCCTAGTCCATTTATGTTATACGATAATATTTTTAAAAAAGAAAAGCTGTTAAGCCCACGACAGACTGCTTTACCCTATAGCTGGTTATTTGGATTTTTTGGGAACACATCCCTTCTTCTCGACGACTTTGAACTGCAGCCAACTTCATTTTGAACTGCTGGACGAATTGTGCTGTCAAAATCTGTACCTGTCATTTCATCCACCTGATTTTGTAATGCTTTGTTATTGTTAGGGAAAATTTCCAACCACGTATTTTCATTAAAACCGAGCATTTTATTTAATACAGAAAAGCCACAGGTGTTTTTATGCATGAGCCCATCTTGTATTGACCAGGAGAATTCAACATCGTTCACGTATAGCCGATCATCACGAAGGGAGACCTTTGCAGTGTTACTCTTGGTTTTCACAGTGCGTCGTACTTTCAGAAGGAAGCCGCTTCTTTGCCTCACTGAAATTGGGTAGTCTTTCTGGATTGATACTCCAGTGTTTCGCAGCTTTTTCGAGTTTTTAAGTACGATATGCACTTTATCTTTACTATCTTACTTCACCAAAAAGTTGTTTGCTTTACCCAGCTCATGCACCTGCCCTGTTTGCACAGAGACTTGTCCGTCCGTGAGGTTGCTGCAAAAATTAGCTACTTGCTGTTTCGAGTTGGATGTGTCATTTGTTTCCATTCTGATAAACAAGTTATTCTCTGTGTTTTGTTTTTGAATTATTTCGATTTTTTTTTCGAGAAATTCGCACTTTTTTTGAAGCCCAGATACACTTTGTTTTAGCTCATTGTTTTCTGTTTTGAGCGTTCCCAAATCTACTCGGATCTCGTCGATGTCAGTTATTTTGGCAAGGTCAGACTGCTTTCTATCAAAGATATTTTCCAGATCGGCCAATGTTAGCTCCGATAATTTCGTGCCAGAGGATTTCTTTGTTTCTTGGGACATTTCTGGTGAGGTTTCTTTTATGTGTCTTTTTTTCGTTTTGACAGGGGAGATATCTTTCATTTGAACAAAGGCGGGCAATCGAAAAATGGAAATTATGGAAAAATTTGGATTGTCACTTACTTTTATTGATTAGTTTGTTAAACGAGTTCTTTTGCGATTTATTTATTTAGTTGAACTTATCAAATAAATAAACGTTTAATATGATTAAATTGATATTTAAAATTTTAGAATTATAGCGAGAAAAAATAAACGTTTTGTCACTTTCGCACCAGTGTTGCCACTTTCTATCTATACAATTCATAACAATTTCAAAAAAAAAAAAAAAATGAAATGACATCCTATAAACCCTCCACATCTTTAATTCACCTTTACTTTTTGTTTTTTTTTTTTTGTTTTGCACTTGGTTTCATCAAAATATTTATTTCATTAAATCAAACAATAAGTATTAAAAGATCACTTACCGGTCTATGCTGTGCGTTCCTGCGGTGACGGTGTGTTGAGTTCAGCACTCCAGGCCGTAGTCTTGTTGCTATCTGTTTTTTTTTTTTGCACTTTTTCCTTATCTCGATTTATGAAAGGGAATTAAGCTAATGTAGTGGGTTTCATAATATAAAAAAAAAACAATGGTAATTTTCATTTTCTCTTCCAACTTTTTTTTCTAAACACATAAATCCATTTGATTAGATTTCATAATGTAGGTAGTGCTTTACTTCTCTTCTTTCTGTCACTTTTCATATTCTTTTTTTTTTTAATTCTTTCTTGTCACTTATCCTTTTTTTTATAGGCTAGAGACTAAACATACTAACTGGACACTTAATAAGATGCCATTGCAAACCTTTTAACACACTATTTTCTATATTTTTTTTTCTTCTTTTTTTTTATGTTCTTTTCTCTTTTTACTAGATTATTATTGAGATGAGGACTTAGGGGATTGTAGGGATTTGGAAAAAGGGGGGGTTTCAAACGCAATGACTAGACTGATGGGGAGCAAATCAGCTGCTTGTGATGACGCTATGATGAATCTGGGTGATGGTGATCTGGTTCTTGAGGCAGGTTGGCGTTGTAATAGTAATCCTCCTTGTCGACCAAGTGTTTTTTGATTTGACTGGCGGGTGAAGTCTGCCCACTGCCACATGCACTAATGCGTCTCCTGCTCACTTTTCCTTATTTTTCTGACATCATTTATATAGGCAGGTATGTATATGTGTATACGCCTTTTTTCTTTTTCCCCTTTTTTTTTTAAGACACGAGGAGCAACAACGATTTGCCCTCCACACTACGTTTCCACAACTCTTATAGTTTTTCCTTTGCTTTTCCTTCTTTTTTTCTTTTTTTTTGTGAAAATTTTAGGTATAAGCTATTTTGCACAATATAATATTTCGCGATCACTTCTTGGCTTGTTAATTTATTCTAGCCTTTCTTTACTTCGCGTACCGAGGAAGCCTAAGGCCACTCTTTTTGCTACTGTCTATCTCTGATGTTCCGCCGCAATTGAACTAGCATGATCATTTTTTTCCAGCACATCCTAGAGGAGGTGTACTGTATTTTTTTATGTACAACTTTCATCGCCTCATTGCACAGTTTTTACCAATTCTCTGTTTACACAATGAGCTTTTGACATCAGGCCACATCTCATCTACCATCCCCCGCATATTCCTTATCCCTTAAGCATCATTCTCATACCAGTTTAAACCAGTTGAGATAACTAATTATCGGATTCCTTCATGTCCGTATTTCCATGAATATGACACTTTGACGAATTCGCTTTAGTAAGGGTTGCCAAGTATCCATTACTAATTCGGGCTGCATTTTTTTTTCCATATGTCAACAATACATGCTTATCTATTAATGAGTTTTAAATCTTATCTGCTTACAAGCCTTCTAAGCCTACGAAAAGAAATATATATTTAGTAAATATTTTTCAATTTTATTAGAAATAACTTATGCTTTGTCGCATTTATGTAGAAGGATATCTGATTTTGTTTTATTTTTCTATTGCACTATTAGCAGCACAAGGGTAAATGTGCGTTGAAAACCTAGTTGAAATCAGAAGTAAAATGTAAAAAAAATTGTAATTATTAATAATATAATTAATAAAGACTTAACTTACCCCGAAACAAAGCACCAGTAATCAACGCTAGTGTTATTCTTAGAACAAACACACTACACTGCTGTTCACTTAATTAGACGCACAAATTTTTGTTCACATAAACCTAGTTTTTTTGTAAGTGTGGGTAGCAGTTGTCAAACCATTGCATTTATTTGAAAGCTTATTAAATTGTCAACAAAATAACACTAAAACGTTCAAGGTGAGTGCAAGTAAACAGACATTTTTTTTCACTTTTGTCTGTGCTCCAAGAAAAAGTACAGTTTTTTTTTGTTCACATGATTAGACGCACCTGTAAAATTAGTTAGTTGGTCGCGATCTGTTACGTGGATTACAGATAGCTGCAAAGTTTAAGCAATAAAAAAGTGTTTGCCACAGATTTCAGTCCAAAATGTTGGAAAAAAAAGTTTCAGCTGCAGAAGAAAAAGGGAAAATTGACGTGTTGCAATCCGAAGAGTTTTCAATGAGAAGAACTGCAAAAAAAATAGGCCAAAGTGACCATGTTGTGAGGAATTTTATTAAAACCAGTGATTCATACGATAAAAACTGCAAAGGAAGGACAAAAACGACTTTAACTCCTCAGGGTAAGAGAAAAATTTTAAAAACTGCATCAAATTCAGCTCTCTCTACCAGCAAAATAAAGGAAAAAGCGGGGGTAACAGCCAGCACATTAACTGTTCGTGGAGCTATTTCAGGTGCAGACCATCTTCAATTAAAAAAAAACAAAAAAAAAATGCCTCCACTAAACGCCATAACAGCAAACAGCGGTTGGAGTTCGCACGCGTTCACATGACCTGGGGATAGCAACTTTGGAAATGAGCTAAATTGGCAAAATGCGGTTTTTCTGACCAAAAAAATTTAACCCAGATGGTCATGATGGATACAACCACTGTTTCCCTGATTATTTTTTTGGTCAGAAAAACCGCATTTTGCCAATTTAGCTCATTTCCAAAGTTGCTATCCCCAGGTCATGTGAACGCGTGCGAACTCCAACCGCTGTTTGCTGTTATGGCGTTTAGTGGAGGCATTTTTTTTTTTGTTTTTTTTTAATTGAAGATGGTCTGCACCTGAAATAGCTCCACGAACAGTTAATGTGCTGGCTGTTACCCCCGCTTTTTCCTTTATTTTGCTGGTAGAGAGAGCTGAATTTGATGCAGTTTTTAAAATTTTTCTCTTACCCTGAGGAGTTAAAGTCGTTTTTGTCCTTCCTTTGCAGTTTTTATCGTATGAATCACTGGTTTTAATAAAATTCCTCACAACATGGTCACTTTGGCCTATTTTTTTTGCAGTTCTTCTCATTGAAAACTCTTCGGATTGCAACACGTCAATTTTCCCTTTTTCTTCTGCAGCTGAAACTTTTTTTTCCAACATTTTGGACTGAAATCTGTGGCAAACACTTTTTTATTGCTTAAACTTTGCAGCTATCTGTAATCCACGTAACAGATCGCGACCAACTAACTAATTTTACAGGTGCGTCTAATCATGTGAACAAAAAAAAACTGTACTTTTTCTTGGAGCACAGACAAAAGTGAAAAAAAATGTCTGTTTACTTGCACTCACCTTGAACGTTTTAGTGTTATTTTGTTGACAATTTAATAAGCTTTCAAATAAATGCAATTGTTTGACAATTGCTACCCACACTTACAAAAAAATTAGGTTTATGTAAACAAAAATTTGTGCGTCTAATTAAGTGAACAGCAGTGTAGGTATGAATTTCCTTAGCAAATTTTTATTTTCACACAACCAAGCGCTTTCACGTTTAAGAAACAAATGAAAGCAGAAAAACATTTGTTTCCTTTATTTTGGTTTTGTGTTTTTACAAAATATTTGTAACTTGACAAAATCTTTCGTTGAACAAATAGGAAAGTTAAGTTCTCATAACATTAAATTGAAGATTTAGTAGAATTAACGAAAGTTTTCGTACACTTGACAAATATTCGCAAAAAAATTATTTACGAAAGCTCTTTCGTTTATTTTACAAATCATTTGTAACATTTTGTACTTTATATCACACACTTACTACGAAATATTCGTGCTATATACGAAATAAAAGTTTACGAAAGTATTTCGTAGCGATTTCACGAATTATTTTTTGGGTGTTATACAGATTACAATTATGTCAACTCACAATTGTGAACTCAACATTGTGCTTTTTGATTGTCTGTCGAAGTGACAAGTTGAATTAAAAATGTCAAATATAATATTTTCAAGTGAAAGTGATGATGAATGTGAGATGCAAGTTCGTGAAACAAGTCGTCCTGCATCCAACAAAAAGAAATCATGCCCATGATGGTAAAATCCAAGTTTTATGTGCGTTTTTGTAACGACAAATTTATTATTCTCTGACAGTGACATAAATGTCGCGAAAAAAAGTGACAAAATTGTCACTACAAAATTGCCATATGCGGCCCATCAATACGATATGAATTGGAAGTTTGTCAGATAAGTGCGACCAGTTTGTAGAATTAACACTTGTCAATGTTTATGAAATAGGGCCCAGGTTTTCAAACAGTAAATCATTGATGTCTTGAACTCCACAATAATCTCAAGAATCTTACGTGATAGAGAATTTCTGTAACTAACTTTAAATTCAGCAAATCTAAAACCTTCAAAAAACCTTATCTGATTCAAATTTCTTTTTGAAATTCTATCAAGGCTTCAAAATAATGAATTAATGTGTGTTACAACTCAATATCTTTGTAATTTGATGTAATAGAGCCATTTTGAAGCTAGCTTTGGATTGAACGCACAACAATTTATTGCAAAAGCAATGGGTTATTTTAAGTGCAAAATTTTTGGCGCGAGAAAACATAGGATCTTAAACAGCAAAGAACTAGTTTCTTCCATTTTGAAAGCTCAATATCTTGAAAACGTGACGTGACAGAGTAATTCTGAGGCCAGATTTAGTGATTATTGGACGATTTTTGAGCAGTCAAATCTCAAAGTCAAAATATGAAACCAAACTTTTACTCTCCAAATTAAATTAAGGAAATAGCTTGGATCGAGACAGGAAAAGGGAGGGTGGGAGAAGAGGTTTAAAAAAAAATGAATTACGATTCTCTAAAGCTGTTTTAGTGAATGATTTTGCATTAATATGGTCTCAAAATCAAAGAGTAATTTTTTTGATTTTTGGCTATGCCTTATTACAGTTTAGTAAAAGCGTTGTTTCCTTTGGGAAACTTACTTAGGTCCTCAACTAACATCCTTCTATAACGACTTCGATTTCTGGCGAGCCCACTCCAGTTTTGCACTCTAAGTCGATTGAGGTCTTCTTCCACTTGATTGCGCCACCTAGGACGAGGCTTTACCTTCCACGATTTCTCTGCAATGTGCTTTCGAACACCCGTCTAACCAGAGCGTTTGAGTAAATTCGCTTTTCATTGCCCAACCATCGTAGCAACTATTGTGTGTCAACTATTTGTATGATGCTCACACTATTGCAATGTTAATTATCTGTAATTTGCTCACACTTTTGTATTGTTAACTAAGTATTTGTATTAAGCTTTGTTCTAACTAGACAATGACTAAAATGTTAGTTTACTTTGTTTCTCTTTTTGCTTAGTGTATATTTTGCGCTCGCTGATGATGGGCAGACAGTAATTTTGTCCGAAATGCATTCGATATGTATTTAAAAATAAATTAATTTGAGTTTTTTAACCTAGACTTTTGTTGTTTATTTTCATTCGATTTCTTGCGGTCAATAAGGAATAATTTAAAAAACAAACGTTTATCATTGGTAGATTTTTCTCTCCGTTTGATCTCCGCACTGATGTTGTTTTCCGTGTCTATAGCCGATTCTAGGTAGACGATGTCCTGTGCTACCTCGAAGTCTGTCTATTGTGATGTTTTGTCTAATTCGTTGATGTTCTGTGTCCCTGTTTGATGACAGCATATACTTTGTTTTGCACTCATTAGCCATCGAACTAATTTTTGTCGCTTCTGTTTTAATGCTCGGGAAAGCAGCTATGACATCACGCTTTTTTCTTCCCATTACGTCAATATCGTCTGCGTAGGCGTGTAATTGTACAGACTTTTGAAGGATTGTTCCTCTGGTGTTGACGTTTGAGTTTCTTACAATCTTTTCAAGTATGATGTTGAAGAAATCGCATGACAGTATGTCGCCTTGCCTAAAGCCTTTTTCGATACAAAGGTCTCGGTGAGTTTTCTACCGACCTTGACGGAGCAGCGTGAATTCTCCAAAGTCATCCTGCATAGTCGTACGAGCTTAGCAGGGATTCAAAAACAAGACATGGCTCTGTTTAGCTCGTCTCTGTATGTACTGTCATACGCGAAAAAAATTTTGTTTATCTATGTTAAATTTTCCGGTTTTTTCCAAGATTTGCCATTATGTGAAAATTTGGTCTATACTGGACCATTGCAGCGTAGTCCAAGCGGAAATTCTGGCAATCAAAGAGGTCCTGTCATGGCTAAAAGAAAACGTGATATCCTCAGCTAATATCCGGATTTTCTCAGACAGTCAAGTAGCCCTCAAATCACTCGGCGCTGTTTCTACGAACTCAGGAAATAGCTGAACAGTTCAATATTCACCTTATTTGGGTGCCGGGGCACAGAGATATCGTGGGTAACTGCAAAGCCGATGAACTCGCCAGAAAAGGAACCGTTCTACCGATCTCCACCAGCTGGTTGAATATCGGTATACCAATCGCTACATGCAAACTTATGCAAAGCAAGAGGCAATGGATAGAACAAATTATTGGTGGAACAATATCACCACGTGTGTGGCAACAAAACATATGTGGCCAGAACAAGATTCAAAACGCACAAGACATTTGTTATCCATAACCAGATTGCACGTTAGCTCCGTAATCAATGTCATCACTGGTCTGATAGGATGACACGCCATAAGACTCGGAGTTTCCTCTAATGACTTCTGCAGAAGTTGCTTAGATGAGGAGGAGGAGGAGACAATCCCACACCTCCTCTGCCCATGTCCTGCACTCTCCTTTAAAAGAAAACGGCATCTAGGAAAATATTTCTTTGATGATCTAAGCGATCTGGCAAACACAGATACCTTGCATTTCTTTCGCTTAATCGAAAGCTCCAAATGGTTTTGTTAAGTGCGAGGTACTCCCTCGCTTAATTCTTAAGGTATCACAATGGACCTAATATTGGTCTAAGTGTGTCAGTTGCTTTCCTGACAGCCATTTCAACCTAACCTAACCTAAAGATATTGCAGACAGTGAATAA
Source organism: Melanostoma scalare (assembly GCA_949752695.1). Lineage (NCBI taxonomy): Eukaryota > Metazoa > Arthropoda > Insecta > Diptera > Syrphidae > Melanostoma > Melanostoma scalare. Next base: position 94,166,264 of record OX456986.1, read on the forward strand.
AGATATTGCAGACAGTAACCTAAAGATATTGCTGACAGTGAAAAATGATCAATGAATGATCGCAAACTACAATGTGTTTAGGTGTGACAGTTTATCGAAGTATACTGGTGGTAATTTATATTCAGAAGGCAATTCACGCGGTTAATGTTAAATGTGTTGCAAAAGATATGAATTGTTGGATGTTAGTAAATATTTTGAATTGTACGATCTATTCTTTTCTTGTTTGTGGTGTTTCGGTCACCAAGTTCGTCTGCAAGGTGTTTCGTAATAATGGATGAAATAAGTGATTTCAAAAATTTTTTTCATCATTCATCATCAACTTTATTGTTGTTGGTGATTTTAATGTTGACTGGTTTAAAAATCATACTTATAAAAAAGCCATTAGCAGAATAGTAAAAGATACTTCATGTAAACATATTGTTAAAGACGCAACAAGACGCAACATTGCGGGTGATTTCAATGTACACACTTCTGGGTAGCTTCGTCATTCTGGTCAGACAACACCCGAAGGTAGGTGTGTTGAGATTTGCTGAATTAAATCTTTTAACTCAGCTTGTTGATGAGCCCACTCGGGCTCCGGATATTTCTGGCCATTCGGCCAACACATTAGATTTGTTCCTCACTTCTCATCCTGAAAAATATTGGGTTAAAGTGTCATCACCTCTAGGCACATCGGACCCTTGTGTCATATCGGTAGATTTCCCGGTTTCCGTCACAGTAAGAAGAGAAAAAGTCCCAAAAAGAACTGTATGGCAATATGAGAAAGCCAATTGGGACGGCCTGAATAATTTCTTTCAAAATTTCAATTGGTCATTGTGCTTTCTTGATGGTAACGCGAATGCATCAGCTGATATGATATCTAACGTAATTCTCAACGGCATGACTAACTTTGTTCCGCATAGATCAAAGAGCATCATCCCCAAAGGAAATTCGTGGTTCGATTCGAGCTGTAGGGAGATGATTAGGGAAAGAGAAAAATGTTTTCGGATTTTTAAAAATGACCCTACAGAAGAAAACAGAAATAAGTTTAAGTGCGCCAGGAGCGCCTGCAGTACTCATATACAGAAGACCAAGTTTTTATATGACCAAAAGGTAAGGCAAAAAATACTATTGTGTCCAAAAGGAAGTAAAAACTTTTGGTCTTTTGTTAAGAATATTTAGAACTCGACCACATCATCGGTCCCAACGCTCGTCTTCAATGACTCTCCGTATGTCAGCTCCATCGACAAAGCCAATTTGCTGGCAGCTCAATTTGCTGCCAACTCGACACTTCCTTATAGCATATTGGCTCCACCTGAGCTCGAGTCTGCAAATTCTTTGATGCAGCAGATATTTTTTCGAACTCGCTCGGTCCACAGAGTCCTTAAAGATCTCAACATACATAAATCCGCTGGTCCAGATGGTATCCCCGCCGTTATTCTGAAGAGGTGTTCTTCTACGCTGGCAAAACCACTGCGTAAACTTTTCCATCTTTCGTATTCTGCTGGGATTTTTCCGAGCAGATGGAAAACTGCATTTGTCCAGCCGGTCCCTAAAAAAGGCGAATCTTTCTCCCCTCCCAATTACCGTCCAATTGCACTAACGTCCCTTCTTTCCAAGGTCATGGAAACGTTGATAAACCGTCCACTTATGAAATATCTTGAAGAACGAAAGCTTCTTAGTGACCGTCAGTACGGCTTTCGTAGCAAACGGTCCACTGGTGATTTGATGGCTTATCTCACCGTAAAGTGGAACCTATCTTTACATTGTTTTGGAGAAAGTAAGATTATTGCGCTTGATATTTCTAAGGCATTTGATAGAGTTTGGCATCAAGCTCTTTTATCGAAAATGCGTGCTTTTGGTATCGATGAGTCTCTTCTTCGTTGGATTAGAAATTACCTTTCCGACCGTTCAATACAAGTTGTGTTGGATGGCTTCAAGTCTGATACCCACTTCATAAATGCTGGTGTGCCCCAGGGCTCTGTTTTGTCTCCGACTCTCTTCCTCATTTTCATTAATGATCTCTTGTCTGCAACTTCTAATCCGCTTAACTGTTTTGCTGACGACTCGACCCTCAGCTTTTCATATTCTTTTCCAAATTCACGTCCCTGCTCCTCGGACGTGGATATGGAACGGTTGCGTATGATAAGCTCATTGAATTCTGACCTTGACAGCATTGTTTCATGCTGTCTTATGAACCGAGTAGAATTCAATGCTTCGAAAACTCAATGCTGTCTTTTGTCGTTGAAGCCTAACATTCCCCCATTGCCATTATCCATGAATGGTACCTGCATCGAAGAAACCGAAAAGCTGTTAGTACTTGGTATGTGTGTCAACGATGATCTTCGTTGGAATGACCACATATTTGAAGTCGCCAAAAATGCTGCTAAATGCTTAGGTTTCCTTAAAAGGTGCAGGAAATTTTTCACCCCTTCTGATCTGGCTACTATTTATAAAGCCTACATCCGTCCTAAGTTAGAGTACAATTCACATATCTCCTAAAACATCATTGTGCTTACTTGATAAGGTTCAAAACAGAGCATTAAGAATGATAGGTGATAGTTCAATTGTTGAATCAATTGATTGTCTTGATCATCGTCGTAATGTTTCTTGTCTCTCTCTTTTCTATAGGTTTTTTTACAAACAATGGTCGGACAAAATAGCCAGTTGCATTCCTCCCCATAAGCAATTCAATTTAACCGCAATACACGCCTCGCAAGGAATGCAAATCAGTTTTACCTTCAGCCCAATTTCGGACGTTCAGTGAAATATAGAGATTCATTCTTTAGCCGTACTACTCGGATGTGGAATGCTTCACCTGACTCTGTTTCCCCTCTCATTATAATACACAGAAGTTTAAAAATAATGTGCATCGGTACCTCCTTTCTAAGTTTTCCGCATCACCTTCAAATATTTATTGTTGTCAATTCGTTGAATGTTTCTCCAAGATGTCAAGCCTCTTTTTGAACTATTCTGATGAATATCGAAACTCTTCATCTTTCTTGAAAATCACCCAAAGTTCTTAAACCTCTTCGACAATTTTGGTTTACTTCATTGCAATTTTGTTCAAGTTCGACATGTTAACTTATTTTTGTCCCATGTTCTTAAAAGTCTCGAAGGCCTAATGAAAAATCCTTGGACTGTTTGATTTTTTGAAAGATGATTATAGTTTATTTTCAACCGCTTGATGCAGCCTCACATCCAGAATACAAAAGGGTTGATTCGATTGAAAATTGGTAATGTATTTTATTGTCTCTTACAATATGTTTATCCATAAAACTAACAGCTCTAAGCATAAGTGATTAGGTCAACACTAAGCATAGTTATTATATCAGGAAACAGTTTTCAGCTTATGTTGTGGACTATAAGTGTAAGTCTATTGTTTTGAATCAATTCTTGTAATTTTTTGTTCATGTCGTCGATATTTTTTTAAATAAATCACCCCTGAATAATATGGCGACATCGTTGGGAAATAGAATTATTTTCATGGACAGCATTGCGACGGGCAAAAAAAACAATCATAATTGTTTTCGTTCCAACTAAATATATTTTTGATATTAATTTAAATCTATTGGATAAGTACAGTGAAGAAGCATATTAAGGAAATCCATCTTTGGATATTATTAAGGTCCAAACGGCATAAAAAGACCACACTTAAAAAATATGAATAACATAGGATTAGGATCTAACTTAGGAAAAGCTAGATGCTAGGTCAGTTAATCTACTTCCAAAAGACTTGGCCAGAAAGCATTTCTCAAGGCAGTACAACTCGAGAAACTTGTGAAAGCCTGGTATACAGTACAAGTATGGTTTATTAGAAAACATAAGCCTTGTATATTTAGTTCTAAGTTCTTCCAAATTATGTCGGATTTAACTTAAGTTATCGTGTTTACAAAATTATAAAATTTCAACGGCGATAAAAGACTAAAAAAACGGTGCGGGTGCATAACTTCACAGGTCATAACTTCACATGGGTCATAATTTCACCTATAGTGGGTTATAATTTCACTTTTTTCGGGTGAAGTTATGTCCCACCTTAGGTGAGCAACAATTTCACCTGAAATTTGTGTGAAATTATTTCCCACCTACATTGTAAAAAATCTTTAGAAATCCAATCAGTCAAAAGCCAACAAAAATTATAAATTGTAATCAATTTATTGAAACATTTTTATTAAAAAATATCAAAAACTGTTATTTATAAAAAAAAAAATTATTCTTGTGAAAGGTACTTTATATCATATTATTATTTTCAAAACGCCGTTTTGAAACAAAGATATTGAAATCTATTCACAAAAAAACGTGAACGGAATTTTGAACTATAGTTCTACAATAAGGACATAAAATTGACTATTGAAATTACGAACTTCGACATCATATATTTTCAAAAACAGATCTCTCGTTTTAGTAAATTATATTATATAGAAATAGTGTGAATAAACAAGCGTTGTTGGCGCTAAGCAGTAAAGCGACCGAAAAAAAAATTGCGCAATTTTTTTTTCGGTCGCTTTACTGCTTAGCGCCAACAACGCTTGTTTATTCACACTATTTCTATATAATATAATTTACTAAAACGAGAGATCTGTTTTTGAAAATATATGATGTCGAAGTTCGTAATTTCAATAATTGATTTATGAAGCTACACTATATTTGAACACATTTTCAAATTTAAACTGTGTATACTACGAAAAAACAGTTTCAAATATCAATATTTCTATCATAGGTTTATCCATTTTTGTACGTCTTGGCAAGCCATAAAACTGAAGAGCTATATGTTCATTTGTTCCAATTTGTGGACAGAAATTTGTTTGAGTTTCGTCCATTTTCATTTATGACGGACTTTGAAGCTTAACTTCACACAGAAGTGAAATTCTGGCCCACAAAAAAGTGAAGCTAATTCCCACCTAAGGTGGGACATAACTTCACCCGAAAAAAGTGAAATTATAACCCACTAGAGGTGAAATTATGACCCATGTGAAGTTATGACCTGTGAAGTTATGCACCCGCACCAAAAAAACACGTTTTCATACACAAATAATTCATTTACAGTTCTAACACGTATATTATTATTATTTACTCGTTTTTTATTCCATTTTCACTTACATTCTAGTTACAATTTTTATTTACAGAAGGAAAAAAGTAATAATTTTAAGATATAAAAAGAAAAAGAATAGAACCTGACCATTCGGTAACATAAAAAGTTTGAGTTGAATGGCCGAGAACAAGTTCACTGGAGGCTCGAGCTATCTGGGCATGTACACGAATACTAGGAGAATTATAATAACAGTTTAAAAGTAAAGTGGTATGGTTTTTATTACTTTTCGACATTGTTTCTTGGAAACAGAGCTAGAGCGGACGCGTTTTATTTTCACAATTCAAACAGATGAAATGAAATACAAAACAGAAATTCTCTAAAAGAGAAATTTTTCCCAGGATCGTGATTTCTAATGATTAAAAATAAAATGTTTAGAAGAATTAAAGAAAAATTTTGATAATTTCGAAAATAAAACTCAAATAATACTTATATTAACAAATGAAAAGATTAGTAAAGTTTTTAACAGTTAAAACACTTTTTATATTTCCTCAGATGTACATTTCAGATGCAATGCTTCCATCGTCAGTGAGATTTATAAATTAAATTAAATTAAATTATTTGTCAAAAAACTAATAATAAACAAAAATGTTTCTAAACAAAATTACAGTTGAGTTGAGTTGAATCTATTAAAAATTTTTTTGAATATTGAATCTTTGATTGTTCTATCATCACTATTCATTAGATTATTGTTGTTTTTAAATATGTAAAATGATTCAAAAGCATCTAATTCATAATTGCTATTTACATTTCTTATTAATTTTAAATTTTGCAAACTAAAGCTATGACTATTTTCTAGCATATGTTCTGAAACACTTGACATTTCTTTTTCATTATATTTAAGATGTGCAAAATGTTCTTTAAATCTTTTTAGAATATGTCTTCTTGTCCTATATATTCTTTTGCACAATCATTACATCCGATAGAATAAATTCCTGACTTTTGAAGTTGTTCAATTTTATCCTTAGATCCTCCAATCAGATTTTTTATTTTTATTTCGCTGCACTCACTCATACGGATATTATATTTATGAAAGATTGGTTTTATCTTAGATGTTATTTCTGGATAGAAATAAGATTTTGAATATTTCTTTTCGTCATTTCCTTCATTCCTTATTAGATCTAAAGTTGTATAATTTCTCAATTCTTGTTTTCTTCTATGTGCAATTGTTAAATCTTCAATCAATTCTTCAGTATATCCATTAATTTTGGCTATGTCTTTAATTTTTTGGAATTCTTTTATTTTTGTTTCTATATTATTAATGACAAGAAATGAAATTCATATAAAATTCATAAATTAAATTGAAATTTTTCAAATATCTCATCAAAAACTTTTAAAATCCGTACACATGAAAGTTGGATGATGAATAACTTTTGAACGGTTAATTTCAGTACTAAAACATACGAAACCATTTTTATAGAGCAGTTAATTTTGAACAAAAATTTGCATTGCGCATTTTGTAAAAGTCATTTATTGTCGAGTTATAAAATTCATAAACAAAAATTAAATTTGTATTAAAATAATCAAAATTAAATCCTTAATATCTTTCAAATGTTAAGGTTTACGGAAAAAATACAAGATACCTTTTTTGTAGAACATTAAATTTCCTAAAAAATTCTCTTGGAACATTTTTCTGTTCAATCGATAAATAATGAGGTATGAATTTTTTTCTATTGGACTGAGAAAAATATACAAAACTGCGATGCGGAGGATCTTCCTATTAAAATTAAGAGTTCATACTTTTAAGGTGTCTAGCAACCCATTTTTCCATAGCATTTGTAAAAAAAAAATAATCGATTTTTTTGACCCACTCTAAGTAGCTGCTTGGTTATTATCTCATATATGGAATTGTTTCTTACGTATACCTTGGCTAATAATATCTACTTATAATCGAAAGAAAATATATTTTAAAATCTAAATCCGATATTTTATTCTTCCGTCTCCATTTTTTGAAAATGGATAAGTCTTTACGAAATAACAATATTTTACTCAACCATATCATACCTATATTTTTTTTAGGTCAAAGCGCCGAAGTATTTTTAGAATACTGTCAGAAACTTTTAGAAAAATTTCGATACCCGTGGGAAATGATGCCTCTAATGTATGTGATACTTAAAGATGCTAAAGCTGATATTGAAGAAGCTTCAAGGCGTATTGACGAAGGTAACTTTTTCATATAAAGTGCTTTTTTGATTCGATTTTGACGTGAATAAAACGGCTTCAATAAATTGGAAATTATTGATTCTTTTATTCATTATACATTTGTTCCCAACAGGTCAACTTGTCGTTAATAACTACTCGCGTCAACATAATTTAAATATATATGATGGGGGAGAATTACGTGGTACAACACGTCAGTGTGGATGATAGTTTTCAAACAATTTTGTCTAGAAACAACACAAAAAAATTAACGTGTTGGGTTTACTAATTAATCTCAATTTCAAATTTAAAATCTAAGGGAATAAGTACTTGTCTGCAAAAACAAATCGCGAAGTATAGTTTTGAGTTTAATAATTTTTAATGAAAAATATATCTATTTAATATAACAGTATATTTGCTTTCATTGTACACCCAAATTTTTTTTTAGATTAGAAATGATGTAAATCGAAAGAACAGGTTTCTTCATTTTAATTGCTCTGAAATTTTAAATTCTTAAAACTTTACGAATATGATACTTCCGTAAAGCAAATCATCAATCAACACATCAATCTGAACCAACAATCAAAACCTAACTTTTTTCTTTTTGGATACCTATCATTCTTCAGTCTTCAAGCAACAATTCTTCCTTTTATAAGAAATAATACTCGTAATTAAATAAAAAAAAATATTTCTAATTGGTATACAAACCATTTCAGCGAGATATATTTTACCAGCTGTCTCACGGTAAGTCATGTCAACATTTCTTTTACTCTTCATAAAAAATTTAAAATTTGAATAAATAGCATAATGCGTTTTTTAAGTCGACTGACTTCTTAAATGTCCTTCTTTTTCATCTGACAACTTATGTTTGAATAGCAATGTGCCGACCGTGCATTGAGCGACTGCCTGACAAAGTTTATTATGTAATGTGCATGGTTTTTGATATAGTGAAGAAACAGGCCTGTTCAGTATTTAGACATTATTTACTACTTCGAGAAAAAATTTTATTCACTTTTTCTTAAGCTGAATGCAATATAACCACAAACATTGGGTAGTGCCAGAACAATTTCAAAAAGATAAACATTGCTCATTTTATAATGAAACCACGATATGAATAATTAAAAATTAAGTGTAATAATAAGTTTAATAATAAGTTAAATATTTGCAAAGATTAGAAATGGTTTGGAAGTAAATAGTGTAAAAATTTTCAGAAATTTCCAGTTGCAAACATTTGTTCATAAGTAAATGAAAATAAATCCATTATCAACACACAAAATTATAAATTAATATTTAAAATGTTTATAAATCCAACTGCAACTTCTTTGACAAGATCAATATCAATATGTCGTAAAAAATCAAAAGCTTTTTCAACGTCTAATATTATCTATCCAATGGATTTGTCGTAAGAACTATTTCGTTTGAAGAGTTGTTGTGTAACTGTCTTTATCAGAATTACTGGCCAGGAGGAACTTCATTCTTTGTAGATAATCTTAGATACTTAATACTTTAGGTGTTTTTCTGAAATCATGCTTGTAGGCCTGCAGCTTAAGGCTGAGTGTCCCGCCGAGAAAACGGTTGGACTATTACAAATATGTGTATAACTTTAACATTTCAAATAATAATTGATTGAAAAAAAGGTTAGTATTTAGTAAATATACTAAACTAAATTTCTGTGCCATTATAACTATCTATTATTGTGACTCTAAGAGTGTAAGAAACTTACATTTTGTTATCATTTTGCAGCGTAGTTCCCAATTTGTTTTTTGTTTTGAAAACAAATTGTTAACTCCGGGAGTGAATGCAATTTTTTTTTTAAATTTACTGTATACTGTATACATATTGTTGAATTTGATGGTTTTTTCATTGATTTGGTTGTGTTTGAACAGTTATTACTTCGTCAATTTTCAATATTACTGATCAAAACAAAAAGTATATAAGATCATACTAAAAAATTTTAGTGGTATGTCCAAATTTTGATAATTTTTTTGTGTCTTTTTTTTTTTTTACTGTGAAGCTTAGTTTATGAGCTCGGGATTTTTTTAAACTAGCTTATATAATAATTGAATTAACTTACTGACTCTAGGCGGGTACTTTAAATTATTCAATAACTTATTGCTAATATCTTTCAGCCTTAAGATACTTTGAGAATTTTTATGACTATAGCTAGTGTTAAACTAAGAAAATTAGAAAAAACTTAGTTCTGTAGATCATGTTTTCTGTTTTTTCTTGAAACTACTTAAAACTGGAGCACCCACAGCTGCTTTTGTGTTTTGTAGTTTTTTATTCTAGTTTATTGGTATTTTTTCTATATTTTTTTTTTTTGATTTTCGATGCAGCTATTTTTTATAATTTTTTTTTCGAATTTTTATATTTTTCGATTTCACAGCTCAACATTTGATATAAGAAAAAACACGAAAAGCGCTATAGTGCTCTGGGGGTTTTTCAGGTCGCTGATTACGGTGAGTGGGTTGGTTAACCTTCATCACGTCAGGATCAAGGTCATTTGAAGGTCAAAATGACTTAATGCGATCGAAAAAATCAGAAAAAAATTATGCGTATGTTTTTGAGGTTCGTGAATACGATTCCGTAGTTTGTTTAGCCTTTCGCCCTTGTTTAATGTCATTTAAAGGTCATTTTAAAGTCAAATCAACATATTTCCACGAAAAATCTGCGAAAAATGTTTGCGCATGTTTTTAAGACCTGAATTCTGATTTGTAGTTTGTCTGGCCAGAAGGTCTTTTTAAAGTCATTTGAAGGTCAAAGTGACTTAATACGACCGAAAAAATCTGAAAAAAATCATGCGTATAACAGTCGCCAATCACTTGCTATGAGCTCTACACCGTATTCTGCACTAATCCTTCAATATTATGGCAGTAGACTAGATTTTTCATTTTGTTAAAATATTTCCTTAACGGACGTTCTCTCGAAAGATAGAAAGAAATTCTTGTTTCTCTTGATAGACACTTCTTTTGCTTCAGCTTAGATGCTAAAAACTCCGATCTATCTTTCGCGAGTCCTAAGTCCCTGCAGATATCGCTTAGTTTGTTTTGATCAAACGTTTTGTCTTCCGATGTACTTTCTTCATCATCTGATTCTGATGTGCTAAAATTTTCACTTTCTTGAAGTTGCACTATTTCAAAAATACCGATCTGTTACCGAACGCGCAAACACGCACCGCGCTAAGTGTCCCCAAAATTAAAAACTGTGCTTCATTTTCCTCCACCCAAAAATTAAGAAAAAAAAATCAAAACAATAAAAACAACAATAAACCATCAACCTATATTAATTTCCATTCCGTGCCGCCACGAGAAAAAAAAATCTCGTGCAAAAAACAAAAAGTTCTCGTGCAAAAATTCATCAGTGCGCTGAGCTACAAAAATTAATCAAAACAACAAAAAAAAAAAAAAGCCTGCAATAGACCAAACATTTAGTGCCTACCTTTAAATCTTCTCCTCCCCCACACCACTCGCATTGTCTTATTGGCTGCACACATTTCTTCTAATCGATATTTCCTTATCGTATCGAAGAAGTGTGTGCAGGCAATGAGGCTGTGGGTTTGCTAGGCGGATAGTTGATCAACAGTGTTGATCCCGTTGGTGAACCAAAATCAAGTTGCTGGCTGGGCATAATACCGCTAGTAATTTGGTTTGGTTTTCTAATAGATCTACACTTAGATAGCGAGATTATAGATTAGATTATATTTAGATAGCGTCTGCGTTTGATATTTTGTTTTATGTGTTTTTGTGAATTGTAATGTCGGGTAAATTTCGGATCGATTTTAGCAACATTAGGGGCTACATAAGATCGAATTTCTTTGCTGTGTACGCTCACACTGCAAAATGCAGGCCAGCTGTTTTGACACTGAGTGAAACACAGGTAAGTGTTGATTCTGATCCCTCAGAGTTCAACCTGCCTGGATATAGCTTAGTGCCATTATTCTTTTCCTCCCATGGCCTCGCCGTATATGTTCTAAATGATATTGCTTACCAGCTTCTACCACAATACGGCATCTGTTCTAATACGAACTTCAATTCCATGTGGATAAAATTCACCGTCTGTGTATGAGTCCACTCGGGTTCAAAATATTGAAGGCCACAGTTCCTTATGGATGGGTACAAGAAATGAGTTTTTTTTAACAGAAATTAAAGTGCTAACGAATATAATAATAACTGCATCCAGTCATTTAAGAAACAACAGATGGAACAAGAAATTCCAAACTTAAAATAAAGCCAGCAAACCGTTCTGGAATCTGGTTAAAATAGTAAAAAAAAAAATTGTCAGATTCCTGCGCTGAAAATAGGTTCTTCAATCTTTCAAAACTATGAGAAGGCTAATGCTCTTGCAAATGTGCGTCAGTCAGTGTCATTTGTAAGGTCTCAACATATACAAGTTGATGACAATATAATCTCACTTGAAGATGTCAGCACGGTCCTTAGCAATTTAAAAATTTCGAAAAGCCCCGTATTAGATGGATAAAAAAATTTTGTCTTAAAAAAGCTGCCTAAGACAGCTGTAAAATATCTGCAAACTATATTTGTAGCTTGTTTTAAAATAAGCTACTTCCCTAAAGAATGGAAAACATTCAAAAGTAAAAGGCGTTAAGTAAAAGTACAGGAATGATACTTTTCTATGTAGAAAAGGCATTTGACTCAGTATGGCATGAAGGTCTGGTTCATAAGCTTATGGTTCCCGATTTCCCAATCCCCATTGTTAAATTAATTTATTCGTTTTTGCCTGATAGGTTTTTCAAAGTCTCTGTAAGTAAATGTTATTCTGACCTGCGTCCAATAGTTGTTGGTGTACCTCAAGGATCAGTTCTGGGTCCTTTTTTATATACAGGGTGTTCCGTACTTCGTATATTATCCTTTGGGGTGTGATTCTTGGTCATATTCTAAGAAAAAAATTGTCATACAGTAAAGCTCGATTCTCAACTTTGACATCACTTTTTTACAATATAAAAAAAGGCTAACTTTGGTGTACCCTGACCTATGTTAAATTTGATATCTCTGTCAATACTAATGATAGAGACCTAATCTTAGACTTAATTTTTTGTAGAAATAACAATCTTTAAGACTGTATTTAAGTTTAGCTTCCATAGGTTTAGGGCTGCCACATTTTCAATTTTAAGTGGCGTTCAAATTTTCTTCCCGAAACAATGTTTTGACTTTGAGGTAATTTTTTTTTGCAAAAAATGCCTAATAAACATAGAGCTTCTTTATTTTTTTTACAGATGAACAAAGCAATAATAAAAAAAAACTCTGTAATAAGTGCACTCAAAAACACTTGTTATAATTGTATTTGTATAAAATACATAAAAAAAACTACTAGAAGGGCCCATATTATTGTTTTATTCAATCAAACCTCAAACTTAAAAATCTTTTTTTTTTTTTAATTTTAGCCATTTTGTATTTTTTTAAATATCATAAAATGTATGAGTTTTTGAGTGCACTTATTACTGAGTTTTTTTTTTATTATTGCTTTGTTCATCTGTAAAAAATAAAGAAACTCTATGTTTAAAAGGCAATTTCTGCAAAAAAATGACCTCAAAACTTTGTTTCGTGAAGAAAATTTGAACACCACTTAAAATTGAAAATCTGGCAACCATAAACCTATGGAAGCTTAACTTAAATACAGTCTTAAAGATTGTTATTTCTACAAAAAATTAAGTCTAAGATTAGGTCTCTATCATTAGTATTCACAGAGGTACACCAAAGTTAGCCTTTTTTAAATTGTCAAAAAGTGATGTCAAAGTTGAGAATCGAGTAAAACAATTTTTTCTTAGAATATGACCAAGAATCACACCCCAAAGGATAAGTAAAGACGAAGTAAGGGACACCCTGTATAATATACACCTACGACTTTCCACGATTCACGAATCGTACAACCGCTATTTTTGCGGACGATACCTGATTGTATTCATCAGATTCGGTTGGTTTAAGAATTGAAACTAACTTGCAATCTGCATTGTATACGGTACAAGATTATTTCAACTACTGGAAAATAAAAATTAATGCTGGTAAGACCCAAGCTGTCTTTTTCACACGAAAAAGAAAATCTTGCTTTTTACCCAGTACTAGGATTCAAGTAAATGACCTACCAACAGAATGGAAATGATGATTTAGGTATATCGATACAAGTTCCCTGGTCTTTCAAATGCTCGCCACAGCAGGATCGAGCCTGGTTAATTTGGTAGTTCCCAATGATATTATACGAAGTTCAAATCAAATTAAAGGTTATCAATTATGGATTACAATGGTGCAAAAAAAAAATATAGGTCATCGCTGATTTTTTCCAGATAGGGTGGCAAACGTCAACAAAAATGTTTCTTTTCAAACAAGTTATAGGTCTCTCTTTTCGAAATATGAGGCATTTTGAAAAATGTTTTTCATATGAAATGAAAGATATTTTTATGATCTTTCATATGATACCTAAATCATTATCCTACGTGCTATACTTTTCGAGATATACGTAATTATTTGCAAAAATGTCGTATTTTTCCCATTTCCGGCGCTCAATCTCAAGTCCAATTATCTCAAAATCACCAAGGCCAAATTCAAAAATATTTGGCAGATAGATTGGGCTGAACGTAGGCTTTCATTTGGTTTTAGTCTCATAGGTGTACGCCCTGGGCCCAGGCTCCATAGAAAAATGAGCCATCTCCTTTGTTAAACAGAAGTTACAGTCAGTGGTATGATCTGTTGGTATTCTCCATATCATTGGCTGAGAAAATACTTTCTTATTAAATCCATTTAAAACGTTGCGGCATTTATGACATATAGATTTTGGTGTATAAGCCTTATCCGATGATATTGAAACATTATAAATTTTGCAAAATTTTTCTTTCAGTGAATCTGAAAATGTGATTTTATTTTGTGGAATATACTCCCCACAAACAACACAAAAATGATCGAGTTTCATGAAACATGATAAATTTCTTGGAGCATTAGACTCTACATAGGCCAAGTTTCCCACCAATGTACAGCTGCGGTCGCATGTTGACGACGCCTGCGGGCCCGCTTTCCCACCCTGACCAGCCGCCGATTCTGGATTTCCATGATCCTGTCTCGAAAGTTTTTTATGAGTAGTTGCCATGACGGCATGTAAGCCGTAACCCAAGGACTTCGCCGGATAGTGAGACAACTCCGTTGCCCACCGTCACCACGTGGAGATCCCCGGGGGCAACTACATCTTTTTATTAAATTTTAAACTTACAAAATATACACAGTATGATTCTAAGGAACTGCCTGACATGTTTATTTCAATTAGCTACTCACAATAAAATAACTCTTTCATGGGTGCCTGGTCATGAAGGTGTACCGGGTAACGAAGAGGCTGACCGCCTTGCTAGGCTTGGCTCTCAGTCCCAATTCGAAGGCCCTGAACCCTACTGTGGTCTCCCAATCAGTAGCCTTAAAAACGAATTAACTACCTGGGAACGACAGAACATGATCAGCACCTGGAACAACTCAAATGGCCATCGTCAGTCAAAACTATTCATTGACTTATCCCACAAACGTATAAAAGAAATTCTTGACATGAGCAAACGTGACGCAAAGTTACTTACGGACTTCTTCACTGGACACTGCTCTCTCAAGTATCATCTTAAAAACATGGGCATCAGCCAAGATGACACCTGTCGTCTCTGTCTTGAAGACATAGAAACAGCTGAACACATCTTATGCGAATGCCCTGCCTTAGCTAGATCCAGGCTTAAAATATTCAATAAAGGGTTCCCCTGTCCCCTTGATATCAGAAACACCTCTTCCTCGAAGATTCTTAGGTTCTTACATGACCTCAGCTTCGAATGAACAAACCTATACACTACGTGTTTTTAAACCTAAGGGAACAGCACAAAAGATCTTTCAGGTCGACGGGCCTGTAAAGGTAATTTTCACCTTCACCCTATTTAATTAAAAAAAAAAAAAAAAAAATGATTCTAAGGATTCCTTATAAGCGAGTTACCATATGATAATATCTTAGGCGACCACCGCATAAGAGATATTTGGTTAGAGACAAAGTCTTATGGTCAGACTAACAACAGAATCCTACGTAGAAGCATCAAAAACATGCGTAAACATTTTTCGCAAATTTTTCGTGGAAATATGTCGATTTGACCTAAAAATGACCTTAATCAAAGGCGAAAGGCTATACAAATTACGGAATCGTATTCAGGGTTCTCAAAAACATACGCATAATTTTTTTCTAGTTTTTTTGGTCGCATTAAGTCACTTTGACCTTCGAATGACCTTGAACCTAATGTGAATAAGGCTAACCAACCCACTCACCGTAATCAGCGACCTGGAAAACCCCCAGAGCACTATAGCGCTTTTCGTGTTTTTTCTTATATCAAATGCTGACCTGTGATTTTTTTTTTGTTTTTAATTTTTTTTTATTTTTTGTTTTTTTTTGCCACTGTGACCACTCCCTACCCTTAAGCTTACACGCTAAACCTTTGTAAGCCAGCCATTGGCGACTGACTATTATCATCAATATCAATTTGGTGCTCGGACACCCACCAGAACATATCTGACATTTTAACAACGACACGACGATCGCGATATGAGACTACTTTACTAAACCGATGGAGCTTTTCTACGTCTCCGCTCACTGCGGTGACGTCTCGGTTGTAAAGGAGCCGTCGGTCGTTCAACGGATTTACGGCAGACGTGGTAGATTAGCAGAACTGCCAACCTATCCTGAATCAAGTTTTGCATGTCAAAATAGAGGAAAGCCTCCGGTGGGACGAATCCACTGAAACATGTTCTGTCCATTTTATTCTATGTTAGGGTAGTAAGCCCCAAATATCAGGCCATTATTTGAACACATCGCTCTTGCAGTTGTCGATTCTGTTTATTTGAGCCCCGTTGTAAAAGTCCCAATTCGGAATTTTTTTTCTGTACTCCGACTCTGGTGTTCTGTGCAATCCAAGACAGGTACGCAGACACTGTCTATCAAACACTCGAATCTTTTCCATTTGAGATGCTGTTACGCTGAACCACACAGAGCATCCATAGACAGTCATTGACCTTATGAGGGCCATGTTGTAAATCACTTTCACTCGGCTGTCAAGTGCTCTGCCGCCTTGTCAGAGCAAAAGCTCCTCTAGCCCTGGCCAGAGCCGCATCCTTAAAAATAAATAAATAGGGTGGCGTATCAGAGCGAGGAGCCCCTGGGCCTAGCGCATTTCTCACAACCATACCTTGTGAGAGAATGCCGGTTTCGAACGGCTTATTGAGAAAGCGCTTTTCATGGCAATGAATTTACTAACGGAGGACTTGCCAATTCCTCGCGAAAGGCGATACCCGTGAAAAAACATTTTCGCCTCTGCTGGGATTCGAACTTCGAAACTCTGGGTTAGCAGGTGGACATCCAAACCATCACGCCACGGGTACCACATCCGCATTCTTATGTTTGTTAAAATATAGATACTGATCTAGCCAGAGGCCGAGGTACTTAACTATTACTTTGTTTGGTAGTGGGCGGTGGCAACCGCCACTTCTTTCTTGTATCCCATGAGCCCCTAGCCAACGGGGTTATAAATGATGTATGGCTAGTAACACTGTCACTGTCTCATGCTCATGCTGATCTTCGATCTCTTTATAAATATAGAATTACAATAGCTTGTGACGTGTTTTTAATTTCCCAGCCGAGGTGATACTCAGGGCGGGCCAAGGTCATAGTGAAGAAAACACGAAACTTCACAAAGGTCAAAGAAATTCTCTTTTATTTAGAACTTAACAAAATTTTAGCGTTACAATTAACAAATCAGTATATATATTTTATATATCGTTATATATCTTTATATATGTTGTATGCTGTGACGGCGACACCTTCTGGTTAGTGGCCAACGTCCCTTAGTCTGGATGGTCGGGACTTCAAATGCTCGGGGCCGGCCAACGTCTGAAATTCTGGTAACTTATGGTATCCTTATGTAAACTAAGGGAGAGAACGGATTAGCGATAATATAGTCTAATGTGGTTAGCGGCCTCTATCGGCACAATCCCTTGCGGCACATTCACCCTATAGGTAGCCGTAGGTAGTCGAAGCGCGTAGGCGTCTGAAGACCCTAGCAGGTAGAAACACAAGCGTCTTACGACCTTGGTAGGTAGAAATTCAGGCGTCTTGCGACCCCGGTAGGTAGAAACTCGAGCGTCTTGCGACCTCGGTAGGTAGAAACAACAAGCGTCTTGCGACCTTGGTAGGTAGAAACTCAGGCGTCTTGCGACCCCGGTAGGTAGAAACTCAAGCGTCTTACGACCTCGGTAGGTAGAAACTCAGGCGTCTTGCGACCCCGGTAGGTAGAAACTCAAGCGTCTTACGACCTCGGTAGGTAGAAACTCAGGCGTCTTGCGACCCCGGTAGGTAGAAACTCAAGCGTCTTACGACCTCGGTAGGTAGAAACTCAGGCGTCTTGCGACCCCGGTAGGTAGAAACTCGAGCGTCTTACGACCTCGGTAGGTAGATCACAGGCAATAGCTCTGGGGGATCAAACAGGTACTAGTCTCTGCCCCAGGTGGCACAATACGTAAGAAATATATTTAATAGTTCAAACTTACTCATACGCTTTACCTTTTACCTTTGTTGCTAGCTAGGTTGCTTAGCTGGTTGCTGGTTTACTCTTCCTTCTTCCTTTTCCTGGAGATGATGTGCACCGTAGAACCGGTGCCGGCGGACTGTGATTTTCCATGCACTGAGCTGCCCTATTTATACTCAATCGCTCGTAGTGGTACCGTGCGCAAATCCCATATAATATTCCCTACTCCCATGTAATTGCTATACCTACACATGATATTCCCATAGGCTTGTTCATATGCTACCACTTCATTCATATGCTAACTCACCATCGAGCTCTGCCAGTCGTCATACTTCGCACTGCTTGTGCATGGGGAGTTGGTTGTTGGGTGGTATTACCACCTACCCATTATCCACCACTAATGGTGGTGAGGTTAGCTTTTCACCTCCATGGTACAACCTTGAATATCTTCCACCACAGGTGCTATGTCTTGGCTACGAGATTACTTTCTGGGTTGTTGTCTTAGCTTGACAAGCTTTTCTCCTTACCATTTCACTAGATGGCGGAGACTGTTCCTTGGGGCGACAACGGAAAAGCATGTAATGAGGTTATTGAAAAATGCCTCGTTACATATCCCCCCTTTTTCGGAGACGAGGACCTCCTCGTCTGATCCTCGGTCCCGGAACGAAAAGTATGGCCTGCATGTCACTTTATTATTATTTTTAATTCTTCAAAAAAAAAATTTCCTATATATATTTTTTTTTTAATTAACACAACATTAACAAAATTAACTAAAATTTAAGCCAATTAACTTGGCTAAAAAACAAAAGTAAGTAAGGAAAAAAAACGGCTGGTCCTACGGGTCGAACACAACCCTCTTGGACTCCCCGTCGGCTGGTGGGTGAGGACGGCTTCTCCTCGTCTTAAAACTCTGCAGAGGCTCGTTCCACTCCAACGCTTAAAGACTAGCCGCTGGCGGCGCCTCGACGGATGGTACTGTGCGTGTTGTCTGACGTCAAAACCCAAGAACGGGTTCACCTTCTTTCTTGGCCCATGATTCGGCGGTCGGCTGCCTTTTTCAGTTGCTAGCATAGATTCTGGGTTCATCTTCTTTTTATTCCACGACCGTGGATCCGTGCGGTGCGGCTCGATCGACATGGTCATGTTCGGCGTCTTGAGCCCATCTGGTTTTGGTGCGGATGTGCTGGGGTCGGTTCTCCCTTTTTGTCGTACATGGCCCCTTGGCAGGTCATGGTTCGGGGAGTTAGTTGTAGCGGTAAAAGTTGCGGGTTTACGGGTAACGGTCGGGGTTTGGCTGGTGGTGGGCTTCTTATTGGCGGCGGCGGCGGTGGTTCGCTTGGTACTGGTCTTCACGGTGGCATGCTGTCTGGTACTGGTTTTCATGGTGGTATTCTGGCTGGTACTGACGAGGGGTGTTCTGGACCTGACGGTAGTTCGGCTGGCTACGGTGTGCGGAACATGGGCTAGTCGTCTTTTAAGGTCCTTCCCTGTAGTCTGGATCATGATCGGCTCGGGCTGCTTGTTACTGTTAGTAGGCAGCTTTGGTAACGAAATGGTGGCACATGAGCAAGTAACCCTCCTAGGCATCTGATTGCTGGGACTGACTAACGACGGCGGTTTTAGAGCTGATATTCGAAATCCGGGATACTTAGCGGGGTTGAGTTCTACTTGTCTGGCACGTCGTCCCTTCCAATCATACACGGGGCTACACCGAATCAACAACTCATTCTGGTTAGGTGGTAGTGGGTTTACTGGCTGCGTTGTTACAGGCGGCGGTGGTGTGCATGAAGCGGCAACACCAGAGTTAGACTTATAGTTTCTGGGACGCTGGTATTTAGGTCTACAGGACTGGCTGTACATTACTGCAACTCTATGTGGATGGCAATTACAATCCCTTGTCAACCGCCCATCTCCTCCACAGTAAGAGCAAAACAGACGGAACTGTCTTCGGCAGTAACTCCTAGTGTGACCCCGCTGTTTGCAGTTCCAGCAGTGAGTTCTCCGGTCGTACTGAGAAGCGTGCGATAGCATCTGAATCTGGTCGGTACGGTTAAAATTCGGTAGCGGTGGCGGCAATACAGCGCGGCGGTCGGTTACTGGTCGGTCAGGAAAAGTAAATCGGTTAGGTGTAGGAGCGGCACGGGGCGGTGCTTGGCGGGATGTATGGTCCTCCCTTCGTATGTATTCATACTCCTCTGCCAGCTTCATGAGTTCGTCTAAAGTACTAAAATCACATCTTTTGATATACAAGTGATACTCCGATCGCAAACTATCGTAAATGCGATCGATGCTATCCTCGATACTTATACGTGGGTGTCTGAGAATCAAATACTGGGTGGCTTGTATGAAATCCTTTGCCTTTTCTCGTGGCCCTTGCTTTTTCCGCAATATTTCCTCCTCCAGTTTGCAGAGGTACCTAGCTGGCAGATAATGATCTAGGAAAGCGGTGCGGAACTGGGTCCAGGATTTCATACGTTCTTTATTGATGCGAAACCACTCTAGAGCGGTGCCGCGCAGTATTTCCGGTAAGGCCTTGACAATATCATCGGGGCGTATGTCACAGCAAGTGGTGAATTCTTCGAGTCGGTCCATGAACTCGATCGCGTTCCCTGATGAGTCGAACCTCAATCCCCATTTGCGGACGTTATTCATTAGTTCAGCCTCGTAGCTGAGAATAAACCGACCGGTTGGCCGGAAAGCTGGCCTGGTGGCAGATGGTTCGACAGGGGGTGGGGTAGCGACTTCATTGGGGAGCGCGGTACTTGACGATGCCGAGTTCCTTACCAGGTCATCTTCGGCGGACGGTGCGGTGGACGGTGCGGCGGTAGTTGGTACATAGGATGGCACCTGGAAGGAGATCTCGGTATATATTGGAGACTTTGGTTCGGTTTCGTTTCCTTGGATTGGTACTTGTTTGTACTCCCGCTCAGTTACAGCTCTCTCTAAATCCGCGCACAGCTCTTGCGTGGATTTCCGGAGTCTAGCCTGTTTGATGTAACCGCTGAAACGGGATCGTAGCGTAGCTAAAGTGCCTTCAGCGTCAAGCCCTAACTGACTCATACGTGTCACCAGCTCGGGCTTGCTGAGCAAGTATATTGCCCCTATACTGGCGAACACGTCGAAGTTCTCTTCTGAGTCGGACATGTCTGGATTTTTTTTTTTGTTTCTAGTTTATTATTTTTTTATAGTTCTAAGAGAATTTCTTTTTCAACGGTGGACCTTAATAGTCCCTGCTCGGGCGCCAAATTGTGACGTGTTTTTAATTTCCCAGCCGAGGTGATACTCAGGGCGGGCCAAGGTTATAGTGAAGAAAACACGAAACTTCACAAAGGTCAAAGAAATTCTCTTTTATTTAGAACTTAACAAAATTTTAGCGTTACAATTAACAAATCAGTATATATATTTTATATATCGTTATATATCTTTATATATGTTGTATGCTGTGACGGCGACACCTTCTGGTTAGTGGCCAACGTCCCTTAGTCTGGATGGTCGGGACTTCAAATGCTCGGGGCCGGCCAACGTCTGAAATTCTGGTAACTTATGGTATCCTTATGTAAACTAAGGGAGAGAACGGATTAGCGATAATATAGTCTAATGTGGTTAGCGGCCTCTATCGGCACAATCCCTTGCGGCACATTCACCCTATAGGTAGCCGTAGGTAGTCGAAGCGCGTAGGCGTCTGAAGACCCTAGCAGGTAGAAACACAAGCGTCTTACGACCTCGGTAGGTAGAAACTCAGGCGTCTTGCGACCCCGGTAGGTAGAAACTCGAGCGTCTTGCGACCTCGGTAGGTAGAAACAACAAGCGTCTTGCGACCTCGGTAGGTAGAAACTCAGGCGTCTTGCGACCCCGGTAGGTAGAAACTCAAGCGTCTTACGACCTCGGTAGGTAGAAACTCAGGCGTCTTGCGACCCCGGTAGGTAGAAACTCAAGCGTCTTACGACCTCGGTAGGTAGAAACTCAGGCGTCTTGCGACCCCGGTAGGTAGAAACTCAAGCGTCTTACGACCTCGGTAGGTAGAAACTCAGGCGTCTTGCGACCCCGGTAGGTAGAAACTCGAGCGTCTTACGACCTCGGTAGGTAGATCACAGGCAATAGCTCTGGGGGATCGAACAGGTACTAGTCTCTGCCCCAGGTGGCACAATACGTAAGAAATATATTTAATTAGTTCACTTACTCATACGCTTTACCTTTTACCTTGGGTTGCTAGCTATGTTGCTTAGCTGGTTGCTGGTTTATTCTTCCTTCTTCCTTTTCCTGGAGATGATGTGCACCGTAGGACCGGTGCCGGCGGACTGTGTTTTCCCATGCACTGAGCTGCCCTATTTATACTCAATCGCTCGTAGTGGTACCGTGCGCAAATCCCATATAATATTCCCTACTCCCATGTAATTGCTATACCTACACATGATATTCCCATAGGCTTGTTCATATGCTACCACTTCATTCATATGCTAACTCACCATCGAGCTCTGCCAGTCGTCATACTTCGCACTGCTTGTGCATGGGGAGTTGGTTGTTGGGTGGTATTACCACCTACCCATTATCCACCACTAATGGTGGTGAGGTTAGCTTTTCACCTCCATGGTACAACCTTGAATATCTTCCACCACAGGTGCTATGTCTTGGCTACGAGATTACTTTCTGGGTTGTTGTCTTAGCTTGACAAGCTTTTCTCCTTACCATTTCACTAGATGGCGGAGACTGTTCCTTGGGGCGACAACGGAAAAGCATGTAATGAGGTTATTGAAAAATGCCTCGTTACAAGCTTAAGCAGTTGTTGTATCGTAGACGTCAAACAAACAATACCCCGAATAAAGCACATACAATTAATACAACATGGCGCAGCCGAAGTGAAATATTTTTAATAAAAGCCTTCGGAAAAAATAAACTACAGAAAATAAGATACGTACAAAATATTTACTAAGTTACATACCTATAGTGTAATAATTTATCAGAGACGCAAGTGAAAAAAGAAGAAGAGGAACAGCTAATCGAACATAAGGACACTTATATACAAAGAAACAAAGCGTAATGAGTAACTTAAATTTTCAAAAGCCGGGTCCATTATCGATGGAAAGCAATATGAAAGAAAACTGGAGAAAGTTTAAGGCTATGTGGGACGTTTACGTTATCGCTTCAAAAACCAAAAGTGAAAGTGAAGAAATTCAAGTTGCTCGATATCTTCTCTGTGCTGGAGAACAGGCGATCGAAATAAATAATAAATAATTTAGTACCCTTGGATTAACGGAGGAGAATAAAGCAAAAATCAATAAAGTGGTGGAAGCATTTCAGTTGTATTGTGTACCAAGGAGTCATATTGTCTATGACCGATATATCTTCTTCTCACTTTATCAACATGATGGGGAGCCGTTTGAACAATTTATCGCAGAAGTTACCAAATTGGCAGAGAACTGTGAATTTGAGACCCAAAAAGAACACATGATTAGGGATCGAATAGTCATTGGTGTTACGGATCACAACGCAAGATTGCAGTTACTTAAAGAAGACAGTTTAACCTTGGTAAAAGCAAAAAAATTTGTCATGTGGCTGAAGAGACGGGAATTCAAGCGAAACGGATGGAGAATTGGAGAAAGAACGAGCATCAGTTGCAGCAATGAAGACAACGGCGAGTGATCAAAACGACAATATGTTGAATGTTGATTCTTTTAATTCTAGCTCTAGTTTCAGAATTGATTGAAAGAGAGGAGACCAGCAGAGGCACATCGCACATGAGTTTTCAAACGAATACGAAAATAAGTTCCTTATCCCAAATGCAATCGATATTATTTATTTGGAAAATTCCCTGCCGAGGGCAAGAGATGCAAGAATCGGAATAGTGGTGCAAATAGATGGTTAGTCAACGAGGTGTGAGACAGGTGCAATGAAACTGATTATTTCTGTGTTGATACCGATGACGACAATTCTGTAATGTATGTAAGTACTGTGGGTGTGCTTGATTATGATTCAGGTTCTGCGTGATGTTGGTATGAAAAATTGAAAATTATTAACCTGAATATTGATTTTTAGTAGGATAGCGGTGCTGAGGTCAATGTCATACCTCAAAATTTGGTTGAAAGATTAGGTAGAATGAGCTCAATCAGGCCCATCTCCACAAAACTAGAAGCACATGGGGTTTTCGAATTCGTACAGTGGGTTTAATTGTTTTGCGCACTCTTCTCTTCTTAAGGTGGCGCTACAGTCCTGGACTAGGGCCTCAACCAACATGCTTCTCCAGCCATCTCGGTCCCTGGCCAGCTGCCTCCAGTTTTGCACGCCAAGTTGGTTGAGGTCCTCTCCTACTTGCGTGCGCCACCTGAGTCGCGGTCTTCCTCTACTGCGCCGTCCCTCGGGATTGGATTCGAAGACTTTCCGGGCCGGAGCGTTGGTGTCCATTCGCTCTACATGACCCAGCCATCTAAGCCGCTGGACCTTGACTCGTTTGACAAGGTCAGTGTCGCTGTCCATCCCGTAGAGTTCGTCGTTAAATCTTCTTCTCCACTCTCCATCTATGCAGACGGGACCAAAAATCACCCGAAGAATTTTTCTCTCGAAGCATCCTAAAGCGTTCTCGTCTGCCTTTGACAAGGTTCATGCCTCTGCGCCATATATAAGAACCGGGATGATAAGTGTCTTAAACAGGGATACTTTAATTGCTCGAGAGAGGACTTTACTACTCAATTGCCTTCTTAGTCCAAAGAAACAGGATTGGCAAGAGTTATTCTTCGTTTGATTTCAGCGCTGGTGTCGTTGTCTGAATTAGGCTAGGTAGACAAAGTCATTAACTACCTCAAAGTTATAGCTGTCAATCGTGACGTTCTGTCCAAGACGTCCGTGTTGGGTGTCCTTTCTTGATGACAGCATATACTTGGTCCTGCCCTTATTTACCACTAAACCCATCTTCATCGCTTCCGTCTCAATGCTCATAAACGCGCCATTGACATCACGCTGCGTTCTTCCAATTATGTCAATATCGTCGGCATATCCGAGCAATTGAACGGATCTTTGAAAGATTGTGCCTCTTGTGTTGACGTGGGAGCTTTGCACTATTCTTTCAAGAACGATGTTGAAGAAGTCGCATGACAGTGCATCGCCTTGCCTAAAACCTTTTTTGACATCGAATGTATCGGTGAGATCTTTTCCGACCCTGATGAAGCAGCGTGCGTTCTCCATCTTCATTCTACCCAACCGGACAATTTTGGTAGGGATGCCATAACTAGACACGGCTCTATATAGCTCCTCTCTATAGATGCTGTCATATGCGGCCTTAAAATCGATAAAAAGGTGGTAGGTATCGATTTGAAGCTCCTGGGTTTTTTCTAAGATCTGCCGTAGTGTGAAGATTTGGTCTATGGTGGACTTTCCTGATCTAAAGCCGCACTGATAAGGACCTATCAGGTTGTTGACGAATGGCTTCAGACGCTCACACAATACGGCAGAGAGGATGTTGTAGGCGCTTATAGCCCGAGGCTGTTGTTTTTACCTTTTGGTAAAACTTCCGAACCTCATTCCTGCTATGACACCCTTCTATCTCCTCGATCGCGCGCTTCTCATGCTCTCTCATTCTCTGTCTAAGAAGCCGGTGTTCGTCTCTCCTCTTCTGCTTGTAGAGCTCGTAAGCATTTCTAGTCTTTTTGTGAAGCGCCGCTTTGTATGCTTCCTGTTTAGCTGCATGTGCTTGCCGGCATTCGTCGTCAAACCAGGGGTTTCGTTGTGGTGGCCGTGTGAAACCAAGCACTTCAGAGGCGGTGTACTGAAATGTACTGAGTACAACATAAGACAACATAAAATAAACAGATCAATAAATACAGTCCACAAATACTATGTCAAAATAATATGTAAACAAAAACATAGAATTTATATATGAAATTAATGAGGTTACTATACACAAAGTCATATGACTAAAATACTTGGAATACAAAGCGAAATACAAAGTGTTGAAGTGAATTTTGGTGCTTTAACTAAAAAAATTCTTTCTTACGGAAAATTTCTAAGTATTTTAACTTTTCGAACATAGACGATATCATTTGGTCCTTCAGCCTTTAATTTTGGAACCGTTTTTACAAACAATAACATTCAAAAACAATTAAAGTGTGTACAAAAAAGTGTGTGTGCGCAAATTATATCCAATCAACGATTGATATATATATATAATAACTAGTGCGAACAATTTTATTTGAAAAATCGTGTGTACTTAAATAATTAGCTTCGCGTAGCTTATATTAGACACAAATCGAACTTAAAAACATTTATAAAAGCTAATATTTAAATCTATAATAAACAAAGTCCAGCGGAGAGTCTGGTTGCATCTTTAAATAGATATACAATTATACATATAGACGGCAGCAGATCCGGAAAAGGCAGTAAGTTTTACTTGTTCAGTGTAGTGAACATGTTGATTATTTTTTATATCTATAAAATAAAGAAATAAATTAAAAAACATGGCTCAGAAAAAGAATTTCAAATACGGAGAACTGCAAAAGATGCTCCTTAATAAGATTATTAAGGATCTTACTAATTACAAAAAGTCGCCAAAGGACTGCAAGGTGACATCATATGCTTCAGGTCGTTTATCGATGCAGGAAACAGATATGGCTTCGGCAAAGTCATATCACGAAGCGATTTTCGGTGCTGGCATGTTGGAAGAGGGCCTGAAAAAGGAAGAATTAATGGTGGTGTACGATACGAACAAATCAATGAAATATATTTTGAATACCGTGCCGAGTTGGTGGATACTTTGGAAAAGTGCGCTACAGCGAAAGCTGCACAAGTAAATACGGGTGCTCCGCCCACTGATACTGCCGCTGTTGCTGCGTCGCATTCGGGTATTCGGCTTCCTAGGATAGATCTGACTAAGTTCGATGGTTCGTACACCACCTGGAGAGCTTCTCTGGACAAATTTCATGTTCTGGTGCATCAAAATAAGTCGATAGACGATATCGACAAGCTGCACTTCCAACAGTCTTGTTTGGTGAATGATGCAGAACGTTTCTTGCAAAACCTATCGGTGGAAGCGGCGTCTTACGACAAAGCCTGGGAGCTTTTAAAGGATAGGTATGACCATAAGCGCATTCTGATGCACATCCTAATGCAGCATCTGTTCGGTCAGCCGTCCTTGAGTCGCGAAACGACTTCAGGTCTTCGTGACATGTTTTACACCACGCGTGAATGTGTTCTTGCGCTGGAGCACATGGATGTGCCAGTCTCTGGATGGGATACGGTCCTCATTTGGTTTTTACTCCAGAAACTTCCCAGTACGAGCCAAAAACTGTGGGAAGAAAAATTAGCTAACCGGAAGGACTTACAGAGTTTTAAGGAGTTTACGGAATTTTTTGAGACGAGGTTCCGGACACTTGAGGTTGTGGGTCAGCAGGAGCTTTGTGCAGCGTCAAGGAACAAAGAAGAGCCAACCGCCAACAAAGGGCCACGTACCAATCCAAAGGTGTACCACAGCAAGCAAGTCGTCAAGCAGCCGTACAAACCAGCGAGGACGAGTTTCGTAGAGTCATTGAGGACGAATTCCGGCGAACAGTTCGCATGTAAGTTGTGCAACCAAGGCAAACACACGTTGCGAAAGTGCCAGCGCTTCTTAAACATGGACAACATGGGGCGCAAAGATACTGTTCGCAGGTTGAAGGTTTGTGAGAATTGTTTGTCCTACGGGCACTTTCTCCGTGACTGGCAGAGTGTGAGTTCGTGCTATTTCTGCCAACAAAGGCACCACTCGTTGCTGCATTACAATGCACAAAATGGCACGTCACAAACACGACAGCAACAACAACAACCTTCAACGAGTTCGCAGGCGAGGAACATGGCATCCAGAGGATTTCAGGCTCCTCTGAACAGAAACGCATCGGAGTTCCAGCCAACAGGAGAAGAACAGCAGCTCCCATCAAATGGACAAACTTTTAATTACCACGCGTCGTATGGTGATGGTCATCACCAGGTGCTTCTAGCAACGGCAGTTAGGAAGGCACGAGCAGCAGACGGGCGATTGCACCTCTTATGAGCGTTGATCGACACGCTCAGAAGCGTCGTGCATCACGGAAGCTGCCGCACTACTGTTGGAGCTAGAAAAGCGGCGCACCTTTGCCGAAGTATCTGGGTTAGGGTTGGTCAGCAGTGGCACTACACAGCACTCCGTCGAAGTGCGTTTTGCTTCCCGCCACTCTACGTTTGAGACGGCCGTCCAGGCTTTGGTTTTCAAGTTACTGACTGGCCTTCTCCCGGCCCAACGAGTGATACACGGCAAATGGCACCACCTCAAGGGTCTTTCGTTAGCAGATCCCCATCTCTACGAACCTGCACCCATCGATTTACGGCTGGGAAGCGATGTTTGTGCGCAAATCCTTTTGCCGGCCGTAAGGCGACCTCAGGAAGGTATCGGTCCCATAGCACAAAAAACCGAGCTTGGATGGATAGTTTTGGGCAAGGTTGCAGTAGGAGATCCAGGCTTTGGTTTTCAAGTTACTGACTGGCCTTCTCCCGGCCCAACGAGTGATACACGGCTAATGGCACCACCTCAAGGGTCTTTCGTTAGCAGATCCCCATCTCTACGAACCTGCACCCATCGATTTACTGCTGGGAAGTGATGTTTGTGCGCAAATCCTTTTGCCGGACGTAGGGCGACCTCAGGATGGTATCGGTCCCATAGCACAAAAAACCGAGCTTGGATGGATAGTTTTGGGCAAGGTTGCAGTAGGAGATCCCCAGCGAGTTCGAAGTTTCGTGCAGTTTGCAGATTTGAACTCTCAACTGGAGAAGTTATGGGAGATCGAGGAAATCCCCTTTCATAACCTGGAAACAGAAGAAAACACCGCTTGTGACGACCATTTTAATCGATATACAAAACGCTTACCTGATGGGCGATATGAGGTAAAGCTGCCTTTCAAAGAGGACGGCGTTTCTGCGATGGGATCGCGTCGACAGAGCGCCTTCCGGCGTTTTCTTCATCTTGAGAAACGGCTGGATGCAGATCCAAAACTTCGTGCGGAGTACACAAAATGTATACGGGAGTATGAAGAACTCCACCATATGGAAGATATTGATGCGAATGATGCAGTTTTGCAGACTCCATTCAACTATTTCTTACCGCATCACGCGGTGTTTAAAGTAGCTAGCTCCACTTCAAAGCTGAGAGTAGTGTTTGACGCAGCGGCGAAGGCTTCGGATGGGAAATCCCTCAACGACCGTTTTCTTGTGGGTCCAAAGTTGCAGTCGAGTATCATAGATCTCGAACTCAAATGGCGGGCTCATTGTGTCACGTTCACGGCCGACATTGAGAAAATGTATCGGCAAATTTTGGTCAGTTTCCCAGACCGATACTACCAGCTGATAATGTGGAGAGAGCAGAAGGTTTCGAAACTACGAATCTTCAAAATGAATACGGTCACTTTCGGGACAGCCAGTGCACCTTATCTTGCTATTAAGATTTTGAAGAGAGTTGCTGAGGACGAAAGTGGAAATTTTCCGGAGGGGGCGAAGGTTGCCCGTGAGGACACTATCGTCGACGATCTCATCAGTGGAGCGGACTCTGTCGAAGAGGCGCGCATAAAACGCGACGAAGTAAGGCAACTTTTGGCCACTACAGGCTTCCACCTACGAAAACGGACGAGCAACGTCAAGGAACTCGTGCCGTTCAATACGTCGGAGCATGTCAAGACGCTCGGCATCAAATGGTTTCCTGTGGATGACCATTTTTCATATCAGAACCTGCAGCCAACAAAGGAAGCAACAACGAAAAGGTCCATGTTGTCGACAATTGCTAAATTGTTTGACCCACTTGGCCGGATATCGCCGTGCATCGTCACGGCAAAACTTATGATGCAGAGACTCTGGAAAATCGGCTGCGATTGTGATGATCCGATTCCACCAGCGTTGAGGAAAGACTGGGAAGCTTTTCATCGAGAACTTCCTCAGATCGAACAACTTCGAATTCCACGGTGGACTCAGAAGAGTAAAAACAGCAAAGCGATAGAGTTGCACGGTTTCTGTGATGCGTCGATGAAGGCTTTCGGAGCAGCGGTGTACGTTCGAATTTTAGATAGCGATGACAACATCCATGTCAACCTACTTTTGTCAAAGACGAAAGTAGCACCAAATCAGCGGACGATTACTCTTCCCCGTTTTTAGCTTTTTGGTGCTGTAGTTTTGGCGCAATTGATGCACTACACCAAGGAAGTTTTGGCCATCCCCGATTTCAAAACGTATGCTTGGACGGATTCAACGATTGCGCTCGCCTGGATAAAGGCCACTCCCGCTAGATGGACTACGTTCGTGGCCAACCGAGTGTCAGAGATCCAGCGGCTAGTGGGGATCGATTGCTGGGGACATGTTGCAACGCATCATAACCCAGCCGATCTGGCGTCCAGAGGTGTTTTTCCGTCGGAACTGAAGTCTTTGGAGCCATGGTGGACTGTTCCAGAATTTCTGCGTCATCAATGGGTTTTCGATATCCCACATCAACCTGTTGATAATGAAACGGAAGAGGAGCAGCGTACTGTGAAGGTACTCAGCGTTCGGGTCAACCATAGCGACAGTATATTGCAAACAATATATGACTGTTCGAGTCTTCTCAAGCTCATTCGAGTCGTCGCTACCTGTCTTAATTTTGTTACTAAATGTCGTCCTAAATTAGGAGCTAATGTGGGTCCACTTACCCCAAGTGAGCTGGAAGTAGCGCGCATTGTCGTCGTCAAGACAGCGCAGAAGGAGATGTTCAAGACGGAGATACAACAAATAGCGGATACATCCAAGATTCCCAAATCCTTTAGTGCGTTAAACGCATTTCTTGATGCAAATGGGATTTTAAGTGTTGGAGGGCGCTTAGAAAACTCTCTCCTCGCTTATGAAGCGCAACACCCCATATTGCTGCAGAACAACCACCACTTCACAAATCTGGTTGTTAGAGATGCCCATAAAAACACTCTGCATGGCGGCATCCAGCAGATGATAAGTTATATCCGCCAACGATACTGGATCGGCCAGATAAGAAGGAGTGTCAAGTGTCAACTGCATATGTGTACTTCTTGCTACCGGCAAAAGGCATCAGAAATGCAACAACTGATGGGAAATTTACCTGCCGCTCGAGTTCAGATGTCTCGACCTTTCAGCCACACTGGTGTCGACTATGCTCGTCCTATCAAAATCAAAAGCTGGAAAGCACGCGGAGCTAGGATACTGAAAGGATACTTTGCAGTGTTCATCTGTCTGGCAACAAAAGCCTTTCACTTGGAAGTCGTGTCAGATCTGACAACCCAAGCGTTTTTGGCAGCATTTTGTCGTTTCACTTGCAAGGAGAGGAAGCTGTCAACAGGTTTACAGCGATTGTGGAAATAACTTCGTCGGTGCTAATAATGAACTAGCAAAAATGTTAAAAGAATCCACGCATGACTGGAAGGAGATAACCTAAAAGCTTGCATATCGCAGTACACATTGGCATTTTATTCCCCCAGCCTCTTCACACTTTGGTGGTTTATGGGAAACAGGTGTGAAGTCTGTCAAACACCACTTAAAAAGAGTTGTCGGAACTGAAAGGCTCACGTTTGAGGAGCTCGCAACGCTTCTAACCCTAATAGAAGCGTGTTTGAATTCGAGGCCCTTATGCCCTCTATCCTATAGCTAAGCATCTCACGTTATTAATAATTTAAATGACTGTTTACATACTTTTGACTTTCGAAAGGCGAATTTCGATTTGCTTTCGAATGAATTAAGCAGGGCTGGTGTTGAAAATATATCAACCCTTACAAATATTGACGAAGCAGTCGCTTGCTTTTACTCCATTTTAAAAAATTGCATGAAAAAAACCATTCCCCAAAAGACGCTCAGAAATGCTATTTTTTTGTCAACCGTGGTTTACCAAGGAACTAAAGGCTCTGAGGAATAAAAGAAACAAGGCTTGGAAGACCTATTTAATTACTCTTTCTCCAACTGACCACCAAATATTTATAAGTTTTTTTGAAGACTTCAAAATGCTTTCTCAGAATCTGTACTCTAGCTACGTCACCCAAATGGGCTGTTCTCTGAAAAACGATCCAAAAAGCTTTTGGTCCTTTGTAAATTCTAAAAAAAAAAATCAGACGGCTATCCAGCCAACTTTATTTATAATGCCATTTCTTTAAAAAATACTCCCGACATTTGCAATGCCTTTGCGGACCATTTTAATGGCTCTTTCTGTAATACAAATCTAGAAATTGATGAAAAATATTTTGAATATTTAACTCACTGCTCGCAAGTGAATTTTAATAATATCCCTATTCAAAGAGACAGAATTACTTACTACCTCTCTTCTCTCAATGATGACGGTCCGGACATGATTCCGCCAATCGTTTTAAAGAAGTGTTCCTCACGTTTATGCTCTCCACTCGAACATCTTTTCAAGCTTTCATTAAAATCTGGAATGTTCCCCACTCTTTGGAAAAAATCTTTTATCACACCTGTTTTCAAAAAGGGTGTAAAAACCGATATAAAAAACTACAGACCTATTTCAAAGCTCTCATGCATGCCTAAGGTATTTGAACAAGTAGTCTGCGAAAGCGTATCCTTTTTTTCAAGGAATGTCGTCTGCCACCAGCAGCACGGATTTATGCAAAGAAGATCGACGGCTACCAACCTTCTATCCTTTCATCATAAGTGTTCCAATGCTCTTGAATGTGGGAACGAGCTTGATTGCATTTACATTGACTTCTCTAAGGCGTTTGACCAACTGTCTCATAACATCATACTTTATAAACTAAAAGCCTTTGTATTTCCCCCAGTATTTATTGCTTGGATAAGTTCCTACTTAAAAAATAGGTCTTATGAAGTCAAATTTCGTAACGTTTTGTCAAAACCTTTCAATGCTATGTCTGGCGTGCCACAAGGTAGTCATCTCGGCCCCTTGCTTTTCATTATTGCAATAAATGATGTAATTTCTTGCATCTCCTATAGCGACATTTTAATCTTTGCTGATGATATGAAAATTTTTAAAATCATCGAAAATACTTCAGATCGCAACTTCTTACAAAAAGATATTGATAGTTTTGTTGTATGGTGTTCAATGAACGGACTA
Source organism: Melanostoma scalare (assembly GCA_949752695.1). Classification (NCBI taxonomy): domain Eukaryota; kingdom Metazoa; phylum Arthropoda; class Insecta; order Diptera; family Syrphidae; genus Melanostoma; species Melanostoma scalare. Next base: position 94,199,057 of record OX456986.1, read on the forward strand.
ATTTTAAATACTTCCAAGTGCCAAAATATGACCTTTTCCCGTAAAAGATCTCCTAGCATTGGAGAATAATCAATATCGCAACAATCCCTATCTCAAGTTTCTAGATTCCGGGACCTCGGTGTTCTTTTTAGTACCAACCTCGAATTTAATGAACACATCAACCTCATTATTAACAAAGCAAATTCAATGCTTGGCTTTATTAAGCGATGGGCTAGGGAATTTAATGACCCTTATGTTACCCTCTCTTTATACAACTGTTATGTTCGTCCCCATCTAGAGTATGCTTCTCAGGTGTGGTCACCATTTTATGATATTCATAAATCTCGAATCGAAGCAATACAGCACAGATTCATACGCTTCGCTCTCAAAGGTCTTCCTTGGGAAGATCCTTTCAATCTCCCTCCCTATGAAAATCGTATTCGCTTATTAAATCTTCAAACCCTCTTACAGAGAAGAATCAACAATGATTTAGTGTTTTTTCATCAATTAATAACCGGTTTAATTGATGCTCCCGACTTGCTCTCCCACGTAGGATTCAACTATCGCGGAGGAACTCACCAACTACGTAATTTAGAGTTTATACATCGCTCCCACCACCGAACTAACTATGGCATGCATGAGCCATTAGCTCGCATGAGTAGGTTATTAAACTCCAATCCTTTTATTGCCGATTTCAACATCAGTAAAAATAGTTTAAAATTAATATTAAGAACCAGTTTACCATCACCATGATTCATGTTTAGTAGTTTTTTTATTACAGTAGTTTAATTTAATTTTTTATTTATAAACCTTGTTTTGTTTAGTATTGTTTCATTAGTTTAGTTTGTTCTATTAATGTTAATTTTAATATAATCTTTGTTTTACTTTGTAAATGTTGTAATATTTTTATTTTTTATTTTTCCTCGTATACGTTCCCTTTGTGCTTGTGTTGGCGTAATTTACTAACCACTAACACTTGCATTAATGATGAAGAGCGTAGATAAGTGTGTACAAATGAGCTTGCTCTAAGTTCAGTGCCACTTAAGTCTCTGAGATGCAAAAAAAAAAAAAAATAGCTTCGACGATTTGAATGCGCTAACCCCTGCGCACTTTTTAGTTGGGTAGTCATTGCTTGCCGTGCCACAAGGCGAACTTAACAACAACCTCACACATCTCGACCGATGGAAACGAGTTCAAGCGCTGGCGGAAGGGTTCTGGAAAAGGTGGAGTTCAGAATATTTGGACGACTCCAACATCGACCAAAATGGATGAAAGTCAAGGAGATACCCAGACTAGGAGACTTAGTTCTGCTCAAGGATGAGCGACTCCCACCAACCTACTGGAATCTCGGCCGATTTGAAGGAACCCATGCAGGATCAGACGGTCTCGTACGCGTCGTCACCGTTTAAACGCAGAATGGAACCCTAAAACGGCCCATCGCAAAATTTGTCGTCTTCCTTGCAACGATCACAAGGAACATACTGCTATCGTTTAATTAAAACATCTTCCCTGAAGAGTTACAAACAAAAACCATAATACACCGCCCCTGGATTCAGTACGAATCAATACCTTCTGAAATATATTTCTTCCTTGAAGATTTATCTTAAAACCCTGAAAATACACCGCCCCTGGATTCAGTACGAATCAATACCTGTTGAATTAAATTTCTTCCCCGAAAATTTACCTGGAAAACTCCAAAATACTTTGCCCCTGGATTCAGTATATGAATCAATACAAACCTGATAAATCATACATCTTCCTCGAAGATTATTCAAAAACCCTAATACAACGCCCCTGGATTCACCCGAATCAACAACAGTATACCTACCTGCTGTTATCATTATCTTCTCCGAAGATAACATCTCTTCTCTTCTTTAAGTCCACCGCAAAGCTGGAATCAACAATCAACCCAACTTTAAATGCTGTACGAATTATTTCTTCAAAAAGTAGATCACCATGATCTTTGAAAACATATCGTACCTTAAATTTCATATAGGTACCTGATGATCTACACCGTTCCTGAAAAACAACCACATAATTGATTCAAAGAATTAATTTCTGCAATCAACTCATCTTTAATGAAGTACACCATTCAAAATGCAACTTTACGAAATAATACAAAAAATTATACAATCTTCATTCATCTTTATTGATATCAAACACAATACAAAATACATCGAATTTAAATAACATTTCATTACGCTGCGACAAATCACATATCAAGTTATCAACTTTACTTTTTATAACTTTCAATTCAACAAAGCACTGCCACAAAGCATGCAAAAGGAAAGTAATATTTAAATAATTTTATTTATCAACAATTTTTATTAAAATTAACCAAACAAATCTCGAATTGAAATTAAACACCTTCCACAAAACTTAGAAAAAACATCGACAGCACATCAAATGTCAAAAAGCCGTCGGCAAAACAAAATTCGAATTGATCAAAACATCGCGTATAAGAAACCGATCGAAAACCAAATTACACAAAAACACAATTTCATCAGTAGAATTTTCAACACACAAAATAATTTCAAAATTTAATCAATACTGAATTTAGTAAAACGCCATCAAAAACGATCAATGTACATATTTATTATGTACACAAAACATGATTCAATATACATGCTACGCGCCGAGCTGCACTTGAATCATATGGGAAAATCACAAATTTACACCACTTTTCAATGCAATCACATTTTTTATTGCAATAAAATGACTTGCAATTGCACTAAAAGCATTTAATAACACCACGCAACTTACACTTTTTATTCATTTCGCAAAAATTCACGAAATAATACGAAATAATACGTTTGCTTACCTCGCAAAAATGTAAACAAAGTTCTAGTCGGAACCGAAAATGTCCGACTAGAAAGAGACCGAAACCATTCGTCTTTTCAATAATTTATACACACACACATACACACAAAACCGCGATCGCTAAAATCGATAATTCCATTTATTGTTATTTTATAAGGGGTGACAAAAAGATATGGTGTGTAGGTTGGACTTAGGCAAGCAAAAAATCGTATGGGGGGGGGGGGGGAAGGGAAGAGGGGGGGGGGGTCATTTTCCCCCGTTTAGGCGGGAGGGACAAGTTAAGAAAAAAATCACTTAAAATGGAAAAAAAATTATTTAAAAATAATGGTAATACCTACAGAGTCCTGCTATAGCATTTTAAAAAGCCAAATACCTGTACATTAATTTAAATTTCAAATTAAGTTGTTGAAATGAATAGTTTTTGAAATATTAATTTTCAAAGTCAAAATTTTGAAAAAAAAAAACACATTTTTTTTTTCAAACCATTTTTTTTCAAAACATTTTTTTTCAAAATTTTACGTATTTAAGTATTATTTTTCTGGCTTATTTTCAATGATCTTATTTATTTTTGATCAAGCACAAAAAACCGGATGTCAAAATAACCTGTAGTTTTTGAGAAAACCAAAAATTGCAAAAACGACTTTTAAAATTTTTTTTTCTCCCGCCTAAACGGGGAAAAATGGACCCTCCCCCTCCCATACGATTTTTTAATTTTCTAAGTCCAACCTACACACCCTATCTTTTTGTCACACCGTATGCAAATCACCCTGTATACAGGTTAGGTTAGGTTGAAGTGGCTGTCAGCCAATGAGTACATTGCCTGACACACTTAGGCCGCAAGGGCCCATTGTGATACCACAGAGATCAGCAAGTTAATCACCTACTGATCTCAGAAACCCGATGTAAGATTAACGAGTTGATCACTTATTAATCTTGCATTGCGGGACTAGCCGGTTAATCACCTGCTAGTCGAACCACGTGGAACTTTTAATGTATTTCGAAAGACTTTTAGTGTCTATGTAAGCTAAGTCGCTAGTATTATCGAAGAAGAATTCACCGAGATGAGTTTTCCTCCTATGAAGTAGTGCAGGGCATGAGCAAAGAAGGTGTTGAACGGTTTCTTCCTCCTCCTCGTCCATGCAGCTTCTGCAGAAATAATTGGAAAACACACCAAGTCTTTTGGCGTGTCTCCCTATTAGACAGTGTCCCGTAAGAACACCTATGGTAGAACCTAGATACAGTCGGTTCAGGGCTAACAAACTCTTCGAGCGTTTTGAGTCTACACACGGCCAAACTTTTTTGGTTGCAAGGCAGTTGTTACTCTCAGTCCATCTAGTGTTTGTTATCCTTGAAGCGTTTTGTCTAAGTAGGAGTTTACATGTAGCGATAGATACACCTATGTTGTTCCATTCTGAGCATAGGGAAGTGGTCGTGCCCTTTTTGGCTAGTTCGTCTGCCATACAGTTGCCTGGTATGTCCCTGTGCGCTGGCACCCATGAAAGGTGAATGTTAAACTGATTTGACATCTCCCTCAGAGACATCTGACAATTCTGGACCGTGATGGATTTTGTAGAGATAGAGGCAAGAGATTTAAGGGCAGCTTGGCTGTCTGAGAAGAATATCCGTGGAGGATATGACGTTTTCTTTGAGCCAAGACAGCACCTCCTTAATCGACAGAATTTCCGCTTGGAACACACTACAATGATCGGGTAGGCGGAAGAAAAGACTGAGGTTCAGTTTTTCTGAGTAGATTCCACTTCCCACACCTTCGCTGGTTTTGAACCATCGGTGTAAAAGTGTATTGCTTCATTTTCCAAAAGAGTGCCATTTTCCCAAGCTTCTCTGGAAGGTATGGTTACTTGGAAATTATTGTCAAACACCAACTTGGGGTGGTGTAGTCGGATCGATTCGGTAAAAATCTGAAGTTATCTAGAATGGAAGTGTGGCCGATTTGATTATTGGTCCACTGTGATGTAGCTCTAAGTCGAGTAGCTGAGCTAGCTGCGACTTGTTTGCTGAAGATATCTAGGGGTGTGAGATCTAGTAGTACATTGAGGGTGTCCGATGGGGTTGTCCTCAGTGCACCACTAATACACAGACTAGCCGTTCTTTGAACTTTGGCCAGCTTGTTGTAGTTGATCATCTTGTCAAGTGCTGTCCACCAGACTATCACCCCGTATGTTGGCTTTATTTACTCTTTCCTCAATATTGGTTTTCCAGGTCAGTTTTTTGTTAAAAATGAGACCTAGATATTTAGCCTGTTTGACAGTGTGAGAGTTACCCCTTTAATAGTTGGGGGTCTGAAGTCCGGAATTTGTATTTCCTCGTAAAGAGAACTAATTCCGTTTTGTGTGGATTGATGTTCAGGACACAATCTCCAGCCCAATTGTTAAGCTTGTTAAGTGCTGTTTGTAGCAGCTCAGTTAGGGTTTGTGGGTGCTTGCCTGAAACGGCAATTGCTACATCATCGGCATAGGCTATGGTTTTGAAACCTTCGTCCTCTAGGTCAATTAACAATTTGTTAACGACCAGGTTCCAGCGGAGATAAAACTCCTCCCTGCGGGGTTCCTCTATTGGCCATTCTGCTTGTTTTGTAGTTCCCCATTTTGGAACTAATGATTCTGCTACTGAGCATTGCTGTTATCATGTTTTTGATGTGTTCCTCTATGAGCAGGCCATCAAGAGCATTAGTGATTGCTGTATAGTTAACATTGTTGAATGCACCCTCTATGTCTAGGAATGCGACGAGAGAGTATTCTTTGTAGTGCAGGGATTTTTCAATGGTGCAAACCAGAGAGTGAAGTGCAGTTTCCACTGATTTACCTTTTGTATAGGCATGTTGCGCCGTTGAGATCAGACTAGGTTTAATTTCTTGTCTTAAGTGTATGTCAATCATTCTTTCCAGTGTTTTAAGGAGGAAGGATGATAGACTAATAGGTCTTAAATCTTTTGGATTTACATGGGAACTTTTGCCGGCTTTAGGTATGAAGACGACCCTAGCTTCCCTCCAGGCCTTGGGAATATAGGCGTAGCTGATGCATCCTTTCATGATCATCTCTAAGTTATAGATGATGATGTCTGAAACCTGCTGCAGCTCCGCAGAGATGATTCCGTCAGGCCCTGGTGATTTATAAGGGTCAAAGCTGTTTATTGCCCATAACAGTATATCTCTAGAGATAAGACCTTTACCTGATTGGTTTGCGAGTCGAGGCAAGTGCTCCTCGTCTGTTATTGTCAACGAGCTACCAGGGAAATGAGTATCCAGTATCAAGTTTAGTGTTTCTTCATATGAGTTGGTCCAGTTGCCGTTTTCATCTTTTATAGAGCTTGGCCTGTTTGGACTCGTTGATAGGATTTTCCTAAGTCTAGATGCCTCTGAGGAGTCTTCAATTTTATTGCAGAATTCTCTCCAAGAGGATCTTTTGCTTATTCGTAATCTCCTGTAATCTCTTTTTGTAAATCCTAAGGGATTCCTTATAGAGATCCCAGTCTATCGGATTTCTGGAAGATTAGGGTCGATTGAAAAGCTTCGCACAACTTTTCTTGAGCGGTTCTAGCTCTTTGGTCCACCAGTGTGGTTTCTTCTTCCCTCTTACTATGGTAAGAGGACAGGAGTTACACAAGGCATGGTTCAGAGCACTAGTTAGATCGTCGACTTTGCTGTCAAGATCCTTGGGGTTTGAAGGGAAGCTATTGTCATTGTAGTTGTAACAATGTTTGAAGATTTCCCTGAATTTTACCCAGTCAGTTTTCCTATAATTACGGAAGCCTATGGGTTTTGGTGTGTCATCTGTAAGACTAAACTGGATGTATCTGTGATCAGAGAAGGAGTGATCCTTAGATACAGCCCAATTTTTAATCTTGTTATAGATTGATTGAGATACAAAGGTAACATCTAAAACCTCTTGTCTGTTTTTTGTGACAAAGTTTGGATCGTTACCGATATTGCAAATAAGAATAAGCACTTTTGTCTTTCATGCAAAAAACGAAAAGAGCCCACATCAACTATTACAAACATAGATCAACACCTTCAAATTAATATTTTGCCCGCCAACGCCTCAGCCACCGCCTTTGCCATCGAAAAATCCACCGCCAATGCCGAAACTATTTCCAACAACAAAACAACAGATGCCGACACAGCCTCCACTTTAAGTACTGCGCATGCTCATGCCGATGACGTTGCGTTTGCAAATCGTTTTCGTTCTCTCGCCTTGTTCTATCACAATGTTGGTGGAATGAGAACAAAAGTAACAGAATTTCTTCTTGCCGTTGCCGATTGTGCATATGATGTTGTTGCGCTGACTGAAACCTGGTTGCACAATGGTATTTCCTCGTCTGAATTGTTCACAGCTGACTTTGATGTGTATCGTAAAGATCGGTGTTCGATTCAAACTGGTTGTGAAAGGGGAGGTGGAGTTTTACTAGCTTTTCGTTCGTGTTACAAAACAAAGCAGATAACACTTCCCACATCTACAAGCGACATCGATCAAATTTGCGTATGTTTGGATTATCATCAAGGTCGTGCTAGTAATAGTTTTATTTCAAATCGATTTCATATTTATTTCTTTTTGTCATACATTCCACCTAAGTCTGATATTGAAATTTATGAAACTCATATATCGAATGTTAAAAGCTTAGTTGATAATTTAGATGACAACTCTTTTATAATTACGTTGGGTGATTTCAATTTACCTTATTTAAATTGGATTTTCTTTGAACCAGATAAGTGTATAATGCCATTTAATGTAACTAGTAATGTAGAATTCCAATTCGTTGATGCTATGGCATCAATTAATTTACAGCAAAGAAATCTTGTTCCTAACTCACTCGGTAGAATATTAGATTTAGTTTTTCTTGATAATGATATTGGTGCTTCTGTTGTTGAATCTGCATTCCCATTGTTAGATAATAATACACACCATACGGCTTTAGATATTTCTCTAAGTTTAAACGTTGCATATTCTTGGAATTCAGATGCCAAAAATAATGAATATAAATTTGATTTTATTAATGCTGATTATGAATTAATGTGTAATTTTTTTAATGAATTTGATTGGCAATTATGTTTAAATTCTGACAACTTAAATTCTATTTTTGTGTTATTTAGGAGCATATTAGATAATGCGGTCTCTTGGTATGTACCACTAAAAAAATTAAAGCCTCAAAATAGTAAGCCCATTTCGTTTAACAAAAGTTTATTAAGGCTGAAAAATGCCATGCTTAAAATGCACAAAAAAAGCAAGAAAATTCCATCTTTACACGGCAAATTTCGTCAACTAAGGTCTGAATATGAATTTTTGAAAAAGTTTATCTTTAGACAATATGTTTGGACAATCGAATCAAAAATTAAACAAAATTCTAAGTCTTTCTGGTCTTATATTAATGAGAAACGTAAATCTTTTGGTATTCCGGCGTGTATGGTTCACAATAGTGTTACTGCCAATGATATGCAGCAGATATGTAATATGTTTGCTTCTTATTTTCAGTCAAACTATGAGGACAAATCTCTTGTTTATAAATCTACATTGACTCTTGCGTCATGTGTTGATTTAGGTTGTCTTAGCATTACTGAAGAAGAAGTTCTTTCAATGTTGTCAACCTTAGATCAAAGTGTTAAATTAGCTCCAGATAATCTGCCACCAATTCTTCTTAAATCCTGCAGGACTAGTTTAGCTAAACCTCTTAGCAGAATTTTTAGATTGTTGGAAAACTTCTTTAATAACTCCAATACACAAGGCTGGTTGCAAAAACCAGATAAATAATTACAGACCTATAGCTAAATTGCAACCAATACCCAAGGTATTCGAAGCTATAGTTAAAAATAAAATTTATGAAATCGTCCGGAATTATATATCTGAATTTCAACACGGCTTTGTTTCTGGGAGGTCAACAGCTACAAATCTCGCCATTTTTGCAAACTATTGCCTTAAAACAATGGAAACACGTCAACAAGTTGACACAATCCTTACTGATTTTGCTAAAGCTTTCGATCGTGTTCAACACCCAGTTCTAGTTAGCAAGCTAGAACGCTTCGGTTTTCATTCAAATATTTTGAAATGGATTCGCAGCTATTTAGAAAATCGTATACAATACGTAAAGATTGGTTCTTCTATATCTACTGCTGTCTATAACTACTCTGGTGTTCCTCAAGGCAGCCATCTTGGTCCTCTATTATTCTTACTCTTCATCAATGATCTACCTTCCTTTATTAAACACTCAAATTTTCTTTTATTCGCAGACGATCTTAAATTATTTAAATGCATTGCTTCCGTATCAGATGCTTATGACCTACAAGATGATATTAATAATATCACACATTGGTGTAATCTTAATGGTCTGCAAATGAATATAAGCAAATGCTCAGTTCTTACATTTTACAGAATTCTCTCGACGGTAAATTTTCAGTATTCGATCCAAAATGAAATTCTAACAAGAGTGGAAAGTCATAAGGATCTTGGGGTAGTCTTTGACCACAAGCTGAATTTTTCAATGCACTATGATTACATCATATCACGTGCAAATTCATTATTTGGTTTCATGCGTCGCAATACCAAAGAATTTCAAGATCCATGCACATTGAAGACCTTGTTTAATTCTTTGATAAGATCAAGGCTTGAATATTGCAGTATTATATGGAATCCATATTACCAAAATAACATTTCGCGTATTGAAAAGATTCAGAAACGGTTTACAAAATTTGCTCTACGAAAGATGAATTGGAACGGTGATTTGCCAGTCTATGAAGCTAGATGCACCTTATTAGGTATTAAGCCCCTATATAAAAGGCGAATTTATTATGTGGTCTTATTTGCGCAGGATGTTCTAACTGGACACATTGATTGTCCACACCTGCTTTCTTTGTTTTATGTTTATGCTCCGTCTCGTACTTTGCGTCCAAGAGACCAGGATTTCTTTTATGTTCCTAGACATTATACAAACTATGGATTAAGCGAATCTATATCTTCTGCATGTATTTTTTATAACCGTTATGATAATTTTATTAATTTTAACATGAACAGATTATATTACAAAAGCTTTACAATGTTTTTGATGTGTGCAATTATGTACATATATTATATTAATAATTTATGCTTAATGTAATTGCATTTTATTTTACTTCTGTAAATTAAGTCTATGAAATATAATGTTCTTGTTAGACGTAAATAAATAAATAAAGAAGGTTAGTACTTAGTATAAAATTAAAAAGAGACTCACCCCTTTCATTTACGTCCGTACTTCCCCATACTGCGTGATTTGCGTTGACGTCACTTCCTTTTATGAGATCCGCTTTGAGTTTTGTTGCGGTTTTTATTACGCACTCGAGCGCCTCTCCTGGTAGCGGCCCCGGTTGGTCATGGCCTAGATTGGCGGACGTGAGCCAGTAAGTCCCACTGGTGGTCCGCAGTTCTACTGTTGTGGTGTCGCAATTGCTGTAATTAGGTAGTAAAAATACGTTAAGTGTTTTCTTTGCCAGTATGCAGGATCTTGGTTCACCTTTGTCCGTCACATACAGCAGAAAATAATCTTTCGTCCTGAGTCCTTTTACCACGGATTTGATAATCCATGGTTCCTAGATCAGGACTATATCCTCGCCGCATTGCGACAATCATCCAGCTTAATCTCCAACATTGTAGCATTAAGGTCCTCCATATCTGAGGCGGAGTCTAGCAACTCATCCTCAGAAAGGAGAACCCCAAGCATTTCATTGTCGGAGTCTAAGACTCCACCTTTTTTGTTGTCGTCCTTATCGGACGATTTGTTTTCAGTTGCGTCTTGATCAGACACTATTTTTGTAGTCTTTTCGACCAGTTTCGACCAAGACGGCTGTTCCAAAGAATCAGAGCAACTTGCCGCATCTGTCTCCATGATGGAAGATTCGACGCTCGCAGTGGACTCCTTGGCTTCGGATTCAGCCGCTTGCTTTGGAAGCTTTGCAGCGTCCTCATCTTTTTTGTATATTTTCAGCACTAGGCTGTCAAAGCCGTACTGAATAACACCCCCGCGTGCCGCCAGGGGTTCTAATGACTCCTTATTCAGGATGACAAGAGCCGACCGATAACGACCCACCGACTCTTTTTCAATCACCGGAACCGTCCAATCGTGAGATCTGGGTTGCTGTACTTAATCAACTGGAGAACCATCTCCCGCGATTCATGTAAGGCCGGTAACAAGGCACGAGCTCTCGGTCTGCTTGGGATATCCTCCCTTGCCACAACCTCTAGCTTAGCACCTGGCCAGATCTCACCTAAACCGCTGACAGCAAGTTTATATAAATGAAGCGATCTCTGGTCTTGGCAGGCGATCAGTTTGAAGCGGTTTTGATGCCAGCCAGCGTCGCTAATTCTTGGGAGGGGTCCCGGATTCACCTCTATAACAGGTATAAATCTGAAAGCGAGGTGAGCCTTGACGTCCGTCCACCTGTCAGCTGAGATGTTTCCATCCATATTGCTCCCGTCGATGACCGCGACAACAATCTGTCCCTTTACCACGTCACCAAAGGATTGCCCCGGCACCAGTGTCGATGGAACGCTAACCCCGACTCTTGGCTTTTTGGGTTGAGGTTTTTAAACCTCAAACGACCTGTTTCGCTTCGACGTTGTAATGAGCCTTGGAAAAGATATTGCTATTCCTTGGGTAAGCAGCGTCTGGCACTTCTTCCCAGCTAGCTCAAGCGTTGGAGTGGGTATGGCTGCTACCAGTACCTAGCTCACACAAATAAAATTCGTGCCAGAAAACATTTACAAAAACTAAAGACAAAAAGAAATGAACACGAACTTAACATCTACAACAGTCAACCTTCGTCAGGTGGTATGACGGTAGTTCTTTAATGAGCTACTTAGCAGGCCCTTATCCTGTAGTGGCTTAAGCCACCTCCATGCAATGCTCTTGCCGAAATATAAACATTGCCCCTTTTGCGCTGAATAACTTCTCTCACTTATCGCATCTCTTATCGCCTTACTCCCACCCTAGGTACACTCTCACCTCTTTTTAAATTAGACCATTATAATAGATAAGGACTGGTTTTCACTATTGATAAGTTTGTTCTCTTTAATATTCATTAAGAAAAAAAAACAATCTTCAAGCTACTAATAAATGTAAATACAATTTATAATAAAGAAAGAGATAGTTGCATAACAACTGGATGTCATTCTTTGACTTTATGTTTTGAATTAATAGTTAAGAGAAAATGATCTTAAGAGAAATCAAAAGGAATGATAACAAAATAAATTGGTACTCACTTATTATACGAATTGCAGCCACGGTTGCCGTTTTGGTAGGATCCTACCAAAATTGGTAGGTTTTTTCAGCTTTGGTAGGTTGGTAGGTTTCAATATAATTTGGTAGGTAATTTTTAATTAAAAATCCTCAACAACTCTTTTACAAAAAATAAAATAATCTTTTATTAATTTCTAAAAGAAGTACACAAATGTAACCAGTGCCCCTGTTCTGTAACTATCGCCTTGGCGATAAACGGTGGAAAATGGAACGAAATTCTATGAATTTAGTAGGATTTTGTTCCATTTTCCACCGTTTATCGCTTGCTTTTATCGAGGCGATAGTTACAGAACAGGGGCACAGGGGCCGATTCTGTAACGTTTTAGACGACTATCGTCTGAATTTAAGGCAGTAACACGTTTCTAAGACCCTGAAAAACAGCCAAAATTTTGTAAGACGACAATAAAGTAGCTTTCCACCAACCACTGAAAGCGAGATTATATGAAACAATCGTTTGACGAAGCAATCTACGATAGACGATTGAACGAAAACCGTCTGAACTGTCATTCACCTTTAGAGTCTACATACATAGTTAGTAGTAAAAGTAGAAAGATTATCTCAGTTTGATTTTCAGGAATCCGATTTCCAAGTATTTTTGTAAAGTAGTATTCGCAGTAAATTCGTTTTACTCAATTTTGATGAAAAAAATTAATATCATATGCCCTCAAAAATATATTTTCGCTGTTGATAAATTCACTTTCAATGTTAAACACATCAATAATAATCAATTTCAATTCAACAAGAAAGCGAAAACTAGTAAAACAAAAAACTAACCCAAGAACACCGAGTAAAGTCCGATTTATATATAGGTTGTTTTCCTTGTTTTGACAACTAGATCTTATCTTAAGAATTTTCAGACTGTTTTTCCGTCTGAAAATCTATGTTTGAAGAACTGAAAAATCTTACTGTCAGCTAAGTAAATGTCAACTGAAACTTCTGACACTTTTGACCAATCAGAATGACGAAAACTGACAGTAGTTTTCGAACTCCCGGTGATTTGAATGAGAGCATTCGGTTGTCGAAGCTTTAAGTTATTTGTTGGCACTTCGAAACATTTAGGGCCGGTCTGTTCAAGTGTGGTTAAATCTGTGGTTTGGTTACCAGAGATTTTGCTTAACCCGTGTTTATGGATCTATGGTTAAGGAATTGCGTCTTTTCACTATTTTTTCGGCCTTGGTTAACAAACCGTAGGTTATCGAGAAATTCCAATATTTTTCCAGTCTATCTGTCAAATTGATCACTAACCTCAATCAATGGTTATCTTTTTTGGTGACATGTGTTTACTGTCGGCAGTTCATAGTGAGTTATTTTATAATTATTCATGTTTTTTTTTTCCTATGTTATTCATAATTTTTGTTATTTTTGAAGAAAATGTCACAATCAAAGCAACGATTTGTATTTTATAAAAAAGAACTATAACAAGAATAATATTGGAGATAAATATAATGAAAAATTAAAAACAAACGCACTCAGTCACACTGAATTGTTGTATAGCCAAATGATGAGTCGAAAATAATGCGTAAAGACAGATTAACCAAACGTGAAAAGACGAAAATCCAGTAAATCGATGGTTAAATAGCGTTAACCGACCAAAATCGACTGGTTAACAATTTCTCTGGTTAGTTAACCAAACCATTCATTTGTTAACCAAACCAAGGTTGAAAAGACGCATTCTATGGTAACCACTGGAAATAACCACGGGTTAAAATTAACCAAACTTGAACAGACCGGCCCTTAGAATTAAAAAATTTCGTTTTCAATTTTACTACCACACACAGCAGCAGAAAGGAAGTTTTTTGATATGTCCCTAATAAAAACCAAACTAAGAAACAAATTGAGATTTAATGTAATAAACCGTATAATGTTAGCAAAAGACTTAGCTGCTGAAAACAACGGTGCCTATGCCTTAAACCTAATCTTAAACTTGTGTGCGTTATGAAAAATAATTATGAATTACTGCGAAAACAAGTTTTTTTATGTTGTTTATATATTTTTTTCGAAAAATAAACTCAAATGAAGCTTTGGTAGGTTTTTCATTGAGTTGGTAGGTTTTTTTTATAAGTTTGGTAGGTTTTTTTTCTTGACAACGGCAACCGTGATTGCAGCACCCAGGCACATGTACGTACATCCACCGATGATCTGCTTGATGTTGCTATTAAGATTAGTTATTTGATTTTGTTTTCTCTTGATTAGATTTTTTTCTTTCGATTTTTTAACGCTAGTTCAAATGCAATTCAATTATGCTAATTTAACACTTTTATTAATGAAATTAATGAAACTAAAATTAGTCGAACTATTAGATTAATAAGAAGTAATAGCAAAAATGAGAAACAAATTATCCAAATGAGATTTTACACTTGTTGGTTATAGTTTAAGCTGATTCTGTCCCGAATATTGATTTTGCTCAGGTTTCACAATTCTTGTCATTAGATCAACTAGTAGACTACTGGGATGCGCAGACCAGAGGATCTGACCACGTACGTGGCAAGAATTCAAGCTGGGTTTCGTTATTAGTTGTTTGTTAGGGGGTGCAACAAAAACTCAATCGGATTAATCGGCCAATTTTTATAATTCCGCTTTGGTGAACTAGTAGGGCAGGTGGTGTTGATGCAGGTTAGGTAGGTATGTCTGTTGAAGGTGGTGATTCAGATGTTGGTACAGCAAGGAACAGAGCTTTCTGTTGGTTTCTGACCCCTCACGGTGGGACAATACCATAAACCTAACACAATTTGGGTTCGTTTGGGAAGTCACTTCACACTGCCTATTGAATGACAAGATCACCAATAATTTGGCCGCGCACCAGAACAATAATTTGTTGTAGCAGTGATTTCTTTGCTTAGGTTTGTAGGTGCTGTTGGGAGAGATGACTCTTGATATTGGGACACAAGAACTTTAAGAATTAAGTAATTTTACTTACACGTGGCCGAGGAAAAATTCAATTTAGCTGTTATCTTGGATTTTTGTCCAATTTTACTATAAATGCTTACCTAATTCGCTGAGCTGTTCTTAAATCGTTTGTTTGTTCTTCTCGAAATTTCTAAAGAATTTACATTATCAATCAAACAAATTAATAAAGAAATAAATGAATTACCGTGGTTAATTAGATGAATAAATTCACACAGAAGAGGTTAACGAAGAGAACAACTTTGCTCGTGGATGGATTGCAGCGAAAAGAAAGTGTGTCTTTCAAGTCAGAAGGTAAGAGGATATCGAAATAAATTTCGAAGACAAAAATCAGTTCAGTGATTTACTAGCTTATGTTCGAATTCCACACATGGACAACTTAATGGGGCACTATATGTATCGATATCGATGCAAAATTATGATCAAGGTCTAGCTAGTGTCTATTTTGAATTAAAATAACAATTTGGTAAAACAGAAATCATGACAAAACCGTATGTTTCGAAGCACAAGAGTTGTGAAAGAAAAATATGGGAAAAGATTTGTTGTTTTGCGGTTATCGAGTTAATTTTGACCCATTATCCAGCCAAGTCTTCGTTAGGTACTTCCATTTATACCTTAAGGTCCTTGGCATGGAAAGTTCCGACTATTTTTCCGCCCATATCTTCAACTTCATAGCAGGCATTTCCTTTTGGTCTTACTATCCGACACTGAATAAACTTGGGACAGAGTTTTGCGCTCAGTTCTTTCGTTGCATCACTCTGTACGAAATTGCGTCTGAAGAGTACTTGGCCCGGCGGAAATTTCTTATCGGAGGACCTCAAATTATATACCTTAGAATGTTTCTCAAAAGCTTTTTTCAAATGCTTTTAAAGGTTTTCTCTAATCAGAGCTATACGATCATTTTTCTTGACAGACATAAATTCTTCGTCGTTTAGCAAATTGAGTTGTCGAATGAGTGGGTACATATCTCCTTGTGTTATCATTTGGTTTCCGAACAAGGAAAAATATGGAGTTAAGCCAATTGACTGATGGACAGAAGAACACAACGCCTGCTGAACATCTGGGATGTGTTTGTCCCATTCGCGGTGGTCATTTTTCAGATACGATCGAATGCCCGAGAGTATCGACTGGTTCACGCGCTCAGAAGCATTTGACTGTGGTGAATATAGAGCGGTTTTAATGTGAAGAAATTCCTAAATTTTCAAGATGCTGTTGGAACTGGTTAGAGACAAATTGCTTTCCATTATCTGAGTGCACATACTCCGGTATTCCGAATACACTAAAAACCGATTGTCCAAGAAAATTAATCACGCAATTTGTATTTGCCTTTGGCATTGGATTTAATAAAACAAACTTTGTGAGATGATCAACCAAAACAAACAAGTAGAGATTCCCTCTCTTGGACCGTATATATGGACCCATAAAGTCTATATATATTTCTTGGAATGGTCTGTCAAATGTTTTAAGGGTAGTCATCGGTGGCTTGATTATCTTACTTATTCGTTTACTTTCCTTACACACGGTGCAGCTATTTACAAAATTTTTAACGTCCTTAGCCATTTTCGGCCAGAAAAAAATTGGCGAAGTCTTTCCAACGTTTTGGCAATACCACCGTGGTTCATGAGCGGATAAAACAAGGTTTCCGTAATTCCATTTGGTACCCATAGGCGCCATTGATGATCTGTTTTATCCACGTCGGAATCTGAATGGAAAACCTTTTATAAACGCAATTGTCATATACCCTCAAATCGGAATAACTTTCTGAGTTTTCTTGAATTTTCTTTATAAATGATAGATAGTCGTTATCTTTAAAGTGATCTGATTTAAGGTCAATTGGAATCGTGTTCCGCTCAGCCACATCCAAACTTTCTATGAAAGCCCTAGATAAAGCATCAGGAACTACGTTCGCGGATCCTTTCCTGTGTTCGATAACAAAATCATAGGCCTGTAATTTCAAAGACCATCTGGCCAATCGCCCGCTCAGGTCTTTTAACTCCGTGAGCCATTTAAGGCTGGAATGATCAGTTATCATTCGAAAATGGAAACCTTCGATGTATGGTCTAAATTTTTTGATCGCAAGCACCGCTGCAAGGCATTCCTTTTCTGTGACGGTATAGCTAGTCTGACTGGAATTCAGTTTTTGAGAATAGAACGCAATCGGTTGCTCTTCGCCTTCATTATTCACTTGGAGCAATACTGCCCCCACACCTTGATCGGACGCATCACATTGTACCGAAAACATTTTCGAATAATCAGGATTATTCAACAAGGGGCTGACGATAACACGACCTTAAGTTTATCAAAAGCAACAATAGCTTCAGGGGACATCTCAAATCTTTTATTACTCTTCTTTAACGTGTCTGTTACGGGAGCGGCTAATGTTGCAAGGTTCTTTATGAAACGGCGGTAGCACCCGCACATACCGAGGAATCGCCGCACCTGTTTTGTAATGTTCCCTGGTTCCCAAACTACCAACTCGCCAAGCATTCACTGCTGTAGGCTCAAACCTCTTCGCACTAACTGCAAAGTTGAGGTATGGTAGTGGAAACACTTAGAACTATCCAGGAATTGTTGTCGGCTCAATGCCTTATATTAACAAATGCCAGAGGTATCGTTCAGATCGAGTCCACGATCACTATTGATTATTTATTCTCAGATTCATACCCTATTTATACAACGTTGTTATGCTCCAATTTTGGTTATCGAGCAATCGACCACACTTCGATATCCGATTAAAACGCTTCATCATCACATTCTTTTGGGTGAGCGCCAATGACCTATATCATAAACAAATGCTCATACCCAAAGACTATTGCTGTGACATAAACAGTGAGCATGCAGTCAAAGCAATATGATCCCTTATTACTTCTGTCGGCTGGCAGTGGCCTGCCGTTGGGAATCATATTGTTCCGAGTACAATGCACTCTATGGATACACAAGCAAGTCAAGTGTTATGTATTTCTATGCAATGCAACTGAATGTGAGAGGATCGGATATCGAGGCACATCCGAGGGTTGACAACTTGTTAATAGTAATAATAGAGCAATTAATTAAGAGGTCGTTGGCTGTGACTCCTTCACACCACCCTTCCTGGGGAAAAAGAAGAAATCAACACAAGAGTGTTGATTTCTACTTTTCCACGACTCTTTTACAAATACGGGAGTATGAAATTAAAATTTTTTTTTCTTTTATCATATTGGATTGAACATTGTGGCTATTTCTGGATGTTTACTTTTAGTTAATATTTTGGTATCATTTGTGATATTTACATTAGTTAAAATTTACTTCTCTTTTTTTTTCATTGTATGTTATGCAGTATTTAGTACAATTATTTGTTTTTTTCTATTTTATTCAAAACAATATTCTCTTTTCATATTTACTTCTTATTTATATTTATATGTATATATTTATATTCAATACGCGCGCATTGATATTATGTTTAGTTATTACCTTATTTCTATTCTTACAATTACTTTTAAGCATTGATTTAATATCAGAACATTTGTTTTGACAATATGTACATGTTTCTCTCTCTCTTTTTTTTTTTTTATTTTTTTAAATTTACAACACTAGTCTATACATATATGCTAAAAATGGTTTTAACCTATTTATCAATTTACATTTATTTCGCAATTTCTTATTTTTACATTTTTTTTTTTCACAATTTCACAAGATATACAAATAACATTCATACATAAAATGGTTGTAATCTACTTTTGTGTACAATCTATTTCTTATTTTCACATCTTCTTTCTGAATTTTCGCAAATTTCATAAGTTTACAATTTATAATAATAACATATATATATATAAAATGGTTTCAATCTGTTTTTGTGAACAATCATTTTCTTATTTTCACATTTAATTTCGCAATTTACTCCTTCTTGTGATAAGACTTCATATGGTCCTATATATATTGGATCTAACTTCTTTCTGCTTTCGTTTCTTAACAAGACTAAACTACTTACGTTGTAATCATGAGTTTTTGCTTTTCTATCAGAATCGTACCTATCTTTCCTAGAAATTTTCTTTTGTATTAAAGTATCCCTAGCATCCTTATGAGCAATTTGTAGTCTGTGTTTTAAGTCTATCACATAGTCTTCGTAGTTGTACACTGGTTCAACTTTCTTTGTAAGATTTGAAGGCAAATTACATTGTCTTCCAAATACTAATTCAAATGGGGTGAATCCAGTTTCTGAATGTACTGAAGTGTTGTAACAGAAAACATAGTATGGCAACCAGTTGTTCCAATCTGTATGTTTTTCTTCTACATAACTCCTAAGGTATGCTCCTAAAACTTTATGAGAATTTTCTAGTGCTCCAATGCTTTCATGGTGATAAGCGGTGGATTGCAATTGTTCTATCTTTAATAACTTACATAGATCTTTGAAAACTCTATTTATAAATTCTGTACCTTGGTCAGATGCTATGGTAGCAGGGACTCCATACTTTAGGATAAAGCTTTCTACAAGTCCTTTAGCTACCGTATTAGCTTCTTTATTTGGTAAAGCAAAGGCTTCTGTAAACTTCGTAATTTCGTCTTGTAGTGTTAATAATCAAAATATTGATTGACAATATGTACATGTTTCACTCTCTCTTTTTTTTTTTTTTATTTTTTTTAATTTACAACACTAGTCTATACATATATGCTAAAAATGGTTTTAACCTATTTATCAATTTACATTTATTTCGCAATTTCTTATTTTTAAATTTTTTTTTTTCACAATTTCACAAGATATACAAATAACATTCATACATAAAATGGTTGTAATCTACTTTTGTGTACAATCTATTTCTTATTTTCACATCTTCTTTCTGAATTTTCGCAAATTTCATAAGTTTACAATTTATAATAATAACATATATATATATAAAATGGTTTCAATCTGTTTTTGTGAACAATCATTTTCTTATTTTCACATTTAATTTCGCAATTTACTCCTTCTTGTGATAAGACTTCATATGGTCCTATATATATTGGATCTAACTTCTTTCTGCTTTCGTTTCTTAACAAGACTAAACTACTTACGTTGTAATCATGAGTTTTTGCTTTTCTATCAGAATCGTACCTATCTTTCCTAGAAATTTTCTTTTGTATTAAAGTATCCCTAGCATCCTTATGAGCAATTTGTAGTCTGTGTTTTAAGTCTATCACATAGTCTTCGTAGTTGTACACTGGTTCAACTTTCTTTGTAAGATTTGAAGGCAAATTACATTGTCTTCCAAATACTAATTCAAATGGGGTGAATCCAGTTTCTGAATGTACTGAAGTGTTGTAACAGAAAACATAGTATGGCAACCAGTTGTTCCAATCTGTATGTTTTTCTTCTACATAACTCCTAAGGTATGCTCCTAAAACTTTATGAGAATTTTCTAGTGCTCCAATGCTTTCATGGTGATAAGCGGTGGATTGCAATTGTTCTATCTTTAATAACTTACATAGATCTTTGAAAACTCTATTTATAAATTCTGTACCTTGGTCAGATGCTATGGTAGCAGGGACTCCATACTTTAGGATAAAGCTTTCTACAAGTCCTTTAGCTACCGTATTAGCTTCTTTATTTGGTAAAGCAAAGGCTTCTGTAAACTTCGTAATTTCGTCTTGTAGTGTTAATATATATTTTGATCCATCTTTCGTCTCGTCAAGAGGTCCAACTAAATCAAGGTATATTTTGTCAAAGCATGTTTCTGCTGTTGTAGTAATAGTCATTGGTTGATTTTTTGGTTGTATGTGTTTGTTTCGCTGACACATTAGGCAGTGCTTAACGTATGTCGTCACATCGTTTTGCATTCCTGTCCAAAAATATTTTTTCAACATGCGATTTATTCCGGCATGTCCACTTGTCGGTAACATGTGGTAATCGTTGAGTATAAGTTTTTGTTTTCCAGGGTCCGTTACTTTTATTTTATCTTCAATTATGTGCACTTTTATTTTATTTCCTTTGAATATTTCTTCTATCTTTTTCTTTAATATATATAATTTCTCCTTACGACGACGGCCGTCTGAGAGTTTACCTAACTCTTCTTTAGTTATATAAATATCTTTAATTGATAGAGGTCCGCAAATTGTACGCACGTCCCTCAACAACATTTTGTCAAATGATGCCGATCGAGCAATAGTGCTATTTTTGGATTCCTCTTCATTATTTAATAATGGTTCACCTTTATTTTGCACGTCCCTCAACAACATTTTGTCAAATGATGCCGATCGGGCAGTAGTGCTTTTTCTGGATTCCCTTTTATTATTTAAAAATGGTTCTTTGATAGTTTGCACGTCCCTCAACAACATTTTGTCAAATGATGCTGATCGGGTAATAGTGCTTATCTTTGACCTATTTAATATCAAACAATTATTCCCTGGAATGTATCCTACAATGAGGTTTGGACTTATAACTCTGGTACCTTTTAATAAACTGTAATCTTTGTCTTCATCTTTGAAGCTATTTAATATTTTCAATTCGACTATTCGACCGCCCCTTTTCTGGCGGTTTAAGAAGTTCACTTATTATTTTTTCTCTCTCTAATTTACTTGTTGTTGGGTTTTCTGCTTTTAAATTTGAATTTCTAGCTTGTTCTCTTGTTGTGACACACACAAATAAATTCTTTAAGTCCTCTGACTTTAGTTGTATTCTACTTAATGCATCCGCAGTGCAGTTGTCTTTGCCTGGTGAATACTCAACAGTAAAGTTATATTCCTCTAATATAAGCCTAAATTTCGTTAATCTACTTGAAGGTTCTTTTAATGAGAACAGATATACTAGTGGTCTATGGTCCGTTAGTATTTTGAAACGTCTTCCGAAAAGATAAGGTCTGAAATGTTTTACTGCCCATACTATAGCGAGTAATTCTTTTTCTATAGTACTGTAATTCTTTTCGGCCTTATTTAATGATTTACTTGCGTATGCGATGGGTTTATCATCAAAATTTGATATAACAGCACCTAAGGCAAATCCAGAGGCGTCTGTTCGGAGTATGAATTCTTTTTCAAAATTTGGAAACTGTAAAATATTTGGGCCTATTAGGAATTCTTTTAGCAAATTAAACGAGGTATTGCAATCTTCGGACAAATTGAGTTGTCGAATGAGTGGGTACATATCTCCTTGTGTTATCATTTGGTTTCCGAACAAGGAAAAATATGGAGTTAAGCCAATTGACTGATTGACAGAAGAACACAACGCCTGCTGAACATCTGGGATGTGTTTGTCCCATTCGCGGTGGTCATTTTTCAGATACGATCGAATGCCCGAGAGTGTCGACTGGTTCACGCGCTCAGAAGCATTTGACTGTGGTGAATATAGAGCGGTTTTAATGTGAAGAAATTCCTAAATTTTCAAGATGCTGTTGGAACTGGTTAGAGACAAATTGCTTTCCATTATCTGAGTGCACATACTCCGGTATTCCGAATACACTAAAAACCGATTGTCCAAGAAAATTAATCACGCAATTTGTATTTGCCTTTGGCATTGGATTTAATAAAACAAACTTTGTGAGATGATCAACCAAAACAAACAAGTAGAGATTCCCTCTCTTGGACCGTATATATGGACCCATAAAGTCTATATATATTTCTTGGAATGGTCTGTCAAATGTTTTAAGGGTAGTCATCGGTGGCTTGATTATCTTACTTATTCGTTTACTTTCCTTACACACGGTGCAGCTATTTACAAAATTTTTAACGTCCTTAGCCATTTTCGGCCAGAAAAAAATTGGCGAAGTCTTTCCAACGTTTTGGCAATACCACCGTGGTTCATGAGCGGATAAAACAAGGTTTCCGTAATTCCATTTGGTACCCATAGGCGCCATTGATGATCTGTTTTATCCACGTCGGAATCTGAATGGAAAACCTTTTATAAACGCAATTGTCATATACCCTCAAATCGGAATAACTTTCTGAGTTTTCTTGAATTTTCTTTATAAATGATAGATAGTCGTTATCTTTAAAGTGATCTGATTTAAGGTCAATTGGAATCGTGTTCCGCTCAGCCACATCCAAACTTTCTATGAAAGCCCTAGATAAAGCATCAGGAACTACGTTCGCGGATCCTTTCCTGTGTTCGATAACAAAATCATAGGCCTGTAATT
The DNA here is from genome assembly GCA_949752695.1 of Melanostoma scalare. Lineage (NCBI taxonomy): Eukaryota > Metazoa > Arthropoda > Insecta > Diptera > Syrphidae > Melanostoma > Melanostoma scalare. Next base: position 94,222,117 of record OX456986.1, read on the forward strand.
TCAAAGACCATCTGGCCAATCGCCCGCTCAGGTCTTTTAACTCCGTGAGCCATTTAAGGCTGGAATGATCAGTTATCATTCGAAAATGGAAACCTTCGATGTATGGTCTAAATTTTTTGATCGCAAGCACCGCTGCAAGGCATTCCTTTTCTGTGACGGTATAGTTAGTCTGACTGGAATTCAGTTTTTGAGAATAGAACGCAATCGGTTGCTCTTCGCCTTCATTATTCACTTGGAGCAATACTGCCCCCACACCTTGATCGGACGCATCACATTGTACCGAAAACATTTTCGAATAATCAGGATTATTCAACAAGGGGCTGACGATAACACGACCTTAAGTTTATCAAAAGCAACAATAGCTTCAGGGGACATCTCAAATCTTTTATTACTCTTCTTTAACGTGTCTGTTACGGGAGCGGCTAATGTTGCAAGGTTCTTTATGAAACGGCGGTAGCACCCGCACATACCGAGGAATCGCCGCACCTGTTTTGTAATGTTCCCTGGTTCCCAAACTACCAACTCGCCAAGCATTCACTGCTGTAGGCTCAAACCTCTTCGCACTAACTGCAAAGTTGAGGTATGGTAGTGGAAACACTTAGAACTATCCAGGAATTGTTGTCGGCTCAATGCCTTATATTAACAAATGCCAGAGGTTTCGTTCAGATCGAGTCCACGATCACTATTGATTATTTATTCTCAGATTCATACCCTATTTATACAACGTTGTTATGCTCCAATTTTGGTTATCGAACAATCGACCACACTTCGATATCCGATTAAAACGCTTCATCATCACATTCTTTTGGGTGAGCGCCAATGACCTATATCATAAACAAATGCTCATACCCAAAGACTATTGCTGTGACATAAACAGTGAGCATGCAGTCAAAGCAATATGATCCCTTATTACTTCTGTCGGCTGGCAGTGGCCTGCCGTTGGGAATCATATTGTTCCGAGTACAATGCACTCTATGGATACACAAGCAAGTCAAGTGTTATGTATTTCTATGCAATGCAACTGAATGTGAGAGGATCGGATATCGAGGCACATACGAGGGTTGACAACTTGTTAATAGTAATAATAGAGCAATTAATTAAGAGGTCGTTGGCTGTGACTCCTTCACACCCACCTTCCTGGGGAAAAAGAAGAAATCAACACAAGAGTGTTGATTTCTACTTTTCCACGACTCTTTTACAAATACGGGAGTATGAAATTAAAATTTTTTTTTCTTTTATCATATTGGATTGAACATTGTGGCTATTTCTGGATGTTTACTTTTAGTTAATATTTTGGTATCATTTGTGATATTTACATTAGTTAAAATTTACTTCTCTTTTTTTTTCATTGTATGTTATGCAGTATTTAGTACAAATATTTGTTTTTTTCTATTTTATTCAAAACAATATTCTCTTTTCATATTTACTTCTTATTTATATTTATATGTATATATTTATATTCAATACGCGCGCATTGATATTATGTTTAAATATTACCTTATTTCTATTCTTACAATTACTTTTAAGCATTGATTTAATATCAGAACATTTGTTTTGACAATACATATGTACATGTTTCTCTCTCTCTTTTTTTTTTTTTTTTTTTTTTTTTAAATTTACAACACTAGTATATACATATATGCTAAAAATGGTTTTAACCTATTTATCAATTTACATTTATTTCGCAATTTCTTATTTTTACATTTTTTTTTTCACAATTTCACAAGATATACAAATAACATTCATACATAAAATGGTTGTAATCTACTTTTGTGTACAATCTATTTCTTATTTTCACATCTTCTTTCTGAATTTTCGCAAATTTCATAAGTTTACAATTTATAATAATAACATATATATATAAAATGGTTTCAATCTGTTTTTGTGAACAATCATTTTCTTATTTTCACATTTAATTTCGCAATTTACTCCTTCTTGTGATAAGACTTCATATGGTCCTATATATATTGGATCTAACTTCTTTCTGCTTTCGTTTCTTAACAAGACTAAACTACTTACGTTGTAATCATGAGTTTTTGCTTTTCTATCAGAATCGTACCTATCTTTCCTAGAAATTTTCTTTTGTATTAAAGTATCCCTAGCATCCTTATGAGCAATTTGTAGTCTGTGTTTTAAGTCTATCACATAGTCTTCGTAGTTGTACACTGGTTCAACTTTCTTTGTAAGATTTGAAGGCAAATTACATTGTCTTCCAAATACTAATTCAAATGGGGTGAATCCAGTTTCTGAATGTACTGAAGTGTTGTAACAGAAAACATAGTATGGCAACCAGTTGTTCCAATCTGTATGTTTTTCTTCTACATAACTCCTAAGGTATGCTCCTAAAACTTTATGAGAATTTTCTAGTGCTCCAATGCTTTCATGGTGATAAGCGGTGAATTGCAATTGTTCTATCTTTAATAACTTACAAAGATCTTTGAAAACTCTATTTATAAATTCTGTACCTTGGTCAGATGCTATGGTAGCAGGGACTCCATACTTTAGGATAAAGCTTTCTACAAGTCCTTTAGCTACCGTATTAGCTTCTTTATTTGGTAAAGCAAAGGCTTCTGTAAACTTCGTAATTTCGTCTTGTAGTGTTAATATATATTTTGATCCATCTTTCGTCTCGTCAAGAGGTCCAACTAAATCAAGGTATATTTTGTCAAAGCATGTTTCTGCTGTTGTAGTAATAGTCATTGGTTGATTTTTTGGTTGTATGTGTTTGTTTCGCTGACACATTAGGCAGTGCTTAACGTATGTCGTCACATCGTTTTGCATTCCTGTCCAAAAATATTTTTTCTTTATATTCCGCAACATGCGATTTATTCCGGCATGTCCACTTGTCGGTAACATGTGGTAATCGTTGAGTATAAGTTTTTGTTTTCCAGGGTCCGTTACTTTTATTTTATCTTCAATTATGTGCACTTTTATTTTATTTCCTTTGAATATTTCTTCTATCTTTTTCTTTAATATATACAGGGTGATTCGCATAAGGTGTGACAAAAAGATAGGGTGTGTAGGTTGGACCTAGACAAGCAAAAAATCGTATGGGAGGGGGGGGGGTCCATTTTCCCCCGTTTAGGCGGGAGGGGCCATTTAAGAAAAAAATCACTAAAAATGGAAAAAAAATTATTTAAAAATAACGGTAATACCTACAGAGTTGTGCTATAGTATTTTGAAAAGCTAAAAACCTATACATTAAATAAAATCTAAAAATGAGTTGTTCATTTGAATAGTTTTTGAAATATTAATTTTCAAAATCAAAATTTTGAAAAAAAAACATAATTTTTTTTCTTCAAACCATTTTTTTTCAAAATTTTACGTAATTAAGTAGTATTTTTCTGGCTTATTTTCAATGCTCTTACTTATTTTTGATCAAACACAAAAAACCGGATGCAAAAATAACCTGTAGTTTTTGAGAAAACCAAAAATTACAAAAACGACTTTTCAAAAAAATTTTTTTTTAAAGTTTTTTTTTCGTTATTGGATTCTTAAGTGATTCTTAAGTGAAAAAAGTTGCGGCTAAATTGTTTCAGGGGAGGAATGCAAATGGCTACTTCACTAGAGCACTGCTTGTGAAAAAAGCGATAAAAGAGAGTGAGACAGGCAACGTTTCAACGATGTTCAAGAGAATCAATTGATTCTACGATTGAACTATCACCTTTCAATTTTAACGCCCTATCAAGGAGGTGCAAAGTTGTATGTGGATGATGACTGATTTGTGTGTATATGTGTGATGGATGATTTGTGTATTCAGTGTAAGTGTGTGTATGCAATGTTTCTGAACAGTGTAAGTTTGTGTTTGCGGTGATTGATGTGTATGGATCAGTGTAAGTATGCATGTACGTATGATGGTGATTGTGTATCAATGTAGGTTTGTGTATGTTATGATAGGAAACAGACGCCTTCTGTCCCTTAGTAGTATGCATACATGATGTTGCGTGCGAGTCTCCGGCCAACCTGCTGGCTCGACACGATTGAAGACAATCCAGGTGGAAAGATGGGGTAGGTATAAGGAATCAGGAAGTGAAGAGGAAGGGTAAAGAGTTTTACAGAACCGCCCGTTCTGTTCGCAAGTGGTTGGTTGCTTTTGCAGGGTTCTCTGTGAGTACGCCACTGGTTGATGGGACCATGGGTGCCCTCAACTCACCCAGAACCATCCAGCTGCGACCAAAATCAAAAGAATAAGGTTTTTGGACAAACTATCGTAAGATGGTTTTTGTTGTGGTAAATTTTACCGCAACAAATCCCACCCTTGCCTCCCAGGAAATGTGTTTACTTTTCACAAGAAACGTAAACCATTTCCTAAAGTACTAGCACACACACAGGAAAAAGAGGAAACAGATGGATGGGTAAACAACACAAGTAAAAGTTCCATCAAGGCAAAATAGTAACCCGAATTTAAGAAAATTAGATAAAAAAAAATAAAAACTGAAGAAGATGTTAAGTATAAAGAATTGAAGGAAAAATATGAAATGAGCTAAAAAAAAAAAATAAAAGTAAAAATAAAGTATAGAGAAAAGAATAGCAAACAGAATTAAAGGGAAAGAGGTAACGACCGCTGTAAATTATATAGAGAATTAAAATTTAAAAAAAATCAAAAAACTTGTTCAAAGTAAGGGACCTCTGCTGTCACTGATCTCATCGACAAACGGCTTGAGATCTTTAACATGCCACGTTCCGCGATCTTTCCCTTTATCATCTTTAAGCAAGTATGTCCAAAGTGACAAGCGCTTGCTAATACGAAAAGGCCCAACAAACTTTGGTGCCAATTTCGCAGCATAATAGTTCGCAGCGTCGGAGAGTACAAAGTTTCTACGCCACACGAGATCGCCAGGTTGATACTGCGTGTCTCTCCGGCGTAGATTGTAAATCTGGGCCAACTTCTTAGTCGCTGCCCCTAGCTTCTTCGCTATATCATCTCTAAGCTTCTTGAACGAGCTCCTACCTCCTCTTGGGATTGGTGACTCTCTTCACCATCGACTCTCGATTCGAAATCACGACCACTAGTGGCCATGTTTCTTCCAAAGTTTGCGAAGTAAGGGGAAAAACCTAAGACTTCATGTTGTGATGTTCGGATCGCACAGGCCACCTTTGCCAGTTGCGAGTCCCAACTCCGATGATTTTCTGAAACATATGCTCTCAACGTAGTTTTGATTATTTGATTAATTCTTTCCGCAGGGTTAGCTTGGGGATGGTAATGTGCAGTATACCTCAGAGTTGACGCGTACTCTGCACAAAGGGATTGCAGTTCTTTACTGCGAAACTGGGGCCGTTATCACACACAATCCATTTCGGAACACCAAACAACAGAAACACATTCTCTTCAAACTCTTTACATACCGACTTTGCAGTTGCAGACCGAAGCGGAAACAACAAAGGGAATTGAGTGAAATAGTCGACCACAGTTAGAATGTGGATGAAACCCCTCGATGATTTTGGAAGCGGACCCACCAAGTTCACGCATTTCATTTCCGATGGTTTAGAAGTACCTTCCCTTTCTGTCTTCAAACCAGCTGGTTTCTCATTCATCGGCCTTACCTGTTGGCAATTCCTACAATTCCTAACATATCTGGTAATATCTCCTCTCATTTTAGGCCAATAATATTTCCCAACTACCCTAGCAAAATTTTTTCGTATGCCCATGTGTCCTGCTAATGGACCATCATGGCATTTTTCTAAAATCCCTAACCTATCTTTTTTTCCTATCACTAACTTCCATTCATTTCCACTTTCATTAACCAAAATATGACTCGCTCTGACATGTTTAAAAAGCCTACCATTCTCAACTCTCCACGATGGATACAACAATGGATCCTTCTTAACAGCCGATTTCATTTTGGTTATCCAAGGGTCAGAATCCGCTTCTGAGATACCAGCTAACTCCGGCACTCCTCGCGACAACATGTCAGGAACTACATGCTCTTTTCCCTTTCGGTGGATAATCTTGAAATCGAATTGTTGTAGCCGGATGGCCCAACGCGCTAATCTCCCTTGAGGATCCTTGAGATTACTCAACCACACCAAGGAATAGTTCAGTTATAACCGTAAACTGGACACCTTCCAAATACGGCCTCAACTTTTCAATGGCCCACATCACTGCCAAACACTCATTCTCCGTAGTTGAGTAATTTTTCGCGTTTCTGTTTTGTGATCGGCTAATATAACATATAGCCTTCTTTTCGATTCCATAATCCGACGCATCAGTCTGAACGACAAATGGTCGAGAAAAATCTGGACAGGTCAGAATCGGTGCCGTAACCAAACATCCTTTCGCCTTCCTAAGACATTCATCACACTCATTCGGCCACACAAACTTTTTATTCTTTTTCAACAAGTCAGTAAGGGGCCTAACTAAACCTGCAAAATTTGGTACAAATCTCCTATACCATGAAATTTTCCCTACAAAACTTCTAACTTCCTTGACGTTCTTGGGTGGCGGAATCTTCACCATACTTTCGACCTTTTCAGGATCGACGTGAAGTCCGTTTCTATCTACCACATATCCGAGAAACTTTAAGGAAGGCCTACAAAAATTAAACTTTTCCCTACCTATTTTTAATCCTGCTTCCCTCAACCGTTTAAAAACTTCCTGCAAAATTTCGAGATGTTTCTCGAAGAAATAGGTGACGATGATGATGTCATCCAAGTATACGAAGACGGACGGTTCCAAGTCGGGACCCAGAACGTCGTCAATGAACCTCTGCCATGTCGCCGGGCAGTTGTGTAGCCCGAAAGGCATTCTTAAAAATTTAAAAAGTCCTCGACCCGGTACGGTAAAGGCCGTATACTTCCTCGATCCTTCCTCCATTGGTATCTGCCAATAGGCAGACTTAATGTGTAAGGAAGACAAAAACCTAGCATTTCGGAGCTTGTCCAAAATGGCTGAAATAAACGGTAGAGGGTAAGCGTCCCTATCAGTAACCTCATTTAATTTCCTATAGTCTACGCAGAACCGATAAGAACCGTCTTTCTTTTTTACTAATAATATTGGGGACGCCCAAGGGCTTTTCGATTTCTCGATCACCCCTGCGTCCAACATTTCCTTTAATTCTTTATCTATATGTTGTTGTATCGCCGGCGATACCGGATAATACCTCTGTTTTATCGGTTCTGCGGACGTCCTAATCCTATGCTCTACGAGATTTGTAAATCCTAATCCCTCACTCATACTACTAAACATGTCTTCGACTACAGACTCTAACTTTTTATTTTCATCCACACTCAACTCAGATTTTTCCCTAATACTACCTATGTCCGATATCGCAGCTAGTCTCTGCTCTTCGGAAAAATTCCAAACTCCTGATCTTAAATCCGGGACTATACCCACAAGTGCCCAAAAATCTGCACCCAAAATCTAAAGCTGTGGAAGGTTTGGAATAACCAAACAATCCAACAAAATGGACCTTCCCTCAACTACCATCGGGAGAGGCAGAGAACCTAAAACTCCTACACCCTTCCCATCTGCTAACGCTACTGATTTAATATTTGAGTTCCCTACGCTAAGCCCTAAATCCTGTAGAATTTTCCAACCCTCACCACCAACTAGATTTTAGATTATTAGATTTAGATTAGATTTAAATTTATTGTTTGCTTTCTTGTTTTAAATACAGATTTAAGTTACAAAAATCTTTAAGCATGGCTTTGCCGTCTGACTCCTACACCCTTCCCATCTGCTAACGCTACTGATTTAATATTTGAGTTCCCTACGCTAAGCCCTAAATCCTGTAGAATTTTCCAACCCTCACCACCAACTAGATTTTAGATTATTAGATTTAGATTAGATCTAAATTTATTGTTTGCTTTCTTGTTTTAAATACAGATTTAAGTTACAAAAATCTTTAAGCATGGCTTTGCCGTCTGACTGATTGACATAAAATTAATCATTTAATAACAAGTTTGTTTTAATGTACATACATTATATTTAATTCTTGAATTTAAAAATATTTAAAGTTAAAAGCTTTCAGTAATAATTTTACTACGGTAGTTAATCGCTGATTTATAGAAGTAAAAAAGTTGTTTAATCTCACTTTCGCAGTTTAAATAGTCTATAACTTCTTCCTTAGATTTTGTGTCGGTTCCTAGAAAATATCTTCTTATTTCTTTAAGGACGGGGCATCTTCCGATGAAATGTATAACATCTACTCTCTCAGATAAATTGCAAAGATTGCATCGATTGGAAGACGATGTGGGATATAATTAAGACGTAATAGCTCGCCTCTTATTCTAAAAACGATCGAGATTAGTTCCTTGCTGTTGTCATTGTTGAAATAATTTTTTTCACACAGATTGTGATTTAAAATGCTGTATGTAGCTCGGTGTATCGACGATGAAGCCATATTTAAGTAATCCGCTCTGTATTGATTATCTAGTTTGGCAATAAGATTGATAAGCACATCCTTACGGTATCTTTCGTTTCCAAAAGCCAAATCGACTTCTAATCCGCAGTACGTTGCTAGCTCTTCGAGTTTCTTATACCAGAGCGTATTCCTTTCAATTACCATCTTCGCAATTATTTTCGGAAGTCTATCGTCCGGCATATCTAAAACTTTCACTCTATAATCTACATGCAACTTTATTGATTTAATGTGAAGCGGCGACAGTCCTGTTTCAAAATAGATCATATAGTTTGGTGTTGTGCTTGGTAAGTTAAAGCAACGTTTTATGTAGTATTTAAGGAGTTTCTCTACTGTATCATATTTGCAATATCCCCAAGATTGCGCTGCGTACATCATAATAGATTCTGCTACAGCTTGGAAAACCTTGTATTTTACGCTGTGGTTATTCAATTGATTTGAAAAATTTTTTTCCATGTAGCCACTATGGCACTTTTCGCTTGTATCAGTCTTTCCTTTAGATGAGGTTCCATGCTGAGATTACTAGCTATTGTTACCCCGAGATATTTATAAGTTTTCACAACTTCAATGGACTTTCCGTTGAGATGCCATTTTTCATTTCTGCACTCTCTACCAGTTCCCTTCTTAAAAATCATAATTTTTGATTTTGTAAGGTTAACCGTAAGACTCCATAATCGGCAGTACAAATCAAGACGGTTAATCATTAACTGTAAGGACTCTGGTGAATAGGCAAACAGAACCACATCCTCTGCAAATAAAAGTGCTTTTATTAAATGTCCTGCAATCTCTATTCCCCCAGGTAAAAAGTCGATGAGGTCATCGATGTACAAAGCAAAGAGATATGGGCTTACTGTACATCCCTGTCTTACTCCCATATTTGTTTCAAACCAATCTGATGCTTCGGTCCCGCTCCACACACTCGATTGGTTATCCTCGTATATGTTTTCGATAACTCTCCCAAACTTTTGGCTCATTCCAGCGTTATAAAGTTTGAATATCAAAGCTTTTCGATCGACATTATCAAAGGCTGCCTTGAAATCAACGAAAAAGGCGAATAATTTGTTCTTCTGTCCAAGGAATGTTCCAGCAATGTTTTGCAGTACGAAAATGTTGTCTACGGTTGAATAACCACTCCGGAAACCTGCTTGGAATTCTTTGATCAGATAGTTGTTCTTGATTCAAATTGACATACGCTCCATTAAAAGTTTTGTGAAAATCTTGTATGATGAGCTGAGGAAAGATATTCCACGATAGTTTGCGGGATCTCACCACCAACTATGGTTCGGGAGGCACCTGAATCTAATAACCCTAAAAACCTTATTCCATAAATTAAAACTCCTAAATATGGCTTTATATCCCTATCACTTGCGGCGAGAGTAAAACCTAAATGAACGTCCTCCAACTGGTCGCCAGCAGGCGACCTATCTAATTCCAACGAGCTACTCGGCCTGCTGACCCGAGAGCCCGTTGCCCATTTCCCGAACAACGCCTACATTCACGCTGAGAAACACCTTTAGCACCACATCCAAAACACTTCCTAGGAACAGAACAATTAGACGAGAAATGACCTTCCCGATTACTGTTAAAACACTTAACATTACGTCGAGGGTTTTCTGGGGCAGGGTCTACGACAGCAACCCGTTGTTGCACCGCCGCGCCCCAACCGGTTTGTATCCGTACTCTGGTTCAAGAAGATTCTTCCCTTTCGATGGTGGGGTAAACGTATCCATATTTACCTTTAGCGTGTCCAGCTCCCTACTCTGTGATGTGAGTTCCTTCAACGTTGCCGGCTTGGCGCACGCAATCAACTGTTGGAAGAATGGGTCCACGTTCTTTTTCAAAATCGCAAGTTTGCTTCCCTCTGAAATCGGTTCTGACAACCGCCTAAACAACGTCCTCATAACTGATATATACCCCCCTAAGGTTTCGTCTTTCCCTTGGGAACGACGATTAATCTCCTCTAAGAGGAGATCATCGTACTTCGTGGGTAGGAACTCCGCCTTCAATTCTATTACCAACATTCCCCAGGTTGATAAGTCTTCCCTCACGGTTCGGTACCACATAAGGGCCTTCCCCGTGAGTAATACTGTCGCTGACCTAAACAACTGGGCTACCGGAACATCGTTAGCAAAACGAAGTTCCTCGACCCTTTCCAAAAACGCATTCAAAGAAAAACTATCCGACTCTCCAGAAAACTTAACACCCCATTTCCCAATTCGCTCAGAATATTTACCGTTCGACACATTCAAAACATTCATCCCATTTACTAGCTGCTCTAAAAATCCTTCATTTGAACCATTACTTCATGTTCATGCCTATGAGCTGCTTCACTTGTTGAAGCTTCAGCATCACTTATCCTTCTATTCCCTTAAACCTCCCTACTAGTTCCTAAACCAACTAAATTTACTAAACTGCTCTCATTTTCTGTTGTTGTGGCAAGCTGGTTCCTGCTGCCTGTTGTATTTTGCACCCTTGACGTTCCAGGTTCAACCGGTTGGTTAACCGGTTGGTTAACCTTCTTCCTCTTTTGAGCTTCTTCCTCTTCTTCCCTGTTCAATCTAGTCTCCCTATCCGTCTCTCTCAACAATCGCATTAATTCAATCTCTCTTTCTAGCTCTCTAATACGAACATCACTCTCACTCTCACGTCAAGTTTCCTCGTTCATACGACTACCCGACAACCTCTCATTCGTCACATCATTCCTCCTGCCACCTTCATTCACACGACTAGTTCCACTAACACTTGCTTCCTCACAAGATCTTCCTACATTCCCATTTATCGCATTACCGCATGATTAACTTACACTCACCGAGCGGCCACCTGCAACTCCTAATGGTACAACATTCTTTGGAATTTCATCCTCCAAGTCGCTATCTCCACTATCACCCATAAGTACTCCTAATAGTACCAACAATTCATTCTTCATATCGCTCTGTTCCTCTTCATCCTTCTCATCCTCACACACTGCCCTAACAATACGGCCTAACGCCCACTCGATCTTTGTAATGATTTTCACACATTCCGAAGATTTCGGATCTTTCGGAGGATCTTCCAAAAGAACCCTAATCTCTTCCGTCTTTGCTATCACAGCCTCTCTATCCTCTTCAAAACTAAACGGATTACTCTTCGAGTTTTCCAATGTCCCCCGAGACTCTAACACTCTTGAAGATCTGAGGGCTTTCCTCATCACTTCCACTGTACCCACTTTCAGACCACGAATCTGCATCTCATATGCCAGTTCGTCCGCTTCTAATCGTCCAATATTCATTTTCAAAACTTTTCAAACTATTTCAACACACAACGAAACAAAACCTGATTTTCACTAAAGTCACTCGCTAAATCTCAAAATAACTCAACAAAATTTTCTCAAAACCTTCGATATAAAACTGTTTAAAACTAGAAATATCAAACTTTTAAGTTACTATACTCAATCTCAAAAAACTTTCAAAAAAAACAATTGTTTTCCGACTCACAAAAACAATCTAAAAAAAACAACAAAAACTTCGACAGTCTTTCGATTTCAAATCCTGTATCGAACACGAATTCAATTTAACAACCCAAAAAAAAAAATCTGTTGAACACCTCGCACAAAAAAAACTCTTTCAACAACTTTTTCAATTTCTGCTCAACCTACTTTACACTCGCTATAATAAATCCTACACAAGAAAATAGTTTCTCACTTTTCACTACTGATCAAGTATCAAAAAACAAAAAAAAATTGCACGGCAACTCCAAAATTGGCAATTGCAATCGCAGTCACATACACACACTACAATAGCTAAAGCAGCTCACCCAAAAAAAACTCTTATTGGAAAAACAGAATCCCGCAATTTGATAAAAACGAAATTTAATAATGTATAATGTATATGTATAAGTATATGTATATGTTATGTAGGTAAAAGCCAAAGGTAACACAAAATATTTGTATGAGAAAATGCAAGCAACAAAATATAATAATAATAATTTGTTTGCTACCAGCAGTATGCTGTGCAAACAACAATAATAATGATGAAAAAAGAAAAATAAAACCTTACTCGAAAGTATACTGCGTGTACGAATGTACGTATACTTATCCACAGACCAAACAGCAACAAAAGCCCACAAAACTTCTTACTGGAACTTGAAAAGTATAAACGAGGTTCTTTCCACAGAATGCACAAAACCTAGGGATAGAAAAAACGCCAGGATCAAATATTCACAAACAATTTTTGCAAAAAAAAAAAAAAACACAGGAACGAGCAAACAATCACAGGTTTAATTTACAAAACAAACCGCTTGTAGAAAACAACCAAAAACTCTTCCACTGGCCCCACGTTGGGCGCCACTTGTTGCACCTTTCCCTTCCACAAGAATTATACTTTATATGTTATATTATTTTAAGCTACTTTACAAACTAGGATGATTCCGAACTAATAAACCGCGAACTAGAACAAAACAAAAGGAATACCCGATTCCAAACAAATTAAAAGAAAAACAAATTGCACGACCGTTGTGCACGCGGGGAAAAATTTCGATAAAATGACGTTTGATAGAAAAGGTGTGTTTGTTCACTTGGGAAGGAAAAGCGCGTCCAGCAACAATTTGTGCTGATACCACGGCCGCTCAGCTGGGGGTGCGTTCGGTGGAAAAGTGTTTGATTAATTGAGGTAGGTAAATAGGAGTTCTTTTAGTGAATATATTAAGTGGGTGGGTGGTTGATATTAAAATTCTCGTTAGTCCGAGGGTCAACGAAATTTAATGGGCGCCAGAAAATTTTTAGTAAAAGGAATTTTCAAACCTTTGCTGAAAAGTAAAGAAAATGAAAATACGACCCAGGAATTTGAACGAATTTGAGTGGAGAACCAAAAGATAGTTTTAAAGTTCATGTAAAGTAGAATTTTTTTAATGTTCAAGTAATGGGGTTGGGAAAACCTTAAGAGATTAGGATTAAAAACCCAAATCTTTTCGGAATAACAAAGTTATAATAGTTTTTAAATAGAAAGAAAAATAAAGAACAAACAATAGTTTCGCCAAAGTCAAAGTAAGCAAGAAAAGCCCGTTATCGGGCTGTCTTGAAAGTGCCGTATGGCAATGAAAAGGTCGCGAGTCCCTCAAGATACGGGAAATTATCGGCACAAAAGACAACCAGAATTATATTCACAGAGGTAAGCAAAACTTCACAAATTCAAAAATTTTCACTCTACTTATCTATTTTACCAATTGTTGCTCCTTCAATTCCTGTGGCCTAAACTGACGCTTTTCCAAGTTTTCCTGTTGGGAAATTCTGTGCTGGACCGTTCTGCCAGAACCCTTTACCCACACGGAAGGAAACAAGAAAAATTGCTCAAGTAATTACTAATTTACCAAAACAAGTTACAAGACTTGTAACGTAACTTTTGAAAACAAAAATCTCAAAAAAATTAATCAATATGGCTGATCAAAATCGTTTTATCGCCTTTCCTCACAAAACCTCGATGTTCTCTAGCCAACAATGAAGTGACTTCCCCAACTCTCTTGTCAAGCTGTCTCATGTACGTCGATTTTTCTTGGCCGTTCATTCAGCCACAGTGGGTTCCATTACGGATATTTAGCACCAATTAGCGTTTTGCGTGAGAGGACTACCGTTTTATTTGGAATACCCTACTGTCTCTCAATATTCCACTTAGCCACCAAATTTCCACGATATTGGGAAATTATGGTCGGCTTACAGCTGACGGAAGAGTTCAGTGCCTTTTTTGTAGTGAAAGCGATAAATCGAAGACATGCACCATTCTGTGCAACTAAAAGGTAAGCTACATCGGTGGTAGGAAAAGTTATGTGTAGAACGGGTCTGCAGACAATTTTTCTAATAACGACGACGTAGCAAAATGTTACGAAGAGAAGGAAGAAGTTAAAGTTAAAAGTTGGGCACTCGGCCATAGAAAAGTATGTTCGTTGGGTACTTTGCCATTGATGATTTGGTGTTGATGAATTTGTGTATCAGTGTTGTTGTATGTGGATGACGACTGATTTGTGTGTATATGTGTGATGGATGATTTGTGTATCAGTGCAAGTGTGTGTATGCAATGTTTCTGAACAGTGTAGGTTTGTGTATGCGGTGATTGATGTGTATGGATCAGTGTAAGTATGCATGTACGTATGATGGTGATTGTGTATCAAATGTAGGTTTGTGTATGTTATGATAGGAAACAGACTCCTTCTGTCCCTTAGCAGTATGCATACATGATGTTGCGTGCGAGTCTCCAGCCAACCTGCTGGCTCGACACGATTGAAGACAATCCAGGTGGAAAGATGGGGTAGGTATAAGGAGTCAGGAAGTGAAGAGGAAGGGTAAAGAGTTTTACAGAACCACCCGTTCTGTTCGCAAGTGGTTGGTTGCTTTTGCAGGGTTCTCTGTGAGTACGCCACTGGTTGATGGGACCATGGCTGCCCTCAACAACACCCAGAACCATGCAGCTGCGACCAAAATCAAAAGAATAAGGTTTTCGGACAAACTATCGTAAGATGGTTTTTGTTGTGGTAAATTTTACCGAAACAAGTGACCTTAGTACTTTCTAGCGGCGTTGAAGACAACCCTTAATCTTGTTGCGGAGCTGGATTTCTTGTACACACCATGATGTGGAGTATAGCATTTGGGGTGTTTTCCATGTGTCCTAGAAGCTGATATTCTCACATGAACTCTTGGTTAAGTGTCTTCTTTGCGATGTTGTTATCTAGACGACGTAGTTGGTGTTGCAGCAGTTTGAGGGAGTCTTCTCTAGAATCCGCCAGCAATGTCAAATCAACAGACTCTTTAGACGATAACTTGACGAGGTACCGTCCAGAAATGGTGCGTTTTACCGTTTTCTTGAAAAATTCTTCACGAGTTCATCCTGAGTCATTTTGGATATAGATTTCTTTCTTCCATATATACTGAACTAGATCAGCCAGTTCTACGTGAGAAACAGCGCAAACCCTTGTACACGCCTCTCTCGTTTCTGCTTGGGGCAATCGTCCGTAGATGTCCCATCCTAACTGAATACTTTGTGCTACAGGAGCACCAATAGCTGATTGTATGACAACACCATGCAAGAGTGAACCATAGAGATCCGCTCCCAGAATGACATCGATAGAACCGGGCTCATTAAAGCTTGAATCTGCATATTCAAGATCCAACAAGTCACAAAATCACACCAAACCATTTGGTGTCAATTCGCCAAGTAGGCATGAGATGACCCAAGCGTGCTAAAATTAATGCTTTGCAACTTACTTTGAATCTCGGCTCTGTCAGAGAGCCGATGACGAACTCAACCAGAACTGTTGACATACCAACACTGGATCCCCCTACCCCAGTAACCGGCACGAGGAGCCGAGATCGCCGCAGATGAAGTTATAAATGACGCTTGGGAACCACTGTCCAACAGAGCTCGGGGTTTAAGCTGGTGCCCAGTGGCTTGTACCCGAATTTGAGCTGTAGCCAGCAGAACCGGATCTAACTTCATGAATGATTTGTCTTCGATGGATGTTTTTTGAATGTGAGCAAGGCGAAGTTCAGAGGTGTCAGCCATGCGTAAATGGTGTGTTGTAACGATGGGCGCTTGAGGGTGCATGCAACTATCCGACTCCATAATAAGAATTGTTTCCCTTTATCCTCACAGTGAAATCGCAATTGCGGGTGATTTCAATGTACACAATTCTGGTTGGCTTCGACATTCTGTTCTAGACAACACCCGAAGGAAAATGTGTTGAGATCTTCGCCGAGTTTAACGAATTAGCTCAACTTGTTGATGAGCCCACTCGGGTTTCAGATATTGAAGGCCATGCGGCCAACACTCTTGACCTATTTCCAACTTCTCATCCCGAAAAATATAGGGTTTTAGTATCATCTCCCTTAGGCAAATCGGACCATTGTGTCATATCGGTAGATTTTTCGTCTTCCGTCACGGTAAAAAAAAAGATAAAGTCCCCAAAAGAACTGTGTGGCGATACGAGAAAGCCAATTGGGACGGACTGAATAATTTCTTTCGAAATTTCAATTGGTCATTGTGCTTTCTCGACGGAAACGTTGGTGCATCAGCTGATATGATATCTAACGTAATTCTCAACGGAATGAGAAATTTTGTTCCTCACAGAACAAAAAGTATCATCCCCAAAGAATATTCGTACTTCGATTTAAGCTGTAAAGAGGCGATTAGGGATCGAGAAAGTAGTTTTCGAAAATTTAAAGATAACCCTACTGTAGAAAACCGAAATTTGTTCAAACGGGCCAGAAATCTTTGTAATGCTCAAATACAAAGGGATAAGTTCTTACATGACCAAAAAGTAAGGCAAAACTACTATTGTGTCCAAAAGGAAATAAAAACTTTTGGTCTTTTGTCAAGAACATTAAGAACTCGACCACGTCATCGGTCCCAACGCTCGTCTTCAATGACTCTCCGTATGTCAGCTCCATCGACAAAGCCAATTTGCTGGCAGCTCAATTTGCTGCCAACTCGACACTTCCTTACAGCATATTGGCTCCGCCTGAGCTCGAGTCTGCAAATTCTTTGATGAAGCAGATATTTGCGAGAGTCCTTAAAGATCTCAACATACATAAATCCGCTGGTCCAGATGGTATCCCCGTCGCGCCGTTATTCTGAAGAGGTGTTCTTCTACGCTGGCAAAACCACTGCGTAAACTTTTTCATCTTTACTAGTCTGCTGAGATTTTTCCGAGCAGATGGAAAACTGCATTTGTCCAGCCTGTCCCTAAAAAAGGCGAATCTTCATTATTTCCAATTACCGACCAATTGCACTAACGTCCCTTCTTTCCAAGGTCATGGAAACGGTGATAAACCGCCAGCTTATGAAATATCTTGAAGACCGAAAGCTTCTTAACGACCGTCAGTACGGCTTTCGTAGCAAACGGTCCACTGGTGATTTGATGGCTTATCTCACCGAAAAGTGGAACCAATCTTTACATTGTTTTGGAGAAAGTAAGATTATTGTGCTTGATATTTCTAAAGCATTTGATAGAGTTTGGCATCAGGCTCTTTTATCGAAAATGCGTGCTTTTGATATCGATGAGTCTCTTCTTCGTTGGATTAGAAAATATCTTTCCAACCGTTCAATACAAGTTGTGTTGGATGGCTTCAAGTCGGATACCCACTTCATAAATGCTGGTGTGCCCCAGGGCTCCGTTTTGTCTCCGACTCTCTTCCTCATTTTCATTAATGATCTCTTGTCTGAAACTTATAATCCACTTAACTTCTAATCCACTTAACTGTTTTGCTGACGACTCGACCCTCAGCTTTTCATATTCGTTTCCAAATTCACGTCCCTGCTCTTCGGATGTGGAACTGGAACGGTTGCGTATGATAAGCTCATTGAATTCTGACCTTGACAGCATTGTTTCATGGGGTCTTATGAACCGAGTAGAATTCAATGCTTCGAAAACTCAATGCTGTTTCTTGTCGTTGAAGCTTAACATTCCCCCATTGCCATTATCCATGAATGATACCTGCATCGAAGAAACCGAAAAGCTGTCAGTACTTGGTATGTGTGTAAGCGATGATCTTCGTTGGAATGACCACATATTTGAAGTCGCTTAAAACGCTGCTAAATGCTTAGGTTTCTTAAGACGATGCAGGAAGTTCTTCACCCCTTCTGATCTGGCTACAATTTATAAGGCCTTCATCCGCCCAAAACTGGAGTATAACTCCCATATCTGGTCAGGTGCTGCTCAAACATCTTTGCACCTGCTTGATAGGGTACAAAATAGAGCGTTAAAATTGAAAGGTGATAGTTCAATCGCAGAATCGATTGATTCTCTTGAACATCGTCGAAACGTTACCTGTTTCAGTCTCTTTTATCGCTTTTTCTATAAACATTGCTCTAGTGAAATAGTCAGTTGCATTCCTCCCCTGAAACAATTTAGCCGCAACACCCGCCTCGCTAGGAATGCTCATCAGTTTTACCTTGAGCCCAACTTCGGGCGTACAGTCAAGTATAGAGATTCATATTTTAGTCGCACCACCCGCACGTGGAATGCTCTGCCCGACCCTGTTTATCGCCTACATTACGATTTACAAGGATTCAAAAGCAACGTACATCGGTTTCTCCTTTCAAATCCTCTCCTGTTTTCCTAAATGCTCGCACTGTGTTTTTGCAACATTATAAGGGTAGTCATAACCTCTTGATGTGCGCGTTAATTATAAAAAAAAAAAAAACTGTCGTGCAACATGGTGTGGTGTTTCTGATGACACCTTAAACACACATAGGCCGAAGGACATTGCGGTGATGTGTGATTAGCTCTCAAACAATTCTTGCACAACTTAGTTCTCATCACAAACGTCAGTCTGTGATGGATTTTGGTTCTTTAACTCAGGGAAAAACATAAGAGAATGTTTGCCAGAACATCTTGGACACCGATTCAAATTAGTTTGGTAGCTGTGAATGGGCTCCCTCTGACTTGGTCGGGGGCAAGCAGCCATGGCATCAAGACCCTGCAGTCGATTTGTATGTATGTATGTATAATTTATTTAGTTGAATTTAACTATTATATTACAATTAAAATTATTTTTTGTATACAATATTAACTATTAGCCTTGATGTATGTATATTTACAATTAATAATAATAATAATAATGTTAATTTCCTTTTAAAGCAATTAAAGTTAACTTCACTTTTAATCGATTGTGGCAATTCATTAAATAACTTAAGTCCACGATAAAATATTTTATTTTGGGATCGCACGTCTCTATACAGTTGAAGTCTGAAGTCATCATTAGATCTGAGATTGTATGGTTGCACATCTCTTATATAGTTGGTATTTGACGTCAAATATTCCGGTAACAATTTATGTTGCATTTTGTAAACAAAGAGTAATGTGTTGAAGTTACTCTCTAACCAAGTAATTTTTGGCATTTTTGTCTCTGTTTATGAATGCGCTTCTTAGACTTTCATCTTCTGTGGGTTCGTCGGTTAGAACGTCCCACAAACTCTTTCTCATTTCAATTGAATTCTCATTCGAAATTGCCAATCTTCATATTCACAACCGTTAAATTGTTTGCGCAAAATCTTTTATGTCGCCAATAACCTATTGAGATCTTACAAAGTTTTGAATGAGAATAATAATAGTCCAGTCATTTTAGTCAAAATTAGGCAAGAATTTCGGAATTTGAGATACCCAGCGGTAAATTTGTATAGACTTCTATTTTGACACCACTAAAGTTGTATCAAAACCTACATACTGTAGGGTGTCAGCGTCTATTGAAAACCAAAGGTCAAAGGTCACAAAAATCCTTTTTTCGCAAATATGTCGTTTTCTATGGATTTTTTGCTATTTGTGTCTATTACAATATAGTAGAAGACTAAATTCTCTACAACTTTTGCCTCAAAAGCTTTTTCATACGTTGAACCGTTTTCGAGATAGAGGACAGAGCGCGCGCTACCACGACGCACGATAGCCAAAATCTAAACCTTCGGCTTCGTGATGGACTTACCAATATTCTATCAAAAGCTTGGTACGATAGTAAAAAATTAGACCCTGAAGCAGAAAGACTAATAATTGTAGAAGCTGTAGCAGCTATCATAAGAGAAGACATCCGTTTTCCGTTCATCAATAGTTGAAAGCAAATCTTATCCACCTCCCAGTAAAATGTTGGATAATATTAATCAAGAAGTTCCTAAAACATTATTGCATTTTTTAAAAGAAGTTATGGTGAAAAACAAAAAAAGGAAAAATAGATAATTTAAAAGCGAAATGTACATCAATAAGAAATGCAATAATGGCGGCCATACGGGAATGAACTTTTTCATCACCGCTACTATTAAGCCTTTCTGTATTTCTTCACAGAAGATATGGATCGAAAAGGCTAGTGGATATTTTATCTAGTTTCGGATTTGCGGATGACCTTGAATTATGCTCTAACCTTGTGCACTCTGGCCTCTATTTCGAAAACGGTTCAACGTATAAAAAAACTTTAGGGGCAAAAGTTGCAGAGAATTTAATCTTCTACAATATTGTAATAGACACAAATAGCAAAAAACCGACAGGAAACGAGATATTTGTGAAAAAAAGATTATTGTGACCTTTGACCTTTGATTTTCAATAGACGCTGACACCCTACAGTATATAGGTTTTGATACAACTTTTGTGGTGTCAAAATAGAAGTTTATACGATTTTACAGCTGGGTATCTCAAATTCCAAATTCCAGAGTTAATCCAGAGGTTCGAGTTCGAATCCCACCAGAGGCAAAAATGTTTTTTTTTTTTTTTATTTATTTATTTCATTCATCAAGTAGAGCACATAGACTCTTATAGACTTCTTAATAACAATAATTGGATAGTGATTATAATTAATACCTAGCCACCATTGTTCAATAAAAACAATAATTTTTTCTTAAAACAGTCTCTACTTAAAATCAAGAACTCCACATACTGAATTTACCTGTCTTAAACAGCGAGTTATAGGCTCATTATAGCCATAGTTTACTCTATGAAAGGACACTTGAAACATTCTAATTTGACGTAGTTCACGGTTGGGAACAAATAAACTCAACATGGAGAGCAAATAGTTGCAATTGATTTTATAATTTATAACATCTCTCACGAACATTACCTCGAAATATTTACGTCGAGTTTCCAAAGTTTGGATGCCTAGTAATAAACACCTTGAATTATAAGAGGGCATATCGATATTCCAACGTAAGATTCTGATAGCCATTCTCGTAAAACGTCTTTGTATTCTTTCGATTCTCACTGAATAAACCGCATATATTGGGTTCCAAATAGTACAACAATATTCTAATACAGATCTGACATATGAGAAGTTAAGTGATCTAAGAGTAAACGGATCTGAAAAGTCCTTGGCATTTCTGTAAATAAACCCCAGCATTGAGCTCGCCTTAGACACAATATAGTCGACATGACGGGAGAAACTGAACTTAACATCAAATATAACACCAAGATCTTTTATTACATTTAATTTAGATAGGGAAGTTCCACTCAAATTATACTCAAAAGTAATTGGTGAAGCACTTCTTGAAAAAGTAATACTGTTACACTTTGAAACATTTAGGTGAAGATCGTTGTTACTACTCCAAACAGATAAATTCGATAAATCTTTCTGTAGATTAATGCAATCATGGATAGATTTTATGCATAAAAACAATTTTAGATCGTCGGCGTACATCAAACAACGACAATTCTTTAAAAATCTTGGAATGTCATTTACAAAAATTAAAAACAGAAGAGGTCCTAAGTGACTCCCTTGGGGGGCGCCGGAGGTCACATTAATGGGATTCGAAAGAACGTTATTTATTCGAACGTACTGAACTCTGTCAGTAAGGTACGATTTAAGCCATTTTAACAAATAAGGGTGAAAACCTAACGTACTCAACTTCGAAACTAAAATTTTATGATCGACTCTGTCAAATGCCTTTGAGAAGTCGGTATAGATAGCATCACATTGGAAACCTTGCTCAAGAGAACATAGCACGTAATTGCTAAATATAGTTAAGTTAGTTGTCGTTGATCTTCCACTAATGAAACCATGTTGCAATGGGGAAATAACCTCTTTCAAAAGAAAAACTAATTGCAGATATCTTGCAAATAGTACGGTAGTTTGTAACCTGCTTTTTTGAACCCGACTTAAAAATAGGGGTTACAAATGAATTTTTCCATACGCTCAGAAAAACACCTTCTTGGAGAGAGCGATTAAAAATCACTTCAAGTGGAACTGCAAAGGCACAAGCACATTTTTTTAATACTATTGGAGCAAGGCCATCAATCCCTGCATGTGTGTCTTCCTTCAAATTTTTCAATTCTTCTTCGATTTCACTTTTATTGATTCGCAGGTCCCCAATGTTGACTAGCTCAGGTGAATCATCCATAATTAATGTAGTCTCAGTACATAAAGGTTTAAATACTGATCGAAAAAAGTTTGCAAAGAAATTACACATTTTTAAAGGTTCACTAGAGGTTTCACCCAAATAATGAACCGAATTTGGAATACCAGTAGATCGTTTTTTATTCTTTATAAACATCCAAAAACATTTACTATTAGTTTTAAGTTTTGTTTCCATACTTAATACTTAAAACATATTGCTTGTAAAGGAATTTGTTTAGAAAATCGAGTTCCCTTTGTAATCGAAGGTATCTACATATTATAGAGAATAGTATCGTTTTTTGAATCCCGAACTAATTTATAAGTTTTGTTTTTTTTATTATTTAAATTTATTAGTCTCTGGTTAAACCAATGGGGTTTTGAAGATAATTTCTGGATAAGTTTCGGTGTATATAAATCGATTGCCTCATTTACTGAGTTGGTAAAAAAACCATAAGCAACTTCAATTCTTAAACTGTTCAAGGCAGGCATCAATTCAGATGTATTTATAAAATTTGAAATTTCATTAAATTTGCATTTTTTAAAATTATACTTATACTTTTGGTCAGAGGTTTCTTTCAGATATTTGTAGAATTTGAAAACTAAACAAAGCACTACATGATTATCAGTGTTGGGCAAAGGAGGCGGATTTGGACTGTCAATACCTACACTAATCTCTTTATCTATGAAAACTAGATCTAAATAACGATTTAATTTATTAGGATAATTATTTATCTGACTAAGACCAAATTCGGAAAAAGTGTCAACAACAATACTTTCACACTCACTATTTATATCAAAAGGAATCAAACAATTACTGTCATCTGGATCTTGTAACCATTTTATATACGGCAGATTAGAATCTCCTAAAATATTTATATGCTGGTTCCTGGTTCTCTTTAAGATTCTTCAAAACTGGTATACAATTATCTACATGAATTTTATATAATTCAAATGAACTTTTAGGTGGAATATAACTTAATATTAAATAAACACCATGAACCTTATCTATGCTGACACGTACTATCAGCTGGTCGATATTAAATTGCGTTTGCAAAGCGGTGGACGATGACGGAACATCCAATTGATAACACACAAATGATGATCGAATGGCTAGCATTACACCTCCGCCTTTTAATTTTCCATTTGTTAGTGGACATCGATCATTACGGAAAACATTAAACAGCTGGTTATTGAACATTTCTGCATTAAAATGATTCTCAGAGAGCCATGTTTCAGTGAGGAGTGAGTGGAGTGCATATATGTCAAATTGTTGTGAAGAGGAGAAGAGAAGAATATTTTGCATTTTTGTTCTTAATCCACCAACATTGTGATAGAATATTTGATATTCAGAAATGTTACTCTTGTTAGGTGAAGAGTAATGTAGTTGGGTTTTGGGTATGCGAAAGGGAATTTGCATTTATTATCTTATTATCGTTTGACGGCTGGTGGAGTTGGTTGTCACTGACTTTGTGGTGGCGGTGGTGGTGGCAGTGGTTGTGGCGGAGCTGGAGTTGGTGAGGGTGTGGTTGTGGGTGGTAGCTGTAGCGATGTAAATGTGGTCGCTGTAGAGTTTTCTTTCTTATTATACGACATAAACATTTTTATTTGAACGTTGGAACCCCATGCTGAAGAGTTCATTACTTCAGACAACTTATGTGAAGGAACGCTTAGCTTGAAAGTAACAAATTTAAGAATTGATAAATCGGCATCTCTCTTCGTTAACATGAAACATTTGAATTGATCAGCAGGAATATTTGTTTTTTTGGAAATATGATTGATGACATCTTCGGTTGTTGTATTTATATTAAATTTAGACAGATGAATCCACTTGTATTCCGGTAGGGCACGAAGAGATGATTCATTGTCAGAACCAATAATCTTTCTAGGTTTAGAATATTTTTGGGACTTTTTTTTAGGGAGTTTATTTTGAACAATTTCCCATCCACCAGAATTAATGTCTACACTGTTTGCAGGGTTAGTTTTATTACTATTGCGGATGGGTAAATTAATAAGGCTTTTATTTGATGAAGATGTTGATGGTAATGATGGACTTGGTGATGATGGTGAAGGTTCAATGTTCAGAAGAGAAGTTACATGTTGAACTGTGTCAGGGTGATTCAAGCTATTGTCAACACCTGAAGAGATTGAAGCATTTTCTCTTACAGAGCATTTAACACTTTTCTTAGCGGTTTTATGGGGAGGGGAATTATTATTTATTTAAATTGTTTTGAGATCAGAGAGTTCATTTTTCATCTCACTAACCGTATTTGTTAGAATTTTTAAACTCTTTAGAAAGGAAGAGAGATTCAAATTAACACACGGATTTCCAGAAAATACTTGAATTTGATAATGCATTATAAACGATTTCAACACAATCTTTATGGAAAAAGTGACCGCAGTAATAACCGCACTCGATAAAATTTTGAGAACGTTTTATGATTTTGTTGCATTTAGCACAATTAGACATTTTAGAATTTGGTTTTTGCGACTGTCTGCGAGAGAAGTTAGTCGGAGACTGAACAGAACTTTTTCTACGGGTATCGCCTTTCGCGAGGAATTGGCAAGTCCTCCGTTAGTATTCATTGCCATGAAAAGCGCTTTCTCGATTAGCCGTTCGGAACCGGCAGAAAATTTTAGGTCCCCTCCATTCCCTCACAAGGGATGGTTGTGAGAAATGCGCTAGGCCCAGGGACTCCTCGCTCTGTTGCGCCACCCTATTTATTTTTTTTTATCTCAAATTCCGAGGTGAACTTACTATAATGACTGGGCTATAATAATAAAAATTTATTTGATAACTTATTTCAAAGCGATTGCTTTAGTTTTCTACAGATACTCATACGAAACAAAAATTCAGTACCTATGAAAATGCTGACTCTTTCTTTTCGCTAAACATATTATATATGTCGCATGCTTAGTGAAATACTGACCCATTGAGACATAGGCCAAAATTGAGTTGTGTACAAATACAGGCTTTTTAAAATCAGATCTCATGAATGAATTATCATACCTTAACAATATCAGTATTCAGTATTCATGATTAATCTATGAATGATGAGTTTTAATTTTATCCGTCAGCAAGTAGGGTAAATCCTCATACCAAGATATTTTTTCGCAGTCTCTCAAAAATCATCTCTTTCGAGTTAGCTCAGTATTCCATTAAGTATGCGATGTGTTGTCCATTGTGTACACTACCGTCAATTGTTTTTTTCCTTACCCCACTCTCAGATCTATTATTTCAAAGACATGGTATCGTAAGTATCAACAAACAAACGAATACCCTGAAATACCCAGTACAAACTTTCTCTAAATTAAAATCATATGCATACAATCCATAACTAAAGGAAGAGGTTTCTTTTTTATCTACTAACACATCAAAATTTTACAATAGGCGCGTTTTATCGAAATTCTATGTGAAGTTATGTTCATTTCAGTAAAACATCGCTCATGGAAAAACAACAACTCCTTATGTCAATAGCCTAAATGAACATAAATATCGCAGTTAGCTAACTGCACAACAGGGATGGTTGGTTAAATTTCTTTTTTGGCACCCAGAGGTTGGCAGTCTTTGGGTTGTGTTCGTTCATATTTTCTGATTTTCGACAACAGATTGAATAAGTCTGTTTCTTTACTTTTTGTGCACAGAAATTTTTTTTTTAAGGAATGGTTGTAAAATTTTTTCAGAAACTCTCTGAAAGAGCGTATTTGTCTTAAAAGTAAAGAAACGCCTTGAACAAAACATTCGCAGCAACGCAACGCTTGGAAAAACGTCTGTTTGACAGTTGTGGTATTTGTTTTGGCTGTGCACGATTTCTGTCCACAGAAATTTGGGTGGCGGAAATTCGCAGGACGGGGAAATTTTTTTATTCTCTCGAGAGCACTCTCTTTTTTGTGCACTGCTACGAAAAATCGGAACGGGATTAGACTGACTTTCGCCGAATTTCGGTGCATTTCGTGCGAATTTTCAGTAAAGAAACACAACTAATAGCTAATAGAAGAGTCAGGTGGTGACTTGGTGGGGACATAAATAGACACGCAGCTACTAACACACACACACACACACACACACAAGGAAAGTTTCGCAATCGGTTAGAAAAAAGAACATCAGACAGAACACATAAGAACATCAGAACCAAGGCAACCAAAAACATGAGTCACAAAATGAATCTAATTGAACACAGCTATTGCGAAAAAAAATTAAAGTGACATTTGTTTTGTTTACATCGAAAGTAAAAAGTTGAAATGCGGCAAATAAATTGAGAATCGAGAATTAAATAGAGAAAAATAGAAATGGAAAATAAAAGGTATGCATTTATATCCTTCTGAATGCAAATTTTTAATGTTTCTTATCCTTAGAACAAGTGCAAAGGGTACCAACTTTGAAAGTGAAAATTGAAAGTGACGTGCTAAATGAATATAAACCAAAAAATCGTTTTATTCTAAATGAACATAACTGAATATAGAAAATTCCCAATAAAACGCGGCTAATATACTTCTTTTGTTAACTTTTTCTCATGCACTCCGTGTCCGCCTTGGCCTTCTTGTCCTTCTTACCCTCCTACAGCAGAAGCAACATAAAGAACACTACTGGATATCACACAAGAATATTCCAGCTACTTAATGGTTTCTTCTTAAAAACATGTTGAAGCATGTACATATATTTAAAAAAGGAAATAATATCTGAAAACTAATTATACGTTTTATAATACGCTGTGTTATCGAAATCGTTTTTCATACCTTAAAATCGTTGATAGAAACAGCTTTATTAATTTTTTTCGTATCAAATGATAAACTGACCTTTTAACATTTTCTAACTCGTTTATTATGTTACAGCTATTAGACTTATGTACCCTATAACAACAACGACAAGGGGATTATATTTGGACTATTATGCACAAGCAGTGGCCAGAGCTCCTACATATTTACCATTTCCTTCAATATATTTTGGAGGGACTACAATCTGCCCATCACAGCTGCGCAACACAACGTCAATGCGACCCCCAACACCAAAAAATTCACCATGTACTAGAGTCCATTCGCCAACGATTGAGTTAAAGCAAACGTTTAAAATTAGTACAGTAGAAACTTCAGGCACGTAGCGAAGCTTAGCGTCGGAATCTCCTAATTCAGATCTGCTCAGCCTTTTCCGAGCAGGTAAGTCAATACAATAGAAAATTAATGTTTTTTAGATTAAGTAAAAACTTTCGAGTTCTTAATACTTTTCGCCATCAAAGAAACATTGAACAAATCTAAATAAAAGAATTAGAAGCTTGAAAAATAAACGAATAAAGAGCAAATCTCTAAAGATAAGAAAATGAAAAAGTATAAAAAGCATCGGCATTTTTTAATGTTAATTGTTGGTGCAAATGACTTGAAATTATATTTGTATATACAGGGTGTCCCGTACTTCGTGTATTATCCTTTGGGGTGTGATTTTTGGTCATATTCTAAGAAAAAATTGTTATATAGTAAAGCTCGATTCTCAACTTTGACATCACTTTTTGACAATTTAAAAAAAGGCTAACTTTGGTGTACCCTGACCTATGTTAAACTCGATATCTCTGTCAATAATAATGATAGAGACCTAATCTTAGACTTAATTTTTTGTAGAAATAACAATCTTTAAGACTGTATTTAAGTTTAGCTTCCATAGGTTTAGGGTTGCCAGATGTTCAATTTTAAGTGGTGTTCAAATTTTCTTCCCGAAACAAAGTTTTGACTTTGAGGTCATTTTTTGCAGAAATTGCCTGATAAACATAGAGTATCTTTATTTTTTACAGATAAACAAAACAATAATAAAGAAAAAACTTAGCATTAAGTGTACTCAAAAACCCATACATTTTATGATATTTGAAAAAAAAAATGGGTAAAATTAAAAAAAAAGAAGAAAGATTTTTAAATTTGAGGTTTGTTTGAATAAAACAATAATATGGGCACTTTTAGTAATTTTTTAAATGTATTTTATACAAATACAATTATAAGAAGTGCTCAAAGTGCCTACGCAGACTTTTTTTCAATCTTTTTTTTTTTTAATTTTACCCATTTTGTATTTTTTCAAATATCATAAAATGTAGAGTTTTTGAGTGCACTTATTACTGAGTTTTTTTTTTATTATTGCTTTGTTCATCTGTAAAAAATAAAGAAACTTTATGTTTATCAGGCATTTTTTTTGCAAAAAAATTACCTCAAAGTCAAAACTTTATTTCGGGAAGAAAATTTGAACACCACTTAAAATTGAAAATCTGGCAACCCTAAACCTATGGAAGGTAAATTTAAATACAGTCTTAAAGATTGTTATTTCTACAAAAAATTAAGTCTAAGATTAGGTCTCTATCATTAGTATTGACAGAGATATCGAGTTTAACATAGGTCAGGTTACACCAAAGTTAGCCTTTTTTTAAATTGTCAAAAAATGATGTCAAAGTTGAGAATCAAGCTTTACTATAGAACAATTTTTTTCTTAGAATATGACCAAGAATCACACCCCAAAGGATAATACACGAAGTACGGGACACCCTGTATACTAAAAGAAAATCGAATATTCCAACCGATAATAAAGGGTTCGTTTTGGTTCTGCTACTGCTATAAATCAATACGTCGACCTTTCATTTCAGTTAAAGAATCTATTAGTTCATTAAAGTCCGTTACATAAATATGCAGTCTTATTTGGTGGCTATGATCGAGCGTTCACTCCAAATTTTCATTTCAGTTAAACACTTCTTTTGTATTCTTAGAACACAGTTCATTCTGTTTAAAAGTACTTTAGAGGTTGGGTATACAATACATATACATCATACCAGTTCAAATCATCGCACGTCAGGGACACAACATCCCTGCGACACTTAATACCCGGACACTTCATCCCAGGTACCGTTATTAATGGGTTGGTAGTTTGTTTTCATTCATGATTTTGTGAGTGCGTGCGTGTTGTGACAACAATATGAATGAATTCGGAATCACAATTCTAATAAACGATGACAACTAAAATATGAGAACACATTTTCAGAATCATATTTCAACAACTGAACAACGAGTTCAACAGCACCGACGCACGAACGCAGGTCATATCAAATTTATTATTTCTCACAAATTGCATCTTCTGTCTACTGGGCAATTTGATTTTTGTGTACCTACATATTACTTCCTAAGCTATACTAAGTTACGCGTTAGCATTTAATTAGTATAAAAGAAGAATATTTATTTGAATAAAACTCACTTGGTACTAGAACAGCGAGCCATAAACAATTTGATTTATTACTAACTTCCGCCCAACAGTCGGTAAGGAGTTACTTCTAATACTTCAAATTGTCGACATAATATTTGGTCCTTCGAGGAAAGAAACAGTGAATAAAGCGAAACCAGGGCTTCTAACATTGGTTTAATTTTGAATTAATTTTTAAAATCGAAGTATAAAGTGGCAAAGCGTAACCAAAGCTTTCAACATTGGTTTATAATAAATACATTTGGTGAAAAAGCGTTATCCGGGCTCTTAACACTGATAAATTGACAACGAAAAGTGAAATTAAAATTAAAAAGTACGATAAATCTACGAAAACAAATCCAGTTAATTACATACTACTAAAGCTATAAAGAAAATATAACAAAATGCTTGACGAGACAGAAGTTTTTATCATCATCGCCAAGCAGAAGAAAATCGCCGAGGAAATCGATAACCAAAATCGAAACTTTGGCAAAGATAGTGCTCCGAGGAAAATTCAGAAGTACAAGGAAGAAAGACTACAGCGTCTTGAAGCATTATGGTTGGAGTTCGAAAGCAACTATAATAAAGTTGTTGGTCAGTTGAAGCATGATACGCCATACAATCAGAGAGATACGCTCGGCAAAATTAAAGCCGTTTATGATGACTACAAGAGAAAGCTGGAAGATTTTGTTCCAGCTTCAATCACGCCAGTCGCATTACCCAGTATAAGTGATGGGACCACCAAGTTCAATGAACAAACAAGGGTTAATGAGAACATGGCCCAAGGAAAAAGGCTTCGAATTCTTCAATTGAAGATAACATCAATTGTAGAAAACATGGAAGAGTTCGAAAGTACTCTGAACGAATATTCAAAGGAAATATATGAGTACCAACAAAAAATATTGCTGGTGCAATTAAAAATCTTGACTGATCTTCACGAAGACTTCATATCCAATGCAACGGAAGAAAACTTCAAAGTGGAGTATGTTGCAAAGAACCGCTACAAAGGGATAAAGCAAGATATGAATCGACTCTTGCATGAAATGGCATCAAAAATAAGTTCCAGCAATAGCGAGCCGAAAAATAAACACGAATCAGTGCTGCCTAGACTTAAAATTCCGACATTCAAAGGCAATTATCTAGAATGGCAACAATTTTATGACTTGTTCATAAATATAATTCATGCCAAAACAAGCCTTTATACCACTGAGAAAATGGAGTACCTAAAGACCCATTTGGGAGGCAAACCTTTTCAGTTAATAAGACACCTGACATTCTCCAGCGAAAATTACAACAGTGCCCAACAGTGATACAATAGTGAAAGAAAGATAGTATCAATGCACATTGAAAAGATGTTAAGGACTGGGCATAGTAGCACACCAACAGATACTTCAGTTAAGAACACCTTAGATGCGATCAAAGAAGGGTTAGCGGCATTGGGTAATATGGGATATGAGGATATGACACATCATCATGGGGCCCAATGATTGTTCACTTAACAATAAAATCCCTCGCCACAGAGTCCAGAAACCTATCCGAACAAGGACTTGACGAACCAAACAAGATGCCTGCCATAAAAACTCTTCTAGAATACCTGGAAAGGCGGTATCAGGCCTTGGAAGTTATGGCAACAGGCCTTGGAAGAAATCAACAAAAGACTCCTTGAGAACCAAAAAATGCAGTTCGTAACTTCATCATAGACGCTAAAGCAATTCAGTGCCCAATTTGCAATGGAAAGCATAAAATATACAAGTGTTTGAAATTCCTCAAGCTATCTCCAAAAGAAAGATGTCATCAGAGCAAGCAAGCCAAGTTATGCTTAAATTGTCTAAGTCATAACAAGCAGCTCCAGTGCTTCAGTAAGAGGAATTGCCATCACTGCAACAAAAACATCATACCTTTCTACACATGGACTGGACAGAGAAACCAAAATCATCCGATATTGAAGAACCTTCATCCAAAATGGTGAACCATGTCGAACAAAATCAGAATGTTTTAATTGCTACAGCAATGTTAACGGTTTACAATGATATTGGCGGAACATAACAGTACGAGCACTCATTTTTTTTAGATAGATAAATTCATATTTAATCCTTTCATTGATCCTGGTTCACAAGCATCACTCATCACTGAATCAGTTGCTCAAACACTGAAACTGAGTAAACAAAACATTTGTGTTGAGATCAGTGGGCTAGGAGCCACAAAGGCAGGAATTGCGAAGAACAAAGTGGAAGTAACAATAGCGCCACATTTCTAGTCAAAATTTAAGCCGAAGATGGAAGCACTTGTTTTACCAAAATTAACCAGACAGTTACCATCAAAGCAAACAACTAAACCAATCGAATACTTGACTCAACTAGTACTTGCGGATCCTACTTTTAATGTTCCTGGACCCATCGACACGATAATTGGTGCTGACACTCACGGTGACATCATCCTCAGCGGTATTAAACGAGTGACTTCTAATAACTTGTGTCGCAAATGGAAAAAATTTGCTCATCTAGTGAAATAAATGATTTCAAATCGGTCATGTGTGAGGGAATGCTACACCAGTATCAACATCAAATTCAACAAATACAGCTTAACAATGCATGCAAACGAAGATTCAACACGACGTCAAAAACGATCACCGTTTGACTTCATTGGAACAATTACTAATGAATTATTCGGAATTCTCGCTCAAAGATTTGCTCAAGGTTATGAACAAACAATTGAAGCTGTCAAGAAAAATGAAAGCCACCTATTAAATCTAATGAAGAACCAGACAACCATAGTAGATTCTACTGTCAACATTTTTAAGAAAGAACAAGTGGAAAATAAGAAGCAAATACAGCTCCTTAGATCGATTGTTTCGAAACTTGAAGATGAAACCGGAAAATATGAGGACATGAAGATATTTTCGTCAAATGCTCTAAATGCGATACTTATTATGATAAATTGTAAGGCAACTCAGAGCATATTGTTGGATATCTTGCTGTCCACTCACACTGGAAGAATTCATCCACTTATACTTTCGGTACAACAATTTAAGGATGAACTAACGAAAATTCATGAAAACATTCCAAAATCTTTAATGTTTCCTGGAGAGCGACATCATGAATCGATCCTGCAACTATACCAAATCCTAGGTGTAAGGGCTAGAGTGACCAATAGCAACATTATAATTGAGATAAGCCTTCCACTGCTGTAAAATGAAGAGTTCAAGTTGTACAGAGTATTGCCAGTTCCAACTGAACACAACGGGAACCTCACAAGCATCATTCCATCATCAGAATATTTAATGGTTGATCTACAAGCTAGCCATTTCCATCCACTCAACAAAGACGAATTTTCAAAATGCAAAATGAGGCCCTCGGACATCGTATGCTGCACACTTCAACATCCATTATACACAACTGGTGCTGCAGTTAGTGTCTGTGAAATGAACACAATTCAAAACAAACGAATTATGGGTTCATGTAATACAAAGGACATACCAGCAAGGTTATACTGTATTGAGATGCATCAACCGAATTCATGGATTTACAGTACTCCCGACCTAACTTAACTGTGATTTTAACACTGTACCCGTCACTTTGCAAGGCAGTGGTATGTTAAGGTTGCAAGCAAGATGCGTTGTACATGATCAGACCATGACTGTTGTGGGAAAACAAACAATGACAAGCAAACTGAAATCGTAATTTTTACCATCATTCAACCTTTCTGAGCAGTTAACACCATTTAACCTCAAAAGAGAGAAACAATCCATCTTACCAACGAACGCTCCATTGGACATTTCTACATTAGACGACTCAATAAAGCTGCAAAAAAGTCAAGAATACATACTGAACGAGATAAGCACTCATCGAATTCACCAATACTCACTGCTTGGAGTCAATGCTTTTGTAATCATTGGAATCATCTTGATCGTAATTTTTGTAATCAGGCGAAAAGGAGCACAATAGCCTACGCCACCAATAAAAGCTACAGCTATACCAATGAGATCAACAAGCCAATGAGATCTTTTAAAAAGCGACAAACCAGCCAAGCTTCCTTTGAAGACATGGACTTTTGCGTATCATCAATCTAAGGGGCCCAGCATGTTGTGATAACAATATGAATGAATTCGGATTGACAATTCTAATAAACGATGACAACTAAAATATGAGAACATATTTTCAGAATAATATTTCAACAACTGAACAACGAGTTCAACAGCACCGACGCGACGCACGAACGCAGGTCATATCAAATTTATTATTTCTCACAAATTACATTTTCTGTCTACTGGGCAATTTGATTTTTGTGTACCTACATTATTATTTCCTAAGCTAAACTAAGTTACGCGTTAGCATTTATTGATTATTGAATAAAACTCACTTGCTACTAGAACAGCGAGCCATAAACAATTTGATTTATTACTAACTTCCCCCCACCAGTCGGTAAGGAGTTACTTCTAATACTTCAAACTGTCGACATAACAGTGCGTAATGAAATGTAGTGCAATGCATTTATGTGGTTAAAAAACTTATTAATAGGCGTAAATATGATAGGGAAAGGGTGTGTAAATGACGAATTTAAGTTTTAAGTTTTTCTGAAACAATTTAGGTAAATGTGTAGGTACCTAAAATCTACAAAGTTATTAGTTTCTCTTGATAGATTTTGTTCTATTTGTGTGTGCGTTATGAAATGTAGTATAATTGTGTAATGCATTTATGTGGTTGAATATAAAAGGTATTTATGTTCGGAAAAGGGTTGAAATGGGAAATTTATTTAAAAATTTTCTCAAACAATTTTGGTAAATAATGTGTACCTACAAAGAATTTTTTTTTTGTAGATTTTTGAAACAAATATATAAGAAAAGACGGACAGCTAGATGAAACTATCAAGGCGTCGTATCTGACCGCCATTCCGAACAGGGATGTTCGAGGAAGTCGTATGGTCCCATGGTTTGACGTTGAGTGCAAAAAAGCCAGAGATTTATCATTTGCTTGGCTAAGAGCTTATAAGAATACGTCTGACGGATATGCCACAAACCAGTACTTACAAGCAAAAAGCGACTACAAGATGTTGTGTAAACGTAAGAAAATGGAGTTTTTTTGAAGCTGAGTCCAACAGATTAGCACATTGCAGAAATTCGAATTATATTCGAAAATATAACCGCAAATCTTCTGGCCGAACACTTCAGGAACTTGTTGAATCCAATTCAGGAAACAGTTAACTTCCATTATGCTGCTCCTTATTTCAGGAATTATGTTTTGGATGCAAATATAACACAACAAGAGGTAATTCTAGCAGTGGAAAAGCTTAAATAAGGAAAAGCAGCAGAATCGAATGGGTTGTCAGTTGAATTTTATAAGCGCGGCACAATGGGGTTAATTGGTTGGCTTATATTACAATGTATTGGAAACCGGGACGATGCCTCAGGACTTTTGCCAATCGATTATTTTTCCAATCTACAAAAACGGTAACTTAGCTGAAATGTCTACCTATTGGGCATATTCTTTATAAATGCATCATATAAAATCTTCACTTCGATACTGCAAAGACGACTCATCAGCTGTATTAATGATAATAACCTTTTGAGCGAGTTCTAGTCAAATTTCAGACCAGGTTATTCAACGATAGACCATATCTTAGTTTTAAGGAGTATAGCTGAATCGTTTCTCAACAAAGGTAAAAAATTATATACGTTTTTTTGTCGATTTTAAGTCAGCGCTCGATAACATTGATAAGCAAAGTTTTTACGAGCTATATGGTATCGGATTGATGAGAAAGTTTGGAAGAGTTATAAGCGGAGGACCGTAAGCTTTTTTCCTAGGAATCCAAGGCTAGTCCATGGGTTTTCATGAAATTTTCGGAAATATGTTTTGAATTCGGAAATATGTTTTTCAGCGTTTGGCTTGTGTATACACATCTAATTATACACATCTAATCTTAATATATAAAACAAAGACGAGTTTGTTACAACACTTATAACTCGAGATCTGCTAAACCAATATTCATGGTTATTGATTCGTTGGATTTGTCTCCGCCCCGAATAGCATAATACATCTTAAAAACAATGAAAATATATGTATGATATGTGTAATGAATACTTAATCTATATCTTAATATATAAAACAAAGACGGGTTTGTTACAACACTTATAACTCGAGATCTGCTAAACCAATATTCATGGTTATTGATTCGTTGGATTTGTCTCCGCCCCGAATAGCATAATACATCTTAAAAACAATGAAAACTCGATATGTGTAATGAATACTTAATCTATATATCTATATATATAAAAGAAAGTCGTGTTAGTTACACTATTTATAACTCAAGAACGGCTGAACGGAGTTGTCTGAAAATTGGTGGGGAGGTAGCTTAGGACCAGGAGACGGACTTAGGATATCTTTTTATTCCTATATTCTTATGGGAACGGGAATGTAAACGGGAACCTAGAAACTACTGAACCGATTTCAAAAATTCTTTCACCGTTAGAATGCTACACTATCACCGAGTAATAATAAACTTTAATTCATCCCCATATTCCCACGGGAACGGGATTGGGATGCAAACTACGAAACTACTGGACAGATTTTAAAAATTCTTTCTGCTTTAGGATGCTACATTATCCCTCAGTAACATAGACTATATTTCATCCATTTTTTTTTTTTTTTTTTTTTTTTTTTTTTTTTTTTTTTTTAAATTAATAAAATTAAATAAGAACTAGATTTACATCATACCATATAGTAAATAACTCTAACATTTATTGAATAAGATATAAATTTAGTTATGAAAATAATAAATCAGGTACATCCTTTAGTTAAAAAACTAGTGGCGGATGTATCGAGTTCAAAGATTTATAAAGCAAACATAGAAAACTCATAGAGGGGAGAGTGCATGTATATTTAATTTATCAATCAGATACAATATAAATTTAAGTTATTATTCGAATTACATTATTTATTTCAATAAAATCGTTGCCAAACAACCATAATTTAACCTTCTTTAGGAAAACAAGAGGTCTACGTGTACATCGAAGCTCAAACGGTAAACGGTTGAATAATCTTGGCGCTACGCAAGTGTAAAAGTTCAGATATTTTTGATTGTTGTGCGATGGAATAGGTGCAAGAAATCTTTCATTACTACGAAGGCTATAGGCACAGGAACTTGAATTAAAAAAATTACCACTTCTCAAATAAAAAATTTTTAGGACTTTGTAAAAGTAAAGATGTTTTAGTGGAAGAATTTTAGACTTACGAAAAAGATCGAAGCTGTGGTCACGACGTCTTTTTTTCCAAATTATACGAAGTACATGTTTTTGAACAAATAATATAGGTTGTAAGTTTTTGTTAAACGTACCTCCCCAGCAGACGAGACCATATTGAATTTTTGACTGTACCAAACCATAGTAGACTAATTCAAGAAATTTCTGCGAGCAGAGCTGTCTTAGGTGATACAATATATTCGGCGGCACTGGTTATCTCTGTGCATAGTTGTGTGTTTTCATAGCTCTGTTTTTTTTAAATTTAAACTGTGATCTGTTCAGTAATCTTTTTAGTTTAACTATCTACTTATGAGTTTATTTTGGTTCAAAGTGTTGTGAATAATAAAAATAGCAAAGTTGAATTAAATTAGATTCTGATTACGTTTTGTGTTATCTTTAGTTGTATTGGTAAGACATTATTTTCCGTTCTTATATTGAGTGTGTTTTGAGTGATTTTTTATTATTTTTTTCTCCGTTTTACCACTAATTATCCCTCATACATCTCTTTCAACTACTAATTCCTTTCTTTTAGAACATACCTTTTTAACTTAACAATTTTGTAACCTCTAAATTATCGTTAGTTTGGTTGAATTGGTAGGAGTCTATACCATTTTGAGAGTTTAATTTCGTCACTTAGGTTCAACTCCTACCCGTCCCTAAAAAAAAAATTTTTTTTTTTCTTTTTCTCTTCTTTCTTATAAACAAATAATTTTTTTTTCTCTCTTTTTTAATATCTTTTAATATGGATTGTGCAGCGGGTAAATGCCTCGACAATTCGAACTCACCTCTGTTTGCTTGCTATGGGCCATGTGGAAATGCTTTCCATGCCAAATGTATTGGCTCCAACAATGCTTTATTGGATAAAATTAGTGCATCGAAAATCGCTTGTTGGTACTGTGAAAACTGTAAGAAGATTTCCCTATCCCATTTAGCTGTAAAAATGTCCAATTTTAAGTTAGAAATTGAGAAACTCTCTAAAGGCTTCGAAACGCTTCATAAAGGTTTTAATGAATCGGTTTCAAACTTAGCGCCATTTTCTTCCCCTATTAGCTCTGTTGACATATCAACTTCAACAGATGACTTAAAGTTGCTGACTTTGGATAAACCCCAAGCTTTAAAGGATTTAAGTGAACAGTCCAGATCTTCAGTTAATTTGAACCCTGTCTCCGTTCTAAATAAGGGCTCCAAAAGAAGTAGTGATGGCATTGCTTCCACTAAGCAAAGTCCTCCTTCAAAGCGACAGAATCTGAGAAGCAATTCTAAAAAGGCGAACAGCGTTTCAGTCCCATTGGAACAAACTGATGTAGTTGATATGGTTGCAATTAGTTCACCATCAGTAAGTAACGATTTGGATGCTGTTCCCTTAGAATCTATTACTCGAATGGAAGCAGTCCCCAAACCTAGATCCATTTTTGTTTCTCGGCTGAGACCTGAGCTCATACCGAATGATGTTTTGCATTATTTAGTTACAAAGAAACTTATTCCTAGTGAAAACTTTATTAAATGTTCTAAAATAAGTAAAACTGATAGTTTTGTTTCGTCTTTTAAATTACTTGTCCCACCCTTATTGTTTGACTCTTTTTGTGACAGTAATATTTGGCCAGCTGGTACTCTTGTCAAAGAATTCTCAGGCTACAACAAAAAGAATAAAAATTTATTAAAGAGTATTCCAAAAAACTAAAAAGATTTTCCCTCTTCTACCAAAATGTTAGAGGGCTTCGCAGTAAAACTGCAGATTTATATGTGAATTCTCTCGTTTTCTCACATGATGTGTTTGCTTTGACGGAAACGTGGCTTAACCCATGCCATTTGAATACCGAAATCCTCAGCCAAGAATTTTCTGTCTACCGTAAAGATCGGCATATAGACAAACCAGAAGCTGTTGGAGGTGGTGTTCTTATTGCGGTCAGGAACGCGTTTATGTCATCTCGTATACACTTTCCGTTTGATTTGTCTATTGATATTGTTTGTGTGAAAGTTTGTACCTTGTCCAAAAATATTTTCATCATAAATGTTTATATTGTCCCTAAAAGCTTAGCACCAGTTTATGCTGAGCTATCTCTTATTTTGGATTATGTCTTCGAAATATCCGATCTTGAAAGCCAGATTCTATTACTGGGTGACTTTAATTTACCATACATTCAGTGGCTACCCTCTGATGATGGTTCCTTTCAAAAAGCTTCCCTGTCTTCACCACAACAGGAGCTTTCCTGTTTAGACAACATAATTTCTACTGACTTACGGCAAGTAAGCTGTATTAGAAGCTATCAGAGTCGTATGTTAGACTTAGTCTTTTCCTCGGACGCTATTAAGACAGTTGTAATTCAATCAAATTCTGGTATCACAAGAATAGATGACTTACACCCACCTTTAGATATCTTTATTGAACTTAGCAATGTGATTGACGAAAGAAGTAGTCCATATGACTGTTCATATACCTTTGACTTTCGAAAAGCGAACTTCGATTTGCTTTCGGATGAATTAAGCAGGGCTGGTATTGAAAAAATATCAACTCTAGCAAATCTTGACGAAGCAGTCAGCTGTTTCTACTCTATTTTAAAAGATTGCATGAATAAAACAATTCCGCTAAAATTGATTAAAAAAGAAAATTATTGCCAGCCGTGGTTTACCAAAGAACTGAAAGTTCTGCGGAATAAAAGAAACAAGGCCTGGAAAACTTATTTGGCCACTCTTTCTCTAACTGACCACCAAGTGTTCATAAGTCTTTTTGAAGACTTCAGAACGCTTTCTCAAAATCTTTATTCCAGCTATGTAACTCAAATGAGTTGCTCTCTTAAAAATGATCCAAAAAGCTTTTGGTCCTTTGTTAACTCCAAAAAGAAATCAGACGGCTATCCAGCAAATTTTATGTTTAATAGCAATCTTTTGAAGGATACTGCTGACATATGCAATGCCTTTGCAAATCAATTTTGTGGCTCTTTTTGTAGTACACCTCTCAAAATTGATGAAAATTACTTTGAGTATTTAACTCACTGTTCTCAAGTAAGTTTTAATAGTATCCCCATTTACAGTGATAGAATTATTCATTACCTTTCTTCTCTAAATGATGACGTTTCATCTGGCCCGGATATGATACCACCTATAGTTTTAAAAAAGTGTTCTTTTCGCTTAGCCTTCCCTCTCGAATACCTTTTCAAGCTTTCTTTAAAGTCCGGAAAATTTCCTAGTTTGTGGAAAATGTCTTTTATTACCCCTGTTTTCAAGAAGGGTGAAAAAATAGATATAAAAAACTACAGGCCAATTGCAAAGCTTTCATGCATTCCTAAGCTGTTTGAACAAGTAGTCTGCGAAAGTTTATCATTCTTTGCAAGGAATATAATCTGCAATCAACAACACGGATTTATGCAAAGAAGATCAACGGCTACTAATCTTCTCTCGTTTTACCATAAATGCTCTAATACACTCGAAAAAGGTTATGAGTTAGACTGCATTTATACTGATTTCTCTAAGGCCTTCGACCAACTTTCTCATAATATTATATTATATAAACTAAAAGCATTTGGATTTCCACCAGTATTTATTGTTTGGATAAGTTCATACTTAAAAAATAGATCTTATAAAGTCAAATTTCGTAACGTCTTGTCAAATTCTTTCAATGGTCTGTCTGGTGTGCCACAAGGGAGTCACCTTGGTCCTTTGCTTTTCATTATTGCAATAAATGACGTCATTTCTTGTATATCATACAGCAACATTCTAATTTTTGCTGACGATATGAAGATTTTCAAATCGATAGAATATTCGTCAGATCGCAATTTATTACAAAAAGATATCGACAGTTTTGTTACGTGGTGTTCTAAAAACGTTCTTAGTTTGAACCCTTCCAAGTGTCAAAGTATGACGTTCTCACGCAAAAGGATTCTCACTATCGCAAATTATTCAATATCTCAGCAATCATTATCTAGAGTCTCGAATTTCCGCGACCTTGGTGTAATTTTTAGTACTAACCTTGAATTCAATGAACACATCAATTCCATAACAAGTAAAGCAAATTCTATGCTTGGGTTCATAAAGAGATGGGCAAAAGAATTTAACGACCCCTATGTTACGCTTTCCTTATACAACTGTCATGTTCGTCCCTATCTCGAGTATGCTTCTCAGGTTTGGTCACCTCTATATGAGGTTCATAAATCTCGTATTGAGGCAGTACAACACAGATTTATACGTTTTGCCCTAAAAGGTCTTCCCTGGGAAGATCCTTTTAATCTCCCCCCTTATGAAAATCGTATTCGTCTTTTGAATCTTCAACCACTCTCACAAAGACGGACTAACAATGATTTAGTATTTTTCCATCAACTTATAACAGGTTCGATTGATGCTCCCGACTTGCTCTCCCACATAGGATTCAACTATCGTGGAGGATCTCACCAACTACGTAATTTGGAGTTTTTGCATTGCTACCACCACAGAACTAACTATGGCATGCATGAGCCGATAGCTCGCATGAGTAGGTTATACAACTCTAACCCTTTTACTTTAGATTTCAATCTTAGTAAAAGTAGTTTAAAATTAAAACTCAAAACCAGTGCTCCACAAGCATGATTTTTGTTTTGTATTTAATTTGTATTTAATTTGTATTTAATTATTAGTTAACGGTAGATTATTTTAATTGTATTTTTCTTCTTTTTTTTATATACTTTTAATAATGTTTATAGTTTGATTTTGTTTTATCGATGTAGTAAAAGTTAATTATGTTAAATGTTATGTCCTTGTTCGAATACGTTCTTTTGTGCTTGTGTTGGCGTTTTTTACTAACCACTAACACTTGCATTAATGATGAAGAGCGTAGATAAGTGCGTACATATGAGCTTGCTCTAAGCTCAGTACCGCTTAAGACTCTGAGATGCAAATATATATGTTGTAGATTGAAGATACTTTTTCAAATGAGAGGTGTGAATACTCCAGTTTAGGTCACTATCTATATACAAACCCAGATATTTAAAATCAGGTACATTATCTATAGTAAAACATTTAGAGGAACAACATACACCAGCATGATAAGTTGTCTTGTCTTTGGTCGCAGAGCAACAAATTGCATTTATAAGCACACATTTACAATCAGTACTATGGAAAATAAAGTTAGGTAAGTCATTGATAAGTGATACATTAAAGTGCATTATTTTCGTTTTGTCACTAATGACAAGTTTGTGCATCCCAAACCAATGTCTTAAGAGTTCCAAATCATGGTTTATGTCAACTATTAAATCCAGCGAAGATTTATTAGCATATACACAGCCAACATCATCAGCAAATCCAGTTTGTTTACCTTTCAAATCAAGGCAAAATAAGGAGTTGATAAAAATTAAGAACAAAATGGGACCCAGTACCGACCCTTGCGGAACACCAATTTTAATATACTTACAGTCACTGAAAACATTCTTAATTTTAACCCTTTGTTTTATATCCGAAAGATAAGAGGAAAACCATTTTAGCATGAAACCTCTGAAACCAGATTTTTCCAATTTAGTCAGTAAAAGTGAGTGGTCCACTGTATCAAATGCCTTAGTGATGTCTATAAAAAGAGCAGCAGTATAATTTTTTTTATTGAGACTTTCATATATGTTGCTACAAAAATCTAAGAGCGCTTTTTCCGTTGATCTGCCCGCTCGAAACCCATATTGGAACTCACTAAAAAAGGAACTCCTATCCAGAAAAGAGACTATTCTGACCTTCATCCTTTTTTCAAAAAGTTTAGAAAAGACGGAAAGAATTGATATTGGTCTGTAATTATTTAAGCTACTTTTATCACCTTTTTTGTGAATAGGTATCACTTCTGCTGATTTCAAACTACTTGGGAATATTCCACACATAATACTTTTGTTGAAAATGTGAGCTAAAACATCCACAATATTAAACGAGATTCTTTTTATAAAATTATTTGAAAAGCTGTTTTGGGTCACCGAATTAGAATTATCTAGAGACAAGATACAACGATACAGTTCAAATGAAGAAATTGGCTCAAAGAAGAAACTGTTTGCATTCATACTTTCATTGCTAAAACAACGTTCTGAACAATAGTTATCAGCATTGTCTGTAAAACCAGCATTCGTTACAGTATTCTTAGCAACACTCGTAAAAAAATTATTAAATAAATTAGCCATTTCAAAAGGAGAGTCAATTTTCATATTATTGTGGTTGATGGATGATATTGTATCCAATGACGCATGTCTTGAAAATACTTCGTTTACGATCCCCCATTCCTTTTTTATATTTCCTTTAACTCTGTTAAATTTATTAACATAATAATTTTCTTTACATAGGGGAACTTCGATTGCAACTTCTTTACAGATTTCCTTATAAGCCTTTTTTAAATCTAAGTTGTTAGGTTCCTTAATACATTTTGAGCGTAGGTTGTTTTTCATGAGTATTTTATTTAATAAATAATCAGACATCCATGGCTTCAATTTCTCCAGCTTTCGCCGTTTTTTAACTGGTGTAAGAGAGCACAACTCAACATGGTCTGTTAGGATCTTACAAAATATATCATAAGCCAATGAAGGATCAGCTTGTAAGTAAACTTTCGACCAATCTTCAAACAGTAGCATTGAATTCAATTTTTCAAAATTTATTTTGTTTGTTGTTTGTATAAAGGTAGGATCTTTCAAAGGAGCACACTTCTGTTGTTGCGAAAAGAGGCAAGTCATAACATGATCAGATATTTGAAAATCAGATGTCGAACTTATCAAAGATATATGTGATTTACTATCCATCCTAGCAAAAATATGATCTAGGCATGTTCTAGACGAATCAGTAATCCTTGTAGGAACATTAATACAGGATTGGAAACCATAGGCAGACATTAAATTTAAGTAAACATTAGCATTCAAAGAAAGACCTAGGATATCTGTTCACGCCATCTACGGTTCACTAGTATGTACCACTCCTCCTTGCACATCTCTGGTGCTGGAGTGAGTGATACATACTCAACCGCACCTAACTTCGCGATGGTGTGGACACTACCGGTCTGCCAAAAACGTCATCCACGACATGTGGTTTCATTCTCTTACTTTTTGGCATTCGTGGTAACAAGATGTATCAAATTTTTGCTTAGGCGGCTTCCCCGCAGCCATTTTTATCTTTTACTTATAAAAATTAAAAGTAGATATTAATCCTGAGAAAATTGTTAAAGATTAAAGAAAAAACCAACGAAAAAAAGAGAAAACATTAAAAAATAAACGAAAGGAAATTAAAGTAAAAAAAGCAAGTCTCGTTCTTTAGAAACCATTGGAGATTGGACATCTATTGGGTGGATTTATGGATTTTTCGATGCACAAAGAACATTTGGTCCTTCGAGCCGGATGATTGCAACATTCAGCGAGTTTTTTTT
Source organism: Melanostoma scalare (assembly GCA_949752695.1). NCBI lineage: Eukaryota > Metazoa > Arthropoda > Insecta > Diptera > Syrphidae > Melanostoma > Melanostoma scalare. The sequence goes on from OX456986.1 coordinate 94,266,082, forward strand.
TTCTCCATCGTCGTCGTCTTGACGATCTACGTCGTCATCGTCGTTGGAAAGTGCGTGCCCAAGTTTTCTTTTGGCCGCTAAAAAGAAAATACTTTCGACATACCGTCGTCATCGTCGCCATCGTCGCGTCGTCCCATTGACGACCGCCATTTTGGACAATTGCGTTGCCCGCATCGAGCAAAATAATCATCGAGTTTTTTTTTGCTCCATCGTCGTCGTCTTGACGATCTACGTCGTCATCGTCGTTGGAAAGTGCGTGCCCAAGTTTTCTTTTGGCCGCTAAAAAGGGAAAATACATTCGACATACCGTCGTCATCGTCACACGTCACCATCGTCGCGTCGTCCCATTGACGACCGCCATTTTGGACAATTGCGTTGCCCACATCGAGCCACCGTTAATCATCGATTTTTTTGGCTCCATCATCATCGTCACAAACCTCCACCATTTCCGTCGTCATCGTCACCATAGATGACGAGTTTACAGCGGTTCTACGATCGCTAAAGGAAACCACTGTCATCGCCACCACCGCTCCGTGATCATAACACATACATACATCGCCGCACCGTCGCCGTCGTCATCAACATACACACACTCATCAGCACTCACTCCAGCACCAGTGCAATTTCACAGCCGCAACAGGGCTAGATAGCAACCACATTTTTCATCAACATACATACATACATCGCCGCCACCGCACCGTCATCGTCACCAGCATCCATCCCATCGCCGCCACCGCACCGTCATCGTCATCAGCATCCACTACTGGTCGTCTTCAGTAGACATCATCAACACATACGTACAATCGTACATAGCCTTTTTTGAAGCAAAAATTAATAAACTATAGAAATTGGAAAATTTTGTAAAGGTAAGAACTCTGATTTTTTTTCATTGATTTCGAATTTCATTTTTTTTAAATCTCATTCGTAACTATATTCATATCATATTTTACATATCGTATATTCGATAGTACAGTTGTGTGTGCGTTTGGTGGTTAGAGGAAAAATAAATTTAAAGTTTTTCAATTGCTTAAAAAAAAAAAAAATAAAAAATCAATATTTAAATGCATTGATGCCTATGTTGCATAACCCTGCTTACACATCCATAGTGTCATTTTTTCGCTGGTTCAATTTATTTCGTCTCAATTGGTTTGGAACTTTGTTCATGAAAAGAGTGTTGCCACTGCTATTCTTTCTGGGGTAGGAAATTATTTAATGCGTTGCCTTTTTGTGGTTGGTTTTTAAAATTATTCCAAGGTTTTTTGGGAAATTAATTTGAAATAAATATTTCAATTTACTGCCTTTGCAGAACGCGTTGCCTTTTTGTGGTTTGTTTATAAAGTTATTCCAAGGGTGTTGCCACTGCTATTCTTTCTGGGGTAGGAAATTATTTAATGCGTTGCCTTTTTGTGGTTGGTTTTTAAAATTATTCCAAGGTTTTTTGGGAAATTAATTTGAAATAAATATTTCAATTTACTGCCTTTGCAGAACGCATTTTCAAATTGAATCGTTTTGAAATAATTTATAACTTCGATCTAAAATGTCTTTATTAGACGATTTTATTCTTTCCGCTGACCAGTTGGTCAAATATTTTTCTAATGCAAAGGAGATCCCAGTCAAAAACCATACTCTAGCTACAATAGAAGCTCGTAAAGAGGAGCTAAAAAGTTTGTGGTCTGAGACAAAGTCTAACTATACCAAATGCCTTCGCTCTCCATCAGAGGATAGAGCAGATATAGAAACACTTGAAAGGAAATACTCAAGTTCTAATGAAACTTATATATCGTGCTTAGGTCTGTTTTTAGAAATCCAAGTAAATCTACAGAAGGAAGAGTTCAAAACACCTTTGACATCTTCGAGTTCTTCTAATGTTTCTTTAGTGGAAAAGTCGTCCTTTTCGCACTATTTAAAGTTACCTCCCTGTGATACACAGGTATTCAAAGGAGGTTATGTTTCATGGCCGTCGTTCCGTGACATGTTTAAAGCCGTATACTATGATCATCCAAAGTTGAGTGCTGTCGAAAAATTATTCCATTTGAGAGCGAAGACAAGTGATGAAGCTCATGACATCGTTAGTAAATTTCCCTTAACCAATGCAAGTTTTGAGCTAGCTTGGGAAGCACTTCGGACACAGTACGAAAACAAGAGAATTTTGGTTAATAACCAAATAAAAATTTTATTCAACCTTCCTAGTTTTAAGGATGAAGTTTCTTCTGCCATTAAGACTCTTCAAAGAAGCATAAATGATTGTAGGTCAGAACTTCATGCACAAGATGTATGCACTAAAAATTGGGATCCAATTCTTATCTTTGCTTGCGCTAATCGATTGCCCCCCACCACACTCGCTTTATGGGAACAGTCACTTTCCAATCCTACAGAAATTCCTAGATGGGAAGAAATGGATAAGTTTTTGAGCAACCGTTTTCAAGTTTTGGAATCTATTTCTGATACCACTTCATCGCAAACTTCATCCGACAAATCTAGAATGGCATCAAGACAACATAGTCATGCACCAGTTAAGTCCTATTCTCAAAATCCGAAACATGTTAATCTTTTCCACACAAAGGCACAAGAATTTGTATGCAAAGCGTGCTCTGGAAAGCATTATATCCGTCAATGTCCACAATTCTTAAAATTGCCAGTACTAGAGAGAATTGAACTTATAAGAAAAAACAAAATGTGTATCAACTGCCTGTCACTAAATCATGTTCTCAATAATTGTGCTAGCAAATACACTTGCAATACATGTAATCGACGACACCACTCCTTACTTCACATAGCAAACAATTCTCAGGCCAATTCAAGTAATTTAAACAAAAATTCGCAACCTTTTATACCTCACAATGACTCATCAAGTACCTCGCACTCTCATTTCCTTAATTTGGATCGCAATGCTGACGTCGCAAATACCTCCGATCATAATTCAACTCCACACATACAGTCCATTTCATCTTCCGATACCCAACAAGAAAAGCAACAAAATTTTTTTGTCAAAGCTCATCGAAGAGTTTTACTTGCGACAGCTTTAGTTGATGTCCGCGGTCAAGATGGTATTCATAGAATAAGAGCCTTAATTGACCCCGGTTCTGAGTCCTCTATTATCACGGAAGCAACTCAACAGCGTCTAAACTTGCCAACTAAAGATTCGGACATTTCGATTTTAGGAGTTAGTGGTGCTCAAACAGCCAAATCTAGTAAAAAATGCCTCATTTCAATTATCAATAGTGAAGATCCAAGCGAACTAATAACAACAAATGCACTTATTCTTAAAAAACTTACAAATAACTTACCCAGTACATCATTTTCTTTGATTGAGTCTCATGATTTAGAAGGAATTTGTTTAGCAGATCCAAACTTCAATTATTCTTCTCAAGTTAATTTGCTTATCGGAGCAGATCTTTATCCAAGCATTATACGCAATGGTGTTAAACAGATTTCGAAGTCACTTTTAGCTCAAAAAACCGTTTTCGGTTGGATCCTTTCCGGACCAATTCCTACCACAGTCCAAAGTTTTTCCAGAATGAATCCCTTACTGAAAGCATCAAAAAGTTTTTTGAGGGGGAAGAGCTTTCTGAACGAAAACATTTTGCTTCGGAGTCCGATAAATACTGTGAACACCTTTATGAAAACACTACGTTTAGACTTCCCGATGGAAGATATGTGGTCAGCTTACCTTTTAAGCCTGAATTTGAACCGTCTCAACTAGGCAACTCGAGAAATATTGCATTTCAACAATTCTGTCGCACAGAACGCAATCTACAAAATAAACCTGATCTTCAAAATAAATATTCTCAGGTCCTTACCGAATACCTAACGCTCAATCATATGCGCAAATTAACTTTTCATGAAAAGCATAATTGCAGTAATACACACCCTTATTATCTGCCACACCATGCAGTGCTCAAGCCCGAGAGCCACTCCACCAAGGTAAGAGTAGTGTTTAACGCTTCTAGCTCCACGTCTACTGGTAGGAGTCTCAATGACTGTCTTTATGCAGGACCTACTCTCCAAAGTGAGAGACCTTCACTAATACTCAAATGGAGATTTTTCAAATATGCCTTCAACGCCGACATCGAAAAGATGTACCGGCAGATTGTGGTACACCCCGATCAAACAAAATTTCAAAGAATTTTATATAGAACATCACCAGCAGAAAGTATTGTAGATTATGAGCTTCTTACTGTAACCTTTGGGGTGAATTGTGCTCCATACTTAGCTATCAGAACACTCAAGCAACTTTCAAAGGATGTTCAGCTTAAATATCCACTTGCAGCAAAAGTCATTGAATCGGACTTTTACGTTGATGATTTGCTTTCTGGTGCGCATGATCTTCAAACGGCGAAAAGTATCCAACTTGAAGTTATTGAAGCACTCAACTCTGCTGGCTTCCCACTTCGTAAGTGGACTTCGAATTCATCTTTTCTATTAGATCATCTCCCTTCTGATCATGTTTTAAACGAAAACTTTTTAAAAATTGATTCTGACAGCACCACGTAAACCTTAGGGATTCGTTGGAACGCTAAAGACGACTTTTTCTACTTCACCACTCAGCCTATCAGATTTTCTACGACTCCTACCAAACGTGAAGTTTTTTCCGAAATTTCCAAGCTTTTCGATCCTGCGGGCTGGTTAGCCCCGATTATAGTCACCGCAAAAATTCTTATGCAGCAAATCTGGATCGAAGAAACTGAATGGGATGAGCTCCTAAAGTCCAACACTTTTCTCAAGTGGAAAGCCTTTGTAGAGTCGTTCAGCGAAATCCAGTTGATTCAAATACCAAGATGGACGGAGTACACTCCTTCTGGAGATGTTCAGTTCCATGGGTTTTGTGATTCATCGGAACAAGCATATGCTGCTTGTCTTTACGTACGAGTTCAGCACAATGATGGAGGCATACGTTCACATCTAGTTTGCGCAAAGTCCAAAGTCGCGCCAATAAAGTCTATTTCACTACCTCGATTAGAACTCTGTGGGGCTCTTCTTCTTTCGAGACTTGTTAAAACCTATCTTCCGCAAATACCAGTCGAATCTTATCAAATATTTCTATGGTCCGACTCTTCTGTGGTCCTAGCATGGCTCAGAAAACATCCAGGGACTTGGAAAACTTTCATCGCAAATCGAACAAGCGAAATCATCGAAAATGTTGGCAACAGGAACTGGAATCATGTTAGATCTGGCGATAATCCTGCGGATCTCGCTACTCGGGGTCTCACTCCATCGGTTTTAAAAGATAGTGATCTTTGGTGGAAAGGCCCTTCATGGATAAGCGAGCCTCAATCGCAATGGCCGGCAAGCCTTCCCCTTGAACCGAAAAGCGAGGTCTTGGAGGCGAAACCAGTCTTGACGTTTGCTACTTTAATCACTTCTAACGATAGTTTATCCAGGATTCCGTGTTTACCACGTACCTTAAGAATCCTATCTTATGTTTATCGCTTTCTTCGTAAAAGGTTTCCAAAGAAATTTGATCCAATTTTTTATAATTCATGCCGTATCACTCTTCCTGAAATTCAATTCGTTCAGCATCGCCTCATTTCTTTTCCTCCGCAAACAATTTTAACGTTTACTGCCTTTAGCGAAATTGATATCTTGTCGTCGTTACCACGAGCATTGAGAGTTCTCTCATATGTTTATCGTTACATTCGCATAAAATTTCCGAAGAAATTCAAACCAATTTCGTTTGACTCCATTCGTATTACTCAACCAGAAATTCAATTCGTTCAACAACGTCTAATAGGTCAATGTCAGCAATCCTTTTTCTTCGAAGAATTCAAAGCTCTGTCTACAAACCGCAGTATCAGTTCAAAAAGCCCAATTTTATCTTTGAATCCTACTTTGGATTCCAACCAAATTCTACGAGTTCACGGACGATTATCAAATGCAAATCTCTCTTACAGTGAACGCCATCCTATCATCTTGCCTTACGGAGCAAAATTTACCCAACTCTTAGTTGATTTCATTCATGAACTTACACTTCATGGTGGAAACGCCTTAATGATACGGACGATTCGTCAAGCTTATTGGATACCGAAAGTTAAAATTCTTGTAAAATCTCATATTTATAAGTGCAAAACCTGTGCGATCCACAGAAAACAGTTAGGTCAACAATTGATGGCAGCTCTTCCTGATGAACGTTGTAATTACTCTCCTCCTTTTACTCATACCGGAATAGATTTCGCGGGACCTTTCACAATCAAAAGCTTCACGGGTAGAAATTGTCGTTTGACAAAGGGCTATGCATGCCTCTTCGTATGCTTTTCAACGAAAAACATACATCTGGAAGCCGCCAGCGATTTGTCATCGGCAGTTTTCCTAGCTGCCTTTGCTCGGTTTGTTGCAAGGCGGGGTCGTCCGCATTCTGTATATTCAGACCATGGAACCAATTTCGTTGGTGCTGACACGGCGTTAAAAAATGAGTTTAAAAAGCTTCATTCTTCATTTCCAGAATTAACTTTAGCCAAATATGGGATTCAAGGCTTGAACTGGAATTTCATTCCCCCAGGTGCTCCCCATATGGGTGGGCTCTGGGAAGCCGGGGTAAAGAGTTTCAAAACTCACTTTCGTAAAATCGGACTTCATACTCATTTTTCTTTCGAAGAATTCGCTACACTATTAGCTCGCATAGAGGCGTGCTTAAACTCGCGACCTTTATGTCCTATGTCGAATGCACCTACCGACTTATTAGCGTTAACCCCAGGTCATTTTCTGACAGGAACTCCACTTTTAACTTTTCCTGAACTGTTGCCAGAAGAAAAATCTCTTTCACTTATAAACCGCTGGGAAAAGCTCAAATCAATTCAGCATGAATTCAGCAAACGTTGGAAGGAAGAATATATCAAAGAGCTTCATAAACGAACAAAATGGCATTACTCTACCGAAGATTTTAAAATCGGTGATTTTGTTTTAATTAAAAAAGAAAACCTTCCATCCACTGATTGGTGTATGGGTCGTATCATTAAAGTATTTCCTGGTCCAGATGGTAGAGTGCGGGTGGCAACAATAAAAACGCGATTTGGTGAATTTACTCGCCCAATAGTCAAACTTTGTCGTTTGCCTATAAATGATTGAACCAAGGAACAAATGAAATGTCGTAATTCAATACATTCATATTTTAGATGAAGTATCTATAAACTTATATATTTTTTAGATGAAGTATCTATAAACTCAAGTTAAACTTTGTTTTTTTTTTTTTTTTACCTCTAAAACCGCACAAACAACTGAGTACACAACTTAGAACATAATAAGAAATCAAATGAAATCAGATCATTGTTCTACAACCATTTTGTATTTTATAACCATTGAATTGATTAATTAATTATTATTATATCTTAAAATTGTATAATTTTTAGAAGTACATATAAATTTCTTTTGGCACTATATGCCAAGGGGGCCGGCAATGTTCACGCCATCTACGGTTCACTAGTATGTACCACTCCTCCTTGCACATCTCTGGTGCTGGAGTGAGTGATACATACTCAACCGCACCTAACTTCGCGATGGTGTGGACACTACCGGTCTGCCAAAAACGTCATCCACGACATGTGGTTTCATTCTCTTACTTTTTGGCATTCGTGGTAACAAGATGTATCAAATTTTTGCTTAGGCGGCTTCCCCGCAGCCATTTTTATCTTTTACTTATAAAAATTAAAAGTAGATATTAATCCTGAGAAAATTGTTAAAAATTAAAGAAAAAACCAACGAAAAAAAGAGAAAACATTAAAAAATAAACGAAAGGAAATTAAAGTAAAAAAAGCAAGTCTCGTTCTTTAGAAACCATTGGAGATTGGACATCTATTGGGTGGATTTATGGATTTTTCGATGCACAAAGAACAATATCAATGTTAATATCACCTAGAATTATCAAATTTTTTGAATGATTATCACTTAACAGGTTACCAAGTTCTTCCAAAAACACATCTATACTTATACCATGAAGTCTATAAAAGCAAAAAAAAATTCAAATTTATGAGTATTAATAGGACAAGTAACTTTGATTAAATCAGAACTTAATAGCACCGGAGAGCTAACAACACAACTTTCATGTATACTATCACTTATATACACTGCAGTACCACCCGCCGCGTATGAATTATTACATTTAGCATATAATTTGTACCCAGATATTTTAAAAAAGTCTTCTTCTCCATCGTAGATCCATATTTCAGTCAGGAAAATTAAATTAGGTTTGTTTATGAACGATTCTAAATGAATCAAAAAAACATCGAAATTTTTTCTTAAGCTTCGAATATTTTGTTGAATGACACTGAAGGTGTTAACACATTCACTATTGTATAGCACATTTTTAAAAGCTTTTTGATCATAGTTAATACAAAGAGGGTTAATGACATGACTATGCAAAGGATTATCAAGTAAAAAATTATTGTTCATAATAAAAAGTAAAAAACAAGATACAATAAATGAGAAATATATTAAGTAAGAGTATCAAAAACTTCAAAACAAGATACTCGAATAATTTTTTCCCCTTCTTTTTTTCTCATCAAAACCGAACCATTATTTACCCAAACAAATTTAAAATTTTTTTCTACCTTAACTTTCTTTGCTTTATTTAACAGAGATCTATTCAAGTGAGATAAACTCTCATTAATGTAAATAGGCTTATTGCTAAAATTACCCCCAAATAACCCTGATGTTATTTTCTTTTTTCTTTTTGCAGCGATGATATTCTGCTTACAATCAATAGATTTGAATTTTACTGTAACGATTTTTAATGTATTCTCGATAGATGATGCTGAGTGAGATGTAGTATTCAACTTCATCGGAATAGTTCTTACATAACATGATTTAATATCGTTCTCGCTTACATTTTCTCCTAGTCCAGCAGCAAATACCTTCAGAGCAGCCTCCAATGCATTCTCATTCTTCACATTAGGTATACCAACGATGTCAATGCATTTGCGGAACGGATTTTGTTGTAGAGTGTTGACTGTTTGTTGCAGGTCATACACCTTGGCCTCAAGATTTTTTTTTCCACTTGCAAAGTACTTATGAACAGTAATGCATCGGCATGCATTTTCTTTATAGAAATGATCTCTTGGTATAGGTCTTCTAGCGTGATGGGGACGGGAGCAGCGTTATTTATTTCGCCTAGATCGAACGCAGGCAATACATCAATATCATCAGACGATGGTAGCAGTGTCGATGGTAGAGCAAACGGTGGTTTGGATGGCAAGTTGTTAAAAGATGAATCATTAGTAGAAGCCTTGGTGTTGATTTCTTCTTGTGCAGAGCGTGGTGGGGAGCGAAATTAATTACGTTTTTTTCTGGTACAAGTCGCACAGAGAAATGGAATATTGTTTTTTTTCATGAATGTGCAATCAGACGGTTTTAGTTTGATGCAAATTAAATGAAACAGCACTTGACAATTATTGCATTGAACACTATCATCACGTCGATCCACCTTCCGATCACAGGGGCAAGACATTATATAAATCTTAATTTAACGTTTGTTAAGCTTTTCTATATTTGAGAAGAAAAGAAAAAAAGATTCGCTATGAGGGGTGCACACTGTCACAACTGATATATACCATATATACAGAAACGGGAACCTTAAAACCGCAAGATGGATTTCAAAAATGTTTTCAACTTTAAGATGGTACATTATCAATATCCCACATTTACATAAATTATTTCATCCTCATATTCCCACGGGACCCGGGCAACGCCAGAAGGCTCAGCAATATATTTTTTTTCCCAGGAACAGGATTGGAATCGGAAACCTAGATACTACTGGAAAGATTTCACAAAATCTTTCAGAATTGGGATGATACATTATCCTTCAGTAACTAAGATTATAATTCATCCCTATATTTCTACGGGAACGAAAACATGAACCTCAAAACTTCTCGACCGATTTCAAAAATTCTTTCGAATTAAGGATCATACGCGAACGTGATTGGCAAAGCAACCTTATATAACTATTTGACAAATTTCGAAGGACAAAGAGACGACCCAAAACATTTTTGTCACGCCACAGACATAAAATGTAAACGGAATGCTTAAAATCAGAAAAGGAAAAGTAAGCAGTAAAAAAAAACCGACATTGGGCATTGACTATCGTTTCATTGACTCAAATAAAAAAAGAGCAGCGTCCAGCGTGCAACAGAGACGACATCAATGCAATGCGTTAGCTTTCGTTATAAACAAAACACAGTACATAAAACATTTAAAAGAAAATTGAAAAAAGCTCTTGATTATAACAATAACAATTAGAGTGAAAAAGAGACATTAAATTATGTTAAACAAAGGTGACGTTATATTGCCATTGTCATTGTTCATAGTGTTGTTGCTTCTGTGGATATAAAGACTTTCATATGCATCAAGTCGTCGATGGTTTGCTACATGTTTTTTAAGCTTAACATCTTCTAAGCTTACATTGAAGTGTTTGTTGGTGAGGACGTGTGCAGCGACGGAGGATTTTTCGGGTCGGTTGAACTTGATGTGGCTCTAGTGTTCGTTAAAGCGAACGCCTATGCTTCGCTTTGTCTGGCCGATGTAAATAGCGTTACAGTTTCCACATTTAATCTCATATACTCTAGATTTATTAGTCATTGTGGATTTGTCTTTTGTTGAACCTAGGAAATTTTTTAGTTTTCCGTTGTTTGAGTAAACGCACTCTATATTTTGTTGTTTTAATTTTGTGTGCATTTTGTTTGTGATTGATGGGAAATACGCCATAGAAGCTCTTTCTGGGTTGATGTTGTCATGAAGATGTTTGTTTTGTCTGTATAAAGTTGTTAATTCTGATTTTTTAATTTTTGTGTTGTGTTTTCGGATAAGTTTATCTATTATAGTTGGGTTGTAGCCGTTGGTGGCAGCGACGTCTTTTAAAAGGTTATACTCAGCAGTATAGTTAGCTATTGGAAGTGGAGTGGAAGTGGAGCCTGTGCAAGCTTCCACTTCCAATAGCTAACTATACTGCTGAGTATACCGAAGAATTATACAGAATTAACAACTTTACACAGACAAAACAAACATCTTCATGACAACATCAACCCAGAAAGAGCTTCTATGACGTATTTCCCATCAATCACAAACAAAATGCACACAAAATTAAAACAACAAAATATAGAGTGCGTTTACTCAAACAACGGAAAAGTAAAAAATTTCCTAAGTTCAACAAAAGACAAATCCACAATGACTAATAAATCTGGAGTATATGAGATTAAATGTGGAAACTGTAACGCTATTTACATCGGCCAGACAAAGCGAAGCATAGGCGTTCGCTTTAACGAACACTCGAGCCACATCAAGTTCAACCGACCCGAAAAATCCTCCGTCGCTGCACACGTCCTCACCAACAAACACTTCAATGTAAGCTTAGAAGATGTTAAGCTTAAAAAACATGTAACAAACCATCGACGACATGATGCATATGAAAGTCTTTATATCCACAGAAGCAACAACACTATGAACAATGACAATGGCAATATAACGTCACCTTTGTTTAACATAATTTAATGTCTCTTTTTCACTCTAATTGTTATTGTTATAATCAAGAGCTTTTTTCAATTTTCTTTTAAATGTTTTATGTACTGTGTTTTGTTTATAACGAAAGCTAACGCATTGCATTGATGTCGTCTCTGTTGCACGCTGGACGCTGCTCTATTTTTATTTGAGTCAATGAAACGATAGTCAATGCCCAATGTCGGTTTTTTTTTACTGCTTACTTTTCCTTTTCTGATTTTAAGCATTCCGTTTACATTTTATGTCTGTGGCGTGATAAAAATGTTTTGGGTCGTCTCCTTGTCCTTCGAAATTGGTCAAATAGTTATATAAGGTTGCTTTGCCAATCACGTTCGCGTATGATCCTTAATTCGAAAGAATTTTTGAAATCGGTCGAGAAGTTTTGAGGTTCATGTTTTCGTTCCCGTAGAAATATAGGGATGAATTATAATCTTAGTTACTGAAGGATAATGTATCATCCCAATTCTGAAAGATTTTGTGAAATCTTTCCAGTAGTATCTAGGTTTCCGATTCCAATCCTGTTCCTGGGAAAAAAAAAATATATTGCTGAGCCTTCTGGCGTTGCCCGGGTCCCGTGGGAATATGAGGATGAAATAATTTATGTAAATGTGGGATATTGATAATGTACCATCTTAAAGTTGAAAACATTTTTGAAATCCGTCATGCGGTTTTAAGGTTCCCGTTTCTGTATATATGGTATATATGGATGAAATATAGTCTATGTTACTGAGGGATAATGTAGCATCCTAGAGCAGAAAGAATTTTTAAAATCTGTCCAGTAGCTTCGTAGTTTGCATTCCCAATCCCGTTCCCGTGGGAATATGGGGATGAATTAAAGTTTATTATTACTCGGTGATAGTGTAGCATTCTAACGGTGAAAGAATTTTAGAAATCGGTTCAGTAGTTTCTAGGTTCCCGTTTACATTCCCGTTCCCATAGGAATGTAGGGATAAAAAGATATCCTAAGTCCGTCTTCTGGTCCTAAGCTACCTCCCCACCAATTTTCAGACAAATCCGTTCAGCCGTTCTTGAGTTATAAATAGTGTAACTAACACGACTTTCTTTTATATATATAGATAATATAAAGATTAAGTATTCATTACACATATCGAGTTTTCATTGTTTTTAAGATGTATTATGCTATTCGGGGCGGAGACAAATCCAACGAATCAATAACCATGAATATTGGTTTAGCAGATCTCGAGTTATAAGTGTTGTAACAAACCCGTCTTTGTTTTATATATTAAGATTTATCTCCTTTTTTAAAAACTGGAGTGATAAATTATCTTTTCCAAAGTAAAGGAAATTTACTGGATTTTAAAGAAAGTAAGAACAAATATTGTAACGGGAATGCTAAGCATGACCTACATTTTTTTAGTACAATGGGAGGAATGCCATCCGGCCCGGAAGAAAAATCGTCATTTAGGGTTTCGAGACTCCAAAAAAGTTTATCAATTTCAATAACAATGTTATTAAAACATACTTGATTACAGTTGCGAAGATATCTGAAGAAATCAGCATCAATCTCAACAGTAGTATCACAAAATGAGCTGCGAAACTGGTCAGCAAATGCATTACAAATATCAGAGATGCTCTCATAAGAACAGTTCTCATACACAAAACTAGCTGGATAACCATCTGATTTTTTCTTTGAGTTAACAAACTGCCAGAAGGTTTTTGGATCCTTTTCAAATGAGTATCCTATTCGGTCAATGTAATTTGAATAAAGATTTTTAGAAAGTGTCTTAAATTCTTCAAAAAGAAAAACGTAAAACTCATAGTTGGAAACGGAATGAGTTTTAATATAAGTGTTCCAAGCCTTATTTCTTTTATTTCCTAAGATTTTTAACTCCTTAGTATACCATGGATGGTTGGATTCAGAATTTTTAAAAAATTTTTTGCGAATTGACTTTTCTATACATCTATAGGGAATCAAATAAAAGCTGCTAACAACTTCGTCAATACGGGTAAAAACTGATATGTTTTCGATACCAGGCATAATTAATTCACCACAGAGCAAATCGAAATCAGCTTTGCGGTAGTCAAACACATAGGAACAATCATGAGAGTTACTATTAGTGTGGATTTCACCACTCAAGTCAAGAAAAATATTCAGAGGTGGGTGGTAGTCATCTATGTTAGTTTCATCAAGGCTAGGATCAGTAATACCGAAACTAGATTCAGTAACAACGGTACTAACAGAGTCTGAAGAGAAGACCAAATCGAGAATTCGATTTTTAGAGTTTTTGATACAGAAGTAAGCTGTAAGTCGGTTGATGTTAAAATATCCAACAACATTAATTCCTGTTGAGGTGAAGTCAAAGATGGCTTAAAATAGGTTTCATCCGAAGATGGTCACCATTGAATAAAGGGTAAATTAAAGTCACCTAAGAATAATACATAATTTTCAAAGCACAGTAATTCATTAATATAATCTTAAATTAACGTTAATTCTTTATATGTTGAGGCAGAGCTCTTTGTTGGAATATATGTATTTATAATATAAACGATTTTAGATTTGATTGAGACTTTGACACATAATACATTTACAGTTAATTCAAATGGGAAAGTTATAAGAGAGGACATATACTAGTACAGTAAGTACGCCACCTCCAACTTCCGAGGGTTTATTATAGGTACGATCTTTTCTATATACTAAGTACTCATGGTCAAATAATTCAGTATCTAAAAAGGCGGAGTTAAGCCAAGTTTCCGTCAGAGCAAAAATGTCATGAGAGAATGCTTGGGAGTTTTTATAAAGATGGGCAGTTTTACTGCGAAGCCTTCTTACATTTTGGTAGAAGAGGGAGATACTTTCAAGTTTTTTGATCCCTTACTGACGTTACTTTTAGTATGACGAGCTGAAAATTCTTTAATAAGAGTATCAGCCGGCCAAATCTGAGGGTTGCAAATAGGGTCAAAAAGCGTTGGAGAAACAATAATCTTAAAAGAAGCCACATAGTTGTTAGGCTTACTTATTTTATTACACCTAACAAACGAATCGTTTGTGATGCATTTACTAGTTTTGAGGTGGAGAATTATGTCTTTTGGAGTAGTATCTGATTTGAGACGAGATATAAATATATAGTCGTTGGTTTAGGCACTGATTCCACAAACCGTGGGGGTTTATCATGATCAGATATTATACAAGCCTCATTGTTCGAAACCATAGGGGCTACAGATTGGATTGGATTAGATGAGTTTGGAGAGCTTAAAGTGACTATTTCAGTCGTATTTGAATTATAAGTCTCAATTGGATTAGACTGAACGGAAGAGCTTAAGTTGAGTATTTCAGTCACATTTGAGTTAAGAGGGTTGTCAGTTGAATTTTATAAGCGCGGCACAATGGGGTTAATTGGTTGGCTAACATTAATATTCAACAATGTATTGGAAACCGGGATTATTTTTCCAATCTACAAAAAAGGTAACTTGGCTGAAATGTCTACCTATAGGGCATATTCTTTTTAAATGCATCATCTAAAATCTTTACTTCGATACTGCAAAGACGACTCATCAGCTGTATCAATGATAATAGCCTTTTGAGCGAGTTCTAGTCAAATTTCAGACCAGGTTATTCAACGATAGACCATATCTTAGTTTTAAGGAGTATAGTTGAATCGTTTCTCAACAAAGGTAAAAAATTATATACGTTTTTTGTCGATTTTAAGTCAGCGCTCGATAACATTGATAAGCAAAGTCTTTTTACGAGCTATATGGCATCGGTTTGTCGAGAAAATTTGGGAGAGTTATTGAGAACTTGTATGAGAACACAATGGCCTCAGTATGAAATGGGGAAGAGATGTCTGAATGGTTTAGGACAGAATCAGGATTAAGGCAGGTGTGTACATTAAGATTAAGCCCAAGCCTTTTTGTACTGTTTATAGAAGACTTAGTTACAAGCTTGCCCAGTGGAATCGAATTCGCAGGCGCAGGTCAAACGATTAAGTCTCTTCTTTTTGCTGATGACATTGTTATCTTGGCCTCTTCACCTTTATCTATGCAGCTCAAGCTCATGATAAATCGGCTTTCGCAGTATTGCAGACTTTGGAACTTGATAGTGAATTTAGAAAAGTCAAAAATTATGATTTTTAAGAATGGGAGGTGTAGAAACTGTGCCAGTGAAAAATGGTATTACTATGACCTAGCCATTGAAATTGTTACTGAATACAAATATCTTGGACTTTACCTCACATAGAACTTAAAAATGGTGAAGCACTTGAAAGAGAAGCTGGCGAAGGCCAAATGTGCGATCAGCGCATCGTGGAAACAATGCTTTTATAACAAAAATATTGCCCAAAGTAGCAAACTCCAGATGTTTCAAGCGGTATCTAAACCAATATTGTCTTATGCAGCACAAATCTGGGGAACTAAACAATTTGAAACTGTGGAGAAGCTTCTGCGCTACTATATTAAACGAATCTTTAGACTGCCACCAAACATGCCCAACTCCATGGTTATGTTAGAAAGAGGTCCATCGCCTCTTTTCATAGAAGCGCTAAAAATGGAAGTAGACTGTGTTTTAAAAATTATGAAGATGGAATATCATCGACTTCCCGAAATAGCAGCTCTAGCTCTTCTAGCACTTAGCCAGAGACTGTGAGTTTGACCTGAATCTTGATAATTATGATTTCATTAATTGGAAAAAAACGCTTTATCAGCTTATTTCTTCAGTGGACCTCAAGTGTGTTTAATGAGATGAATTATTTTCGGGACGTAAATGGAGTCAACGAAATTTTGATGATGGGCAGGTTACGAGGGGAACTATTACAGCTAAGCTTCATTCCACATAGAACAGATTTACCTATCATCTGCTCGCTGTGCTATTTAAACGAAAGAGAAGATACTTTTCATTCTATGGGAAAATGTCCTATCCTGAAAGAGATCAGACGTTACACTTTTGGAAGCGATTTCATAACGGAAAATGAAGTTATAAGAATGCTTAATGAAGTTGAAGTACCAAAATTATACCTCTAATGCAAAGTTACTTTAAATTATAGACACAAAATTATGACTTAAAGTTTCTGAACACAAAATTACTGCTTATATAGTACATATGTATATCTATTTAATAGTCAAATCATTAAATTTAAATTAATGAAGATTTTCTTTTTTTCTTCTAATTCATAGTAATAATTGTGTTTTGTCAACCCAGCAGAAGCAGACGACAAACAAATTCTTGATTGTTTACTTTCATGTAGTTCATGTATTTTTTTCTCTAAAAAAAACTCAGTTTAAATTGTTAAAAATAGTGTTTATTTTTATATGTTACAAACAACAAAAATCATATTTAATAAAATTCCCCTGAAGAAGTCGAGAAATTACAACGAAACGTAGGGAAAAATATGAACTAAAGTTTTTTATTTGCATATACAGATTGTGACGTGCTTTTAATTTCCCAGCCGAGGTAACGCTCACGGCTGGCCAGGGTTTAGTGAACAAAAACACTCGAAAAAATTCACAAGGTCAGAAACTCCCTCTTTATTGCGAACTCAATGTATTCAGGATTATAATTAACAAATAAGTATAAAAAAGGTACGTCAGGTATTATATCGGCTGCTGACCTGTAGACTGGTACGCCTCAGTATCGTCTTCGGGGATCTTAACGACTTTCAGTACTCCGGGTTGGTTGGTTGCGGCTGCTCTAGTCTAATCGGCCCTGGGACTTGTAGTCGCTAAGGAATGAAATGAATTAGTATTTATCGTTTTATATGGTTAATGCCCTTAATGGCACGATCCCTGGCGGCACATTCAACCTATAGGTAGCCGCAGGCAAGAGGAAGCGCGTAGGCGTCCGAGGACCCTAGCAGGCAGAAACAGCAGGCGTTCGAAGACCCTGGTAGGCAGAAATTGCAGGCGTCCGAAGACCCTGGTAGGCAGAAACGGCAGGCGTCCGAAGACCCTGGTAGACAGAAACGGCAGGCGTCCGAAGAACCTGGTAGGCAGAAACAGCAGGCGTCCGAAGACCCCGGTAGGCAGAAACGGCGGCCGTCTGAAGACCCTGGTAGGCAGAAACAGCGGGCGTCCGAAGACCCCGGTAGGCAGAAACGGTAGGCATCCGAAGACCCTGGTAGGCAGAAACGGCAGGCGTCCGAAGATCCTGGTAGGCAGAAACGGCAGGCGTCCGAAGACCCTGGTAGGCAGAAACGGCAGGCGTCCGAAGACCCCGGTAGGCAGAAACAGCGGGCGTCCGAAGACCCCGGTAGGTAGAAACGGCAGGCGTCCGAAGACCCCGGTAGGTAGAAACAGCGGGCGTCCGAAGACCCCGGTAGGCAGAAACGGCAGGCGTCCGAAGAACCTGGTAGGCAGAAACGGCAGGCGTCCGAAGATCCTGGTAGGCAGAAACGGCAGGCGTCCGAAGACCCTGGTAGGCAGAAACGGCAGGCGTCCGAAGACCCCGGTAGGCAGAAACAGCGGGCGTCCGAAGACCCCGGTAGGTAGAAACTTCAGGCGTCCGAAGACCCCGGTAGGTAGAAACAGCGGGCGTCCGAAGACCCCGGTAGACAGAAACGGCAGGCGTCCGAAGACCCCGGTAGGCAGAAACGTCAGACGTCCGAAGACCCTGGTAGGCAGAAACAGCGGGCGTCCGAAGACCCCGGTAGGCGGTAGGCAGAAACGGCGGCCGTCTGAAGACCCTGGTAGGCAGAAACAGCGGGCGTCCGAAGACCCCGCTAGGCAGAAACGGTAGGCGTCCGAAGACCCCGGTAGGCAGAGACGGTAGGCGTCCGAAGACCCTGGTAGGTAAGGCTCAACAGGCAATAGCTCTGGGGGATACACAGGCACTAGTCTTTGCCCCTGGTGGCACAATACTTAAGAAATTTAATTTAATGCAAAAGACTTACTCAAACCACTGCTGGACTTACTTGTTA
Organism: Melanostoma scalare; assembly: GCA_949752695.1. Classification (NCBI taxonomy): domain Eukaryota; kingdom Metazoa; phylum Arthropoda; class Insecta; order Diptera; family Syrphidae; genus Melanostoma; species Melanostoma scalare. Next base: position 94,284,426 of record OX456986.1, read on the forward strand.
TTTCCTTCTAGGGAACTGCACCTCTTGGCCGGTGCCGGCGAACTGACTTTTCCTGTGTCGAGCTGCTTCTTTTATACTCGCAGCTCACCATGGAATCATATGCAAATTCATCTGAACAAAGGGATATCCCCACTCTCATGCAGTTAACATATCTCCTTATGGTCGACCTGTACCTTACCATTATATTTGGCTATACGCCATAGCCATACCATACACGATATTTATCTTCTATCCATTATGTTTGGCTATACGCCATAGCCCTACTATACACGATATCTACCATCGAGCTCTACTGATGGTCATGTTGCTTACTGCATGTGCATGGGGAGTTTGGTATTTTGGTGGTGCGTATTATATTTCTTGTTATTTACCATTAAGAGTCCTTGGGTAGACTTTCCCCATGCATGGTAGAATACGATATCTGGTCAGGTGCCGCTCAATCATCTTTGCACCTACTTGATAGAGTACAAAATAGAGCGTTAAAATTGATAGGTGATAGTTCAATCGTAGAATCGATTGATTCTCTTGAACATCGATGAAACGTTACCTGTCTCACTCTCTTTTATCGCTTTTTCTATAAACAGTGCTCTAAGGAAATAGCCAGTTGCATTCCTCCCCTGAAACAATTTTTTTAAACGAGGTATATGGCATCGGTTTGTCGAGAAAGTTTGAGAGTTATTGAGAACTTGTATGAGAACACAATGGCCTCAGTATGGATTGGGGAAGAGATGTCTGAATGGTTTTGGACGGAATCAATGTTAAGGCAGGGGTGTACACTAAGATTAAGCCCAAACAATCCGTCAAATCGTTATTAATCAATAAAGCTGATGTTGTTAATTATGTATTCAAAACTTACGAAACAATAAATCTTAATCTGAAATCTATATAGGAATAGAAAAAGAACATCATTGTAGCTCAATCAGCTACTCAACAAAAAATTTTGGTTGATTCGTTAAGTCAAGCTGCGCTTTGGAAAAGCGATGATAATTTTATTCCGTCCGTAAGAATCGAACAGTCTTTAAACAATAATAAGGATGAGTCAAAGTTCAGTAACACTTTCTAAAGCGCGGTCAATAGCAAACCAAAACTATTGCCAATTCGAAAATTTCAGTACTCAATTTCGTGTCTCCGAGGCGAGGTGTTAATCCTCATAAGCCATCTCAAAATATTTCATTTCATTTATTTTTGGTATTTATTTGATATGTGATGAATATTATGATGAAGCTTGGGACATGCTTCATAAACGTTTCAATAAACGTCTTATAATAAACAATTACGTCCAAGCTTTTAAAGAACTTTCGTTATGTAATGTTAATAATCTGCGAAAAATACTAGAACGCAATGGGTGTCTTATCTCGATCTCGAACCAGTGAGTGGTAACACTGGTTCGTGTGTGTTTATTTGTGTTCTAATCGGATCTTATTTATTTTCATTTATCTTTTGTAGTTTACTAATTTTAAATATAAACTGCTAGTTGATTTGAATAAGTGTTTTTAGATTTGAGTTTTTGTAGGATATGTTGTTTTCAACCATAAATCAACTTAATTTCTATCTATTTCAAAGTTTTTTGTTTAGCTTAATTGTGTAGTGATTGGTAAGAAAAAGTTTTTTTTCCCATTCCTATTAATTGAGTGAAGTTTGGGTTATTTTCTATTTTAATATTTGTCGCTCCCTTTAACTACGTTTAATTCATCATCCATCCTTTTTCCGCAAACTATAATTTCCTATAATTCCCTTCATTAACTATATTCCATTTATATAACTCTGAGAACTCTTTATTATTGTCTGCTTGGTGTAGTTGGTAAAAGCGTAAATTCTCAGTCGTTCAGCAGCGTTCAGTAATCGTGTTGGTGACTTTGGCAGTGACTATTAATTCGGAGAGTGCTTAATAAGTAACTAGAAGCAGTGTTTTTTTTTTTATAAACAGCAACGTTAACAACAAATACAGCAGTGGCAACAACCGAAAACCAAGCCAAACATCAGAGGCAGCAACAACTGCATTAAAAAGGAGGCGGCGCAACGCTTAAGCTTGAAAGCAGAAGCCGAGGGGAGCAGCAGACAAAAGGTCGACGACGAAAACGAGTAAAACGAGTAAAATGAAGATGATGACGATGATAAGCGTCTCCAATTGCTTACACAAATATTGGAGAAGCTTACAAAGGAGATCGATTAGATCAAAACAAAACAAATGGCCCGCAGGCAAGCAGAATGCGAGACCAAACAAAAGTCGCAGCCAAAGCCACAGCGCAAAACTGCAGCAGAAAAACAACAACAACAGCCCAAAACATCAAAGGCTACTGATAACAAAACTGCGCCCGTGAAGCAACGCGGGACTACAGCTAAAGCTTTAAATAATAAAAAAAAAAAACTGCTACACAGGAGCAGTCATGAGGGACCGCGGCTTAAAAAGCCGCGACAATGATCGCGAGCCAACAGCAGAAGAAGCAGCCAGCAGCAGACCAGCAGAAGCAGCGACTACAACAACAATCAGCGCAACAGCAGCAGAAGACCACAAATAAGAACAGGGTGTCCCCCATAAATACCCTTAACATGGAGCTTAAAGCAACGAAATATCTACGTAAGTCCGCCACTGGCGAAAATTTCACTGTCTAGCGATAAGGTAAAGATCGACATGCGACTAAGGATAAGGGAAGGCAAACAGCCAGACCGACTCCAATGCCCGTCGTTCTCGAAATCTTCTACGCCCAATTGGCGTTGGGGGCTGGGAAAACGGTACAACCTCCCCAGAAAGCGGTCACACAGCCATCTGTGTCAAAGGCTGCTGCTGGGGAGTTATAAGTGATGGTCGCTCTTCGTGTCATTCAGGCGCAAATGAGCGATGTATCACGGCAAATAAGTGAGCAGGCGCGCAGGGTGTAAGTAATCTACCGTGCAATGCCTACGCTTGCGCAATTTTTAGGTTAACGGGCGCGCTGCCGGAGAGGCCTTTCAAGATCCTAGTCATAAATGTGAATTCACTAGTTAGGGTAGAACGACGAACCAACTATCTGGTATTGCTAAAAGACCAACGTCCAGATGTATGTATGGTTAGCAAAACTAGGCTAAACCAGCATCACAAATTGACGGATAACAATTACACTATCGTAAGAAGTGACTGACCTAACTCGACTTTCGCGGGTGGGGTTGCGATCTTCATACGTACGGGCATTGCTCATTATGTCATAAAAAAAAAATTGTGGATAGTGGTCAAGTACGCCGATTATGGTTGATGGAAGCGTGTATCGTATGCATCCCTCTCCTTCAGGGAAGGCGGTTGTATATGGGGGCGAGCTATGCGCCGGAGGCTTCTCAACCCTCATGTTTTATAACAGAGCTCGAATTTCTTCTTCGAACTCTGAAACTGAACTCACAAGAAAACTATTTCCTCATGGCCGGTCATTGCAATGCTAAACACTGAAATTGGTTAAATCAATTATCCCATCCAAGGGGGACCCAGCTATTCAATTGGCTGGGGCTTCACCATATTGAGTGTTAAGTCGACCTGCTGGCTACTGACAGGCCTTCATATCCTCGAAGTGGTTTATATTTGGATCTATTTAAGACGCAAGGCTTAAACTGACCGACGACATTCTGCGACGGACGAAAAACTGTTTGACGACGGTTGAGTACGACAGTGAGCACTGTGGACTTACCGGCGTCATACTGCTTCCGAACGACCTTGTGAAACTGGAGGAGTACGTGCCGACTTACTCCTAAAACTACGGTAAGACACGATGGCCACGCTTCTCCGGTATCGTCTCATGGGAACTTACTTACAACAGGAATCTGTCGAACGTTGAGATCGATGGGTACCTGCAACGTATGGAGGATGCATATCCGTAGTACAATGGACAGAACAATTTCTAAATATAGGCAACATGACTCTACGAGCATGTACAGAAACGCGACAATAGACGCACTCTACAAACAAAAAAGTAGACTTCTGTCAAGACTCAAGCTCTTGCACAGGAGGTTTACTGACCGACACGATTTGGAGATCAGAACTCTGAAGTCACAGATCAAAAATCTCCAACAGCTTATTAAAGAAAAATATAAAACTTCCATTTCATGTTTCTGGAACAATAAAATTCGGGTTGTGTAATCCAACAACCCGAGTATGTTTCCGGAAATAAACAAAGTCTTTAGAAGAAAAGATCAAAATGACCTTCTCAGTATTAACATCCAAAGGACGAGAGAAAACGAAAACTTACTTGTGACAATAGGAATAGATCCAGATGACGCTATCTTGGATGATGAGCCCTTTATAGTGGAAGATGCTCAAGAGAAGGTAGAGACTGTGGGTGCTGTTTTCGAGCAAATATATAAGGTTGAATGAGTGCATTCGCCCGAATTACGACCTTGAGAACAGAGCCTTTGTCGGACACTCCTATCTTAGAGACGAGATCTCGCATTGGCGATCTGAGAATCCGGGTTTTACTAGGTTCAATGATGACCGACTTACAAATGCAGTCATCGCCCAGCGAAACGGGGATAACACCCTGTTCGTTTCTAAGATGTACCTCGTGGACATCTTTCAAAAAATAAAGAAAATGAAATCAGCAGGAGTCGACGGCATACCCAATGTTGTGCTGCGAAACCTCCCTTAGGAAGTGGTGAACATATACACCACTTTGTTCAACAATGTGCTGAGTAATGCATATTATCCAGTGCGTTTGAAGACGGCAGTGCTCCATCCATGGTTGCAATCCAGCAAATCTTCGGTCAATTAGTCTTCTTCCGAGTATCATCAAGGTATACGAGAAAGTTCTCAATAGAGCACTGTCCACATGGGCTGGAGACAAACATATTATTCCAGAAAATCAGTTCGGTTTTAAGGCGGGTCATGATACCATACATGCTGCATCTAAACTAGTATCTGAAATTCAATAGAACAAAGCTAAAAAGCAGTGTACGGATTCATGTCTGGTTGACTTGGAGGAGGCATTCGATATCGTTTGGTTAGACGGTCTGCTCTATAATTTGATCTGCTATATATTCTGAATGACAGGCTTCATGATAGAACGTTTTTTGTGAAAAGTTGCAATATAACTTCTACCAGGACTTTTAAAATACAGAACGGTCTACAACAGAGGGTGGTGAATTCGCCTATTTTGTTTAGCATTTTCAACGGCGATCTAATTGGTTCTCTTCACCATGCTATAGCGTACGCCGATGACCTTATTGCGTACAGAACAGGTTCAAAGATCGAAGTCATCAGAATACTTTTGCAGCGTGACTTCGATTAGATCCAGCAATTTTGCGATGACTGGAAGTTGAAAATCAACTTTCAGAAATCAGAAACAATTGTTTTTAGAACCCCGTTGGCTCGGGCCTCATGGGATACGCGAAAGAACTGGTGAAAGCTGGTGGTCGTTGATCTGCATGGTAACCCACTGCCAAAAAAATGGTAGTCAAGTACCTCGTCATATGGCTAGATCAGTATCTATATTTTCACAAACATGTGGATGTGGCTCTGGCCAGGGCTACAGGAGCTTTTGCTCTGACAAGGTGACTGTTTCACAGCAGACAACTTTTTTTTTCATCTCAGAGTCTTAAGCGGTACTGAGCTTAGAGCAAGCTCATATGTACACACTTATCTACGCTCTTTATCATTAATGCAAGTGTTCGTGGTTAGTAAAAAACGCCAACGCAAGCACAAAAGAACGTATTTGAACAAGGACATAACATTTAACATAATTAACTTATACTACATCGATAAAACAAAATCAAACTATAAAAACATTATTGAAAGAATTAAAAAACAAAATACAAGTAAAATAACCTACAATTAACTAATAATTAAATACAAATTAAGTAGAAATTAAACCCAGATAAAGAACATTGAAAAGCAATTATCGTGCCCTCAACCTCCCCCGGAATCTCTCCCTAATTGTGAAATAGTGCCTAATGTAACTAAGGCACTATCAAATGAACTCAAGCAGTGTATCTCCCCTCTAATATCCTCAGTTGACTTGCTCCGTACCTCCATCGAATTTAGCTTCCAATCCTCAGCTTCAAAAAGTGCACCTCCGCCGGTCAGCTACGAACCTCTACTGGTAAACATAATGTGTCAGTTATAGGAACTTAAGGACTATACAAAAGAAACTCGGTCCTTAATAAATATTTTTTCCGAGGATCTCAAGGATACTACGTATTACGTCCCAACACCACCACGAATAATAGAATCCAACACGTCACTATTGGAAGAATTAGCAGAAGCTGTCGAGAATGCTCCGGAGCCTACACGAATTGAATCGCCACCACCATCTCAACCAACCGACGAAAACTCTTCCCCTGCACGTGATCCTACTATCGAACGTTTTGGCACATCGTGGAGACAATCGGAATGGGACCGTACGCTTAAGAAAATCGATAACGCCAGCGGGCCTGCTTTACAAACCGGCAGGTTCATAATTGAGAAAGCTCCCTCCAACGCTGATTCCAATTGGATCCAGGATCTTTTTAGTAAATTTTTTATAAAATTAATCAATATAGAACTAACCACTTCAAATAGATTTAAGAAACACAAAGCATTTATAATAACCATCCCTTCTAAATATGAATGGCTTTTCCTCAACCCATCAGGTGAGGCTTTTAAACTGGCCAATATGATTATGTCCAAATATCCCAGGACAGTAAATAAGTTGAAATCGAAGCAGCGCCCGAGTTCTGGTCCCAATTGGTCCTTCAAAACCCTGATCATGCCCAGTTTCGCACCACCCTTTAATATCCCTAGCCGTCCTCATCATTATTTCCAACTTACCCTTCAACCTGAGCCCCAGTCACAGCCCCAACCTAAGCACCAACCTAAGACTCTTCATAAGCCCCAACCCCTACCTATGCCAAGACAATCTTTGCCTCAATCTAAGACTAAAAATCATCAGTTTACATCCCAACCGAATCACAACCATGTTCAACCTAAGCCTCCGCGTAGAGTTTCTTTTAATTTAACTCCCACATCTCACCCTTCATATCTACCCTCTAATGAAACCTCTCAACACCCTCTTCTCTGGATAAATCACCCTTCCCATGCTTCGACCTTCCATCTGGAGCAAAATACCCTAATTTTATTAGCTCCCACATACTTAATCCTAGCACACCTGAACCACCGTCCAGTTCAACTTCCTGTTTCGACCCCCTTTTGCCTCCCACAGCCAAACTTACCCAGCAAACTATTGATTCAACTGAATCACGGTACGCCCTGTCTAGACTTAGAGACAAAAAGACATACGAAAATATTCGGATTTTCCTGGCTTACCTTCATAATAAGTCAGATATAGTCTGCTATGAAGGCAAAACCAAAACCAGTGTCATTGTCTCTATTCAGCAGGAAGGTCTCCCCACTGATGTTCCCACCCTCAACTGTACATCAAATACCATGAACTTTTTAATCTGTCCCCCGATAAGGTCGCTAATGATCTAGAAGCTTTTGGTCAATATGTTCACTAAAAGCGAATATCCCACCTTCAACGTAGTAGAGCTGACCATGACAAGTTTTTTCGTTAGTAATCTACCTCTTACCTTTTACTATCAAAACGTAAGAGGACTTCGCTCAAAAACAAGTGCAGTCCTTCAACAATCCCACTCTTTGCCTTTTGAAGTCTATGCCCTGACTGAAACTAACCTTATCCCTAGCATTAACAACCTGGAACTGTTCCCTTCGACTTTCAATGTTTATCGAGACGACGATCAGGACCGTGACACTGATGACACTCCTTGTCGTGGTGTCCTGATAGCTGTCACCAATTCAATTTACTCATCTCTTCTCTCAACATCCTCTTCCCCAAGCCTTGATTTTGTCTCAATCAAAATTACACTACCCCATAAATCGCTTTTCATTATCTGCTTTTATATTTTACCATCGCAACCCCTCGAATCTTATGAATTTGCAGTCAAAACGATTGACGACATTTCAGATTTATGCGAACCCGAAGATGAGATCTTTATTTTCGGTGACTTCAATTTACAGTATCTAAACTGGACTTTGTCAGATGACCAATCGTTTTACATTGCTCCTAGCCCCATCTCTGCCAAAGAATGTCTGTTCGTTGATCGCCTTGCGGACTCTTGCCTCTGCCAAGTAAGTGGAATCTCCAACTATATGGGTAGGCAACTTGACCTTGTATTTACAACAGATCCCATTAATTCTTCAATCTCACTTTCACCCCTGCTTCTCTCAACCATTGATAACCTACACCCTCCTCTCCTTCTCTCATTTTTTTTCCAGTCTTCAAAGCCATCTAACACGCCCGTACCTCCAGCTTCATACGATTTCCACAAAGCAAACTTCCGCAAAATTAATGATTATCTCAATAGAACTCACTTCAATTTTGATAATCTAACTGTAGAAGATGCCACATCCGCGTTTTACAGAGAAATACATAATGCTATATACCTCTTCGTTCCCCTTTCTAGACTCAAAACTTCTTCTACTTCCCCACCTTGGTATAACCATAGGCTCCGTACTCTAAGAAATAAAAGGAACAAATTGTGGACGTTCTTCCTTCGTACTCGATCTCCTACTGACTATTCGGCTTACCTTGGTTCTTATTTGCACTTCTGTGAGCTTTTCAACTCCCTTTACCAACGCTATTTAGTCGAAATGAAATCTAACATTATTAATGACCCTAAGTCGTTTTATAAGTTTGTCAACCACAAAAGAAAATCTGACGGGTACCATTCCTCCCTTTCCTTCAATAACGAAACCTCATCCGATGCACTCGCGGTAGCAAACTATTTCGCAAGTTACTTCAAACAATCTTTCACGGATGATTCTTTTGTTCCCGACTCAGCGTATTTCTCGTTTTTACCGAATTTTTCTTTTGATCCATTCCTTCCACGTTTCTTTGACTCCCATCTAATTGAAGAGTTAAATCATCTAAATGATGAGTATATTCCTGGCCCCGATTGTATACCTGCCATACTTCTTAAGAAATGCTCCTCCAATCTTTCCCTTCCTCTCTCAAAAATCTTTAACTTGTCCATATCCCTAGGAGTTTTCCCCCAAGCTTGGAAAACGGCGTTTATAACCCCTGTACACAAAAAAGGTCCTAAGTGCGACGTGAAAAATTATCGTCCCATCGCTAAACTATCGCATATACCCAAAATTTTCGAAAGCATTTTGTATGAAAACTTAAGTTTTCGTTGCAAATCTCTCATTTCCCCTAGACAACACGGCAGGTCAACAACAACAAACCTCGTTGCCTTTGTCTCATTTTCCCTCTCAGCCTTGGAAAATGGAAAGGAGGTCGATGTAATTTCAACTGACTTTAGTAAAGCTTTCGATAAAATCTCTCACAAACTTATTCTTTTTAAACTTTCCACCCTCGGCTTTGAACCCATTCTGTTGAGATGGATTTCTTCTTATTTAGAAAACCGTTTTTACAGTGTTCGTTTCAGATCCGCCTTATCCAGCCGCTTTCTAGCTACATCCGGTGTTCCCCAAGGCAGCCATTTAGGCCCTCTCCTCTTCATTCTCAGTATTAACGACATTGAAATGATCACCAAACACTCCTCTATCTCTCTCTACGCGGACGATACCAAGTTTTACCGGGTCATTTCTTCTTCTGAAGACTCTTCCCACCTCCAACAGGATCTCGACAGTTTTTCAATATGGTGCTCCAAAAACTGCCTGGAGCTAAATGTTTCCAAGTGCCAGTCAATAACCTTCTCACGTAAACGCATCAAATCTCCTCCCCGTCTCTATCTGTTAAACAATCAAATCATCTCCTCCGTTGAGGTGATTCGTGACCTTGGGATTATTTGCGACCGTGAGCTGAATTTCCTCAAGCATATCGACGATATAATCCTTAAGGCAAATTCAGCACTTGGCTTCGTGAAACGTTGGTCCAAAGAATTTGTAGACCCCTACGTAACCCGCTCCCTTTATATTTCATTTGTCCGTCCGCTTCTTGAATACGCTTGTCAAGTCTGGTCGCCTTTCCAACAAGTGCACATTGCCAGAATTGAGAGCATACAACGCCGTTTCCTCCGATTTGCTGTTCGTGGTCTTTATTGGAGTAATCCTTTGATAATGCCTCCTTATCAAGATCGAATCAAACTCCTTAACCTCAATACGCTGAAAGATCGAAGAGAAATATTTGACATTCTCTTCATTCACCGAATCTTTACAGGTACCATTGACTGTCCAGCCCTTATCGAATCCATCTTTCTAAATACTAACCCTCGTTACACACGGAATGCCCGTCTCTTCTATCTTCCCACCCATCGAACCTCCTACGGCTCCAATGAACCCATCTCCCGAATGCTGAGGAATGTCAATTCTCACTGTTCTAGTTTTGACTTCAATATGAGTACTCCTTGCCTAAAGTTCCGTCTCCTAAACCCTCCAACTAGTTAAGTTTTAGCTATTAAGTTTTAGTCTGTAAGTTAGATTAAGTAATAGCTTGTATTAAGCCTAATAAATGGGGGTACAAAAATCATGCTTGTGGAGCACTGGTTTTGAGTTTTAATTTTAAACTACTCTTACTAAGATTAAAATCTGAAGTAAAAGGGTTAGAGTTGTATATCTTACTCATGCGAGCTATCGGCTCATGCATGCCATAGTTAGTTCTGTGGTGGTAGCATTGCAAAAACTCTAGATTACGTAATTGGTGAGATCCTCCGCGATAGTTGAATGTTGAATCCTATGTGGGAGAGAGAAATACTAAATCATTGTTGGTCCGTCTTTGTGGGAGTAGTTGAAGACTTAAAAGACGAATACGATTTTCATAAGTGGGGAGATTAAAATGATCTTCTTAGGGAAGACCTTTCAGGGCAAAACGTATGAATCTGTGTTGTACTGCCTCAATATGAGATTTATGAACTTCATATAGAGGTGACCACACCTGAGAAGCATACTCGAGATAGGGACGAACATGACAGTTGTAAAAGGAAAGTGTAACAAGTTAACACATGGCGATCCCACGCCACCAAAATCCCGAAAACACCATTAACACATAGAAATCCCGAGAACACTCATCAAGGGTTATCTAGGTTTACGACAAACAGATGGTCGTAAACACTAATGAGTTAACAGGAACCAAAATAGACAAAGACTTACACAAGGACAACCACCAGCATCCCGAGCCAACAAATGCGAGCAGAGGACACGACTCGGCAGTCCGATTTCAACCACGCAACAGATAACAGAAATAGTGAAATAAAGTTTACATATTTTTTGAAAAGAAAATTTGTCTATCTGTTTAATTGGCGCCCGAGCAGGGACACAAAAAAGGAGGAAGAAAAATTTAAAATTTAATCCTTCAGCGACTTTTGTGAACCAAAAAAAAAGATTCAGACTTAGAATCTGAACACCGGGGGAACGGCTCAAGGAGACTCCAAATTTAAAACACCTGGAGCAACAACGGAGACAGCTGAACCCAAAGGATCAGGGAAGTAGGCGCATCAGAAGCCGAAATATCAACTCAAACCTACGAGAAAGTAAGGAATTTTATAATTTAACATATATGTATATATTTTTAGTTGGCGAATAATTGAATTTTTTTCAATCGTAAAATAAGAAGTGGTTGTAGTTTGAAAACTCCAAAAGAAAGTGTTAAGATAAAATAACAATTATACGAAGCAATCTGAAAGGTTTTTGTGTTAAGATTTAGAAAATAATTGTAAGCAATAAAAGATGACAATGACACAAGAAGAGCTCTCGATGATAGTAAGTAGGTTAGTGGCAGATGCCAACCGAAAGTTAACCGAAGAAGTAGGAAGACTTAGTAGCCAGCTTTCTACGTTAACGACAAATGACAACATAGAACCCTATAAAGACATAACAATTGACCCAACGATAATAGGTGGAGAGGGATTAGAAGTAGCGAAATGCTTACCAATATTTGATGGGGAAAATTATGTTTCTTGGCGAACAGCACTGTTAAATTCCATGAAGGTATACGAGTCTTGCAAAGGAGGATCAAGATACTTCTCAGTAGTTAACATCGTTAGGAATAAAATCATAGGGAAAGCCAATGATGTTCTCACTAGTCACGGAACACCATTGAACGTAGACGCGATTATAGGTCGTTTAGATCTTACGTATAGTGACAAAAGACCTGTTCATATGTTGGAGTCAGAACTTAGCAATATGAGGCAAGACAGAAGAAGCCTACAAGAGTTTTATGACGATGTTACGAAAGTTCTAACGCTCATTATTAACAAAACGATAGTGAGTTCCGTCCAAGAACTGCCGAAACAGAATGTCTTACCGAGAGGGCAAGACAAAACGCTCTTCGGGTGTTTGTTACCGGGCTTAATCAACCCACGATCCCAATGCTTTAGCGAGAGCACAAGAAATAGAATCTAACCAGGCTAGGATTAGAAGTTTTAGTCACGTCAACGACAGACATCCACCTAGACAACAGGGTACAAGTCAGTCTCATAACCAGGCCGCGATCAGGCCTTTTCGGCAGAATAGGGTATTCAATTCTAATGAATCATTCCAACAACGGAATAGACCTTTCCAACAAAATCGCCATCATAGCAATTTCAGTAGTAATTACAATTACCCTGAAAGGATGGACACCACAAGTGGGAATTTAGTGCCCTCGATACAAGCCACACCTCATAACTTTAATAATAATAGACCCCAATGGTCTAATAACACGTTTAGTAACAACCCGTTTAAGAGAGAGCGGACAAACAGCGACCAGATAGCTACCAACAAAGTGCCGCGCGTCAATAACTTAAACGAGAGCGGTAATTTTTTAGAGTAAGGCACGACTTACCGTACATAAAAAGAACGGATGGTAAGTCGGGACGCATATTCAATATTCTGATAGACACAGGAGCTACTCACAACTATGTAAAACCAGGGTTATTCCCAAGTTTGGTGCTACAAACCCCATCGAGGGTCAAAAGTGTCCATGGGACGACTATCATCAATTCTTACCAAGACATAAATATCTTGGGGGTAAAAGACAAATTCTAAGAACTTAACGAACTTCAAGATTTCGATGCTATTATAGGCATAAAACTACTTAGAAAGGCTCAAGGTAATATTAATATCAGGGACTCAACGTTAGAATACGATTAGGGCACGATACCCTTAATGTTCAACGCTCATTTAATAAATAATCTTAATATTAACAAAGAAATTACTATCAAAGAAAAATTTACTCTGACTTTGAAGAAATACCAGGGTGTTTTTACTGAAAATCCAAATTACCTTCCATACAACACTCGTGTGCAATGTAGCATAAAGTGACGACGGTACGAAGAAGCATAGACTGATCATAGACTATAAAAAGCTTAATTCTTTTACTAAAACTGAAAAATATCCGATGGCAGAAACGTCCGTCATCTTAGCTAACTAAGGCAAAGCTAGATATTTCACCACTCTCGATTTACAGAGTGGTTTCCATCAGATTAAAATGAAAGAGAGCGATAGGGAGAAAACAGCTTTTAGCGTTAACAATGGAAACAATGGTTCCTCCGAATGCTATTTGGACTTAAAAACGCACCCTCAATTTTTCAGAGAACTATTTATGATATCCTCCGTGAGCACATAAGCAAATTTTGCCACGTTTATATCGATGACGTTATTATATTTTCAGAAACGGAAGCACAACACCTCGAACATATCGAGATAGTTACAAAAGCCTTAAGCACAGCAAACATGAGAATATCGAGCGAGAAATCAAAATACTTTATGGAAGAAGTAGAATTTCTTGGGTACATCGTATCATTTAATTGCATCAAAATGGACCCAAAGAAAACACAATGCATAGAGGAGTTTCCTCAACCGGAGACTTTACGTCAACTACGACCTTTTTTTGGGGTTAGCAGGCTATTACCGTAAATTCATAAGATACTAAGCGATGATTTCCAAGCCCATTACTAAGTATCTTAGTAGAGAGAACGGCAAAACTGGCCAAAATAATAGCAAAAAGATAGCAATCGAATTCGATAAAGAGGCTACAAAGGCGTTTAAGACATTGAAAGACAAACTCTGTGAACAAGTTACGCTCAACAAACCTGATTTTAATAAGGTATTCGAGCTTACTACGGATGCTAGCAACTCAGCCATAGGTGCAGTGCTTAGCCAAAATAATAAACCAATAACTTTTATAAGTCGAACTTTAAGTAAAACCGAAGAAACCTACGCGACAAACGAGAAGGAACTTCTTGCCATAATTTGGGCACTGAAAAACCTCCGAAATTATCTTTACGGTGTGAGTGGTATCCGCATATATACAGATCACCAACCATTAACGTTTGCCATTGGTGATAAGAACCCAAACGCGAAAATAAAACGCTGGCGCGCCTTCATAGAAGAATACGCTCCAGAAATCATATATAAACCAAATAAGGCAAATGTCGTAGCTGACGCTCTCAGCAGACAGGAATTGAATATGATAAATGACGACGAGTCAACAGAAGGAACTGTACATAGTGCAGAGAGTAGTCCCATTCCCGAAATAAAGAGAGTAAACCAGAGAGTTAATAATTTTAGAACCCAACTGAGTTTAAATGAATCACTAAACAACGATGTAATTTCAAAAGAAATCCACACAGGTTACTGGAGACACAGTGCTTTTCAAAGACTTAGGTATTCTAGATAGAATTAAGGGTATAATAAAAGCAGGTCTTACCGTAGCAATCTACAGTACCGAGCAGATATTTTTCAAAGTTAAAAATAAACTTTTAGAAGAATTTCCTACAGTAAAATTTCTGTTGTGCAACCAAATAGTCGAAGATATTACAGACAAAGAATAACAATTAGGAATTGCTACTGCCGAACACAATCGAGCTCATAGGCAAGCTAAAGAAGTGTATAAGCAGGTTGTTAATAAATACTACTGGCCAAACGCTTTCAAACAAATTCTTTCAATAAACGCCGTATGTGAAATTTACAAAAAGAATAAGTATGAAAGACACCCCAATAAGCAACCAATCGGAAAGACTCCAATTCCAGAAGAAGGGAGAGAACGCATCCACGCAGATATATATTACTGTGAAAATGCAACATTTTTAACAATGACAGACCCATTCTCAAAATACTTAATCACAACCCAAGTCAGTTCAAAAACCCAAGCAAAAGAGAGAATGATCGAACTACTACCGGTTCTCGGTAATGTCAAAACTTTGATAACCGACAACGAGGCAGCATTTAGCTCACCTTCTGCACGATGTGCATACAACCTTCTAAACATTACCCATAGAACAACACCACCAGCTCACTCAAAGAGCAATGGAACAATAGAAAGAATTCACTCCACGTTAACAGAACTCATAAGAATAGTTAAAGAGACTACACATATAACAGATATCAAGGATATAATGACTCTAGCCACAAAGAAATACAACGAAACTATTCACACGGTAACAGACAAACGACCAACAGACATATTCCACAATTTATTATATAGATGATAGGGACACAAAAAAGAGACTACAAATACACCAACAAAAAATGTTAGGATATTGCAATAAAAATAGGAAAAATAAAACACATAAAGTTGGCGAAACAATTTTTGTAAACAATGGACAGAGAAGAAGTAAGAATAAACCTTTATTCCAAAAAAAGAAAGTTAAGGAAGACATAGGGAATATAGTTATAGACTCAAATGACCGAAAGATTCATAAAGATAATATTAGAAATTAAATTTACAGATGAAGCTTCTTATACTAACGCTATTCGCCTCAACTTCGGCGCAACAAATCACTGATTACTCCAAAGACTAATTTATTCTAATAGAAAACGGTAGAGCCGCAGTTTACGAAGACTTCGGTGAGATCTACCACGTCATCAACCTAACTACCTACTCCGAAATAATAGATAGATTTAGATCCAAAAAAGAGCTTCTAATCTTTATTGAACAGGAGTTAGAAATAGCCGACAAACTAATCAACGAACTGTCCATCAGGAATAGGGAACGTAGAGGTGTCAATGAAATAGGGACACTTTGGAAATGGATCTCCGGTAGTCCAGATCATGATGACGCCGTAAGAATAAGTTTAAAATTGCAGGAATTAATAAGGTCAAACAACAGACCAAAAAGTATCAATAAACAATTATTCGACAAGTTAGACAATATGTATAGAGAAACTAATAGTAAAGGAACTACAGAAACGAAAATAATAAAATATATAATTATAGAACTTAGAGAAATAATAAATATGTACTATTAATTTAAGCAAATCAAATATACTCAATACTCTACTGTTACATTTAAGTGAAATAAAAATCATTATGGAGCAAGAAAAAGTGAAAACATCCATAATTGATGTACTTGATGCTTCCACTTTTAAAATTGTTCAAAAAAATAATATTATAATTGTATTTATCAAATACCCCAAAGTAAAAGGGTTAGGTAATAATAATGTTAATGGTGGGAAAATTATAATATTAAGAGAAATAGTTAAGTATATGAAAAAAATTTATAAATCAGAATGCAAAAAGAACTCAACCACCACTATTGTAAAATCGATAAGGAAACAAGTTGTTTAACAAACCTTTTAAATAAATACAAAGCAAACTGTACCAAAATCAAAGAATGAAATCAGCCAATAGAAATAATTAATGAAGGAAACATTGTTTTAACAGGAAACCACATTGTAAATGAAATAGAATTATCAGGAATCTATTTGATCCAATTTGAAAGGAATGTCTCTATTAATGGAAAAATTTATTTGAACTCAGAGAACCAAATACTAGAACATATTAAGTTAAGCAAGCCAACTCAAGTAAAAATTCTCGAATACATTGCTTCACAAGACGAGAAACTTATGTATGTATACAAATCTTGATCATATAGAACCATTTATATCAGATCTCAAAGAACATCCCGTATTGTGGGGAATATGTATTAAGTTGTTCCTTGTAATATTGATTTACTCTGCTTACAAAATAATCAAAATAATCGAAGTTAATCGCACAAGCAAGATCGAACAGGTCACTTGCCCAAACAAGATCGAGCAAGACACAATAGAAATGGAAGAATTAGTGGAAACCTCAAAATCAAAGGTACAGGAGATGTTAAGCGAAAGATTGGGACAATCTTCTTCCGACTAAGGGGAGAGTTAATACATGGCGATCCCACGCCACCAAAATCTCGAAAACACCATTAACACATGGAAATCCCATGCCACCAAAAATACCGAGAACACTCATCAAGGGTTCTCTAGGTTTACGACAAAGAGATGGTCGTAAACACTAATGAGTTAACAAGAACCAAAATAGACAAAGACTTACACAAGGACAACCACCAGCATCCCGAGCCAACAAATGCGAGCAGAGGACACGACTCGGCAGTCCGATTTCAACCCCGCAACAGTTAACATAAATAGTGAAATAAAGTTTACATATTTTTTAAAAAGAAAATTTGTCTATCTGTCCTATTAACATAGGACCCTATTTAACATAGGGGTCGCTTAACACTGTTAGTTTAACCTGGGTTCCAGGACATCGTGACATAATTGGTAATGAAATGGCGGATAAGCTGGCTAAAATCGGGTCAGCACTCGAATCCAGCGAAACGAACACCTCAGTTCTAAGGCCACTTGAGCAAGAAAAAAACAGAATCAAACACAATTTTCTAAAAACCGCCAATGACAGGTGGTCATCGTTAGAAACATGCCGAGTTTCTAGAAACCTTTGGCGAGATATTTCCAAGAAAAGAACAGAATTTCTACTCCAGCTAAGTAGACCTCGGCTCTCTCTGTTGATTGGCATTCTCACGGGCCACAACACGTTGGGTACCCACATGATGAGGATGGGCATTAGCACATCCGACTTATGTAGAGGATGCTAAGATGAGGAGGCAGAGGAGGGATCATTCCACTTCCTCTGTGAGTGTCCTAGCTTGGCCCACACTCGGAAAAAAACTCTCGGAGAATACTTTTTCGACGAACTGGGCGACATCTCAAATCTCCCACTGAGCAACGTCCTGAAATTTACTCAGGGCTCCAAATGGTTCAGTGGGAGTTCCATACCACAATAACCATCTACCTCTCCAATCCTCCCATTTCCTCATCCTCTGATTTCCCGGGGAGCACAATGGAACCTTAAAATCCGAGTAAGGTGTTGCCACTTGCGGCTGCACCCCCCATTCAACCTAACCTAACCTAGGGGTCGTTAAATTCTTTTGCCCATCTCTTTATAAACCCAAGCATTCAATTTGATTTACTTGTTATGAGGTTGATGTGTTCATTGAATTCAAGGTTAGTACTAAAAATGACACCAAGGTCGCGGAAATTCGAGACTTGAGATAATGATTGCTGAGATATTGAATAATTTGCAATGCAGGGAATCCTTTAGCGTGAGAACGTCATACTTTGACACTTGGAACGGTTCAAACTAAGACCGTTTTTAGAACATCACTTAACAAAACTGTCGATATCTTTCTGTAATAAATTGCGATCTGACGATTTTTCAATAGATTTAAAAATCTTCATGTCGTCAACAAAAATTAGAAAGTCGCTGTATGATAAACAAGAAATCACGTCATTTATTGCAATAATGAAAAGCAAAGGACCAAGGTGACTCCCTTGTGGCACACCAGACAGACCATTGAAAGAATTTGATAAAACGTTACGAAATTTGACTTGATAAGATCTATTTTTTAAGTATGAACTTATCCAAACAAAAAATACTGGTGGAAATCCAAATGCTTTTAGCTTATATAATATAATATTATGAGAAAGTTGGTCGAAGGCCTTAGAGAAGTCAGTATAAATGCAGTCTAATTCATACCCCTTTTCGAGTGTATTAGAGCATTTTTGGTAAAATGAGAGAAGATTAGTAGCCGTCGATCTTCTTTGCATAAATCCGTGTTGCTGATTACAGATTATATTCCTTGCAAAGAATGATAATCTTTCGCAGACTACTTGTTTAAACAGCTTAAGAATGCATGAAAGCTTTGCAATTGGCCTGTAGTTTTTTATATCTATTTTTTCACCCTTCTTGAAAACAGGGGTAATAAAAGAATTCTTCCACAAAGTAGGAAAATTTTCGGACTTTAAAGAAAGCTTGAACAGTTATTCAAGAGGAAAGGCTAAGCATAAAGAACAGTTTAAAACGATAGGTGGTATGATATTCGGACCAGATGAAACGTCATCATTTAGAGAAGAAAGGTAATGAATAATTCTATCACTGTGAATGGGGATACTATTAAAACTTACTTGAGAACAATGAGTTAAATACTCAAAATAGTTTTCATCAATTTTGAGAGATGTACTACAAAAAGAGCCACAAAAATGGTTTGCAAAGGCATTGCATATGTCAGCAGTATCCTTCAAAAGATTGCTATTAAACATAAAATTTGCTGGATAGCCGTCTGATTTCTTTTTGGAGTTAACAAAGGACCAAAAGCTTTTTGGGTCATTTTTAAGAGAGCAACTCATTGGAGTTACATAGCTGGAGTAAAGATTTTGAGAAAGCGTTCTGAAGTCTTCAAAAAAACTTATGAACACTTGGTGGTCAGTTAGAGAAAGAGTGATCAAATAAGTTTTCCAGGCCTTGTTTCTTTTATTCCGCAGAACTTTCGGTTCTTTTTTAAAGCACGGCTGGCAATAATTTTCTTTTTTAATCAATTTTTGCGGAATTGTTTTATTCATGCAATCTTTTAAAATAGAGTAGAACCAAGTGACTGCTTCGTCAAGATTTGCTAGAGTTGATATATTTTCAATACCAGCCCTGTTTAATTCATCCGAAAGCAAATCGAAGTTCGCTTTTCGAAAGTCAAAGGTGTATGAACAGTCATATGAACTACTTCTTTCGTCAATCACATTGCTTAGTTCAATAAAGATATCTAAAAGTGGGTGTAAGTCATCTATTCTTGTGATACCAGAATTTGATTGAATTACAACTGTCTTAATAGCGTCCGAGGAAAAGACTAAGTCTAACATACGACTCTGATAGCTTCTAATACAGCTTACTTGCCGTAAGTCAGTAGAAATTATGTTGTCTAAACTGGAAAGCTCCTGTTGTGGTGAAGACAGAGAAGCTTTTTGAAAGGAACCATCATCAGAGGGTAGCCATTGGATGTATGGTAAATTAAAGTCACCCAGTAATAGAATCTGGCTTTCCAAATCGGATATTTCAAATACATGATCCAAAATAAGAGATAGCTCAGCATAAACTGGTGCTGAGCTTTTAGGGACAATATTAACATTTATGATGAAAATATTTTTGGGCAAGATACACACTTTCACACAAACAACATCAATAGACAGATCAAATTGAAAGTGTATACGAATTGACATGTACGTGTTCCTGACCGCAATAAGAACACCACCTCCAACAGCTTCTGGTTTATTTATATGCCGATCTTTACGGTAGACGGAATATTCTTGGCTGAGGATTTCGGTATTCAAATGGCTTGGGTTAAGCCACTTTTCCGTCAAAACAAACACATCATGTGAGAAAACTAGAGAATTCACATATAAATATGCAGTTTTACTGCGAAGCCCTCTAACATTTTGGTAGAAGAGGGAAAATCTATTTAGTTTTTTGGAAAACTCTTTAGTAAATTTTTATTCTTTTTGTTGTAGCTAGAGAATTCTTTGACAAGAGCACCAGCTGGCCAAATGTTACTGCCACAAAGAAAGTCAAACAGTAAGGGTGGGACAAGTAATTTAAAAGACGAAACAAAACTATCAGTTTTACTTATTTTAGAACATTTGATATAGTTTTCACTAGGAATAAGTTTCTTTGTAACCAAATAATGCAAAACATCATTCGGATTGAGCTCAGGTCTCAGCCGAGACACAAAAATGGATCTAGGTTTGGGGACTGCTTCCATTCGAGTAATAGACTCGCTACTTACTTACTGATGGTGAGCTATTTGCAACCATATCAACTACATCAGTTTATTCTAATGGGACTGAAACGCTGTTCACCTTTTTAGAATTGCAAAAACGGGCTCTAACATGCATTCAAAACGAATAAGGGTGCTTTGAGCACTTGTTATAATTGTATTTGTATGAAATACATAAAAAAAACTGCTAGAAGTTACCATATTATTGTTTTATTCAAACAAACCTCATAACAAAAATTTTTTTTAATTTTTTTTTTAATTTTACCCATTTTGTATTTTTTCAAGTATCATAAAATGTATGGATTTTTGAGTAAACTTAATGATAAGCTCATTCTTTATTATTGTTTTGTTCATCAAATAAAGAAACTCTATGTTTATCAGGCATTTTTTGCAAAAAAGTGACCTCAAAGTCAAAACTTTGTTTTGGGAAGAATATTTTAACACTGGCAACCCTAAACCTACGGAAGCTCAAATACAGTCTTTAAGGTTGTTATTTCTTCAAAAAACAAAAACTAAGATTAGGTCTCTATCACCAGTATTGACAGAGATATCGAATTTAACACAGGTCAGGGTACACCAAAGTTAGCCTTTTTTTAACTGTCAAAAACTGATGTCAAAGTTGAGAAATGAGCTTTACTGTATAACAATTTTTTTCTTAGAATATGACCAAAAATCACACGCCAAAGGATAATACACGAAGTACGGAACACCCTGTATAAACTTAAGGCATTTGGTTTTCCCACTGCATTTATTATATGGATTTGTTCCCATCTGAAGAATAGAACTTATCAAGTTAAATTTCGTAACTGCTTTTCGAAAACTTTTATTGCCCTGTCAGGTGTAAAACAGGGCAGTCACCTTAGACCTTTTCTTTTCATTGTTGCAATCAATGATGTCGTCTCATGCATTTCTTATAGTAAAATTTTGATTTTCGCAGACCATATGAAAATTTTATATTCCATGAAGAATGCTACTGATCGCGTACTACTTCAAAAAGATATCGATAGTTTTGTAATATGGTTTTCATTCATTCATTTTCATTCATTCAAAATCTCTAATCATTCTTTCTTTCCAATCACCAGTTTCCATTCATCCGGTTCGTTATGAACTTCCACATGCGCTGACTTTACATACTTAAAAAGCTTCCCATCTTCTACCCTCCAAGATGGATATTTTAAGGGATCTCTCTCTACTCATTCGATCATTTTTATCACCCATGGATCTGGTTCCGCTTCTGAAATCCCAGACACTACTGGAACTCCACGCGATAGCATATCAGGAACGACATGCTCTTTTCCTTTACGGTGAATGATCTTAAAATCAAATTGTTGAAGCCTAATGGCCCAACGAGCTTGTCTACCTTGTGGATCTTTGATATTTCAAAGCCACACCAAGGAATAATGGTCCGTCACGACCGTAAACCTGACTCCTTCAAGGTATGGTCGCAACTTCTCAATTGCCCAAAGCACAGCTAGGAATTTCTTCTCGGTTGTGGAACAGTTCCTCTCACTCCTATTCAATGACCTACTGATATAACACAACATCTTTTCACCCTCTTCAAAACTTTGGGACAGCACCGCTCCAATCCTGTAGTCTGACGCATCCGTTTCGACAACAGACGGCCTGGAAAAATCAGAGCACGTCAGCATTGGTGCCGTCACCAAACATTCTTTAGCTTTCCTAAAACATACCTCACATTCATCCGACCATACCAACTTTTTATTTTTTTTTTTAAATCAATAAAGGGCCTAATCAAAATAGCCAATTAGGTACAAATCTACAGTACCACGAAATTGTTCCTACGAAGCTCCTAACTTCCTTTACATTTTTGGGTGCCGGAATTTCGACCATACTTTCCACTTTTACCGGGTCATGGAGACCATTTCTGTCGACAACGTAGCCCAAAAACTTCAAGGAAGGCCTACAGAAGTTGCACTTCTCTCTACAAACTTTTAGACCTGCCTCCCTAATGCGCTTAAAGACTTCTTCCAATATCTCCAGATTTTTCTCGAATCAATCGGTAACTATAATAATATCGTCGAGATATACCAAGACGTATGGTTCCAAGTCAGGACCCAGAACATCGTCAATGAAACGTTTCCACGTTGCCGCCGAGTTATGCAAGCCGAAATGCATTCTCAAAAACTGATAGAGACCTCTGCCCGGAACTTTGAATGCTGTAAACTTTTTAGACTCCTCCTCCATTGGTGTTTGCCAATAGGCAGGTCTGATATCTAAGGATGACAAATACTTTGCGTTTCCAAGTTTGTCAAGAATTGCGGATATAAAGGGAAGGGGATAAGCATCTCTATCTGTGACCTCATTCAATTTACGATAATCCACACAGAACCGAAAAGACCCATCTTTCTTCTTCACTAGTATTATCGGTGATGCCCAGGCACTCTTCGATTTCTCTATCACTCCAACTTCAAGAATCTCTTGTTTCTTGTAACTCCTAATCGATATGCCCTTGTATCGTCGCGTCGGGGATACAGGGTAGTACCTTTGCTTTATTGGTTCCGCGGATGTCCTAATTTTGTGTTCGACTAAATTCGTACATCGCAAGCCCTCAGACATAGACTTGAAAAGCTCAGTCACAACATTCTCCAACTTAAGTTTCTCACACTAATCTAAATCGGATTGTTCCTGTTGAAATAATCGTTTTTGATCCATTAGTGTCAAACTGTTTTCAGCTTTTACTGTACAATGAATGAACTCATATTTGACAAGTCTTGCATGGCCAATCTAAACTTTTCTTAAACTTGAATCATCATGTCACATGTTTTTCTTATTCACTCAATAAAAGTTCTTGCATTTAACAGGTTATGGGCCCAGGGTGCTTTGTCTCATAAAGATAAAATTTTTTCAATTTAACCTTTTTTTCTTTTATGGATAATGCAGATTCAGCTGATGATAGTTCCTGTGATCTAACACTAGAAGAGGAAGAAATAAAAGCTGAATTACAAGAGAAGCCAGGAGAGTTTAAAGAGGATCTTGTAAACCAATTCGAAGCTGAACTACGAAAGAAGCCAGAGGTTATGTCTGAACATAGGATCTATCACATCCATCGATTTAATGGCCAAGATTATCATCTGTGGCGTAGACAGATGGAGATCTTCATGAGTGAAAATAAACTCAAACCATATATTTTGGGAACTATAGCTCGTCCGATTCTGATTCATGGGAGGAGAAGGATGCAGAGGCGCAGGCTTTCCTGATGCGTGGTCTCGAGTTAGAACAGTTGAAATATCTGTCTGACTGCACAACATCTGCTCAAATGTGGGCGCGATTAAGAACAGTGCACGCTGAGAAAAGCGACCAGTCTGCTCAGGTACTTTTAGACAGATTCATTAACTGTAAAATGGAGGAAGACGAAAGCATGGCTGACTTTGTCGCTAAGGTTATGTCTTTTGCCCAGCGTCTAAAAGACATGGACCTCGAACAAAATGTGCAGGTGATAATTGCTAAAATTTTGGGCAGTTTACCACCGAAATTTGATAATGTAAGAACAGCTTGGTATGCTGTGCCAAGGGCATCTCAAACGATTGAAAAACTTACTGACCATTTGGTTAACGAAGAAGCTCTTCTTAAGTCAAGGTCAAATGAAGGTGAACGCACTGCTACATCTGAAGCTGCATACATGGCAAGCAGTAGCTGGAAGAAAGATAACAAAAACAGAAATTACAATAAAACGAAAGAAAATTTTTCAAAGCGCAAGGGTAAATGTAATTATTGTTCTAAAGAAGGTCATTGGGCTAGAGAGTGTCTCAAAAAACAGCGAGATCAACAAGGAAGGCAAAACGCTCAATCATTTGTGGTTGAAAGAGATTCACGAGCTGGTTCATCTTCAATAACTTGGTCAGATAGGGCAGAGCTTTTTACAGCTGGTGCGTTAGGGGTTTCACAAAAAGTGAAAGATGTTTGGTATGCTGATTCAGGAGCCACAGACCACATGTCTTTCCAGAGGGAGTATTTTAAAAATTTCATAGCTTTTGACCACAAGAATTTTCACGTTCGAGTTGGAGATGGTTTCTCTTTGATTGCAGAAGGCATGGGCGATGTAGATATACAGGTTATTAATCACAAAGGGTCATCGCCAATTCATACTATCAAAGATGTGCTTTATGTACCTCAGTTGGACAAAAATTTTATTTCTGTGCTCAAATCTACCGAGAAGGGATTTAGAGTCATTTTTGAAGAAGGAGCAAAACGAGTTATTTTCGTCAAAGAAGGCCAGGTTGTGGTGGATGGTATCAGGGATAACAAACTGTATAAAATGAATCTGAAGCCAATCAGGAAAAGTGAGGTTAATGTTTTGTCTTCAACCATGCTGTGGCATGAACGTTTTGGACACATTAATTTCAAAATGCTGAGACAGATGTACGAAAAGGAAGTCGTCGAAGGTTTAAGGATCAAAGATAGTACCGAAAAGGATCCGTTCTGTGAGGGTTGTACTTACGGAAAACAACACCGTTTAAGTTTTCCTAAGAATAGTGCAAGACGTTCTAAAGTTGCTGGTGAGATTTTTCATGTCGATTTGTGTGGCAAAATGAGCGTGGCTTCTATTGGTGGAGCTAACTACTTCATGCTTTTAAAAGATGATTATTCAAGATACTGTTTCGTATTTTTCTTACGTAATAAGACAGATGTTTTAGAGAATCTTATGCAGTTTTATGCGGAAGTTCAGGCAGATGGACATCATATAAAGAGATTGAGAACAGATGGTGGTTTAGAGTTCTGCAATGATGGAGTAAAAAAGTTTCTTTTATCTCATGGGATAAAGCATGAGTTGTCAACACCTAAGGCTCCCGAACAAAATGGATTTATAGAGAGACAAAATAGGACAGTTGTAGAGAGTGCCAAGGCGATGTTGCATGCACGTAGTTTACCGCAATATCTGTGGGGTGAGGCTACTAACACTTCTGTTTATTTAAAGAATAGAACAGCATCTCAGACACTTGATGGAAGCACACCTTATGAGAAATGGCACAGAGTAAAACCGTCAGTAGGACATCTCAGAATTTTCGGATGCGATTGTTATGTTCATATCCCAAAAGAACACCGAACAAAATGGGAAACGAATTCTGTCAAATGTCTGATGGTGGGTTACAGCGAGGGGAATAAAGCGTATAGAGTGTATGACCCATTAAAAAGGAAAATGTTTGTAAGAAGAGACGTGGTTTTTAATGAAATACCTGTTATGCCTCACGTTGTGTTGGAAAAACTAAGCAACTGTGCTGATATATGCCCTGAAAACAAGGAGGATTGCGAACAGCCTTCAGGTACGGAAGAAGGAAGTGAAGTTATCAAAAACAAACCAAAATTGAAAAATCTTAACATACCATTTCAACGAGACCCATATCCAAAGCGAAATCGTTTAAATCAAAAGAATGCTGATGAGTGTGTGAGTATGGCGGAGTTATGCGTGGCACAGTTAGACTCATTTATCTTGAGGATGCAATGAAAGCTGACGATTCTGCACAATGGCTGATGGCAATCAACGATGAGCTAGAGGCATTAAAAGAGACTGAAACTTGGGTTCTGGTTCCAAGACCAGCTGATCAAAATGTAATCACGAATCGTTGGGTTTTTAAGAAAAAGTATAAGGCTGATGGTCAAATTGACAGGTATAAGGCTCGGCTGGTTTCGAGGGGTTGTTCACAAAAACGAGGAGTCGATTATGAAGAAACTTTTGCACCAGTCGTAAGATACGATTCAGTTAGAAGCCTATTAGCAGTTGCAGCAGCTTTTGATCTAAACATATATCAGTTTGACGTCAAGACGGCCTTTTTACATGGAGATTTGGAGGAACGTATCTTTATGGAATAACCTTATGGTTTTGCAGAGGATGATCGTGTATGTCTTATGAAAAGAAGTCTTTATGGACTGAAGCAGGCTTCACGCCAATGGAATAAGAAGGTGGTACAATTTTTATTGCAATTTGGACTCAAGCAATCCAGCATCGACTCATGCGTGTTCTACAAAGAGTCAAGTCGTTTTTATCTTGCGTTGTATGTTGACGATGGACTCATCTGTGGAGAATATTTGCCTGATATTCACGAAATTTTGAAACAGTTACACATTGAATTTAAGATAACGTTTAAAGAAGCAGAGTTCTTCGTGGGAATGCAAATCGAGAGGAATAGAGAGCAAGGTAAAATTAAAATTCACCAAGGCGCGTACGCACAAAGAGTGTTGGAGCGTTTCAATCATAGCCAAAGTACACCTGTGTCGATTCCAGCTGACCCAGTTATAAAATTTACTAAAACAGGTAACGGTGGTAAGGAAACTAAATTATATCCGTATCGAGAAGCTATCGGTTCCTTGATGTATTTAATGATTTCTACTCGACCAGATTTAGCTTTTACTGTTGGAGTTTTGAGTCGCTATATGGAAGACCCGAAACTGTACTGGCAAGGGATAAAACGAATACTTAAATATATAAAAGGAACGCTATCACATGGGATAACATATGACGTGGGTACTAAACAAACAACACTGAAAGTTTATTCTGACGCAGATTGGGCTGGTGACGTTGACACGAGACACAGTACTTCTGGATGGGTATGTTTTCTCAATGGTGGACCTGTAGCTTGGAGATCCCGGAAACAAAATGTTATAGCTACGTCGACTACAGAAGCAGAGTTTGTGGCATTATGTTCAGCAACGAAGGCGACTGTATGTCTGCGACGAACTTTAATGGACTTAAACTGCGTCCAGATTGATCCTACACCAATGTCTTGCGATAACCAGAGAGCGATTACAATAGTAAAAAATCCGGAATCATCAAAGAGAACTAAACATATTGATATCCAGTTTCACTATACATGTGATCAACAAAACAAAGGAGAGGTCGATGTGCGGTTTATATGTACAGATGATCAACTAGCTGACCCATTAACGAAGGCATTGTCTAAAGAAAAGTTTTGTAGATTTAGAGATCTTTATGGAATTTGCAAATTTTTTTGTTTAATCAATGAATTAATTTAAGGACAAAAACTAGAGGCAGTGTTGAAATAATCGTTTTTGATCCATTAGTGTCAAACTGTTTTCAGCTTTTACTGTACAATGAATGAACTCATATTTGACAGGTCTTGCATGGCCAATCTAAACTTTTCTTAAACTTGAATCATCATGTCACATGTTTTTCTTATTCACTCAATAAAAGATCTTGCATTTAACAGTTCCCTTATAGCTACTATAGATCCACAGCTCTCTTGATTCGAGAAATTCCACATCCCTGACCTTAAATCCGGAACTATGCCCGTCAGTGCCCAGAAATCTGCACCAAGGATATGGATATGTGGAAGTTTCGGAATCACTAGACATTCCAACAAAACAGCCTTACTCTCAACTTCCATTGGTAGGCATAAGCTGCCTTCTACGCCTACACCCACCCCATCTGCTAACGCTACTGAGGAATTTGCTATGAAAGCTAACGAGTAGACGCTTATTTTATCTGGCAATTTTGTGGTCACTTTAAACTAACTTAAATACGTCAATACAAGCTGTGGAACATTCTAAAACTTTTTTAAGAAAAAACTCCAATTAAATAGAAATATCTGAGTGTTACAGTGCACACAATTATATAAAAAAAAAATGGGCACGACTGGGTCGCACGAACTTGCGATTGTGTTCTAAATACGATATCAAAATCTAAAGGCTGAGTTAAAGGTTTTGGTATTAGCTCTTCATAATATATTTTGTGGTGCAGGTTTGCCAACTACACTTTAATTATAGAAATTGAATTAAATCACGCAAAATAATGAAAAAATTAAATTAAATATTCCAAAGGTTTCAAGCAAAAATCTAAAAACGCCATTCTTTTGCAATCGCTAATACATATGAATGATGAAAATTTAATCAAAGTTGTTGGAGCAGTTTTTCCAAAAAGCTGTTTTTTATTTTTTACTTTTTTTTAAAAACTGTTTTTTAAAAGTCGAGTATACAAAGTTTTAGATCTTAATAAGAGTTATTTTGACAAAAAATTTGAAAAAAATCAAAGTTATAGTTTTGAAGTTATTTTCAAAAATTAAAATTTTTTAAAAAAATTTATAAAAATTTCCAAAACTAAGTTTTTTTAAATATTGATATGCAGTCTTTCTTCAACAGTTTACGACTTCTTAAATCCAAAATTTCGTCAAGATCGTGTAAGCCATTAACGAGAAAGTCGGTTTTGAAAAAAACGGTACTATGGGAGGTACCGTTTTTAGCCTTTTTCCAAAAAATTTTTCTACATCATAAGAAAGACAATCCAAAATTAATAACTCACACAAAATTTTATTGAAATCGTTGGAGCCGTTTTTGAGAAAAATAAGTATTATCATATCGGTTGTATGGCAGGTGCCGTTATTTCAAGACCTAGAGACTCAATTCCAAAAACCCCTCTGTAGACTGCTCCACAGACCCTAACTGCAAATTTTGAAGAAAATCGGTCTATTAGTTCAGGCTGTAGATCCATATACAGACAGACAGACACATAGACAGACAGACAGACAGACACACAGACAGACAGACAGACAGAATTGCAGGACCCACTTTTTTCGTATTCTCTATCATCGTAATGTCATATTTAATTGTTATCACAAATTTTTTTTTCTGCACGATTGCAAGACTTGCCTTATAGTACCTATAATCGCAAGTAAAAAGAAATTAAGAAAAATCATTTTTATTTTCTCTCTGAAAAGTTGAAATAATTCAGTGTCGATTCTAATTTGTTCTTCAGTGCTCTCCGTCTCAGACATAATGTTTAAGTCTCCCCCTCTAAAACGCTCAAGCTCAAGAACTCGTTCAAATAAAAGAGGTTCACCGGTAAAATCCTCACCAGTAAAATCTTCACCTTCACCACCACGAAAAATTGCCGGCCAGCCAATGGGTGAAAATAACAAGACTTGGGATGAAATAATGGACGATAAACTACGCAAACAAAGTGAGTTCATTACATATATCTTTACTTGCTAAACAAATGGGTTTGTTCGTTGAAGCCCTGGGGTTGCCCTAGGGTCGCCACAAAGCGTTTTTTGAGAAACCTAAATTCGCCCTGAATGTCAAATTGAGTGTTTTTTGAGCCACAGGTTTGCCATAGGTTTTCCCCAAACTCGCCCTAGCTTTTTGCTGTGGCAATTTGAGGGCTGTCAAATGGCATGTGTTTTTATTTAAATGACAGGGATGCGTGGCGATTTGTGGTTTAGCGTTTTTTAAGGACTGGAAAACCCAGGTTTTTTTGACAACTCATGGTGTTGTCAAGAAAACCTGGGTCAACCCTGGGGAAAGTTCAACGAACAGACCTAATATCTGAAAGCGAAGCAAATGTCAAAGAAAAGATAGGAGTGAAACGAAATTAAACAGAGCATTTGCGACATAAACAAATAAGTAAATCTCTTGGAATCTTCAGTATCCAACACTAATACTGATATCGTCTCAAAACCGAATTCGCCACGCTAAAAGAATCACTAGCACATACTAATAAATAGTTGACTAGTATCAAAATCGATCTCTCTCCAAAAAATAATAGCGTTTTACAATTAAAAACTGCTTTGCACACCACCACAACTGAATTAAACAATATGAAAAGCTCGCTTCCCTCACAAGAAAACCGACAGGTTGCATGCGATGCTCTCATATTCGGAATACCGTACTCGGCACGAGTACGATAACTTTGGCGACAGGAAATAATAACGGGTTTTGGTGGAGGGGCTTAATACAAGCATTTTTTAATATGGGAGGGAGGGGGTCTATCTCCCCCCGTTTAGGCAGTGGGGGCAATTTTATAAAAATTGACTTAAAATCTAAAAAAAAATATTGTAGAACAACGGGAAAACTAACAGATACAATTTATAATTTTTATGAAAGCAAGAAATCTTTACTTTATAATAAACTAGCTGAGCCGCCCGGCGTTGCTCGGGTCTGTAGTTTTAAGGTTCCCGTTCTCGTTCCTGTTTCTGTTCCTATGGGATTTTAGGGATGAAATCCTGAAAGATGAAATACTGAGGAATTTTGTGGCATCCCAGTGCTGAAAGAATTTTTGAAATCAGTCTAGTAGTCACTAAGTTTACGTTCCCATCTCGTACCTCTTAGAATTTTCCGTTCCCATAGAAATATGTGAATTAATTATAAGTCTATGTCACTGAGAGATAATGTTACATCCTAGAGTTGAAAGAATTTTTGAAATCGGTCAAGTAGCTTTAAAATTCTCGTTCTCGTTCCTGTTTCTGTTCCCTTGGGACTATAGCGATGAAGTCTACGCTAAGTTACTGATGGATTATGTAACATCCCAGATCTGAAAGAATTTTAGAAATCTGTCTAGTAGCTTCTAAGTTTCCGTTCCCAACCCTGTTTCTGTGGGATCTTCCGTTCCCATGGAAATATGTGAATGAAATGTAAATCTATGTCACTGAGAGATATTGTAACATCCTAGAGTTGAAAGAATTTTTGAAATCGGTCTAATAAATTTAAGGTTCTTTTGAATTTTAGATGAAACATTTCGGAGGGAACATGTACTATATTTTATCAGCATATTCCCACGGGAACAGAAGGATGGGAACCTTAAAAATACAGACCTCATTAACGCCGTGAATGTCGAGGGATAAGGGGTATATGAGTATGTCTAAAGCAGCCCAGGGTGTTGAGCGAAGATCTCCGCTGACTCATTAACTTGCTGATATTTGGACTATGCGCGGTCAGTCTGACACGATAAGTCAGGTTTTTTTTTGTTTTTTTTTTTTATAGAACATTGTTTTGTTTATAACGAAAGCTAACGCATTGCATTGATGTCGTCTCTGTTGCACGCTGCTTTATTTTTATTTGAGTCAATGAAACGATAGTCAATGCACAATGTCGGTTTTTTTTTTAATGCTTACTTTTCCTTTTCTGATTTTAAGCATTCCGTTTACATTTTATGTCTGTGGCGTGATAAAAATTTTTTAGACGGGGTCGTCTCCTTGTCCTTCGAAATTGGTCAAATAGTTATATAAGGCTGCGTTCCCAATCACGTTCGAGTATGATCCTTAATTCGAAAGAATTTTTGAAATCGGTCGAGTAGTTTTGAGGTTCATGTTTTCGTTCCCGTAGGAATATAGGGATGAATTATAATCTTAGCTACTGAAGGATAATGTATCATCCCAATTCTGAAAGATTTTGTGAAATCTTTCCAGTAGTATCTAGGTTTCCGATCCCAATCCTGAATAATTGCCCGGGTCCCTTGGGAATATGAGGATGAAATAATTTATGTAAATGTGGGATATTGATAATGCACCATCTTAAAGTTGAAAACATTTTTGAAATCGGTCATGCGGTTCTAAGGTTCCCGTTCTAGTTCCCGTTTCTGTTCCCGCGGGAATGTATGGATGAAATATAGTCTATGTTACTGAGGGATTATGTAGCATCCTAGACCAGAAAGAATTTTTAAAATCTGTCCAGTAGTTTCGAAGTTTGCGTTCCCAATCCCGTTCCCGTGGGAATATGGGGATGAATTATAGTTTATGTTACTCGGTGATAGTGTAGCATTCTAACGGTGAAAGAATTTTTGAAATCGGTTCAGTAGTTTCTAGGTTCCCGTTTATATTCCCATTCCCATAGGAATATAGGGATAAAAGGTATCCTATATCCGTCTCCTGTTCCTAAACTACCTCCCCACCAATTTTCAGACAAATCCGTTCCGCCGCTCTTGAGTTATAAATAGTGTAACTAACACGCTTTTCTTTTATATATATAGATATATAGAGTAAGTATTCATTACACATATCGAGTTTTCATTGTTTTTAAGATGTATTATGCTATTCGGGCGGAGACAAATCCAACGAATTTATTGATTCGTGAATGAATATTGGTTTAGCAGATCTTGAGTTATAAGTGTTGTAACAAACCCGTCTTTGTTTTATATATTAAGATTTTAAATGAAGTGATTTCAATTTATAGTTTTTGAAATAACTGACTTCAAAGTTAAAATTTAGGAAAAAAAATTTTAATCAATCACTTTGAGTATTATGTTTCTCGTGACTACAAATGCCAATAAAAAAAAATTTAATGTTGCTTCAATAAATTTTTTATCAAACGCTGTAAACTACTTTTTTCTATGTCTTATAGTTTTTGAGATAATTGAAAAATGGTAAAACTATTGAAGTATGCAATATTTTCAAAAAATTATGGAAATACATACGAATTTACAATAATGTTAGGAAATAGACTAGTGAAAGTCAAATAACTTGC
Source organism: Melanostoma scalare (assembly GCA_949752695.1). NCBI lineage: Eukaryota > Metazoa > Arthropoda > Insecta > Diptera > Syrphidae > Melanostoma > Melanostoma scalare. The sequence continues at coordinate 94,317,401 of OX456986.1, forward strand.
AGCTAGAAAAACAATTGCTATTTTCATATTTATTATATTATTATTATATATTAACTTGTCTATTAATGTTGTTTTGTATCCATTATTGTATGCGATTAGTTTAATCATATTAATTTCGTTATCAAAATCTGCTTTGTCCATAGGGATGTTGAAAGCTCTATTAATGAACGCATTGAAGGCTGCCAGTTTTTGAGACTTTGGGTGGTGGGAATCATTATGCATGACGGTGTCGGATGTAGTTTCTTTTCTGTATATTTTATATTTTAGTTTATTATTGCATTTTGTTATGGTTATGTCTAGAAAATTTATAGAGTTATTGTTTTCTATTTCTGTTGTGACTTTTATTTTTGTGTTGATTTGTTGATGTATTTTGAGAGCAAATCTATTTGTCTTTGGGTTCCGTCGAAGATTACAAAAGTGTCATCTACATATCTTGAATAGGTTATTATTTTGTGTTTTTGTGGGTTAAGTGTTGATAGGATATATTTGTTCTCAAAGTGGTTCAAATATATTTCTGCTAGTAGTCCACTTAGTGGTGATCCCATAGCGAGTCCTTCTGTTTGTGTGTAGAATTGGTTGTTGAAAGTAAAGTAGTTTTGTTTTAGTATTATCCTTACTAATATTATAAATGTGAAAGTCACTCTGTCTGTCCGACTTTCTATGTTACCGTCTCCCGTACAAACTACTAAACTGATTGATATGAAATTTTGTACAGAGACAGTCTCGAGCCAGAGGAAGGACATAGGCTATATATTTTATCCCTAAATTCCCACGGGAACGGGAACGTATACGGGAACTTAGAAGTTACAGCACCGATTTCGAAAATTCTTCCACCATTAGAATGCTACATTATCTCCGAGTAACATAAACATTAATTCATCCCCATATTCCTACGGGAACCGGAGTCCTTACTAATATAATAAGTGCGAAAGAAGCTCTGTCTGTTCGTCTTTCTATGTTACCATCTGTCGCCCAATCTACAGAACCGATTTAAATGAAATTCTATACAGAGATGATAAATGAAAAGATTAGTAAAGTTTTTAACAGTTAAAACACTTATTTTATTTCCTCAGGTGTACATTTCAGAAGCAATGCTTCCATCGTCAGTGAGATTTATAAAAAACAGAGATGATCTAGAACCTGAAGAAGGACATAGGCTACATTTCATTCGAGTATTCCTACGGGAACCAGTCTTCACTAATATTATAAATACAAAAGTAGCTCTGTCTGTTCGCCTTTCTATGTTACCATCTCCCGCTCAAACTACTAAACTGATTGATATGAAATTTTGTACAGAGATAGTCTTGAGCCTGAGGAAGGACATATGCTATATATTTTAACCCTAAATTCCCACGGGAGCGGGAAAGCACACGGGAACTTTGACACTATTGCCTGAAAAATGACATGGGCTGTATTTTTTATCCCAATATTCCTACGGGAACGGCAACGTTCCTTGAAACTACTGGATCGATTTCAAAAATTGCACAGTTGACCTGAGAAGAAATTTCTATCTTGATCTTCAAATAAATATTGGCAATAGGTAATGACTGTGTGAAAAGTCGATTTTGGCGCCGACTAATGAAATAGTTTACCATATAAAATAATAAAAAATTTTTCGACGTATTGGGATATGTTGTCGAATGTCTATCAGTAGACTAGACACTATTATGGACACTGAGCAAGTCACATCATACCCTATAGAGTTTCTCAATTCCTTAGGAGTATCAGGAGTGGCTGCAAGTTGGTGTTCCAGTGCCAATAATGAGTAATCTAGAATTATACACAGCTACAAATTACACATTTGAGATGCGGCATTATAAAAATTTTAATAATGACTGGAACAGCGAAATTAGAAATCTATTGATTCCCCGTATTTCTTTAATTCCCACTGATTAGTCATTTTAGTTTAAAAGAGTGTATCAAACTAGCAAAACCCTTTTATTTGACAAAAGATGGAAAAAGTAAGAACGTCGTGTGCAAAAATGTACTCAAGTAAAATATAACAATAGTTTACTAAAACGCATGAATGTGTCTTATTTGCAAAATAAGTAGCCTAAAAAATTAAAAATGCTGCTGAAAGTCACTATTCCACGCGGGCGAAGTCGCGGGCACAGCTAGTTTCTAATATTTGTATTATTTCATTGGTTTGTTGTGTGTTGATTTTAGCTGCGTTTTCAAGGTTATCTTTGAGTATTTTAATTGTTTCGTTTATTGGAATGTTTGTGTACATGTTAGTTATATCGAATGAAATTAGTTATTAGTTTGTAATTTGTGTTTATGTTATTTATTTTTTTTATTAATTGTGTGGTGTTTTTGATACTGCTGTTATTTCTTAAATTTATATTGTTTTTTATTATTTGTTGTAGTTTTTTAGCTATTTTGTAAGATGGGGCGGTTGTATAGTTGATGAGCAGGGTTGCAAAAGCTTAATTCTTTTCTTAGCTTAAGCTAGTCTTTAATTCACAAGCTAATATGTGAATTATGAATTAAACAAATAATAATTCTTAAGCTAATTGGTGACTTATGAATTAAATTTTCCCAAGTCATGAGCTGGTAAGTGAGTTATGAATTAAATCTTTTTCAATTCATAAGTCGGTTGGTGAATTATGAATTAAATTTTTTCAATTCAGAAGCTTGTTGGTGAATTATGAATTAAATCTTTTTCAATTCATAAGTCAGTTGGTGACTTGTGAATTAAATCTTTTCAATTCATAAGTCAGTTGGTGAATTATGAATTAAATTTTTTTAATTCAGAAGTTAGTTGGTGAATTATGAATTAAATCTTTTTCAATTCATAAGTCAGTTGGTGACTTGTGAATTAAATCTTTTCAATTCATAAGTCAGTTGGTGAATTATGAATTAAATTTTTTCAATTCAGAAGCTAGTTGGTGAATTATGAATTAAATTTTTTCAATTCAGAAGCCAGTTGGTGACTTGTGAATTAAATCTTTTAAATTCATAAGTCATTCGGTGAATTATGAATTAAATTTTCCCAAGTCATGAGCTGATAAGTGAGTTATGAATTAAAAAAAAAATTATCTGGTAAGGTAGTTGGTGACTTATGAATTGAATCTTTTCGAATCCTCGCACAGGCAAATCTACTAGATGGTTTTTGGAGTATAATAGCGCGTTAGTTAGGTTCATTCCATTCGTATCAGAGCTATCTCCCAATGGACCGATAAGAGAATTGTTCACGCTGCATTTCTGAATTTATTCAGATCAGTACCTTGCCACTCCGACTACACCATCCCCCAACTGGTTTTTGATAATAAGTTCCAAGTCTCAATCCCATCGAGAACTACCTGGGAAGACGAAGAATTCTTAAGAGATGATTCAATTCATTTCTATATAGATGGGTCAAAAACCAAGGAAAGGGTCGGCTGCGGGGTGTAGGTACTCAGAAAGAACCAATGTAAGTCTCTCATTCCACCTTCCAAACCACTGTAGCGTGTTCCAAGCGGAAATTCTGGCAATCAAAGAGGTCCTATCGTGGTTAAAAGAAATCGTGATATCCTCAGCGAATATCCGGATTCTCAGACTGTCGCCTATCTCTTAAGGAGATGGCTGAACAGTTCAATATTCACCTTATTTGGGTGCCGGGCACAGAGATATCGTGCAAAGCCGATGAAATCGCCAGAGAAGGAACCGTTCTAGCGATCTCAACCAGCAGTTTTAATATATACATATATTTTATACCAATCGCTACATCCTAAAGCAAGAGGCAATGGATAGAAAAAATAGGTGGAACGTTATCACTGCGAGTGTGGCAACAAAACATATATTGCCAAAACTAGATTCAAACGCGCAAGACATTTGCTATAACCAGATTGCACTTTAGCTCCGTAATCAATTATTATCAATGTCATCACGGACATTGTCTTTGTTTGATAGGAAGACACGCCATAAGACTCGGCGTTTCCTTTAATGATTTCTGCAGAAGTTGTTTAGATGAGGAGGAGGAGGAGACATTCCCACACCTCCTCTGCTCATGTCCTGCACTCTTTAAAAAAAAAACTGCATCTAGGAAAATATTTTCTTGATGATTTAAGCGATCTGGCGAACCCAGGTACCCTGCATATCTTTCGCTTTATCAAAAGCTTCAAATGGTTTTGTTAAGTGAGGTACTCCCTTACATAATTCTTATAGTATCACAATGGACTTAATACTGGTCTAAGTGTGTCAGTTGTTTTCCTGACAGCCATTTTAACCTAACCTAACCTAGATAGGTTTTTTGCTCGACACGCTTTTGCGGATTAGACAAGTTTTGCAATCGTGCAGAAAAATTTTTTGAGATAACAATTAAACATGACATTCCGATGATAAGTCTAAAAACGGCACCTCCCATAGTACCGTTTTTTCAAAATCGACTTTCTAGTGAGTGGCTTCCATGATGGTGGCGAAATTTTGTGTTTTAGAAGTCCCAAGTTGTTGAAGAAAAAATGCATTTCAAATTGTGAAAAATTTTAATTTTTGAAATTTTCATAAATTTTTAAAAAAATTTTTGATTTTTTGTACGAAATTTGATTTGATTTGATTTTTGATTTTTTTTTTTCAAATTTTTTGTCAAAACAGTTTCACACGTATTTAGCAACATAAAAATCATTACAGATAAAAATAATAACAAAATACATTAACCTACCAATGTATAAATAAATTCCTGAGGTCGCCATTTTGTTAATTTTGAAAAAAAAAATCCTTCACTCAGGCACTAGCTTTTCATGTTTTCTAAAAACTGTATTAGTTTCATTGAAATGTATCGAGCGGTTTTTGAGTTACAGTTGGCACCGCAAGGACCCATTTTTAAAACCAGTTGAACTTAGACCGCCACAACTTGTAAAATAGTATAGTTTATACCAAAAATAGGTTTTTAGAGGTTTGTTTATTAACATAATTATGTAACTAAGAAGAGATTTAAAATACTTCAATCACTACCTTTTAAAGATAATTGTAATGCAGCAAACGAAGCATAATTCAGTGCACAAGAAGAAGAATTGAGTTAATTTAATAAATTTAATTCATAACTCAAAAAATAGCTTATGAATTGAAAAAGATTTAATTCATAACTCACTTATCAGCTCATGACTTGGGAAAATTTAATTCATAATTCACCAAATGACTTATGAATTGAAAAAGATTTAATTCATAATTCACCAAATAGCTTATGAATTGAAAAAATTTAATTCACAAGTCACCAACTGGCTTCTGAATTGAAAAAATTTAATTCATAATTCACCAACTGACTTATGAATTGAAAAAGATTTAATTCACAAGTCACCAACTGACTTATGAATTGAAAAAGATTTAATTCATAATTCACCAACTGGCTTATGAATTGAAAAAAATTAATTCATAATTCACCGACTAGCTTATGAATTGAAAAAATTTAATTCATAATTCACCAACTGGCTTATGAATTGAACGAATTTTAATTCCTAAGTCACCAGCTAACTTATGACTTGAAAAATTTTCAATTCTAAATCAGCAACTAGCTTGCGAATTACATTTTTTTTAAATCAGAAGTCAACAATTAGCTTATGATTTAGGGATTTTTTAATTCATAAATTCGCAACCCTGTTGATGAGTGGGCGTATGGGTATATCCTTTTGTGTATTTTTGGGAGTCCTGTGAGTTGTGGGGCTTTAGGGTTTGGTTGTTTGAGGGCGTGCTTGTTAATGTTGTTAAGTAGGTGATCGCATTTGTTGATGGCATTATTGATTTCTTTTGTGTACATTTTGGTGGGGTCATTTTGTAATTGTTGTATATTATTGTTTTGAAAGAAGGTTTCTGTTTTTGATATGTAATCTTGTTTATTGAGCAATACTATTGTGTTTCCTTTGTCGGCTTTTGTGATCATTGCTTCGTTTTCTTTTAATTTTTGTTTAATATTGTTGAGATTTTGTATGTCTTGTTTGTATTTTTTATGTAGTGTTTTGTTAATATTATTAGAAAAGAAAATAAACAACAACAAAACCATTATACCGACAACAATAGAAACTCCAAAATATGCATCAGTCACATACACCAACATAGTACCACAAATACTAACAAACCAATTTAAGAAACTTAACATAAACATAACATTCAAAACAAACAACAATATCCAAAATATACTAAAACCAAAAGTAAAACACAAAACTAAATTAAATTCCGGAGTATATAAACTTAAATGCAATGATTGCAACAAGTTTTACATTGGCTAAACAGGTAGAACCTTTGAAGAGAGATTCAAAGAACACAAACCCAAACCAAACACCAAATCTACATTTGCTTTACATTTAATAGACAACAATCACAATTACACAGACATCGCGACAAATTTACAGACATTGCATATATGCAGAAAAAGCAGATTACTTGACGCAATAGAAGAGTACGAAATTTATAAAGCATACAGACAAGAACAAGACAACATATTAAATGACAAACTAACTATTAAACCTAACGCACTATATGAGACAGCAATACAATTTGAACACAAACAATAAAAGAAAGAAAAAGACAACACATTACAAACTAAGCTCCAACTAAATAAATAAACAATAAACAACAACAACAACAACAACAATAGAAAAATAGAAAAAGAAGAAGAAAGCAACACACCACCAAAATACCAAAACAAAAGTTTAACAATAGAAAAATAGGAAAAGAAGAAGAAAGCAACACACCACCAAAATACCAAAACAAAGATTAACTAAAACAACCAACAACAACAATAGAAGAACAAAGCCCAAGTCAAGATGAAACAAACAACCAACAACATTAGCAACAGAAGTATTCCGCCCGATGATGGAGAAGTAACTCCGAAACGCGTCGCACATTACTACTAACAAATTAAAGTTGTAACATTAAATCAAAATAAGAACTAATAAATATTTGTAAAACTATATTTATTCTCATACGTCTTGACTTATAATCTATAACAAAATTCAATATACAACTTGGAGACAAGAAACTCACAAAACATATTAAATTTAAATTATTTTTTTTTCTCTTCTTTCGTCTTTCTATTTTAATACTATTGCCTTATTTTTATTCTTTACTAGCTGAGCCGCCCGGCGTTGCTCGGGTCTGTAGTTTTAAGGTTCCCGTTCTCGTTCCTGTTTCTGTTCCTATGGGATTTTACGGATGAAATCTTTGCTTAGTTACTGAGGAATTTTGTGGCATCCCAGTGCTGAAAGAATTTTTGAAATCAGTCTAGTAGTCTCTAAGTTTCCGTTCCCATCCCGTACCTGTGGGAATTTTCCGTTCCCATAGAAATATGTGAATTAATTATAAGTCTATGTCACTGAGAGATAATGTTACATCCTAGAGTTGAAAGAATTTTTGAAATCGGTCAAGTAACTTTAAAATTCTCGTTCTCGTTCCTGTTTCTGTTCCCGTGGGACTATAGCGATGAAGTCTACGCTAAGTTACTGAGGGATTATGTAACATCCCAGATCTGAAAGAATTTTAGAAATCTGTCTAGTAGCTTCTAAGTTTCCGTTCCCAACCCTGTTCCTGTGGGATCTTCCGTTCCCATGGAAATATGTGAATGAAATGTAAATCTATGTCACTGAGAGATATTGTAACATCCTAGAGTTGAAAGAATTTTTGAAATCGGTCTAATAACTTTAAGGTTCTTTTGAATTTAAGATGAAACATTTCGGAGGGAACATGTACTTTAAAACATGTACTGTATTTTATCAGCATATTCCCACGGGAACAGAAGGATGGGAACCTTAAAAATACAGACCTCAACAACGCCGTGAATGTCGAGGGCTAAGGGCTATATGAGTATGTCTAAAGCAGCCCAGGGTGTTGAGCGAAGATCTCCGCTGACTCATTAACTTGCTGATATTTGGACTATGCGCGCTTAGTCTGACACGATAAGTCAGCTTTTCTTTTTTTTTTTTTTTTTATAGAACATTGTTTTGTTTAAACGAAAGCTAACGCATTGCATTGATGTCGTCTCTGTTGCACGCTGCTTTATTTTTATTTGAGTCAATGAAACGATAGTCAATGCTTAATGTTGGTTTTTTCTTTTACTGCTTACTTTTCCTTTTCTGATTTTAAGCATTCCGTTTACATTTTATGTCTGTGGCGTGATAAAAATGTTTTAGACGGGGTCGTCTCCTTGTCCTTCGAAATTGGTCAAATAGTTATATAAGGTTGCGTTCCCAATCACGTTCGAGTACGATCCTTAATTCGAAAGAATTTTTGAAATCGGTCGAGTTGTTTTGAGGTTCATGTTTTCGTTCCCGTAGGAATATAGGGATGAATTATAATCTTAGCTACTGAAGGATAATGTATCATCCCAATTCTGAAAGATTTTGTGAAATCTTTCCAGTAGTATCTAGGTTTCCGATCCCAATCCTGGATAAAAAAGATATATAGCTTAGTCTTCTGGCGTTGCCTGGGTCCCGTGGTAATATGAGGATGAAATAATTTATGTAAATGTGGGATATTGATAATGCACCATCTTAAAGTTGAAAACATTTTTGAAATCGGTCATGCGGTTCTAAGGTTCCCGTTCTAGTTCCCGTTTCTGTTAACGCGGGAATGTATGGATGAAATATAGTCTATGTTACTGAGGGATTATGTAGCATCCTAGACCAGAAAGAATTTTTAAAATCTGTCCAGTAGTTTCGAAGTTTGAGTTCCCAATCCCGTTCCCGTGGGAATATGGGGATGAATTATAGTTTATGTTACTCGGTGATAGTGTAGCATTCTAACGGTGAAAGAATTTTTGAAATCGGTTCAGTAGTTTCTAGGTTCCCGTTTATATTCCCATTCCCATAGGAATATAGGGATAAAAGGTATCCTATATCCGTCTCCTGTTCCTAAACTACCTCCCCACCAATTTTCAGACAAATCCGTTCAGCCGCTCTTGAGTTATAAATAGTGTAACTAACACGACTTTCTTTTATATATATAGATATATAGAGTAAGTATTCATTACACATATCGAGTTTTCATTGTTTTTAAGATGTATTATGCTATTCGGGCGGAGACAAATCCAACGAATCAATAACCATGAATATTGGTTTAGCAGATCTTGAGTTATAAGTGTTGTAACAAACCCGTCTTTGTTTTATATATTAAGATTTTCAATGAAGTGATTTCAATTTATAGTTTTTGAAATAACTGACTTCAAAGTCAAAATTTAGGAAAAAAAAATTTAAAAAAATCACTTTGAGTATTATGTTTCTCGTGACTACAAATGCCAATAAAAAAAAATTTAATGTTGCTTCAATAAATTTTTTATCAAACGCTGTAAACTACTTTTTTCTATGTCTTATAGTTTTTGAGATAATTGAAAAATGGTAAAACTATTGAAGTATGCAATATTTTCAAAAAATTATGGAAATACGTACGAATTTACAATAATGTTAGGAAATAGACTAGTGAAAGTATAAAAATTTATCAGACAGGTGCTTTAGCAATTGTTTTTCTAACTGCAAGTTATTTGATCGAACTGAAAAAAGTATAAAAATTCATCAGACAGGTGCTTATGTGCAATTAATTTCTGTATGCAACAACTTTCCGCATGGCCCGCTTCGCGGGGGCTCATTATTTTAACCCTCTTTCCGCAGGGTTAAGCTGCTCATGCTAAATATGAAAATAGCAACAAAACTTTTTTCAGTTCAGTCAAATAACTTGCAGCTAGAAAAACAATTGCTATTTTCATATTTAGCATGAGCAGCTTAACCCTGCGGAAAGAGGGTTAAAATAATTAGCCCCCGCGAAGCGGGCCATGCTGAAAGTAGTTGCATACGGAAATTAATTGCACATAAGCACCTGTCTGATGAATTTTTATACTTTCACTAGTCTATTTCCTAACATTATTGTAAATTCGTACGTATTTCCATAATTTTTTGAAAATATTGCAAACTTCAAAAGTTTTACTATTTGTCAATTATCTCAAAAACTATAAGACATAGAAAAAATTAGTTTTCAGCGTTTGATAAAAAATTTATTGAAGCAACTAACTACATGAAATTTTTTTTTATTGGCATTTGTAATCACGAGAAACATAATACTCAGTGATTTTTTAAAATTTTTTTCCCTAAATTTTGACTTTGAAGTCAGTTATTTCAAAAACTATAAATTGAAATCACTTCATTTAAAATTTATTATAAAGTACAGATTTTTTGCTTTCATAAAAAGTATAAATTGTATCTGTTTGTTTTCCCGTTGTTCTACAATATTTTTTTTTCGATTTTAAGTAAATTTTTATAAAATTGCCCCTACCGCCTGAACGGGGGGAGATAGACCCCCCCTCCAGTAAAAAATGCTTCTATTGAACACCTCCACCAAAAACCGTTATAATTTTTTGTCGCCAAAGTTATCGTACTCTCCCTCCGTACTCTATTGGAGAAAATTTGACAAATGTATTTACTCTCTGCAACACCATCCGTATACCACCACCAACACTACAGAACATCTTCCGCACTCGCGAAAAAAATTCAACAAATGACACCGCAATCATGATCAAATTCTTATCAGCGTACGATCGAGATTTTGTGCTGACCTCCATCGCGAGTTTTCGTAAAAACACGAACCGTCAACTCTGCCTACGCGATGCAGGGTTTGCTTCGGACGTTTCGATCTACATGCGAGAAAGTTTATCATCACACAACAAATTTATACTGCAGCAGGCTCTGAAACTATAAAAAGTAAACAACTTGTCTCGGTACACACAGCACGAGGATGTGTCTATGTTAAACGTCAGCAGAATGAATCAGCTGTTTTAATAGACTGCATAGACAAACTAGAAGAAGTTGCCAGATTAGAAAATTCAACATCATAAATTGAAAAAACATATTAAATTTAAATTATTTTTTTTTCTCTTCTTTCGTCTTTCTATTTTAATACTATTGCCTTATTTTTATTCTTAACTAGCTGAGCTGCCCGGCGTTGCTCGGGTCTGTAGTTTTAAGGTTCCCGTTCTCGTTCCTGTTTCTGTTCCTATGGGATTTTACGGAATAAATCTTTGCTTAGTTACTGAGGAATTTTGTGGCATCCCAGTGCTGAAAGAATTTTTGAAATCAGTCTAGTAGTCTCTAAGTTTCCGTTCCCATCCCGTACCTGTGCGAATTTTCCGTTCCCATAGAAATATGTGAATTAATTATAAGTCTATGTCACTGAGAGATAATGTTACATCCTAGAGTTGAAAGAATTTTTGAAATCGGTCAAGTAACTTTAAAATTCTCGTTCTCGTTCCTGTTTCTGTTCCCGTGGGACTATAGCGATGAAGTCTACGCTAAGTTACTGAGGGATTATGTAACATCCCAGATCTGAAAGAATTTTAGAAATCTGTCTAGTAGCTTCTAAGTTTCCGTTCCCAACCCTGTTCCTGTGGGATCTTCCGTTCCCATGGAAATATGTGAATGAAATGAGTTTTTTAGTTGAGATATTCCACGTGTTTTTTAATATAATAAATGAAAAGATTAGTAAAGTTTTTAACAGTTAAAACACTTATGAATGAAATGTAAATCTATGTCACTGAGAGATATTGTAACATCCTAGAGTTGAAAGAATTTTTGAAATCGGTCTAATAACTTTAAGGTTCTTTTGAATTTAAGATGAAACACTTCGGAGGGAACATGTACTATAAAACATGTACTGTATTTTATCAGCATATTCCCACGGGAACAGAAGGATGGGAACCTTAAAAATACAGACCTCAACAACGCCGTGAATGTCGAGGGCTAAGGGCTATATGAGTATGTCTAAAGCAGCCCAGGGTGTTGAGCGAAGATCTCCGCTGACTCATTAACTTGCTGATATTTGGACTATGCGCGCTTAGTCTGACACGATAAGTCAGCTTTTTTTTTTTTTTTTTTTTTTTTTTTTATAGAACATTGTTTTGTTTAAACGAAAGCTAACGCATTGCATTGATGTCGTCTCTGTTGCACGCTGCTTTATTTTTATTTGAGTCAATGAAACGATAGTCAATGCTTAATGTCGGTTTTTTCTTTTACTGCTTACTTTTCCTTTTCTGATTTTAAGCATTCCGTTTACATTTTATGTCTGACGTTTAGACGGGGTCGTCTCCTTGTCCTTCGAAATTGGTCAAATAGCTATATAAGGTTGCGTTCCCAATCACGTTCGAGTATGATCCTTAATTCGAAAGAATTTTTGAAATCGGTCGAGTAGTTTTGAGGTTCATGTTTTCGTTCCCGTAGGAATATAGGGATGAATTATAATCTTAGCTACTGAAGGATAATGTATCATCCCAATTCTGAAAGATTTTGTGAAATCTTTCCAATAGTATCTAGGTTTCCGATCCCAATCCTGGATAAAAAAAATATATAGCTTAGTCTTCTGGCGTTGCCCGGGTCCCGTGGTAATATGAGGATGAAATAATTTATGCAAATGTGGGATATTGATAATGCGCCATCTTAAAGTTGAAAACATTTTTGAAATCGGTCATGCGTTTTTAAGGTTCCCGTTCTAGTTCCCGTTTCTGTTCCCGCGGGAATATATGGATTAAATATAATCTATGTTACTGAGGGATTATGTAGCATCCTAGAGCAGAAAGAATTTTTAAAATCTGTCCAGTAGTTTCGAAGTTTGCGTTCCCAATTCCGTTCCCGTGGGAATATGGGGATGAATTAAAATTAATGTTACTCGGTGATAGTGTAGCATTCTAACGGTGAAAGAATTTTTGAAATCGGTTCAGTAGTTTCTAGGTTCCCGTTTATATTCCCATTCCCATAGGAATATAGGGATAAAAAGTATCCTATATCCGTCTCCTTTTCCTAAACTACCTCCCAACCAATTTTCAGACAAATCCGTTCAGCCGTTCTTGAGTTATAAACAGTGTAACTAACACGACTTTCTTTTATATATATAGATAATATCTCATTTTAAATTTTTCTTCTAATTTATAAATCTAGTTACTATAGTTAAAAGTTCTTTTTTATTATACTCTTTATTCAATCGAATCTTTCGCTGTACATTCATACTAAAACAAGAAAAGGGAATAAATAATAGAGGAGAACTGAGGATGGTATAGTTGAAGCTGAACAATTTGAATTTCCTTTCGATTCTGGTCTTACTGCAGCACTGCAGCTTTTCTTTCTTTATCTTCACTTCTGCTTTTGTTGAGAAACGTATAATAATTTTAATAATGAATGTAAGTGAACCATTGCGGGCGATGATTCAAGTTCTGAGTAATCGAAAAGATGGCCTTAAGGTTTGTTTATTAAACGCACAGAGTTTACTACCAAAAATTTATGAGTTCCGTGATTTGTTCGAAGGAGCCAATATTGATGTCATCTGTGTGACGGAAAAATGGTTGGTAGAGGTTTTAAGAGATAGTTTATGAAGCTTGAAGGGATATAAAATGTTTCGCGTCGATAGAAAAGGTCGTGTGGGTGGAGGCGTTGCAATTTTGGTCAAGAATGGTATAAAGTGTAAACTTAAGTGGACTTCACCTCCGTCCAGTGTCCGATATTGAATATGCTTTTATTGAGATACTGGGAGAAGAGGAAAAGCTTTTGCTGGTTTGTTGGTAATGTAATGTATATAGACCAAATAAAAATGTTGATATATCACCTTTCATATCCTTAATGGAGGATGTATGCCTTCATAGTCCTAATATAATTGTATGTGGTGATTTTAATTCTAATATATTGGAAGATCATTCACTTCTCAATGACTTAATCTCATTTAATTTAAACGCTGTAAACACCTCTAATCCAACACACTTTTCTAGTACAACTTCTACTTTACTTGATATTTTCTGGGTAAGTAGTTTAGGAAAAGTACTATTATATGATCAGCTTTCAGCTCCTTCCTTTTCGAAGCATGACTTAATAATTTTAACATTTGACTATAATCTAACCCAGTTGGTGCAGAATATGCAATAAAGAGACTTTAAACGTATAAATTATGTTTTATTAGAAGAAGAATCTTGACAACTAAACTGGAATGTCATTAACTACCTACCTACATCTGATCAGAAAATAATTTTTTTAAATGAAGCCATTTCAACTCTCTATGACAAACATGTTCCTCTTGTTATCAAAACATCTGCTACGAATGGGAAACCATGGTTTTATCACCATATTCGACAGCTAATTTTTAATCGTGGTCAAGCTTAAAAGCGTTGGAAACGATATAGGTTACAGGAGCATTTTAATAAGTATCGATGTTATCGCAACCAAGTTGTAATGGCAATCCGCTCTGAAAAGCGTCAAATATATGCAGATAAACTAAACCCAACGCTCGACGGACGAAAACTGTGGAATGATCTTCGCCAAATTGGAGTAGTCAAAAGTAAGAACAGATGCACTGGTGACGTCGACTGCAATGAGCTCAACAAAATGTTCATATCTTTGCCAGCAACCCTCCACATCACAACTAACCGTACGCTTCCTACACTTAACAGCGATAGTATGATTGGCTTTGGTTTCAGTTTCAGGTCAGTTGATAGAATTGAGGTAGTTGAAAGTATACTGTCTATCAAATCAAACGCGATTGGCCTCGATGAAATGAACCCTAAATTTTAAAATATTATACTACCCCAAGGCTCCGTTTTGTCTCCGACACTTTTTCTTATTTTCATTAACGATCTTTTGTCTGAAACTACTAATCCACTAAATTGTTTTGCCGACGACAGTACCCTCAGCTTTTCATATTCGTTCTTAAGTTCACATCCCTCATCTTCGGACGTGGAATTAGAGCGGCAACGTATGTTAAGTTCATTAAATTCTGATCTAGACAGCATTGTCCAGTGGGGAATAAAAAACCGCGTAGAATTTAATGCTTCAAAAACTCAATGCTGTCTTTTATCGTTGAAGCGAAACTTACCTCCCTTGCCACTATCCATGAGTGGCTCTTGCATTGTTGAAACAGAACAGCTTTCAATCGTCGGTATGTGCATTACCAACCACCTCTTGTGGAATAACCACATACTTGAAATCGCCAAAAACGCTGCAAAGTGCTTAGGCTTTCTTCGACGATGCAAGAAATTTTTTTCACCCAATGACCTGGCAGTCATCTACAAAACGTACATTCGTCCTAAGATGGAGTATAACTCCCATATCTGGGCAGGTGCTCCTTCAACCCACCTCAATCTTTTGGACAGTGTTCAGAGAAGAGCCTTTAAAATGATTGGAGATACGAACATCATCGAAACTTTCACGACACTCGAACATCGTCGTAATGTTTCTTGTCTCTCCTTATTTTATCGTTTTTACTACAGACAGTGCTCTTATGAGATTGCCAGATGCATTCCTCCCCTTAAACAATTCAACCGTAATACTCGCGCTTCTAGGAATGCCCATCAGTTTACTCTTGAGTCCAATTTCGGACGTACTGTCAAATACAGAGATTCTTTCTTCAGCCGTACCACGCGAATGTGGAATGTATTACACAGCTCTATTTTTCCCTCTCATTACAATCTTCAGAAATTTAAAACTAATGTGCATCGGTATCTCCTTTTAAACTCTCTCCCTTTTTCCTAACGCTCGTACTGTGTTACTTAACATGTTAAGGGTAGTCACAACCCCTTGAGTACGCGCAAATTATATAAAAAAAAAAAAAAAAAAAACCTATAGTACTACCCCTTATAACTCATATTTTTAACACCATATTAACTACAGGGGAATATCCGCTACTGTGGAAGCTTGCAAAAATAATACCTATTCCTAAAACCTCAAAAAATGATGAGTTCAGACCCATTGCCATCCTGCCATTTCTCTCGAAAGTATTTGAAAGAATTTTGCAAAATCAAATGTCTTCTTATCTAAGCAGCTCAAATCTTCTAACACCTAAGCAGACAGGGTTTCGAAAGGGGCATATTTGTATAACGACCTTGTTAAAGGTAACGGAAGACATTCGAAGAGCTTTGGACAAAGAATATATCAGCTTTATCATCCTTTTGGATTTCTCCGAAGCCTTTGACATGGTCGACCACTCCATTCTATGTGATAAACTTCTCCGTTTCTTCAACTTTTCGACTTGTTCTGTTAAACTTCTATCTTCTTATCTGTCCGGACGAAAACAGTGTGTGCAGTTGAACAATGTTCTGTCTGATCTTCTTCTGCTATCGCGTGGTGTACCACATTCCATTCTTGGTCCCCTCTTGTTTTCTCTTTATATTAATGATTTACCGTCAATTCTTAAATATTTCTCTTTACAAATTTATGCCGATGACGTACAATTGTATTTTAGTTGTCCTTTAGGGCTCATAGAGGATGGTGTATACAGAATATTAAAATGAAAACTATAAAATTAGTTGAATTTTTAAAAAAACAAAACAAAATTTTTTAGATTTTTTATTAATAAAGCTACTTTCGTATGATACGAAGCTTGCGGCCGATGATGGACAGAATCCGAAACGCGTCGCCTATTACGTTTATAAAAATAATTTGTGAAATTTAGCAAAGTAGCTTTATTAATAAAAAATCTAAAAAATTTTGTTTTGTTTTTTAAAAATTCAACTAATTTTATAGTTTTCATTTAAATATATCACACAAATTGGAGACAAAAAATCCAAAAATGGTTATACAGAATGAATGACGATCTAGGGTGTATTTCGATTTGGTGTCAGCTTAATAGTCACCTGCTGAATCCTACAAAATCAGTTTCTTTGGTAGTTTCTAAAAAACCCGTCGACTTACTGTACTTTCCCCCTATAAATTTGAAAAACACACAAGTGACATTTGTAGAAACGGCGAGGAATCTCGGTGTGATTTTCAACCGCACTCTTACATGGAATAATCACATTAACTATGTAGTGGGTAAGACTTATGGTATTCTCCGATTATTGTGGGCAACACAGTCTTTTACTCCTCAAAGAGTTCGAATGCTTTTGGTGAAAACTAATCGTACCAACTCTAATCTATGGTTGTGAAATTTATTCACATTGCGACTCTGCCAGTAAGAGAAAACTAAATGTGGCCTTCAATTGTCTAATACGCTACATTTTCGGTCTGCGTAAATATGACCATATTTCAAATTACTCCAAAGCCATCCTAAACATAACATTCGAAAATTTTCTTAAGTATCACGCCCTTTACATGCTCACTAACATACTTCTGTGCAAACAACCCCCTTATCTCAGCGAATTAATAAGTATGGCATCCTCACAAAGAACTAGAATGCTTGTTCAACCCCGCTATGGTTCTCTCACATCCGAACGACAGTTCTTTGTGTACTCCACTCGTATTTGGAACACCTGCCGCAAAATATACGAGACATAAATGATGCTGTCAGATTGAAGATAAAGACAAAAACTTACTTTTCTCTTTTATAGACAACATTCAAAGTCATTTTATAACAAACTTAACTATGCCTTCCTTACTCTTTTTCTTTCTTTGCTCTCTTTCCTTTTTTTCTTGTTTTCTATATTATTATTTATAAATTTGAATCTATTTATTATTTTCCATTTTCCTTAATAAAAATCTTTAATGTATATCTTTCTAATAATTTGAATTATATAAAACTTTCCTTTTATGAATTCCTATAAAATTGTTATATCTTTAGCTTTCATATGTAATAATATTGTTATTAATCTAAGCTTATATCTATCTTATAAGACAATCTGTCTTAATGTGTATAAGCCTTTCATGAATAAATAAATAAATAAATAAATAAATAAATACTGATCCGACGTTACTTTTCCCTAAACTAAGTCCAAATCTTTTTAAAATTTTCCATCCCTCACCACCAACGATGATGCATGAGACCCCTGAATCTAAAAGCCCTAAAAATTGTATCCCATAAGTGTTAACCCTTAGATATGGCCTACAGTCCCTATTGTTTGCCGCTAAAGTAAAACCTAACTGAATTTGCTTTACCAGCTGATCGCCAGCAGTCGACCTATCTACTTCCGACGGAGCTCGTACTGCTGATGCGAGAGTCCGCTGCCCATTTTCCGAACAACGACGACAATCTTTACGAGACACACCAACTGTACCACAACCAAAACATTTCTTAGGGACAGAACAAGCAGAAGCAAAGTTACCTTCTCTATTTCAATTAAGGCACCTAACAACCCTAGGTGGTGGTTTATCGGGAGCAAGTTCAACCACCGCAGCACGTTGTTGACTTGAACTGCTCGACCGATATCCACATTCCGGTTCAAGATCATTTTTCGATCGAGAACGCGGTGTGAAATTCTCCATATTTGTCTTAAGCGTATATAATTCTCTTTCTAAAAAAGGTAGCTCCTCAATTGCAAATGGTTTTGCGAAGGCAATTTGTTGTTGATAGAAGGGGTCGACGTTTTTCTTCAAGATGGTAAGTTTTCTTCCCTCAGTCAAAGGTTCTGATAAACGCCTAAAAAGAGGTCTCATAACGGCGAGGTTTCCGAAGGTTTCGTCCTTCCCTTGTGATCTATGATTAATCTCCTCCAAGAGAAGATCATCATAGTTTGCGGGAAGGAATTCCGCCTTGATTTCTTGAACCAGCTCTTGCCAGTTCTTTAGCTCACTCCTTCAGTCCTATACCATAAGAGGGCTTTTCCACACAACTACTCTGTCGCAGACTTGAATAGATGTGCCTCAGACACATCATTCGTTACACGCAGTTCTTCAACTAGTTCTAGAAATGAACACTGATGAACCATCCGACTAGTAAATTTCACTCCCCTTTCCCCACACCTTTCTAAAAATCGCCCTACGATCCACATTCTCCACTGATACCCTTGCAACAATCTCATCCCCAACTGAATTCCCTGATTGTTCGCTGTTCACTCCTCGACAACCTCTCATTCGTCAAATCATTACTCTTACCACCATCCATTCTTTCATTCACACGCCCTGTTCCACTACCACTTGCTTCCTCACAAAATCTACCTACATTTGCATTCTTCGCATTACCATAACCTCGTGATGGACTTACGCTCACCAAGCGGCCACCTGTAGCTCCTGATTATTTAATCTTCTTTGGAGTTTCATCCTCCAAGTCGCTATCTCCACTATCACCGATAAGTACTTCTAATAATATTGTAATGCAAACCCAACTTTAAATACCAATTTCCTAATCGAAAACGTTCAACCGAAAACACAAGCGGCAACACTAGTGTAAGTGTAGAAATGTACCAGGAGGGGAAATGTTTGACAGCAATAACTGGAATGTGGAGACCATGTGGAAATTACTGGAAAGTCCTAGATGTAATGTCATTCGATATAAATAGGCCGCCGAGGCAACCAGAAGTTAGTTTTGATTAAAGAGTGATAATGTTAAGAGTGAGTTAATATGATTATTGGTAAAGTTGAAATCGAATAAAGTAGATACTTAATAAAAGTGGTTGAATTAAATTGAAAGGTAAAGTTCTATTTTTGCGAACTAAGCGCACGTTACATTGGTGTCAGAAGTGTATATAAAACTTATTTGATAAAAAAAAACCGGTTTGACTAGTATCTAAAGTGTAAAAAAAAAAAGTTAAATACAGTGAAAATGAGAAAGTTGTTGGAAGAGCTCAACTGCACTGAGCTTAAAAGTGAGTTAGTTAAGCGAAATCTTTCTAGAGCGGGATCGAAAAATGAGCTTGCCCTGCACTTGCGCAACTATTTGGAACAAACAATCCCGCTCTGGGCATCTACTTTTCTTTCAGCCTCCCAGTTTCATATGGACGCCGCCCTTGAGGTTTTATATGTGAAATTACTAACAACTTATTTCCAACTACTGCAACACAAAAAAAAGGGTTGCTACTCTGGTAGTACAATGGACCGGATTTTAGGTCTGAGTTCTCCAGATAAGCATATAAGCCTCCTCTTTAAAAAAAAAAAAAAAAAATTGGAATAACAAGGGGAAGACGCAAACACTTTTGTTTTTGAAACAGAAGTGGAGGAAGAGAAAATAAGTGAAAGTGTAGATTTTTCTAGTATGATGAGGCTTTTATTAGAACAACAAAAGAATCTGAATGAAGAGCAACGGCAGAACATTCTCGGACGTCTGGAAGAGCAACGAAACGATCAAACGAAGGAACAGCAGAATAGTCTCGAACAACTTGAAGCACAACGAAACGAGCTAAAGATGCTGGTTGAAGAACAACGAAGCGAACAAAAGAAGGAATAACAGAATATTCTCGAAAGGCTTAAGGCGCAACAGAATGTTTTGGAAGGTCAGAAAAACATTCTAGAAGGTAAATTGGGTAACATTGAGAAAAATGTATGTGCCCTAGACGAACGCGTTGAAGGTGTGGAGAAACAGCTTTCTGTTGTAGAGAATCGGTTGGAAAGCCGATGCGATAAACAGTTCTCTGTTCTTTCCATGGAATTGAACCAGATCCGGAAAATCAAAATTCGAGAATCTGCTGGAGAGTTTGCAAAGAAAAAGGAGATGAAACCGCCAACATTTGATGGACAGTCTTCTTGGCCAGTCTACAAAATACAATTTGAGGCAGCCGCGACAACAAATGGCTGGGATGACGAAGACAAGTACATTGTACTGAATCTTGCTCTTAGAGGACCAGCAGCTGAATTACTTCAAACAGTTCCAGCTGGTAAGAGCGGCGATTTCAGTTCTCTCGTGGCAGCTATGAAAGTCTACAGCAGCTCCAAGCAGACGTCGAAAGACTGGTTCACCTGGCATACCCGGATGCTGGAGAAGAAATCATCAACCAGCTTATTATTGAGTCCTTCGTTCGTGCCATTTCCGATATACACCTTCCGAGGTCTATGCGAACTCTGAACTGCTAGAACACGTACTCTTTCTGAAACTTTAGCATTTACATTGACAATTGAAGCAGCAGAACAGGCTTCTCATGGAGTACTTCGACTTAGAGAAGCCATAGTCGAAGAATGCTCGTGCCAAAGTATTGAAATACCAATGCCGACTACCACCAAATAAAGCTGCTTGTCTACACTGTGGAAGCAAGTGATTCAACCCAGAGGAAGGTAACAACAACACCAACTTCGAGGGGCGGAGGCTGGTTTCTTGTGTCGATGGCCCCAGAACCACCATCCAGGTCTCTCACACCAAACGAGACAACAAAAGTCTGACTGTGGAGACTACTATTAACGGAAAACAAACATGTGGCTACCATCGACACCGGTGCCACAGCCTCCATAGTACGTCGAGACCTGGTAATTCCTGGTGGCAGATATAAGTGACGAGTGCATCATTGGAATCGACTTTATGAAACAGCACGGTGTTATTTTGGACATCGATAATCAAGTTTTGAACCACCAAAATAAAGAAATTCCAATGACCTATTCGAATGAAATTACGTCAACACTGAGGACTGTCATCACGGAAGATCTGATTTTGCCTCCTTTTTCTGAAGTGTTCGTTTGGACAAAACTGGAAGGTAAGTTTGTCAACCATCGATACCTCGTGGTGGAACCAGGCACAGAGTGTTCCTCCCAAAGCATCATCATTGGGAAAAGACTGGTAGCACCGAAAAACAAAATGGTCCCCGTACGAACGTAGAAGTCGTTGGGCGTTGCGAATCGGTTGCAGCAATTACGAAAATCACAGATTAAGCCCCAAGAAAAACTATAACTCCGGAGGAGCTCAAGACCATCAAAGCTAGAATACTGAATTCATCCAACCCTGATCACCAACAAACAAGAATGGCTGAAAATCTCCTACAAGAGTACACTCACACCTTCGCATCGTCAAAGGGGCAATATGGTAGAACACAGTTGGTGCAGCATCGCATCTACACAGGAGATGCAAGACCGATTCGTCAACCTGCAAGACGCCTTTAATTGGCCAAACAAAGTGAGGTTGAGGAAATGATAACAACAATGAAGAAGGACGGTCTTATTGAAAATTCCAAAGGTCCTTGGGCGTCACCAGTGGTGCTTGTGAAAAAGAAAGACGGAAGCACTCGTTTTTGTGTGGACTACCGAAGGCTGAACGATGTGACGAAGAAGGACAGCTATCCCCTGCCGAGAATCAGTGATACCCTGGATGCCATGGAGGGAGCCCAGTGGTTCTCGACGCTGGACTTGAAGAGTGGATATTGGCAAGTTGACATCCACCCTGATGATCGGGAAAAGACGGCGTTTTCTACAGGCAATGAACTCTGGCAGTTCAAAGTTATGCCGTTTGGGCTATGCAACGCTCCGGCAACATGCGAGCGCTTGATGGAGTGCGTTCTTCAAGGACTGACTTAGAAAGCTTGCCTAGTCTACTTGGACGATGTCATTGTTTACGGAAAAACATTTGACCAACATTGCAAGAACCTAAAAGCCATGTTTCAGAGACTTCGAGAGGCTAACCTTAAACTGAATCCGGAAAAATGTGCACTTTTCAAAATCGAAGTAAAGTATTTGGGACACATCATCTCTTCCCAAGGAGTGAAGACTGATCCTGAAAAAGTTGACTCCGTCAAAAATTGGCCAACACCACAGGACAAACATCAACTCCGAAGCTTGCTTGGTCTTGCCACATATTACCGACGTTTTGTTAACGACTTTACTGTAGTTGCAAAGAGTTTGCATCAGCTCACCGAAAAAGGGAAGCAGTTTAAATGGTCAGGTGACTGTGAGAAATCATTTCAGGAACTCAAATACCGCCTCTGTAACGCTCCAGTGCTGGTACATCCAACACCTGGCAAAACATTCATCATCGACGCAGATGCAAGCAACGTTGGAATCGGGGCGATAATATGCCAAGTGCATGATGGCGAAGAGAAAGTGGTGGCAAACTACAGCAAGGTCCTCTCGAAGCCCGAAAGGAACTACTGCGTGACCAGAAGGGAACTGCTAGCTCTTATCTTGGCAACAAAGCACTTCCATAAGTACATCTATGGACAGAAATTCCTTCTGCGGACTGTTGAACTTCAAAAATTCAGAAGGTCAAGTCGCAAGGTGGATAGAAAGACTGCAGACTTATGATTACCAGATTCAACACCGCAGAGGAAAGCTGCACTCAAACGCTTTATCGCACGCATTATCGCGAAGACCTTGCAAAGTGGATTGCAAGCATTGTAGGTGGCAAGAAGACAAAGAAAATATTACCGCTCAGCGACTAAGAGCTGACCCAATATACGGATGGAGCAATGAGGAAATGATAGCTGCTCAACAGGAGGTTCCAGATATCGAACCCATTCTGACATGGAAGGAAAATGAAGTGAAACCTGAATGGGGAGACATTTTTGACAGGAGTCCAGTTCTCAGAGCCTATTGGGCACAGTGGGACTCACTATTTGTGCAAGAAGGTGTCCTCAGGCGAAGATAGGAGTCCGCTGACGGTAAATCATATGTGATGCAGCTGATCGTACCGCAATCGAAAGTCAGCGAAGTTCTTCGGGAGATGCACGACGTACCTTCTGGAGGCCACCTGGGAGTTAACAAAACACTGGAGAAGGTGTGACATCGGTTCTGCTGGTTACATGCTACAGATGACGTGGAGAAGTGGTGCCGAACATGTGACAAGTGTGCTGCAACCAAAGGACCAGGTAGGAAGATTCAAGGTAAGATGCATCAGTATAACGTTGGATCGCCTTTTGAGAGGATTGCAGTAGATGTGGCTGGGCTTTTTCCAGATACCAACGCTGGAAACAAATACATTCTGGTTGTAATGGATTACTTTAGCAAGTGGCCTGAGGCGTGTGCCATCCCAAATCAAGAAACCAAAACGGTGGTCGACCAGATTGTGTTTAACTGGGTGAGTAGGTTTGGCGTACCTATGGAACTCCATTCCAACCAAGGGAGGAACATTGAGTCAAACATCTTCCAAAGAGTGTGCGGACTACTTGGCATTAAGAAGACGATAACCACACCGCTTCATCCACAATCTGATGGGATGGTTGAAAGATTCAACCGGACTTTGAAAGAACACCTCACCAAGGTCGTAGGCGACTACCAAAGAGACTGGGATAGGCACGTACCGCTATTCCTGATGGCGTATAGAAGTGCGGTGCATAGCTCGACAGGACAAATGCCATCTGACATCCTGTTCGGGAAAACCATGCGGCTGCTTAGCGAACTTAAATTTGGATGCCCCACAGAGAAGCCACAGGACACGAACGAGTATGTGAACGACCTCAATTAGACACTCACTGACATCCATAAAAGAGCAAGGGAACGGATGAAAGCCTACAGCGACTGGATGAAGACATGGTACGACACAAAACCGACAACGGTAGGATTCTAAGCAGGAGATCGTGTGTGGCTTTATAATCCTCATCGTCAAAAGGGATTGTCACCGAAACTTCAGCAGAACTGGGAAGGTCTTTATACTGTTGTCACGAGGATTAACGACGTGGTTTACCGCATCCAAAGGGGACTAAGAGGCAAGTTAAAAGTAGTTCATTGTGACCGGCTGCATCGATATAGTCGCGAGGCTGCAGATGGAATTATTCGGGACGAACAATCTTAAGGAGGGGGCAGTGTAATGCAAACCCAACTTTTAATACCAATTTCCTTATCGCAAACTTTCAACCGAAAACACAATCGGCAACGCTAGTGTAAGTGTAGAAATATACCAGGAGGGGAAATGTTCAACAGCAAATACTGGAATGTGGTGACCATCTGGAAATTACTGGGAAGTTCTAGATGTAATGTCATTCGATATAAATAGGCCGCCGAGGCAACCAGATGTCTGTTTTGATTATAGAGTGATAATGTTTTATAGAGTGAGTTAATGTGATTATTGGTAAAGTTGAAATCGAATAAAGTAGATACTGAATAAAAGTGGTAGAATTAAATTGAAAGGTAAAGTTTTATTTTTGCGAGCTAAGCGCGCGTTACAATATCAACAATTCGTTCTTCAATCCGCTCTGTTCCTCTTCATACTTCTCATCCTCACAAACTGCCCTGCCAATACGACCTAACGCCCACTCGATCTTTGTAATAATTTTCACACATTCTGAGGATTTCGGATCTTTCGGAGGGTCTTCCAATGGAACCCTGATCTCTACCGTCCTTTCCTTCACAGCCTCTCTATCCTCCTCAAAACTGAACGGATAACTCTTTGAGTTTTCCAATGAACCCTAATACATTCTAATACCCTTGAGAATGTGGTATTTAAACATGCTCACTTTCAATTCACGAATCTGCATCTCATATGCGAGTTCGTCCGCTGCTAAGCGCCCAATATTCATTTTTACAACTGTTCAAACTAATTCAAAAAAACAACGATGGAATTGGAACCCTTATTCTCACTCAAGCCAATAAAGTCGCTGTGTAAAACATTAAAACTATTTCAACTAGTTCTGAAATAAACGATTGCAAACAACACCTAATTCTCACTCAAGTCACTGCAAAACGTTCAAACTATTCAAACTTATTCTGAAAACAACACCTTATTCTCACTCAAGTCACTGTAAAACGTTTCAAATATTCAAACTAATTCTGAAAACAACGATTGAAAACAAATCCTTATTCGCACTCAAGTCACTGTAAAACGTTCAATATGTAAATGTTTTTATTTTTAAATACCTTGATTAATTTCAAAAATGTATTTTCTTTTGTTTTAAAAACTCCCAAAAAAATAATAGTCGGTCTAAGACGAAATTTACTCCCCAAATTCAAATTTAAAAAATGTAACGATATCTATTGAAATTGTCTTCGCTTAATACATATACCCAAACCACAAAATAAATATTCAACCTTTGGCACAAAAATGTTTCTCCACTAAACCTGGGCCCTATTGCACCAACCACTTTTCACTTTGCACTTTGCAGCTTTTCACTTTTACTTCGCAAATTTCGTTGCACCAAACGCCAATTCGCAAAGAGGAAATTATTTTTGTGAAAAGTAAAACAAAAATTCCCTCTTTGCAAATTTCGTTGCACCAAACGCCAATCTGCAAAGTGAAAAGTACTTTTCAGAAAAGTGCAAAGTTAAGTCAATTCGCAAAGAATTCTTTGATTTCGTTTCACCAAACAAAAAGACTTTGCACTTTGCATTTCATATTCTGCAAAGCTTTTCAATAATTTGCAAAGAGAAAATTTCATTTGCGGTTCACTACTACTACCTACTAATATTATAAACGTGAAAGTTTGTATGTGTGGATGTATGTTTGTTACTCTTTCACGCAAAAACTACTGAATGGATTTTACTTAAACTTTTCAATAATATAGCTTATACATCAGAATAACACATTGGCTACAATTTATCCCTAAATTCCCACGGGAAAACGAACGTATACGGGAACTTAGAAACTACAACACCGATTTCAAAAATTTTTTCACTTTTAGAATGCTTCATTATCCCCGAGTAACATAAAAACTAATTCATCCCCATATTCCTACGGTTCCCTTTATTAACACGGGAGCAGGAACGTATGCGGGAACTTTGACACTGCAGCACCGATTTCAAAAATTCTTTCACCGTTAGAATGCTAGACTATCACCGAGTAACATAAAAACTAATTCATCCCCATATTCCTACGGGAGCAGGAACGTATACGGGAACTTTGACACTACAGCACCGATTTCAAAAATTCTTTCACCCTTAGAATGCTACACTATCCCCGAGTAACATAAAAATTAATTCATCCCCATATTCCTACGGTTCCCAACATTCCCACGGGAGCAGGAACGTATACGGGAACTTTGACACTACAGCACCGATTTCAAAAATTCTTCCACGGTTGGAATGCTCCATAATCCCGGAGTAACATTAACTTTAACTTATCCACATATTCCCACGAAAACGGTCACCATATTCCCACGGGAACGGGAATATTGAAAATGCGAATGTAGCTATGCCGGTATGTTTTTCGTATGTCTCCCGTTCAAATTGCTAAACAGATTTTATTAAATTAGCTACAGAGATGGTCTAGAACATTCGGAAGGATTAAGGCTAAATATCTATCCTTATATTCCCACGGGAACGGAAATGGGAATTCAAAAACTACGGTCTCAAAAGTATTTTTAACAGGGCTACAAGGTGTTGAAATAGGGGTTGAATGTTTTTTTTTTTTGAAATAACGCCATTTTGACATTTAGATAGATTTAGGCTAGAAGTTTTATTTCCTAAAAAGTTAAAAATGCTGCTGAAAGTCGCGGGCACAGCTAGTAGATAATAAATTAAAATGAATCGCTTTGAACAACTTTTTGAAAACGATGAGTATAATTATAGTTACGTAAGAGATGTAAAACTGAGAGTAAATTTTGAAATTCCAAATAATTTTCAAACAGTGGAAAGTTTTCGCTTGACAAAAACAAATGTAGAATTTTATTTTATCCAAAGTAGGACATAAGTTGCAATATAGCAGTCGAAGGAATATGTGTCTAAGTACCTTACAACTTTGTGTACACTACGTTGGATGGGATGGGAAATGGTATATAGATATTAGAAATTCGATCATTTTTTTTTTTACAAAAATTTAGAGAAAATAAACAAATGGTAAAGTAAAGCGCAACAAAATTGGCAGCGATTTAAAAGGATTTCGTTGTTTTAGTAAAAAAAACAAGGCCTCAACGTTTTTACTTTTGTCATTACAACAAAAAGAAGTTGAGACCATTTAAATTGTTTCACTTTGTAACTTTTCAAAATGCGACTGAAAATGAAAAGTTACATTTTTAGTTGGTGAAACGCCCACACTTTTCACTTTGCACTTTGGAAACTGCAAAGTGCAAGGTCATGGGCTTTTCATTTTTGGTGAAACACTTTGAACTTTTACTTTGCAGGAAATTATTCAAAATAATAATAAGTGCGAAGTGAAAAGTGAGTGAAAAGTTCAGCAAAAAAATGACCTCAAAGTCAAAACTTTGTTTCGGGAAGAAAATTTGAACACCACTTAGTTCTTATGACTTTGCACTGATGAAAAGGGTTGAAAGTGTATTTGACCTGCTACCATAGTCCTAATTGACTTACCTCTTCTCAGGGAAATTTTCGGAACTTAGTTCTAAGTTTTTTCTTTTTTATTGTTTTGTTTATCTGTAAAAATTAAAGAAACTCTATGTTTATCAGGCGTTTTCAGCAAAAAAATGACCTCAAAGTCAAAACTTTGTTTCGAAAATCTGGCAACCCTAAGCCTATAGGAGCTCAACTTAAAAACAGTCTTAAAGGTTGTTATTTCTACAAAAAATTGAGTCTAAGATTAGGTCTCTATCATCAGTATTGACAGAGATATCGAGTTTAACACAGGTCGGGGTACACCAAAGTTAGCCTTTTTTTAAATTGTCAAAAAGTGATGTCAAAGTTGAGAATCGAGCTTTACTGTAAAACAATTTTTTTCTTAGAATATGACCAAGAATCACATTCCGAAGGATAATACACGAAGTACGGAACACCCTGTATATACAATTAATACTTATACTAGGTAATTTTAAAACTAAGAAAATGATAATAATGTAGGAATGTTGGCACATTGGGGGCCTAACTAAATACATTTTCTAGAATAAAAATAATAACTTAATATTGTATAGCTGAAAAGAAAGAAAATTCTTGATTATAAGTCGACTGACTTGATTTATCTCGGGATGTTCCGTACCGGTTGTCGCTGGCGTCCCTCTTTATGAGGAGGTTGTGGGGGTGGCATCAGCCACGGAAGTATGCTGACCCAGGGTGAGCGTAGAAGTTATTGGCTTCGTCGTTGGTTGGTATTCCTTCTTCGGCCAAAGCGTTCATCACGCTTAGGTATCTTGGCTCAGGGTGTCGGTTCTCAGTGGTCATCCTTCTCACCAGTTGATTAGGGTGGTTGCTGATATTTGCAGCCGTTTTCAATACTGTCGTAAGACGTATTGGTCCAAGGGCGTCATCTTGGCAGTCTCGTACTGGCTGGTTACTGTAATGTCTCTGACGCTGGTGTTTGAAAGTGAGGCCGGTGCAGAGTCTCAGAATCTTCCTTTCGAAATTAGTAGATCCTTCATCGCGGTCTTCGAAATGGTGAACCAAACTGGGCTTCCGTAGTTGATGACGGGTCTCAGCAGCTGCTTGTACATCAGTAGTTTTGTTGGCTAACTTAGCCCTGTCCTTCTCCTCAGCAAAGGGCACAGTCGGTGGAAAGCGAAGTTGGCCTTCTTCAGTACAGTGCGTGAGTGCGGGTTGAATCTAAGCACCTCATTGAAATTGATGCCTAGATACTTCGCGTTTCTTTGGGCAGCCAGTCTGGTTCCATCAGGTAGAGTAATGGATGTGGCTCTGCAGCTACCAGCAGAACAACGGCCTCTTCCTCCGGTCCTTCTGAAGCAGACGAGCTCTGACTTAGCTGAGTTGATCCGGATACCCTACTTACTAGAATAAGAATATTGTTTGTGGATGTGAGTTTCCACTCTCTGGGCAGCAATGGTTGGTGATATAGATGTGCTATATGTCAGAGAGTCATCGGCGTAAAGCAGGTTTTCGCAGTCCCTTGGGGTAGGTTGGTCCGGTCCGACGTCATGATGTTGAAGAGAAATGGTCCTAGTGTTGATGCCTGAGCGACTCCTGCTCTGATGTTCTTGGTGGCGGACTTTTGCGCTTCCAATTTGGACGAAAAAGTTTCTGTAGGAGAGAAAAAAAAAAAATTATTTTTATAAATGGAGTTGAAAAGTTTTAAGATTTAGCTTATGGATGAGTGCATCAATCCAAACGCTGTCAAATGCGTTTTCGACATCCAAAAAGCATGCGACGGTGACACGATGGCTGTTAAGGTCTTCGGCGACGTCATTGTGTAGTTTCATCAGCGGATGCAGGTTTGAATGCTTTTCCCGGAAGCCGAACTGCATGTTTGGGTTGAAATTATTATCCCTGCAGAACTTTTTCTACTTTCTAAGCACTAGCTCCTCCTGGTGTTTACTTAGGCTGTTGAGTAGAGAAGTGGGCCTTGTCGATGAGGTTCGGATCGCCTTTCTTCGGAATCGCCACTATCTTGGCCGTTTTCCACTTCCTGGGAAAGTAGCTGTTGTTGATGCAGTTGTTTAAGATAATAGCCAGAAAGATCATCACTGTCAGTGGGAGCCTCTTAAGGACGTAATTTGAGACATCGTCTGGGCCTGTTGATTTCTTGGGCTAGGAGCTGTATATTATTTCTGCAATTTCTTCCGGAGTGGACACGTTCGGGCAGTTGATTGGGTCACTCGACGGGTTGCTGCTGCTGAATATTGCTGCATCAGTGTTGGGCCCCAGGGTCCGTTGGATGGATGTCTCGATTTCGTCCAGAAAATCAGGGTCATTAGAAGGTGCTGCCACGAAGTTGCCTTCGAAATGTTTAGCGAATGCCTCCGCCTTTTCCTGATCTGGTCTGGCTTCCCCGTCGTTGGATGTGATGACTTCTGGTATTGCGTTCTTTGTACCAACTATCCTGTTTATCTTCTTGAAAACATCTGGTCCAGGTCTTATATTTTGCAGTCTCTTCTGGAAGTGGACGTCGCGTCGTTGCAGTGCTGGATCGCGTTCCGGAACATTGTGTTGTCTTGTTGAATTTTGCCCCAAACAGTTCGGTAGCTGACATTGGTTGTGTTGAGTTCCCTTTGGTGTATCGTTTGCAGCTTCTTACGTAGTACTTGTCTGTGCTTGTACAGGTTTTGCACGTAATCAGGGAGGTGTTGGTATCTGTCTATGCTCTTCTTTGGTTGCTTTTGGCAGTCAAGTGCAGTGGAAATCGCTTGTTCCAACTACTCGACAGCAGCGTCGATGTTCCTGTTTTCTGCTGGCAACTTCTCAGAATCCAGTGTTTTGTAGTTTATGAAGTGTTCCGGCGGTTCCATGGCAAGAAGGAGATGTTGGCGCAATTTTATGTTCACCTGAACTGCTTCTTGATCCGTGTCTCTGGGAATGAGGGTACTGGTGAGGTTTTGTAAGCCTGGAATGAGAAAGACAACATTTGCTGTTATTAGGAAGAAACCAAGTGTAGATGGCGTCCTTGGGAATGTTGGTCTACGTTGGGATACAACTGTTAGTGAGGTTTGAGTGCTAAACGTATCCAACAAGTCTGTAATCGCCCTTCCTTCTATGTTTATCACCGTGTCGTGCCAACGGCTATGCCTTGCATTGAAATCGCCGCCGATTAGCCCGTACGTGCTTTTAGAGATGAAGCTGTTGAGGGTGTTGAGATCGCTCTGGATGTTTCTTCTAGTTGAGTTGCAGCGGACATACAGTGCAATAATGGTAAAGGATTCGTTTCCTATTTGAATGGTGATGGTTGTTGCTTCGCTGGTCAGTAGGCCTGAGACGAAGATTTTATTGGTGCTGGCACTTATGTTATTCCTAACGTAGATTGTTGTTCCGACGTGCTCATCGGATTTATCCTGTCGGTAGGTTTTGTAGCCCATGATGTCGATGTTATTGCGCCTAGTCACATTTGTTTCACTTATGAGGGCGATGAACATATTGAATGACGTCCTCTTTTCCAGGCTGTACAACGAATTTACGTTGTACGTCATGATGCAGAGCCTCTTTAGTTGCATATTTGGAATATGAAGGTGGCTAGGGCCACGGACTTATCGCCTTCACTCATGCAAGGTCGCTCCCAAACATCCGCTGTGCCTCGTTGTTGAGGTTGATAGGTGAGGTTGGTGTTGGTTTGGTGGGCCTGGCTGGTGTCGTCTTGGCAATTTTGGTTGCTGTTGGTTGTTGCTTCGTGGACGTGGCTGACTTGGGTGAAGGTCCGCTTCTAAACATTGAGGCTTAGCTGACGGTTGTGCGGGTTGCCATGGAGATGGATTTAGCGGCGAATGCCTGCTGGGCCTTCTTCTCGGCTATTTCCTTGTTGCTCTCTGTCAGCTTAGCCTTAAGGGTTGGACACCCCTTGAAACTTGCCGGATGTCCTTCCTTTTAGCAGTTTGCACTCCTCACATCCAGTCCTGTGTTGGAAGTCCGCTTGCACTGACCTGGCTCATGCACCTCCTTGCATTTCACGCAAACGTACTGACGCCGACAGTTGGTGGCAACATGTCCAAATCGTTGACAATTCCTGCATTGCACGATATCGTTGGACTTAAGTCTCTCCCAGTGAACCTCGCTGAGCTGGCAGGTCTTGTCGAGTTCCATAACGAAGTTGTTGTAGGACTTTCCTTGTGCCCTTACTTACTTACTTAGGTGGGCATTACAGTTCGGGGTGAACCTGGGCCTCAACCAACATCCTTCTATAACGATTTCGATCTCGGGCGAGCTCTCTCCAGTTTCGCACTCCAAGTCGGTTGAGGTCTTCATCCACTTGATTGCGCCACCTAAGACGAGGTCTTCCCCTTCCGCGATTTCCCTGCAATGTGCTTTCGAAAACCCGACGAGCCGGAGCGTTTGGGTCCATCCGCTCTACATGGCCCAACCATCGTAGCCTCGCGATGCGTACTCTTCTGGCTATGCCCATGCCGCGGTACAGCTCATACAGCTCGTTGTTGTATCTTCTTCTCCACGCATTGTCTTCGCATACGGGACCAAAGATCATTCGGAGAATTTTTCTTTCGAAACGACCAAGAGTTTCCTCATCCGCTTTCGATAAGGTCCATGCTTCCGCGCCGTACAGCAGGACTGGGATGATTAAGGTCTTATACAAGGTCACCTTGGTTTTTCTAGAGAGGGTTTTGTTTCTCACTTGCCTTCTTAACCCAAAGAAGCAACGGTTGGCAAGAGTTATTCTCCGTTTGATCTCCGCACTGATGTTGTTGTCCGTGTCTACAGCGGATCCTAGGTAGACACTTAGACCTTAAAATCGATAAAGAGGTGGTGAATATCGATATTATGTTCTCGGGTTTTTTCCAAGATCTGCCGTAATGTGAAAATTTGGTCTATTGTGGACTTCTCTGGTCTAAAACCACATTGATAAGGACCTATCAAGTTGTTGACGTGGGGTTTCAGACGTTCACATATTACAGCAGACAAGATCTTATAAGCGACGTTAAGGAGGCTTATCCCTCTGTAATACTCCCTCTGATACTGAGGTTCCATTCATCGGGCATGCTTTCTACCGACCATATCATGCAGATCAGGTGGTGCATGCTCGTTTCCAACTGATCTCCAGCTGCCTTGAAAAGTTCGGCATCAAGGCCATCTGCACCTGCAGTCTTATTTGATTTAAGTTTGCATATGGCAAGCTTAACCTCTTCTAGGTCGGGAGGACGGCATTCTTGATCATCGTCCAAGCTGAATGGGGCAATCTGCCTGACAGCGGAATTTGTGTCTTCATCGCCGTTAAGCAGTCTGCAGAAATGATCTTTCCAAATCCTCAGTAGCGACTGTGACTCTACAATTATGTTTCCCTGCTGGTCTTTACAGGCTTGAGTTCGGGGTTTGCCACTCTGGCAGGATCTTTTTACCTTTTGGTAAAACTTCCGAATCTCGTTCCTGTCATGGCACCTCTCTATTTCCTCAAACGAGCGCTTCTCATGCTGCTTCTTTTTCTTTTTGAGAAGTCGGTGTCCTTCCCTTCTTCTCTCCTTGTAAATCTCGTTATACTGATCGTAAGCAGCCCTTGTTCGTGTTTGCATAAGCATCTGTCGTGCTCTTTGTTTGGCTGCATTTGCCTGCCCGCATTCTTCATCGAACCATGGGTTTCGTTTTGGTGGCCGAGTGAAACCCAGAACCTCAGAGGCAGCAGTTCTGATGGCTTCTTGGCATTGCTGCCACTGGTCTTCAATGTTTAATGCTGGCGGCATGGGATTCAAGGATAATTGAAGGGACACTCGATTGGAAAAGGCATTGACAATCTCTTGCGATTGTAGCTTTCCGACGTCATCTCTTCACAGCGTTAGTTCGCGCTGGTCGTGAACAAGATATCCTCATTCGTACCTTGGCTACAACAAGGTAGTGGTCCGAGTCAAAGTTGGCCCCTCGGAAAGTTCGGACATCTAGAACACTGGAAGAGTGCCTTGCGTCGATCGCAACATGGTCAATTTGGTTGACGGTTAATTGATCTGGGGATCGCCATGTACCTTTATGAATTTTGAGATGCGGGAAGCGCGTACTACTTACAACAAGATTCAGCCCCGCAGCAAAATCGATTAGCCTCAGTCCGTTTTCGGAGGTTTTGTCATGGAGGCTATGCTTACCGATTGTGTTTCCAAAGATGTCCTCCTTCCCTAGCTTTGCGTTAAAATCGCCAAGAACGATTTTCACGTCGCGTCTAGGGCGCTGCTCATACGTTTCTTCCAGGAGCTCGTAGAAACAGTCTTTGGAATCGTCGTCTTTCTCTTCTGTGGGGGCGTGGGCGCATATAAGGCTAATGTTGGCGAATTTAGCCCTGATGCGGATGGTCATTATACGCTCATTGACTGGATTTTGGCTAATCACCTTATCCCTGAGTCTTCCTCTAACGACAAATCCGCACCCAAATAAGCGTTGTTTCTTTTGTCTGTAGCAGTCGCCATAATAGATGTCACAGTTTCTCATCTTCTTTATGCCCGGTCCACTCCATCGCACTTCTTGGATGGCGGTTATGTCTGCTTTGCAGCAGTCCAGGGCGTCCGCTAATTCTCCTTTCCTTGTGCCCTATTGGCTTTAAATTCGGTGACTTTGATGATTGGGAGGCCCTCTATCCTGTGCTCATCGTCGACTTCAATGGTAGTGTTAGAGTGGTGGATGCCTTTAAGCAGAAGCGGGTTCTTTCTTTCCTCCCTCGGTGTGAAGGAATTAAACTGAATCTTCCTCTCCTTGAGGAATTTTTTAATTCTTTCGAAAGATTGGCGGTTTCCGGCACTGATGATTGTTGTCTTAAAGTTGCGGTTTTTGGACGTCACCGCCAATTTGTTCCCTTTACAGAACCGGCTTATCTCAGCAATGATTCCTGAGGAACAGAAAATTGGCGGCATTCCGGGGCCCTTGGCTGGCTCGCTTGTTTTTGGTGCTCCTGGTTTTGCGAAAGTTGATTGTGGGCTGATTTTTGCTGTGACTGTCTTCTTTGATGTTGCTGGCTGTGGTGGCTGTGCGTTTGGTGCTACTGCTGGTGCTGTTGCGGTGATTGGGGTAGATGAAGTCGTGTCTACCGACCCGATTGGTGATGGTGGCTCCTGTTTCTTCTTCTTATAGTCTTTTTTGGCGGTGGTCTACTTTTACCGCATCTTTCCAGTTACCTCGGTGAACTGGTCTTCCTCGTCCGATTTATTAGATTTATCTGCCTCGTCACCAGTCAAGCAGATAAATTCTTCGTCCTTTCCTACGATGACTTCAAGGGTTTCCTCCATTGGCTGCGGTCCATCGAGCTGTATCTGCATCTCCTTGATGAGGCCGCTGAGGCGCTGCCGGTGCTCTGACCCCAGGTCGGCTTGCATCCGCTTCAGCAGAGTTGCGAGGGCGGTGAATGCCGTTTCTGGTTTCAATTTATCAATTTTCCTGAAAAGTTAGTTATTTAAAATTTCCTGGGAAAAAAATAAAAATGATTAGTACTAACCCTGCTTATGATTATATTTTTCCTGAAAGGGTTAGTTCTTTTCTGGAAATATAAAATATTAAAGGATTAGTTGTTATTATAATTCCTAAGAATTATAATTAGGATGGGATAAACCCCTTTTTACCAGTAAGGTCCTTCTTCGAGCTTAGGCAGGCAGTAAGTGAGTGTCCCCTTTTTGTTTGGTGTGGTTGGGTTTCTGTTTATTTTTCCGCTGTGTATACGTTAGGGTGGAGCGTAATTTTTTTTTTCACTTAACCGACATGTAATAGCAAAAATTATGTGTCTTTTAGGCTCATATTTACTTAGTTAAAATATAATATGAATCGACTGAGAGTAACTGCCTCCGCCAGGTCATTGAAATTTTGTAAGATCTTGATTTTAAACGAAACTTTGTTTTTTTTTTCATTTGCTTTCAGCTAGATAAATATAAGTTCCCTTTTTCAATTGGTGCATTAAAACGCCGCATTTTCCCTCAACTCTCCTTTTTCACATGAAACTTTTCAACGCCTATATCACCCATGGCGTCCAAATGCACAAATAAATCGTTAATACTTAAAAAAATGGTGGTGTTATACGCCTAGGTACTTGAAAAGAGGCTGCAGAAAGAACTTCAGTGGATAATTTGTTTACTCCACATGAATGAATTGCCATTGAGACACTTTTTTCTCTACTTTGACGGATCAACTTCTGGGCCAGAAAATTACACTAGACCTTTGTGAAAAGCACTTCAAACTAGTACGACATTACTGCAGCGGTACTCTCAGGAGATTTTCTATAAGATTTAGGAAATAAGTTCTCCGAAAAAATCAGATCTATCACAGATTCCATCGTAGAAAACTTCCACACGGACAGCAAAGTTACGAACTACGAAAATTTGTGTTCACAAAATCCGAACGGAATCGAAGAAAGCATTTCCAGTTACAACGCTAAATACCACCGTCCTGTTTTTCTAAATCAGCTGTTTTACGCCAAATGTGAAAGATCATTCACATTTTTCTGCAAACACAACTTCTTTCGTATATTAAGACGACTAATTTACATTCCACTCGGATTTGGTGATACCAAATTTACGAATTTCGAAATTCGTTCCACTCCGAATGGATAATGTGATAGTTACATCGGGAAACTTAGACTTTTTTCGATTATGATGGAATCTATGATAGGGCAGAATGTATCATGCTCGTTGGCTAACACGTGCCATTCGATTACTTTGTCTGTATGTTGCCAAAGAGATTCCATCGTCAGCTAAATCGTCGTGCAAAGATAGTACGCGACATCTCTACAGTATGATTGCAAGGCAGCCTATAGGTATCTCTCAGAAGATCTGATCCAGTAATTCAACGAAATAATTACTTTACGCATGGCTGAAAATGTTCGTGAGCTGGCAGCTCGACGGATGCTGAAGACCCGCAGTGTGTCTGAAACATAGGCATTTTGAAGTGGCAATGGTAAACTTCAATGCATCCGATCACATCGACATAATTGACTGGCAGACGAGAGTAAGTGAACCATCGATTACAACAGAGGAAATAGAGAACATCGCATCATCGGATGGAGAAGACCAACTGATCTTTTTAAGGCTGCCATGCCATACTCAAGCTGTGGAGCAGGCTGTGAAAATAACGACTGAAGCTTCCATTTTTCAGTGCAAAAAAATGGCACGTTTGGGTACAATAAAGATAGATAGATAGATAGATAGATAGATAATGTTTATTTCTTATAAATTTTTTACAATTGCTTAACAAGATTCATTATAGTTATATAAAAATATAAGAAATTATTGGGACATTCTGTATTTTTTATACTAAGTATTAAAAACAGTGTTGAATGCCACTTAAATGGCTTAAAAGATATAAAAATAAGCTTTGGGTGGGGTGACATTATTAAGACAATTTCCATTCAAAAGCAAAGAAAGTAAAGAATTAAGTTTACATTTCAAATATTTAAAAAAAAAATTCAAGAATACAAATTTGCGTCAAATATTATATATAATTTCATCCAAAATTTAACAAAGATTATATAAAGCAAGAGCGATTTACCTACAGAATCTTAAAAAATACAATCATTACGATTACAATTGATATCAAGCCAGTATATCAGAAAGAAGAGATTCAACATTGCTATATTCCAAATCAAAAAGCCAATTTTTTACCAGTTTTAAATACATTCCAGGTGTTGTAATAGATCTGATTGATATAGGAAGCTTATTAAATAAACGAGCTGCTGAAACTGAATAAAAATTACGAAATGCAGTCGTACGAAAGTTTGGAACATATACCATATGAGAAGAATTCCCACGTAAATTATAAAGAGAATTAAGGCGATGATTGCGATTGCCAAACATAAAAAAGAAAGTTTTCAACACCTTAAAGCAGTATAAATGTCGAACAGGATGAATTTTAAGGGAACAGAACAATGGTAAACTCGGGTGTCTTTTAGATTTTCGGCATATTTTGCGTACAACATATTTCTGCAAAATTAAAAGTGGTTGAATTTTATTAAGATAAACACCACCCCAACAAACTATTCCATATTGTAGCTTTGAATGTATAATTCCGTAATAAATTGTTTTTAAAAGTTTTGTCGAGCAAATATTGCGCAAGTAGAAGAAATACCTTAATGCACAGTGAATATATTTTCTCAGCGCTTCAGTGTGATTCGAAAAACTCATTTTATAATCAATCGTTAGACCTAAATATTTAAATTCTTTCACATTCTCAATAGGAAAACAATTTTTACTGCAACTTAAGCTGTCAATAAATGAGTGAGAGGACGTACAATAGCAGTTAGTAAGTTTGAATTTTTGACACTCAGGTGCGTGATAAAAGAGATTCGCTTCAAAATTATGGTGGGCTGACAAGCTGAAAAACATAGCTCTAGTTTTAGAGCTTATAACCAAGCGGTGTTCAGAAAACCAGTTTCTTAGTAAATTGAGATCCCAATTCATATCAGATACTAAATCCAAGGGACTGTTCAAACCATAAGCAAATCCTATATCATCCGCAAAAGCAGTTGGTTTTCCTTTGAAATTGAGTGCAAGTAGTGAATTAATGTAAACTAGGAATAAAATAGGTCCCAAAACAGAGCCTTGCGGCACACCCAAATTAAAGAACTTAATTTCACTTTTAATTTCATCAAACTTAACTCTTTGAGATCTATTTTTTAGGTATGACCCAAACCAATCTAATATAAAACCTCGAAATCCAGCTTTTTCTAATTTTCGAATCAAAATTTTATGATTGACCATGTCAAATGCTTTGGTAATGTCAATAAATAAACCAGCAGAACATTTTTTGCCATCAAGGTTAGACATTATTTCAGCACAGAACTGCAACAGCGCATCTTCAGTGGATCTACCTTGCTGGAATCCAAACTGATTTAAGTTGAAGAATTGGGTTCTATTTAAAAAGGCTTAAATAGGTTCAATTTGGCCTAATTTCGCTTTCTAAAGGTCAAATAAAGCCAAATTTTGACGTTTGGCATTATTACACTTTGATGAAGTGAAAAAATGCCAAGCAGACAAAGGGAAATAAGGCTTATAAGGGAAATAAGACTTTGACAAAGTGATATAATGCCAAACGTTAAAATTTGACTTTATTTCACTTGGCCATATTTCACGGCACCGCGAAAATACAGGCGAAAAAGGAAATGCCAAAGTTTGAGACTAAACGTGATTTTCGAGCAAATTGAAATATCTTTACATTTACATTTACATGAAACCTACTCCACACATAAATCTGCGAAGTAGGGGGGTTGCAGCCGGGCGACATAGACCATTTGGCTGATACACCACAAGACTAACTACACTAATACTACATAGAACAAATAACACATGACAACAGCACGCAGTAGTACAGGACGGTCCCCCATCTTGTCACTATCAGCGCTCATTCCGATTTAATTACGGTGTTCTAATGGGAACCGACTCTTTTCGGTTTACAAGGCCGTTGTCGGCTTGAAATATTTTTTTAAAACATATTTGTGAAAGACTTTTCTTCTTTTTTATAATAAGTCTATCTCAACATGCCTTACTTATAAATAGAATATTAACTTGCATCCTTTTATAAGCTAACGACAGTACATTAAAACACCTTTCGTTTTCTAAAATAAATCTTAAAGTTTGAGGATAAAGCGGAGGCAGAAGATATTGTTCAAATAACAAAAAAAAAAATATGTGTTTGTTTTAGTGCTACACATATAATCATCACTATTAGAACAACAAATTACGCGTTCAAAAAATCCCCATACATCCGTGCTCCACCCTAGTGTACGTCCTCTAGCGATGACGGTCTAGGTCTGAATTGAAAAATCACTAGGCTAGGCAAAAAAAAAAAAAAAACAAAAATCCAATAGAACTGGGGGAGAAAAAAATGATTCAAGCACTAGGTTTAGGTTAGACCAGTATTAGGTCCATTGTAATACCATAGAAATTATGCGAGCTGCGAGGGAGTACCTCACTTAACAAAACCATTTGGAGCTTTTAATAAAGCGAAGGAGATGCAGGGGATCTGTGTTCGCCAGATCGCTTGGATCATCAAGAAAATATTTTCCTAGATGCCGTTTTCTTTTAAAAAAGAGTGCAGGACATGAGCAGAGGAGGTGTGGGATTGTCTCCTATTTCTGTTCATCTAAGCAACTTCTGCAGAAGTCATTAGAGGAAACGCCAAGTCTTATGGCGTGTCTTCCTATCAGACAATGTCCGGTGATGACATTGATTACGGAGCTAACTTGCAATCTGGTTATGAATAACAAATGTCTTGTGCGTTTTGGATCTAGTCCTGGCCATAACTGTTTTGTTGCCACACACGTGGTGATATTGTTCCACCAATGATTTGTTCTATCCATTGCCTCTTGCTTTGCATAAGTTTGTATGTAGCGATTGGTGTACCAATATTCAACCTGCTGGTTGAGATCGGTAGAACGATTCCTTCTCTGGCGAGGTCATCGGCCTTGCAGTTACCCACGATATCTCTGTGCCCCGGCACCCAAATAAGGTGAATATTGAACTGTTCAGCCATCTCCTTAAGAGATAAGCGACAATTAAGGATGGTTACTGAGTTCGTAGAAACAGCCCGAGTGATTTGAGGGCTGCTTGACTATCTGAGAAAATCCGGATATTCGTTGAGGATATCACGTTTTCTTTTAGCTATGATATGACCTCTTTGATCGCCAGAATTTCCGCTTGGAACACGCTACAATGGTTTGGAAGGCGGAACGAGAGACTTACGTTAAGTCGGTTTGAGTACACTCCGCAGCCTACCCCTTCTCCGGTTTTTGAGCCATCTGTATAGAAATGAATTGAATCATCTCTCAAAAATTCTTCGTCTTCCCAGGTCGTTCTTGGTGGGATTGAGACTTGGAACTTATTATCAAAAACCAATTGGGGGATGGTGTAGTCGGAGTGGCAAGGGATTGATCCGAATAAATTCAGGATTATAGCGTGACCAATATTATTTACGGTCCATTGGGAGATAGCTCTCATACGAATGGCTGCACTGGCGGCCATTTGTTTGCTGAAGATATCTAGTGGTGTGAGGTTAAGAAGTGTATTTAGGGCAGCTGAGGGTGTTGATCTCAGTGCTCCGCTTATACACAGACAGGCTGTTCGTTGGACCTTGCTTAGATTATTATCGCAGTAGGTCCTTTTATCAAGAGCGGTCCACCATACCACTACTCCGTATGTGAGTATTGGTCTGATGACCGCGGTGTAGAGCCAGTGTGTGATTTGGGGGGAGAAACCCCATTTATTACCAATGGCTTTCTTATAGGAAAATAAGGCTACGGTGGATTTCCTGATTCTTTTCTGTATATTGGCTTTCCATTTTAGCTTTTTGTCTAAGATTATACCTAGATATCTAGCTTCGTTTGAAAGTACAAGTGAGATTCCATTTATTGATGGAGTTATTAGTTGATGAATTTTATATTTCCTGGTGAAGAGAACGAGTTCAGTTTTCTGAGGGTTGACCCCTAGATCACATTTTCCCGCCCATTTTACAAGTTTATTTAGAGCGGTCTGCATCAGGTCCGTAAGGACGTGAGCATGTTTGCCGGACACCGCAATGGAGACGTCATCTGCATATGCAATCACTTTGAATCCCTCAGCTTCTAAGTCAACTAGAAGTTCATTGACGACTATATTCCATAGAAGAGGGGATAGGACTCCGCCTTGCGGTGTTCCTCTACTGACAGATCTCTTTGCAGAGAAGTTTCCTAGAGTAGAGTTGATTCTCCTGCTTTTTAGCATTAGCTTTATCAACTCCACTATGGAACCATCTACTTTGAGCTTCGTCAGTGCCTTTGTAATTGCAGAGTTGCTGACGTTGTTGAAGGCGCCCTCTATGTCGAGGAAGGCGGCCAGAGTGAATTCTTTGTGATGGAGGGAATATTCTCTAGTACGAACCAAGGTGTGTAGGGCCGTTTCTACAGATTTACCCTTACAGTAGGCGTGTTGTGCTGTAGATAACAACTTTGGATCTATAGCTATACGTAGGTGGATATCAATCAGTCGTTCTAAAGTTCTAAGAAGGAAAGATGATGGACTTATTAGTCGGAGATCTTTTGGGTTTACTTGGGATGATATTCCTGCCTTAAGTATAAATACAACTTTGACCTCTCTCCACCGAGTGGGGAAATAGTTTAAGGTGGTACAGCCGATGAGAATTACTTCAAGGACAGGGACAATAATATCTGCGGCCTTTTGAAGCTCGGCTGGAATTATACCATCAGGTCCAGGGGATTTGTGTGGGTCAAAGCTGTTAATGGCCCAAAATAGTTTTTCCCTTGTAGTCAGATCGGGGTTGTTAGTTATTATGCTACCTGATTCTATGGAATCATAGTGACATAAGTTCTTAGAGCTTCCTGGAAAGTGAGTGTCCAGAAGCAGATTGAGCGTTTCTTCGCAGGATTCTGTCCAGCCGTCAGCTGTTTTCAGACTTCTAGGGATGGTCGGACTTTTTGAGAGGATTTTTCTTAATCTAGAAGCTTCTGAAGTATCTTCTATTTTTCCACAGAAGTTTCTCCATGAAGTTCTTTTAGTTTTCCTCAGTTTATATTTATATGTTTTGAGGGATTCCTTGTAGGAGTCCCAGTCTATTGAGATTTTTGATTGTTTAGCTCGGTTGAAAAGTTTTCTACATTCCTTCCTGAGCGGTTCTAGCCCCGAGCTCCACCACAGTGGTTTCTGTTTTCCTCTTAATTTTATAAGAGGAAAGGATATTTGCATTGAATGGTTAAGGGGAGTGGTAAGATCATTGACTTTTTTGTCTAGACCATGTTTGTTTGTAGGGTTTTGTAAAAGTTCAGGTTTAATAAACTTTTTCCAAGTTACCCGATATTTTTCCCAGTCAGTTTTCCGATAGTTTCGGAAGATTGGTTGCTTAAGAGGCTCCTCATTAAAACTAAATTGAATATATCTATGATCAGAAAAGGAGTGTTCAGAAGATACTTTCCAATTAGTAATCCTATGATGAACCGAATCGGAGACAAGAGTGATATCTAAAACTTCTTGTCAGTTTCTGGTAATGAATGTTGGTTCATTTCCAGTATTACATACTATGAGGTTAGTAGTTAAAATAAAATCGAAAAGTGCCTCACCCCTTTCATTTATGTCAGTACTTCCCCATACTGTGTGATGCGCATTGGCATCGCATCCAATGATGAGGCAGATCTTCTGCCGTTCTGCTTCAGCGACAATCCCTTTTAAAAAGTCGCCTGGGGGAGGGCCAAGATGGTCGTGGCCGAGGTAGGCAGATACCAGCCAGTAGGTGTTGTCACTGGTCTACTGTGGCTACATCTCGATTGCTGTAATTAGGGAGTAAAAATACTTTAGTGCTACTTCTTACCAATATGCAGGATCTTGGTTCACCTTTGTCCTTCATATACAGTAGAGTATATCCAGGAGTCGTTAGTCCTTGAACGATGGATTTGTTGATCCAAGGCTCTTAGATAAGGACAACATCTTCCTCTCTCTTTTTAAGGCGGAGAACAAAGGAGGCCGAAGCCTGCTTGGAGTGTTGGAGGTTAATCTGATTTAGCTGCACCATCTTTTTCTGGTTGAGGTCGTCGTTTGTTTCGCTCTCAAAGTTTGACCTAAGAAGATCATCCTCGCTGAGCGAAACCTCGTTAGTGGAGTCATCAGTCTCCTAGTATTAGAATTTGATGACTTTTTGGGCATCCAAGTGGGATGTGGAGGGTCTATTTTCATGCGTATCAGCAGAGGATGTGCCGAGCTCGTCTATCTCCATAGATGGTGTGTCAACTTGCCCTGCGAATTCTTCCACTGAAGACGCGTTTTTATGTCTCGGGAGATGGAACGATATTCTGTTCTTCATCTTTTTTTTTGTATATTTTTAAGGCAATGTTTGACCAGCCGAACCGAATCACGCCTTTTGTTGCAGCCAGGGGAGCAAGAGAGTCCTTATTGATGACTATTATAGCCGATCTATAGTGACCCTCCGGCTCTTCCAGCTTCGCGACTTTCCAGTTCATGATAGTTTCTTTGCACGAGAGTTCTGCTGGTAGTCAAGCGCGAACCCTAGGCCTGCAAGGGATATCCTCCCTTGACACCACTTCAAGCTTAGCACCAGGCCAGAGTCCCTCTAACCTGCTAATCGCAATCTTATACAGATCGCGCTATCTCTCTCCATCAAAGGCGATTAACCTGACGCGTCCCTGATACCTTCCTGCGTCCTCAAAGATGGCAGGTTCCCCTGGGTTTTCCATCATAAGAGTCCAGTAGGAGGCCTGGAGCTTGTTCATCATTCATCGAAAGAGATCGCACCATCCGCAATACTCCTGTCAATGACAGCAAAAATTGGTTTGTCCTTCAGTGCGTCACTGTGCG
The DNA here is from genome assembly GCA_949752695.1 of Melanostoma scalare. Lineage (NCBI taxonomy): Eukaryota > Metazoa > Arthropoda > Insecta > Diptera > Syrphidae > Melanostoma > Melanostoma scalare. The sequence continues at coordinate 94,361,394 of OX456986.1, forward strand.
ACATGTCCTTTTTGGAGCTGAGGGTGCTTGATTTTTGCACCTTAGGTCTTTTGGCGTTCGGGGTTGACTGCTCGAACGAACGTTGGTGCTTAGACGTTGAGTCTGCGCAGTTTTTTTCATTTATGGCAATGATTTTCATTGCCCATTCAAGCTTGGCAGATTGCGTTGAATCAAGCTTAGGTTAAGGTACCGCACCTAACACCTTCGCAATTTTCTCCGCGTTCCGCCTCACTTTGTGGTTTGGGAAGGTAGGGAGGTTGGGATCCTCTTCGTTGTCCATTCCACTGTTAGACACAGTTTCACCTTCATTTTGGGGGGTAGGGGGATTGGAAACCCTTTCGTTTTCAGTTCCACTGTAAGTCACAGTTTCACCTCCAACTTGGGGGATAAGGGGATTGGCGACCCTTACTTTTTCAGTTCAAGTCACAGTTTCACCCCCAACTTTGGGGTTAGGAGGATTGGACACCCTTTCGTTGTTTGTCTCACTGTTAGTCACAGTTTTACCTACAACTTGGGGAGGGAAGGAGTGTTTCCGGAGCTCGAAGGAGGTCCTCCCCTTTCAGTCACGGAGCCGATAGTCTCGGCACCCGTACCGTCCGGTTTGGTCGACCTTGAGTCCTTTGACATTGGACGGGATGAGGTGGGAGGTTGGAGGTTGGAGCAGTGTTTTTGATGAGGGTAGCCCCTATGTCAGCAAGATGAGGGTAGCCCCTTCGTCAGCATATCACAGTTCGCGTTAGAACCGAAAGTCTCGGTCCCTCTACTTGCTAGTCTTCTCCGGGGTCCCTTCAATACGGGCAGCATGAGTGGATATGTTACAGAGAGTCACTGCAACCCTTCCACTTGTGTGGGCATCCTCCTTAGGAGGGGCGTTAGAACCAGACTGCTCGAACGAACGTTGGTGCTTAGACGTTGAGTCTGCGAAGTTTTTTTTATTTATGGCAATGATTTTCATTGCCCATTCAAGCTTGGCAGATTGCGTTGAATCAAGCTTAGGTTAAGGTACCGCACCAAACACCTTCGCAATTTTCTCCGCGTTCCGCCTCACTTTGTGGTTTGGGAAGGTAGGGAGGTTGGGATCCTCTTCGTTGTCCGTTCCACTGTTAGACACAGTTTCACCTTCATTTTGGGGGGTAGGGGGATTGGAAACCCTTTCGTTTTCAGTTCCACTGTAAGTCACAGTTTCACCTCCAACTTGGGGGATAAGGGGATTGGCGACCCTTACGTTTTCAGTTCAAGTCACAGTTTCACCCCCAACTTTGGGGTTAGGAGGATTGGACACCCTTTCGTTGTTTGTCTCACTGTTAGTCACAGTTTTACCTACAACTTGGGGAGGGAAGGAGTGTTTCCGGAGCTCGAAGGAGGTCCTCCTCTTTCAGTCACGGAGCCGATAGTCTCGGCACCCGTACCGTCCGGTTTGGTCGACCTTGAGTCCTTTGACATTGGACGGGATGAGGTGGGAGGTTGGAGGTTGGAGCAGTGTTTTTGATGAGCGTGACTATGTCAGCATGATGAGGGTAGCCCCTTCGTCAGCATATCACAGTTCGCGTTAGAACCGAAAGTCTCGGCCCCTCTACTTGCTAGTCTTCTCCGGGGTCCCTTCAATACGGGCAGTATGAGTGGATATGTTACAGAGAGTCACTGCAACCCTTCCACTTGTGTGGGCATCCTCCTTAGGAGGGGTGTTAGAACCAGAGGGCTCTCCACATTTCTTGGTTAGCTTGTGAGGCCTTCCTCGAACGAGCAGTCGGCTCCCCAGCCCTTCCGCAAATTGCTTTTTCTTCCTTCTTCGTAAATAAATTTGTCACTTTCGACTTATCCTCTTTCGAGGCCAAGCCATCGCCGGCAGTCGCGACACCAGCCGACTTTTGAACGTATATGCCCGTTCGTTTTTTATTCCGTTTATTTACTTTTTCCTTTATTTTCAGTTTCCAAGTTTTATTTTGAGTTATGTTAGTTGGTCAGGTTCTGCAGCTGGATTGCTGGAGAAGATGTCCTTACGCACCCCCACCACGACAAGGTCAACGCATAGGGGGTGCATTCAAGCACTTAAACTTAATAAAATGAAATTTAGAATAGGAATTGTGTAAATGCAAATCATAATGGTTCAAAAAGAAAAAAAAGAAAAAAACTTACGAAGTTTTATGTTTTGTAAATGTATGTAGGTTTGTAGGCAGGTTGATGGCTTCCTATTCAAAGTAGATTGTTAACGCGCAAGAAACTTTATTAAATATACAAACACCCATCGTAATTTCTCCTTTTAAAAGTCTTCCTCAATTTGCCCCACGTTTGGCGCCACTGATGCAAATTTAATTTTCTTAACACACAAGACTCATCTCCAATTTTCCTTTAAACTTTTCTCTCCTATTTTTTTCCTTCCTGGTTGTGTGGACGTTATTTTCCTTTCTGGTTTCTGCACTTTGCCTTTTTTTTATTCTATACAAGCTGAGCCGCCCGGCTTTGCTCGGGTCTGTAGTTTTAAGGTTCCAGTTCTCGTTTTTTCTCTTCCGTGGGAATTTGGGAAAGAAATATAATCTGTCTTACTGTGGGACTAAGTGGTATCCTAGTGCAGAAAGAATTTTTTAAATCTATCCAGCAGTTTCTAAGATTACGTTCCCAACCCCGTTCCTGTGGGAATCTTCCGTTCCCATGGAAATATGTGAATGAAATGTAAGTCTATGTCACTGAGGGATAATGTAACATCCCAGAGTTGAAATAATTTTTGAAATCGGTCAAGTAACTTTAGGTTTCCGTTCTCGTTCCCGTTTCTGTTCCTGTGGGACTATAAGGATGAAATAAAGTCTAAGTTACTAATGAAGGGAGATTATGTAGCACCCCTAGTACTGATAAAATTTTTTAAATCTATGGAGTAGTTTCTAGTTCTCCGTCCCCAACCTCGTTTCTGTGTGAATATGGGGATCAAACCTTGACAGGAACCATCTCTGGACTAAACTATGTCTAACCTGAAAATTTCATAAAAATCCGTTGGGTGGTTTAGGAGTCTACACCGGACATACATAGATAGATAGATAGATGAAATAGAGACTGTGGAAATACCACTTCCAATCGATTGAAAATAAAAAAAAGAAGGAATGTCTAATGGAATTCATACATTGGACGCAACGAATGTCTGCGTTCGAGAAGATCACTTGCAATCGATTGAATGGAAATGTCGTTCAAACGAAATAACAATTTAGATTTGTTTGTTAATCATCACAGAATATGTACAGTACATGTACATATAAATACTTACTAATTGTATTTTCTGCTAAATAGGTTTTCCTTAATTTGCAGCTTCTCTAATTTTGTTGTTAGCCTTTTCAACTAATTCTCAGATGGGTTGAGCACAATATGATTCGTTCGAAATTAATAAATAATTTTTATTTTTTCTCTCAAGACAGCAAAAGTCTTTTAGCTATGGATTCAAATCCCTTTAAATATTGCTATTTTACTGAGGAATATAAATATTTACCAATTGTATTTTCTGCTAATTAGGGTTCTGTTAATTTTCAAGTATCTCTCATTTTGTTGTTAGCTTAAATATAAAGTCTATGCTGAAAGAATTTTTGAAATCGGTCAAGTAACTTCAATGCTCCCGTTTTCGTTCCCGTTCCTGCTCCCGTGGGATAACAGGGATAAAATTTATCTAGTCCTAGATCCTGATGGAGTGGGATAATGTTGCACCCATGCTTGAAAGAATTTTTGAAATCTGTAGAGTAGTTTCTAAGTTTCCATTTCCAACCCCGTTCCTGAAGGAATCTTCCGTTCCCGTGGAAATTTGTGAATGAAATATAAGTCTATGTCACTGAGGGATAATGTTACATCCTTCGGTCCAGAAGTTTCTTATTTAATATTTCCAACCCCGTTCCTGAAGGAATCTTTCGTTCCCGTGGAAATATGTGAATGAAATATAAGTCTGTGTCACTGAGGGATAATGTTACATCCTAGAGTTGAAAGAATTTTTGAAATCGGTCAAGTAACTTTCAGGTTCCCGTTCACGTTCCTGTTTCTGCTCTCGTGGGATTATATAGGGATGAAAAACACGCTAAGTTACTGAGGGATTATGTGACATCCCAATGCAGAAAGAATTTTTGAAATCTGTCCAGTAGCTTCTAAGTTTCCCTTCGAGACCCCGTTCCTGTGGGAATCTTCCGTTCCCATGTAAATATGTGAATGAAATGTAAGTCTATCTCACTGAGGGATAATGTAACATCCTAGAGTTGAAAGAATTTTTGAAATCGGTCAAGTAACTTTATGGTTCCCGTCCTCGTTCCCGTTTCTGTTGCCGTGGGATTTTAGGGATGAAGTCTACGCTAAGTTACTGAGTTATTATGTGGCATCCCAGTGCAGAAAGAATTTTTGAAATCTGTCCAGTAGCTTCTAAGTTTCCGTTCCAAACCCCGTTCCTGTGGGAATCTTCCGTTCCCATGAAAATATGTGAATGAAATGTAAGTCTATGTCACTGAGGGATAATGTAACATCCCAGAGTTGAAAGAATTTTTGAAATCGGTCTAGTAACTTTATGGTTCCCGTCCTCGTTCCCGTTTCTGTTCCTGTGGGATTACAGGGATAAAATGTATCTAGTCGTAGTTCCTGATGGAGTGGGATAATGTTGCACCCCTAATGCTTGAAAGAATTTTTCAAATCTGTAGAGTAGTTTCTAAGTTTCCGTTCCCAACCCCGTTCCTGTGGGAATCTTCTGTTCCCATGGAAATATGAGAATGAAATGTAAGTCTATGTCACTGAAAGATGATGTAACATCCCAGAGTTGAAAGAATTTTTGAAATCGGTCTAGTTACTTTATGGTTCCCGTCCTCGTTCCCGTTTCTGTTCCTGTGGGATTACAGGGATAAAATGTATCTAGTCCTAGTTTCTGATGGAGTGGGATAATGTTGCACCCCTAATGCTTGAAAGAATTTTTCAAATCTGTAGAGTAGTTTCTAAGTTTCCGTTCCCAACCCCGTTCCTGTGGGAATCTTCTGTTCCCATGGAAATAAGTGAATGAAATATAAGTCTATGTCACTGAAAGATGATGTAACATCCCAGAGTTTAAAGAATTTTTGAAATCGGTCCAGAAGTTTCTAAGTTTCCATTTCCAACCCCGTTCCTGAAGGAATCTTCCGTTCCCGTGGAAATTTGTGAATGAAATATAAGTCTATGTCACTGAGGGATAATGTTACATCCTTCGGTCCAGAAGTTTCTAATTTAATATTTCCAACCCCGTTCCTGAAGGAATATTTCGTTCCCGTGGAAATATGTGAATGAAATATAAGTCTGTGTCACTGAGGGATAATGTTACATCCTAGAGTTGAAAGAATTTTTGAAATCGGTCAAGTAACTTTCAGTTTCCCGTTTACGTTCCTGTTTCTGCTCTCGTGGGATTATATAGGGATGAAAAACACGCTAAGTTACTGAGAGATTATGTGACATCCCAATGCAGAAAGAATTTTTGAAATCTGTCCAGTAGCTTCTAAGTTTCCCTTCGAGACCCCGTTCCTGTGGGAATCTTCCGTTCCCATGGAAAATGTGAATGAAATGTAAGTCTATCTCACTGAGGCTGAGGGATAATGTAACATCCTAGAGTTGAAAGAATTTTTGAAATCGGTCAAGTAACTTTATGGTTCCCGTCCTCGTTCCCGTTTCTGTTGCCGTGGGATTATAGGGATGAAGTCTACGCTAAGTTTTGAGTTATTATGTGGCATCCCAGTGCAGAAAGAATTTTTGAAATCTGTCCAGTAGCTTCTAAGTTTCCGTTCCCAACCCCGTTCCTGTGGGAATCTTCCGTTCCCATGAAAATATGTGAATGAAATGTAAGTCTATGTCACTGAGGGATAATGTAACATCCCAGAGTTGAAAGAATTTTTGAAATCGGTCTAGTTACTTTATGGTTCCCGTCCTCGTTCCCGTTTCTGTTCCTGTGGGATTATAGGGATGAAATATAGTTAAAGTTACTGATGAAGGGAGATAATGTAGCACCCCTAGTGCTGAAAGATTTTTTGAAATCTGTTTAGTAGTTACTAATTTTCCGTTCCCAACCCCGTTCCTGTGGGAATATGGGGATAAGATAAGATAAGATGAGATAAGATAATTTTATTATTTCTTATAAATTCATAATTTCAGTACAAAATTTTTGGTGCAAAAATGTAAAAATTTAGTAAAAATATAAGAAAAATAAGACATTCTATGTTCAATACACATGGTAAATGAACAGAATTGAATGCCACTTCGATAGAATCGTAACAATTTCAACAGAATTATGGGTGGGTGACCCTTTTTTGAAATATACAATAATAATATAAAACAATTTTTTTTTTTTTTTAAGTAAAATGTAACCAAAAAAAAAAACCAAAAGCAAACAATATCATATGCAAATATTTATATCAGAGAATCAGAAATAAAATTTTCCAAGTTCGGAAAGTTAAAACTAAAAAGCCATTTTTTTAAATATTTTATAAACAATCCAGATGTTGACAGTGCCCTTATGGCCTGGGGAAGCTTGTTAAATAATCGGGTTGATGAAGTAGAATAAAAGTTACGAAAAGCTGTAGTCCGGAAGACGGGTGCAATACAGATGTTTGAAGAATTTCCACGTTAATTGTTATTTGATATTACACGAAAATTACGGTTCCCAGACTTCATAAAGAACTTTAAAACAATACAAATGACGCACAGGAAAACTTTTAAGATCGCAAAACAAAGGAAAACTCGGGTGACGACTCGGCTTAAGACAAATTTTTCTTAACACATATTTTTGCATAGTTAGCAAAGGTAGAATTTTGTTCAAATATGCACCTCCCCAACAAACTATACCATATTGCAGCTTAGAATGAAATATTCCATAATAAATAGTTTTCAACAAATCAGATGATGTTATCCTACTCAAATAATAAAAGTTCCTTAGTGTATATCGGAAATACTTCCGCAAACTGTCCGTATGCTCCAAGAAATTCATTTTAGCATCAATAGTAAGACCTAAGTGTTTAAAATTGCTAACACTTTCAATTAGAAAGCAATTGTTACTACAGCTATGGTTTTCTAAAAATGTCAAACAATCTGAACTAGTATACGAATCGCAGTTACAAACAGGCAGTTTTTATCGTGAACATTCTGGAGCATGAAACGTGATATCCACTTCAAAGTTAGGTAGAGAAGACAAACTGAAAAACATAATTTTTGTTTTCGCACTTATTACCAAACTGTGTTCCGCAAACCATATTCTCAATAGCTCAAGATCAAATTTTATATCAGAAATCAGATTCAAATAACTACTTGAACCATATCCAATATCATCTGCAAAGGCTGTAAGCAAGCCTTTAAAATTAAGAGCGAGCAAAGAATTGATATAGATCAAAAACAAAATTGGACCCAGAACAGAACCTTGGGGTACACCAATATTAAGGAACATTTGTCGACTTCTTGTCCCCTCGATTTTAACTCTCTGCGATCTATTACTTATATAGGATTTAAACCAATCAAGCATAAAACCACGAAAGCCTGCCTTTTCTAATTTATTCAACAGAATAGTGTGGTTCACCGTGTCAAACGCTTTTGTAATCAAACCTTTTTTGGATCAAACCTTGACAGGAACCATCTGTGAACTAAACTATGTCTAACCTGCAAATGTCATAAAAATCCGTTGGATGGTTTAGGAGTTTACCCCGGACATAGATACATACATACATACATACACCCTACTTTATATATGTATATAGATAGATAGATAGATAGATTTTCTCAAATTCAATTTTCAATTTCTAAAATTCGCTTTTGCGACCACGCTTCTGTTTGCTATATCAAACGATGGCTACCGTGGGAAAACCGTGACAATGCCTGGATTAAAAACCAAATCTTTTCAGAATATATGTGTATAAAAATTAAATATAATTAATTAGACTGCTTTTTTTTGGACTAATTTTTTTTCTTTCACTCCCATCCCGAAATTTTGTGGAAAATACATAAAAAAAAATTCACAAAAAATTTGAGCCCTTGATATTAACATTTAGTACTCGACCAAGGCATGCAAAGATTTCCCATATAAAATACACGTAAACTTAAACTATTTTTCTTAAAAACTCTACAGTTCAGAGGCATTTTATGGTATAGTCTAGGGCGTTAGTGGGTTTTCATCACTTTACACCAAACCCATTTTTTTCCATTAAATTCTTGTTCTTTTGCCCCTATCTCGTAAATGACAATAGCCAAAAAAAAAAATGTTGTTGACAAACTTGTAGGAAATTTAATTTTCTACAAAAAAATGTCATAAATCAATATGCTAACACAGATATTTATAGTGATATTGAGGTTTTAAGTTAAGAAAGTATGGAATTTTAATTAATTATTATTATTATTATTATTATTATTAATTAAAATTCCATACTTCCTCAACTTAAAAGCTCAATATCTCAATAAATATCGATGTTAGCATACTGATTCTCGAAACTTTTTTGTAGAAAATTAAATTTCCTACAAGTTTGTAAAAAACATTTCTTTTGTAGCTATTGTCCTTTACGAGATAGGGGCAAAAAAAAAAATATTTTACGGAAAAATTGGGTTTGGTGGCCGGTACTAACTCGCCGGTGTGAGTTACGACTTCACCGTAATGAGATTTTTTGTAGAGCACACAATTCTAAAGAAAACCTACTAATGTCCTAGACTATACCATAAAATGCCTCTGAACTGTAGAGTTTTTAAGAAAAAAAGTTTAAGTTTACGTGTATTTTATATGGGAAATCTTTGCATGCCTTGGTCGAGTACTAAATGTTAATATCAAGGGCTCAAATTTTTTGTGAATTTTTTTTTAGGTATTTTCCACAAAATTTCGGGATGGGAGTGAAAAAAAAATTAGTCCAAAAAAAAAGAAGTCTAATAATTATGCAGAAAGCGCGTCGGAGGCACCACTTTTATTGTCCATCCCGAAAGTTTCCAAAATGGAAACAAAGTAATAAGGGGGTTTTTCTAAACGAACTAGGTTAAATCCTGGAATTTGAAACGCGATAATACTATACCCAAGAGGCCACTCAATTTCACTATCTCGTCGAACCTTTTTTTTCAATATCACACTGTAAAGTCGCTGTGTTCCGACTACCAATTCGCCAAGCATTCACTGCTGTAGGCTCAGATCTCTTCGCACTAACTGCAAAGTTGAGGTATGGTAGTGGAAACGACTTTGAACTTCTCTGGAATGGTTGTTGGCTCAATGCCTTATATTAACAAAAACCAGGGAGTATGTTCGATCGAGTCCACGATCACTAATGATATTTATTTCCAAATTCATACCCTATTTATACAAAGTGATTATGCTCCAATTCTGGTTATTGAACAATCGACCACACTTCGATATCCGATTAAAACGCTTCATCATCACATTCTTTTTTGTGAGCGCCAATGACCTATATCATAAACAAATGCTCATACCCAAAGACTATTGCTGTGACATAAACAGCGCGCATGCAGTCAAAGCAATATGAGCCCTTATTACTTCTGTCGGCTGGCAGTGGCCTGCCGTTGGGAATCATATTGTTCTGAGTACAATGCACTCTATGGATACACATGCAAGTCAAGTGTCATGCATTTCTATGAAATGCAACTAAATGTGAGAGGATCGGATATCGAGGCACAGCCAAGGGTTGACAACCTGTTAATAGTAATAATAGAGCAATTAATTAAGAGGTCGTTGGCTGTGACTCCTTCACACCACCCTTCCTGGGGAAAAAGAAGAAATCAAGACAAGAGTGTTGATTTCTACTTTTCCACGACTCTTTCACAAATACGGGAGTATGAAATGAATAAAAAATTTTTCTTTTATCATATTGGATTGAACATTGTGGCTTTTTCTGGATGTTTACTTTTAGTTAATATTTTGGTATCATTTGTGATATTTAAATTAGTTATTATATTTTGATTAGTTTATTTTTCATTACATATTATTCAGTGTTTGGTATCATTTGTGATATTGACATTTTCATTGTATGTTATTCAGTATTTGGTACATATATTCGTTTGTTTTTATTTTATTCAATACGCCTTACAATATATTCCTATTTTTAATTTAATGTATTTCTAAATTTTTTTTTTTTTAGATTACTATATTTATATCAATGCATTGAGTATAGTTTCTTATAATAATTAGTTTAAGGTGATATTAGTTCTATTCTTAGCATTACTTTTCAATTATTTTTATATTAGAATATTCGTTTTAACAATATGTATATGTCTCTCTCTTTTTTTTTTAAATTTTTAAATTTACAATACTAAACTGGTTTTAACCTATAATCAATTTACATTTATTTCACATTTTCACAACTTATACAATAACATACATTCAATCAATTTCTTATTTTTAAATTTTTTTTCACAATTTCACAAATTGCACAATAACATCCATAAAATCAATTTCTTATTTCTACATTTTTTATTTCACAATTTCACAAATTATACAAATAACATTCATACATAAAATGGTTTTAATCTGTTTTTGTGTACAATCTTTTTCTTATTTTCACATTATCTTTCTGAATTTTTTAGCAAATTGCATAAGTTTACAAATTATAATAATAACATATATGTATAAAATGGTTTCAATCTGTTTTTGTGAACAATGATTTTCTTATTTTCACATTTAATTTCGCAATTTACTCCTTCCTGTGATAAGACTTCATATGGTCCTACATATATTGGATCTAACTTCTTTCTGCTCTCGTTTCTTAACAAGACTAAACTACCTACGTTGTAATCAAGAGTTTTTGCTTTTCTATCAGAATCGTACCTATCTTTCCTAGAAATTTTCTTTGGTATTAAAGTATCCCTAGCATCTTTATGAGCAATTTGTAGGCTCTTTTAAGTCTATCACATAGTCTTCGTAATTGTACACTGGTTCAACTTTCTTTGTAAGATTTGAAGGCAAATTACATTGTCTTCCAAATACTAATTCAAATGGGGTGAATCCTGTTTCTGAATGTACTGAAGTGTTGTAACAGAAAACATAGTATGGCAACCAGTTGTTCCAATCTGTATGTTTTTCTTCTACATAACTCCTAAGGTATGCTCCTAAAACTTTATGAGAATTTTCTAGTGCTCCAATGCTTTCATGGTGATAAGCGGTGGATTGCAATTGTTCTATCTTTAATAACTTACATAGATCTTTGAAAACTCTATTTATAAATTCTGTACCTTGGTCAGATGCTATGGTAGCAGGGACTCCATACTTTAGGATAAAGCTTTCTACAAGTCCTTTAGCTACCGTATTAGCTTCTTTATTTGGTAAAGCAAAGGCTTCTGTAAACTTCGTAATTTCGTCTTGTAGTGTTAATATATATTTTGATCCATCTTTCGTCTCGTCAAGAGGTCCAACTAAATCAAGGTATATTTTGTCAAAGCATGTTTCTGCTGTTGTAGTAATAGTCATTGGTTCCTGTCCAAAAATATTTTTTCTTAATATTCCGCAACATACGATTTATTCCGGCATGTCCACTTGTCGGTAACATGTGGTAATCAGTGAGTATAAGTTTTTGTTTTCCAGGGTCCGTTACTTTTATCTTATCTTCAATTATGTGCACTTTTATTTTATTTCTGAGAGTTTACCTAACTCTTCTTTAGTTATATAAATATCTTTAATTGATAGAGGTCCTCAAATTGTACGCACGTCCCTCAACAACATTTTGTCAAATGATGCTGATCGGGCAGTAGTGCTTTTTCTGGATTCCCTATTATTATTTAAAAATGGTTCCTTGATAGTTTGAACGTCCCTCAGCAACATTTTGTCAAATGATGCTGATCGGGCAATAGTGCTTATCTTTGACCTATTTAATATCGAACAATTATTCCCTGGAATGTAACCTACAATGAGGTTTGGACTTATAACTCTGGTACCTTTTAATAAACTGTAATCTTTGTCTTCATCTTTGAAGCTATTTAATATTTTCAACTCGACTATTTTTAGCCCCTTTTCTGGCGGTTTAAGAAGTTCACTTATGATTTTTTCTTTTTCTAATTTACTTGTTGGATTCTCTTTCTCTAAATTTAAATTTTTAGCTTGTGCGCTTGTTGTGACACACACAAATAAATTCTGTAAGTCCTCTGACTTTAGTTGTATTCTACTTAATGCATCCGCAGTGCAGTTGTCTTTGCCTGGTGAATACTAAACAGTAAAGTTATATTCCTCTAATATTAGCCTAAATTTCGTTAATCTACTTGAAGGTTCTTTTAGTGAGAACAGATATACTAGTGTTCTATGGTCCGTTAGTATTTTGAAACGTCTTCCGAAAAGATAAGGTCTGAAATGTTTTACTGCCCATACTATTGCGAGCAATTCTTTTTCTATAGTACTGTAATTCTTTTCGGCTTTATTTAATGATTTACTTGCGTATGCGATGGGTTTATCATCAAAATTTGATATAACAGCACCTAAGGCAAATCCAGAAGCGTCTGTTCGAAGTATGAATTCTTTTTCAAAATTTGGAAACTGTAAAATATTTGGGCTTATTAGGAATTCTTTTAGCAAATTAAATGAGGTATTGCAATCTTCGGAAAATTTAAATTCTACGTATTTTCTTAATAAGCGGTTTAAAGGAATTGCTAGTGTTGCAAAATTTGGTATGAACTTTCTAAAGTAGTTAGCAAATGCTACAAATCTCCTTCGTCTGCATTTTGTGGGATTGGATAATTTTTCATTACTATGGATTTTGCAATGTGAGTGAAACTTGAAAAGTGAACGCGTAAAAGTAGAGGTGCGAATTAAAAAAGCGAATTCTTTGAGAAATAATAAATATTAAATTATCAAAGTGAGCTCGAGTCACTGGGCTATATCAAAGGTCAAAAATCAACCGAATTTTTTAACAAAATCGAGGTATTTAATGAATATCTTCACAAATAAAACAAAATATATATATTGAGTTTATTATTTATTAATTTCACTCAAGAGAGTGGACAGTTATTGAAAAGTATATAATAAAAAATAATAAATAACACAAAATTAACAACGATTTCACAACGATCTTTCACAAACTGTCAAAAGAGACAGCTGTCAATCGCCAGGCAATAACATAACAAGCCATCTATGGTAATGAAACACTCAAGTTGAAAGACGTGTCTGTATCTAGTGCTAAGAAATAATAAACAACTTGTCCTTGTGAAGTACCAAAAATAAACTAATATCAAGTGAAATTGACTTAAAGTTACTCTGAACAAGTTTTTCACAGTTTTTCTGAAAGCATATTGGTGAAAATTTACGAAATTAACAAAATTTATTAAAGTGCACCCCGAAAACATATATACCTACTATTTATTTTCTTGCTCCATTTTTTTTCTGTTTTAATTCCAAATACATAATTGAAAGCACAAAGTAAATAAGTTAACAAATAAACATGTCTCAAACAAGAAAAACTAGGAACTGCAGTGAATCTGAACATAAACAACAAGTTGCAACAAATACATCAGTAAATCCTTTGACACCAAAACTTTCATCTTTATCTGTCACCACCACGAAGTCTGGAACTAAAAACACCTCCGAGTCCAGCGCTATCACTAACCTCAACATTCGTACTGAACTGCAAAAACAAAGTGAGTTTATAAACAAACTATCACTTAAACTTGATGGTATGGTAGAAGAACTTAAATCTGAAATTAAAAACATAAACTCGCGTATTGTGGCTGTTGAAAACAATAACATCAAGCTTTCTAAACAAAATGAAACATTTCAATCTGAGATCGCTAGCCTTAAAAGCTCGTTTGACAACTTAGCTGCTGAGGTTATATCACTAAAAACTCGACCACCAGGCGACAACGTTTCATCCGAGATCTCCAAGATTAAAGCCGCCATACAAATGCAGGAGAACATGAGGGTTTCATCCGATGCGATTTTGTACAATGTTCCATCACAAGAAGATGAAAATCTAACCCACATATTTAACATGATATGTCTTACATTAAATGTTAAACCACCGTCGCTAAAAAATATTTTTCGCACACGAACCAAAAGCAACAACATAAATTCTTCTGCCATTATTATTAAGTTTTATTCCACCTACGATCGCAATTTTATACTGAAATCAATCGCCGACTTTCGGAAATCAATGAAACGTCAAATCTGCTTGTCTTATCTATTTAAGAGAATGCCTTTCTCAAGCACAACAAAAAATACTACATGCTGCACTTGCACGGAAAAGAGACAAACTTATTTCAACAGTTTTTACAATGCGTGGGAGAGTATACGTTAAGAGAAATGAAAGTGAAGATGCCATAGAAGTTGAGTCAATCGAAAAACTAGGGGAGTTGCCATCATGAGATGCTCATCAGATATTAAGTTTATCTCTTTAAAAAGATCTATCTATTATTTTTTTTTTCTTAATACTAGATCACTTCTTATGAATATATTAAGAGTAAATTCATCACTTATTTAAATCAAATTAATTAATTGGAGTTAATTTATTTTTCTTTATTTAGGCAAATGAAATAATATTAGCTTTTTTTCCCAAAATGATTGTAATGATACACCTTATAAACTATCTTTTCTATTTTCTTCTGCAAGTAGCCTTCTCTATAGCGTGTGGGAAATATAACTTTGTCCTGTTTGTGATTTGTATGTTCTGTGTTCTAAGCAAGTTCGTGTGTCTAAAATACTTTCTTTTTGATGCTGGCTAGTTATAACGTTAATCAGGCCGGTTCCACTGATCGTGATGGCATTAACATAACTCGCGCCATGGTTAATATTTTATCCTCACGTAATCAAGGATTTCATGTTTGTCACATCAACGCTCAAAGCCTTTTTAAAAAAATTGATGAGTTCAGGGATATTTTCGAGGGTTCGAAGTACGACGCAATTTGTATTAGTGAAACTTGGTTTAATAAAAATACTGCTGATAATTTAGTGCAGATACGTGGTTTTAAATTGGTTAGAAACGATAGGTCCATTCGCACTGGTGGTGGGGTAGCTATCTATATAAGAGACTCTATCAAATTTAAAACTAAATTTATTTCACCAACAGGCTCTCCAATTGAATATCTCTGTCTAGACATTATGAACACGAATGGTCACTTACTTCTGGGTGTTATTTATAGGCCTAACAGATATGTAGATTGGTCCTCACTTATGGCATTTCTTGAAGATAACTCTTTTTGTTTTGAAGAAATTATTCTTTGTGGAGATTTCAACAGTGATATTTTGAGTGATGACAGCATTTTGAATAACTTTAGATCTTTTAATTTACATGCAGTGAATACCTCTCTCCCAACTCATTTTTCGCAAAATACTAGTACGCTCTTGGACGTGTTTTTTGTTAGCGACCTTAACAAGGTACTTCATTTTAACCAACTTCAAGCTTCGGGATTCTCAAAACACGATCTTATACACCTTTCGTTTGACTTTATTCTCCAACGACCAATAAGAACATTTCAGTTTCGTGATTTCAAAAACCTTGAAAGTCCAAGACTCGAATTTGACTTGAGACAAGTTGATTGGACAAGAGTTTACTTTTTGGAAACGGTAGACGAACAAGTTGATTTTATTCAAGGCAATTTAAGTAGAATTTTTGAAAATCATATTCCGTTGAAAACGTTGCGTGTAAAATATGGTGAGTGTCCATGGTTCAATAGTGAAATACGTGAAAAAATAGAACTTAGGAATTTCGTATACAAACGATGGAAACGTTTCAGATTACCTGAGGACTTGGTCGAATATCGTCGTCTCCGTAATTTATCGGTCAAACTTATTCGTACAGCGAAAGTGACGTGGTACCAAAATCGTCTTAGAACGCCTCTAAGTGGACGTA
The DNA here is from genome assembly GCA_949752695.1 of Melanostoma scalare. Lineage (NCBI taxonomy): Eukaryota > Metazoa > Arthropoda > Insecta > Diptera > Syrphidae > Melanostoma > Melanostoma scalare. The sequence continues at coordinate 94,377,158 of OX456986.1, forward strand.
AACTGTGGAAAAACCTATCGGAAATTGCTGGAAAACATGAAAAGCTAAATGACTTAGAGCATGTTGACTGTGACGAAATCAACAATAGTTTTATTTCCTCTATTCCGCGAGTCTCCTTACCATCGATTGCTTTTTCTGGTGAAACTCCAAATATAGAACCGAATCGAACCGAAGAAGTACTTGAATGTTTTTTACTGTTGAAAAGCAATGCAACCGGTCTTGACAACCTTCATCCTGCATTCCTTAAAGCAACATTGCCTATAACCCTTCCATACATAACATACACCTACAACACAATTTTAACAAAAAGTACTTTTCCTTCTCATTGGAAATTTTCCAAAGTAATACCCATTCCTAAAAATAGCTCAAATTCCGAATTCCGCCCCATATCGATCCTTCCTTTCCTTTCTAAAATCCTTGAAAAAATCATGCAAAGGCAGTTGAACAATTTTTTAACATGTAATAATATATTGGCACCTAGGCAATCAGGATATAAGCAAGGCCATAGTGCGACAACTGCCCTCATTGATGTCATTGAACATACCCGTAATGCCCTGGATGATAATCATGTAACCTTTTTGACTCTACTAGACTATTCGAAAGCTTTTGACACAATTAATCATGACCTTATGTGTCAAAAACTGTTACAAATGTATAACTTCTCCCTTGATGCTACTAAACTCATTTCGTCATATCTAACCGAAAGGAAGCAACCTGTTTCCATTAGTGGACGCTTATCAAAGTTTTTACCACTGTCTTCAGGCGTGCCCTAAGGCTCAATATTGGGTCCTACCCTTTTTTCTTTATATATCAACGAGTTTCCTAGTGTTATACGTTACTGTAAGTACCACATGTTTGCTGATGATGTTCAACTAATCAGGAGCTGTCCGCTCGGACTCATTGAAGACTGCACTTCCAAGATTAATGAAGATCTTAAAAACATTAATCAATGGTCTACTGGGTGTGGTTTAGCTCTCAACCCTAAAAAAACAAAATGTTTGGTCATTTCGAAAACACGGCTTGATTTGTCTTACTTTCCTGCTATTGAACTAAATAATGTCCAAGTAGAATTTGTGGAAACAGCAAAAAATCTTGGTGTTTGTTTTAACAGGACATTAAATTGGAACAACCATATTAGCCAAGTCGTTGGGAAAGCTTATGGTGCGCTTCGCTTGCTTTGGCCTTCTAGGAAATTCATTCCTCCTAATATCAGGAAAATGTTAGCAAAAACCTTAGTTATTCCTATATTAATGCACGGATGTGAGATCTTTGGCTGTTTAGACAGCTACAACCGAAGAAAAATTAATGTAGCCTTTAATTGTGTAGTTCGATATGTTTTCGACTTAAGAAGATATGATCATATTTCGCCTTATGCTAAACGTATCTATGAAATGTCTTTTGAAAACCTCTTAAAAGCGAGAACTTTAACTTTGCTCTTTAAAATAATAGTTACAGATCAACCTTCTTACCTTCATGAAAAAATATTACACTCGTCGTCTATTAGAACTAATCAAATGATTATTCCGCGTTTTTCTTGCCTTAACACTGGTCGCCAATTTTTTGTTAATGCTTCACGTCTGTGGAACTCCTTACCACGAAATGTGCGGAACACAAATAGCATTCAAACTTTTAAAAAAAATGTGTACTCCTACTATAGAACATTGTCATAGTTTCAGTGTAATGTTGTTATATATTCTTTCTGTCGTTGTAGGGTCTGCTACTTGCCTTTTCTTTCTTTTCTTCTCTTTTTTTTATCTCTTCTTCCTCCTTTTTTTTCCAAATGTATCACTCAAAATTGTTTTTATAATGTTATGTTTTAATTTTTTTATAATGTTATTTTTTTTCTTTTGTTTTTATATTAATGATTAGTTTGTTATTTAATTTAGCTAAGTAAAATTATTTTTGTTTTTAATACCATTGTTATAAACTCCTTTTCTTAAGCAAATTATAAACAAGATGTAAATCTTAAAATTGTGCTATAATAAACTGAATTGAATTGAATTGAATTGAATCTATTGACAAACACAAATAATACAAAAAATACCAACGCCGTCTCCCAAAAAGTAAAAAGTAGTATTTATTAGAGTTGTAGGTAAATAAAAATGGCTATTACCCTAGATGCTTTAAAATTACTATTAAGGGAGCAAAAAGATGAGATTTTTAAGCATATCAGTGAATCTACTGAAAAAGTTAACAAAAATACGGATGAGAAAGTGGGAATTCTTTCTGAAAAAGTTGAAAAGCTTGAAGAAATAGTTGAAACTCAAGGAAAAATAGTTGAAAAACAAGGAGTTACATGCGCCAATCAGGAAAAACGTATATCTGAACTCGAAATAAGAATGAGGCGAAATAATGCTATAATCTTTAAAGTCGAAGAGGAAGAAAACACTCCGGAAGAACTGCTCTCAATGGTAATTAAAAATCTTAACAAAAGCAACGAACAATTTAAACTTACAGCAAATGACTTCGATAGCTGTTATCGTTTAGGGAAAAAGTCCGAAGGCAAAATAAGACCCATACGCCTTATCTTTAAAAGCTACGAGAAGAAACAAAATATACTCTTATCAAAAAAAAACAAACAGCTTAAATATATCGGAAGACCTTCCTAAATCAATTGTTGAGGCAAGGAAACCACTAGTCCCAAAGTTATTAGAATTCAAAAAACAAGGCAAAAAAGCATTTTTTAGACTAGATGAACTTATAGTAGAAGGAAAAGTTTGGAATGTGAATACAAATACTGAAGAGGAAAACACAAGAAAAAGAACACGCTCACAGGAAAACTCACCAACAAACCCAATGAAGAAAGATGACAAAAACAAAATAAAAACAACTATTATTGGTTCAACCAACATTACCCCTAAAGGAAAACAAACATCAAACCCAATAAGAAGGTTCCTGACACAACAAAATTTAAACGATACTATACATAAAACTAGCACATCAAACAAAACTAATAGTGAAAGCCAAAAACCAATTAGTAGCAAAACACGAAGCTTAGAATAGCAAATACAGCTTAACAACTACGCTTTAAATACTTCTTCCGAAAAATCGACAAATAAGAAAACAGATCACAATTACAAACATACAAATCACAACACCTCAAAACAACAATCCCCCTCAACAAGGTTGATCACCATAGGGAGAATAAATCACAACCCCTCTAACCCAAAACCAAACTCACTTTTTAAAACAGAAAACAAAACTGATCAAAAAAAAACATTCTCACATATACACCAAGAAAGAAAAAAAACAAACAACAACAACTCCCTCAAGCCGGCTTGCCACCGTGAGGGATGTAGGCTTAAACCCTCCAAATTACTTAACAAAATCAACATTAAATACTATAAACATATGATCATTCAATGTAAGAACTTTATCTACAGACGAAAAAATGGAAGAACTTAAACAAGCAATAGCATGCATCGAATGGGACATTATCGGACTATCTGAAACAAGAATATATGGACAACAAATAAATGAAAATGACATTGGAACATTCTGTTACATAGGCGAAACCAAAGGACTGTACGGAGTTGGCTTTCTCATCAAAAAAGATCTCAAAAGTTATATAACAGAAATACGTTTCTTTAATGAGAGAATATGTAGTATCACTCTACAAATCAGTAACACGAAATTGACCGTAATACAAATATATGCCCCAACAGATAGAGCTACCGACGAAGAAATCGATCAATTCTATGACTGTCTGGAACAAGTGTATGAAACAACAAAAACAGAAGTTATGTACGTCATAGGAGATTTCAACGCAAAGTTGGGTTTGCAAAATGAAGGTGAAGAAAATATCATTGGGCGTTTCGGATAGGGACAAATAAATAGACGTGGAAACAGATTACTTAGCTGGCTACAAGAACTTAATCCGACATTTGCAAACTCATTTTTTAAGAAAAAGGACAAATTTAAATGGACTTGGATATCTCCAGATAATAAAACAAAAAACGAAATTGATCTAGTACTGACAAATAAAATAAAAACAATCATGGACGTTTCAACGATAACCACGCTAAAGTTTGATAGTGACCATAGGATGATACGCGCAAAAATCAAAATCAACCAAAGAACTATGAACAGGAATCATCAGAAATATTTAACACCGAGAGAAATTACTTCAGAGCAACAAACAACCTATAACATACAACTTGGAAGAAAAATAAACGAAATAATAAACACCACTTACACTTCAGAAAATATTCAAAACATTTATGATATCTTCGAAACTATCATAAAAACTTCAGCAAAGGACACTATAATGAAACCAAAGAACACCAAAGTCGAAAAAATCTCACAGAACACAAAAATAATGATAAACAAAAGAGAAGAATTGAGAGCAAAAACCAATCTGACAGCACATGAAACACAAGAACTGAAAGAATTAAGAAAAACAATTAAATTACAGTCAAAAACAGATATCCAAAACTACAACGAATCGAAGGTGAAAGACATATTAAGAAATACAAAATCAATAAAAAAGACAAAACAATTTTTGTGTGATGATGGAAAAGAATGGATCATTTCTATAAAAAATGATACAAAAAGACTCACCAAAAGGATAGATATAAATAAAACAGCTACAGATTTCTTTGAATCCCTGTTTTCATCAACAAACAATGAAGCAGACAACAACAACATTTTCCTTGACAACAACTTTGATGACGATTCGATACTTTTCAATGAAATAGAAATCACACACTGCATCGACGAATTGGGACAAGAGAAAAGTTCAGGCAGTGATGGTATCGAGGCAGAAATTTTAAAATTCGGAAAACAAACTGTCACACCATTTCTGACAAAACTTTTCAACGCCATTCTTAAAACTCAACAGATACCAAAACAATGGAAACAAAGCATCATAACATTATTACATAAAAAAGGAGACAAAGAAGATATAAATAATTACAGACCAATCAGCTTAATATCGACAGTGTATAAACTTTTCTCAAAAGCATTATACAAAAAATTAAAAATATCACTAAATGACAAACAGCCAAGAGAGCAAGCCGGATTTAGAGAAGGATTTTCAACTACTGACCACTTACAGACCATTAACCAACTAATAGAAAAATTTAATGAGTACAAGAAACCTCTCTATCTTTTATTCATTGACTTTAGTAAAGCTTTTGATACGATAGAACATAAAAGCATTTGGGCAGCACTGACGAATCAAAATATCAATCCAATATTTGTTCAGACAATCAAAAACATTTATAACAACAATACTGCAAAAATTAAAACTGACAAAATGGGACGAGAATTTAACATTAAAAGGGGAGTACGACAAGGAGACCCAATTTCTCCACCACTTTTCTCAGCGGTACTAGAAGAAATATTTTGTCGACTTGACTGGAAAAATAAATTTGGATTAAATATGTGGGGAGAGAAATTGAACAATCTTAGATTTGCAGATGACATTGTTCTTCTATCAGACAAACCAGAGGACTTAGAAAAAATGGTGAACAAACTTGCAGACGAATGTAAAATCCACGGACTCTTATTAAATCTTACCAAAACTAAAACCATGACTAATCATATAAGAAAGGAAATCTTGCTTCAAAATAATAAAATAGAGTATACTGATGACTACATTTATTTAGGACAACTGAAATCATTTGATAACCAGGAAGAAAAGGAAATAAATCGAAGAATATCTAATAACTGGAAACAATTTTGGAACGTTAAACAGATTCTAGATGCAAAAATTGGAAAAGACACACAACAATACTTCCTGTAATGACATACGGTTTACAAACAATGGGACTAACATCGAATTCTATTGAAAAATTAAGAATCTGTCAATGTAAAATGGAAAGAAAACTACTTAATATAAGGACTATTCAAAAAATTAAGAACGAAGAAATAAGAAGAAGGACTAACATAACAGACGGAACTCAAAGAATAAAACAACTTAAATGGAGCTGGGCCGGTCACATTTCGAGAATCCAAGACAACAGATGGACAAAAATTTTAACAAGATGGACCCCACCAGACGAAATTAGACCTAGAGGTAGACCAAAGAAGAGATGGGAAGACGATCTTAAACAATTCAACAACAACTGGTATAATGACGGAAAGAACAGAAATCTATGGGCAGCACTGGGGGAGGCTTACGCCAGATCGACATAAACTATCTAACTTATTAACTTGAAAAACATTACTTAACTTAACTTTGAATATATGTAAAAACTTTTAAAAATTATATTAATTTAAATAATGTAAACGAAATCATTAACTATAAATGTACAAATAATTTTTGTTTTTTGATTGGCAAATAAAGCTTTTAATAATAATAATAATAATAATGGATTTTGATGGATCTGGTATAATACCTTTGTCTGATATTATATGACCTAGATATAAAACTTCTTTTCTAAGGAAAGCACATTTACTTGGATGTAGTTTGAGATTTACTTCTCTCAATCTTTCGAATACTTCAATTAAATTTTTATTGTGGTGTTCTAAATTTTTACCGAACACTATAAGGTCGTCAAGATACACAAAACATTTTGAATACGTCAGACCGGACATTGCTATAGACATCATTCTTGAGAATGTACTAGGTGATATTTTTAAACCCATTGGCAGTCGTTTTAGTTGATAATGACCGTTTTCAGTGGAGAACGCTGTGCATGGCCTACTTTCTTTTTCTAATTTCATCTGGTAGTATCCTTGGCTTAAATCTATACAGGAGAAATAAGTTGCACCTCCTACCATATCGAATATGTCAGTTATGTTAGGCAATGGAAATTTATCATCTTCGATGACGTCGTTAACTTTTCTATAATCAATTACTAATCGGAATTTTTGCATTCCTGTTACTGGGTCTTTCTTTTTGGGCACTACAAGAATAGGTGAGTTCCATGCTGATACCGATGGTTCAATAATGTCGTTTTTAATCATCTTCTCTACTTCGTTCTGTATGTAATTTTTTTGTGAATGAGGTAATCTATATGGTTTAGTATACTTCGCCGTTGATTCTACTTTAAGGCTAGGTGTCCCTTGCATTTTTCGTTAAAATTTGAAAGGTGCGTTGACTTATTGCTTCATAACTTTTGCAATTTTCTTGATAATTTGATGAAGCAAAATGTATTGTAAAGATGATAAACACACAAACATTTGTGTATCATTCAAATGCTGAAAGTTATTCCCTAACGGTTTTTATAGGGACCGGAAGCCGTTTTTTTTATTGAAAATTTCGATTTGTTCACTATTTTGATCGGGGCATCCGTATTTATGAACTTTTTATTTTTTTCTTTTCTTTTTTTTATAACTAGAAAATATATATGCAACTAACCTCCGATCGTTTTTTTTTCAAATTTTGTCTCCTTATATGAAAAAACCCTTCGTCAATTTGTAGTAATTTTTCGGTTTTCAGCATACTCTTATGGTAATAACCTTGGCGTTTATTAATATTTTTTCATGAAATTAAAAGGAAATAGTAGATAGATATCAGGCGCATCCTATAAAATCATTGGTAATAGTTTTAAAAGTTTTGAAACAGGTGTTATGATGAGAAGTTGATGAAACTGCCTTTTTTTAGCTTATAAAGCATGGGGCAAGGCGTGGGTGTTTTCAAGTACATATATATATACATTTTTTTGAAGGTAATAAAGCTCCTAAACTAACCTCCGAGCCCAAAATCAATATTTTTTTCTCCACACCGCTAAAATTCAACTTTAATAAAGTCATATTTGCAAACGATTTTTGAAAAACGAGAAGCCAAATGAACCTAAATTTTTTGTTGGTATTTTTCTTTGATATAATCTTAATTAGTTTCAATAAAGAAATATACTATTGTGGTCACAGAATTTGGAATATAAATTCTAGAAAAACTTTGGGTTTTTTACTAGAAAATCTTGCTTAAAAACATATACATATGCATTTCAGTTCGAAGCAAATCCGCCACCAATTTTAGCGCCGTTTTCTCTTTTTTTGGTCTGTTCTCTGTGATTTGGAAAAGGAGTATCGCTCAGATGATCTTACGCGTTATGCATTCCCACATACACATCATCTATATTCTATACCTATTACCTTATTTTGTGATCTTTTGTGCTAAATAAGATATGCGTTTGGGTAAGGTGTATGCGAAGTAATTTTTTTAACTTTGTTTCAAAGTTGTTGGTTGTACTATTCTTTCGTTTTTGGTTTGTACCTATTTGTAACTATATTTTATTTATTTTATTTTTGTTTCATATTGTGCATGTGGGAAGGCAAGCAGAGGGTGGATAAGTGTGGGTAGGAACTAGGTACTTATATCTATGAAAATACATATCCGGATGTTTATGGGCATTTAATTGCAATTCAGCGTCTTCTAGTATAAAATAAAGTCGCTTTCTCTGTCCCTATGTCCCTATGTATGCTTAGATTTTTAAAACAACGCAACGGATTTTGATGCCGTTTTTTTTATGAATAGAGTGATTCAAGCGGAAGGTTTATATGTATAATACATGCATATTATAGCAGAGAAAAGCTAAGAAAAAAAGGCCTAGCGCATTTCTCACAACCATGCCTTGTGAGAAAATGGAGGGGACCTACAATTTTCTGCCGGTTCCGAACGGCTAATCGAGAAAGCGCTTTTCATGACAATGAATACTAACGGAGGACTTGCCAATTCCTCGTGAAAGGCGATACCCGTGGAAAAAACATTTTTGCCTCTGTTGGGATTCGAACTCGAACCTCTGGATTAACAGGCGGACATGCTATCCATCACACCACGGGTACCACCTGTTATTTTATTAAGAAACCTGAATTCACCTAAACTTTGCAATGGCACGCGTTTGCTGGTAAAAGCACTGAAAACTTTCATAATAGAGTGCACAATACTCACAGGGTGTGGTACCGGAGAAGATGTATTGATTCCCCGAATCCCTCTGATACCATCGGATTTACCCTTCCAATTTAAACGCTTGCAATTTCCGGTGAAGACATCTTTTGGAATGACCATTAATAAATCGCAAGGTCAAACCTTTAAAGTTGCAGACTTGGATTTGAGCGTTGACTGTTTTTCAAATGGCCAACTGTATGTCGCTCTTTCAAGAGTAACTTTTTATACCCGTACGAAGCCATAGCGGGCAGCTATGTTTTTATATACAACGTTCATAGTTTTTCTGTAGGGTATTTAGTATCAGCATTGTACCCGTGCGAAGCCGGGGCGGGTCGCTACTCAACTATAAATAGGTTTGTTCGTTGAAGCCCTAGGGTCACCCTTGGGTCGCCATAAAGCGTTTTTTGAGAAACCAAAGTCGCCCTGTCAAATTGAGTGTTTTTATTTATGCTGTTGTATTTATTCGTGCTGTTGACAAAATTTCAGCCCATTCATTCAAAATAACAAAACTTGTAAAAATGTCTCAAAAATCGTTTTACAAGAAAAAGTTATGGAAGGTAATTATTCATAAGGTAGATTATTCCTAGAGAGATGGAATTCCTTTTTTTTTTTTTTTTTGAAAAAAACAAGTAGGCACCTAAGGAGGTGGTGTTGATACGGCCAAGTACATGAAGTTTTAAATTCTGTAGTGATGAGAAAGACTTTTTTTATTATTATCTATGCATATATATATTTTTTAAGAGGACCATCCCACGTGATTTGTTTTGTTTTTTCATAAATAGCTTTCTTAAAATGTCAAGAATACGATAGCAATGTGATTTTTGAAAATTCGAAGTCGTTTTAAAAATACAGTAGTTAAAAAAATTTTATACTTTCACAGTTACAGGCGGACCTAAAACTTTTTTTCTCAGAACTGTGTTTTTCAGACTTTCCTCTATACCTACTATCATACTACACACTACACACTGCTATATATAATGAGTTTTGTGACCTTTTTAAATCTTAATAGATATTGGTGTGTTTTTGTGGGCTATAGGTCAATAAAACCACCGGCAAACCACACAAACAAACAGACCAGCTGATGCTGAACAAGTGACGGTTTACAAAAGTGCCGTGTTCATTCCTCACCTTTCTAACCGTATCATGACTGCGCCGATTAGAGATAAGACAAAGACCAATATAGCTTTCAAGTCTTCGAACTCTCTGAGAAGCAGGTTGTTTACCAACATAAAAGGAAAGGTTGATATAATGGACAAGTCAAATGTGGTATACAAGATCAATTGCTTGGGGAAAAAAGAGACGACATGTTCATCCATTTATATAGGTACATCCAAACAAAAATTAAAAAATCGTCTGTCTGGTCACAAGTCAGACTTAAGAAATGGAGAAGGACAAAAAACTGCTCTTACACAACATTGTCTACAGGAGAAGCATCAACCAGATTTTGATAACGTTCAAGTACTAGAGACAGAGCAACATTATTCGAAAAGAATGTTGCTGGAGATGCTTCATATACAAAAAAAACAATAATAAAGCGGTCAATAGGAGATCAGACTGCGAAAATCTTAGTAACTTTTATACGCAGCTGATAAAGAAAGCAATTATAAAAAGAAAGTGATGTGCAATGGATGTTTTGATCCAAACTCTTGATTGGTTTAAGTAATTTCAATTTTAATTTTAATTATTCATCAGTTACTAACCTAATTTGTTCAAACTTTTAGCTCTTTTTCATACACATTGTGTATATAGTTTGGTTTTTTACATGTATAACGAAAATCTATTGTCCTTAAATATTGTTGTAAGTTTCTTCTGACGTCTCATATACGAATTGTGAATTAATTTTGTATTTTTTCTTTCTTTTGTTAAATAAAGACCTGATGAAGAGCACAACCATGCTCGAAACGTTGTCAATCATCGAAATAACTTAATACCATCTTTTATTGACCTATAGCCCACAAAAACACACCAATATCTATCACTACACACTGCTATCAATCAAATATTCCCAAATTTACGACTTTTTTTAGCAAAAACCAAAAAAACCAACGCAAATTCGTAACTATTTTTTCCAAATATTTACCAAAAGTTCAATTTTGTATAGGTGTATTCACTTCATAATAGTTCATGCCATGCATTTAGGATTGCAGATGAAAACGACGATAACTTTTTTTTTTGTTTTCGACAAGCCAGTTTGAATTGTGGAGGAATTGCGAGTTCATTTTTTGAAGCAGGGTATACAGAGAACTATAACTCATATTCTACCTTATATTTTCAGCTTAAAATTTATATTTATCAGTCGATTAGTAAATTATAGTAAATTTAAAGTTCTATCTATTTACTGGTCATTGAAAAAAATCCTAAGAACTCCCTCAAAAAACAGGCCGTTTCATAAGATGACTTCTTTAAATCTCAATTTGCTTGGTTATGGCCCACAAGATTACTGTTTTTGTTCAAATTTCAAGTGAAAAAAAAAAATAATAATAATTGTAACGGAAAATTTTTTAAACCAAATTTTACTTGAAAAATTTTGAATTTTCTTAGGGAATTTTTTGTCCTTCGATTGCATGAATACAAGTTATTGGTAAAAAAAAATAAAAAAAAAATAAAATAATAAAAATAAATAAATGAAAAAAGAAATGAGTATTATCTAAGTTCCTAAGTTATCCCCTTTTTCATTAATTTTGCTGATCAAACTAGGCCAAGAAACTGACCTACATTTAAGTCACACAAATATCATGTTTTCCACATCCGCAAAAACACCAGATAAGAAATTATCGACCCTACAACATCTTCATTATTTGTAATTATCTGTATTTATCTCAGCAAGCAAACTGGCAAAAAAAGTTACAATAGGTTTGAGTAGGGCTGAAAATTTACGAGCTAGGAAAAGTGAATACGAGGAAGAAAGAACAAAAATAAGAGAGGAAGTTGTGAGTACAATTCGCGAAACTCTTTGTGCTCCTACTCCACCATTAAGGAATGTAGTTGTACAAAATTTAAATCAGTCAGATGAACATAGCACAGCTCGTCCGCAAACAAGATCTGTGGATGATTTCGATCCTAATCAAGTGAGCCAGGATGCTCAAAACTTTTTGAACCAAATAGGTGCCCTTGACTTGAACGAACAAGTCCCAAACGTTAGTAGAAATACCTCCAACACCAGTTCGAATCTAGTTGTCGAGTTTCATAAATGGGGACACAAATTTGATAATGTGAGGATGACAGTAGACGACTTTATATTCCGTTTAAAAAAATTAAAAGCCAGTTACAACGCTTCTTGGGAAGATATTTTTCTACATTTCCATCTTTTTGTTAAAGATTCAGTAGAAAGTTGGTTCTGGACCTTTCTTAAGACGAATCCTAACGCAAATTATCAGAGTTTAGAGTTTGCTCTTATTGAACAATATAGAAGCATCGAAACCGATTCCGAGCTATAGCGGAAAATGTTTGATCGTCGCCAAGGACCAAGTGAGAGCTTTGACAGCTTTTATAATGATATCCTCGTGATGAATGCCCGTCTCCATTCACCTAAACCGCGAACGGAACTTATATAGTAGATAAAGCAAAACGTAAAAATGAGAACGGGTGAACTTTTGATAACGTTCAACACTCAAAGCCTTGCTGAGATTATTTATGTGTGCAGATCAATAGAGAAGCATGCTCAAAACGATGCTTTTAAACCGAAACCATTTCAGCCAACAAATCTAAAAAAGCAAGTTTGCGAATTGGAACCAGGTCCATCCTTTACGGAAGAAGAGACCTTTGAGATAAACGCTTTGAACTCGAACAATCAATCAAATTATGTCTGTTGGAACTGTAAGGTCAAAGGACATTCTTTTGTACAGTGTCCAAGTCCGCAACGTAATCTTTTTTGCTACAAATGTATCACAGTTAATACCACGACACCAAATTGCATAAAATGTAATTCGGGAAACCTAAAACGGGGCAATTCGACCACCGGGGTGAGTTGTCAACCGAAATCAAACCCGGACCAAATGTAACTAAAAATCATGTATCGATCTTACCTGACTTGACGAAAGTGGTTGAAATACCAGAAAAAACCGGATGTACCAATTGAGAACGACAGAGTTCAGAAAATGCAAATTTTGAAGCGTGAATCGTCACAGGAAGAACATGTATATGCACTTTCAAATAAACCCGTTTCGCTACACGAGCGCTTGCGTAGGTATTATGATGCTCGAAAACGAATCTTTTCTCAAATACCTGTATCCCAAAACATTCAAAAGCTCAGAGAAAAATTTAGAAAAAAAAGGGAAACTTATCGCGAAATTTGCACTACAACACTTTGCGACACGGAAGATCCCCGACCGTATACCAATGTTGTGATTTTTGGAAAAAGAATTAGTGGTCTTTTAGGCAGTGGTGCAAGCATCACCTGTCTTGGTGCCGGATGCTTAGAATTGCTTCGGGAACTTAAAATTCCCTTCAAAAAGTTCGATGCCAAAGTTAAAACGGCCAGCGGCCAGCCACAAAATATAGTAGGAGAAATAATCACCACGGTAGAATATAAAAAGAAAAAGAAAGAGATACAAATATTTTTGGTTCCTTCCTTAGAACGTGCCCTATATCTAGGAATAAACTTTTGGAAACTTTTTGAGCTCGCTCCTCACATCATTTCGGAAATTGGCTCTCCGACACTTCGAGTATGTGACGAAAACGCCCATGAACTGTCACCAGATCAGTCATCGCAAATTGAAAGTGTTATTCGGATGTTTCCGTCCTTTGCCAAAGAAGGGCTTGTGCGGACATCACTCGAAGAACATACAATAAATACAGGTGATACCGAGCCAATAAAACAAAGAAACTATCCGGTGTCGCCAGCCATCCAAAAGTTGATGTATGAGGAACTGGATAGGATGATAGCTTTAGATGTAATCGAAGAAAGCGAAAGCCTTTGGAGTTCACCAGTTGTCCTTGTGCGCAAGCCAGGAAAGAATCGTTTATGTCTTGACTCCAGGAAACTAAATAAAGCAACGAAAAATGATGCTTATCCTTTTCCTCATGTAGAGAATCTGCTTAGCCGTCAATCAGAGACTCACTATATCAGTAGTGTGGATCTGAAAGACGCATTCTGGCAGATTCCTCTAGCTGAATCGGCACGGGAAAAGACTGCGTTTAGTGTGCCCGGTTGACCCTTATATGAATTTAAGGTTATGCCCTTTGGCCTCTGCAATGCGGCTCAACGCTTATGCAGACTGATGGACAAAGTGGTTCCTAACGAATTGAAACAGAATGTTTTTGTATACCTAGACGATCTGTTGATAGTTTCAGAAACGTTTGAAGAACATGTCAAAATTCTCCGAACGCTGGCTTTGCTTTTGCGAAAGGCAAGACTCACCATGAACCTCGGAAAATCTCGGTTTTCCTTCAAAGAGCTCCGTTATTTAGGTTTTATTGTTGGTGGAGGTTGCATCAAAACAGATCCGGAAAAAGTAAGTGGAATACAAGATTTTCCGGTACCAAAAACGCCAAGGCAGGTTAGAAGATTTTTGGGACTGACTGGGTGGTATAGACGTTTCGTCCCAAATTTTTCTACTCTCGCTTCACCTATTACTGAAACCTTAAAGAAAAGCAAGACTTTTATTTTTACCCCTGAGGCACTCAGTGCTTTCGAAAAGTTGAAGGTTGCATTGATAACATCACTAGTCTTAATTAACCCAGACTATAAGAAGACGTTCACAATCTTGTGCGATGCTTCCACAACAGGCATTGGATGTGTTTTGTGCCAACAGGACGACCAAAGTACAGAAAGACCAATCTATTATTACACAAATTAAATCAAGCTCAACGCAACTACAGCGTTACCGAGTTGGAGTGTTTAGCTGCTGTGATGGGCGTTGAGAAGTTCAGACCATATGTAGAGGGACACAATTTCACAATTGTTACCGATCATTCAAGCTTGAAGTGGCTCATGAGCCAAAAAGGTTTAAGCGGAAGATTAGCGCGATGGAGCTTAAGACTCCAAAGATTCTCATTTGTTATAGAGCATCGCAAGGGCTCACAAAATGTGGTACCAGATGCGTTATCTCGGGTATATGCAGCGGATGAAATTGTTTTTGAAACGAATAAAATAACCCCTTCCGATGTTCTACAAGTCAATCTCACTGATCCAGCATTCAAGTCGGATGAGTACATGAGATAGATCGAAACGGTAAAGGAAAACAAACCCCAGCTACCTGACCTACAAGTTTCGGAAAACTTTATATATAAGAAGGTCAAACCTTTTTTTTTTTTTTTTTTTTTTTTTTTTTTTTTTTTTTTTTTTTTTTTTTTTTTTTTTTTTTTTTTTTTTTTGCATTTCAGAGACTAAGTAGTGTTAGTATAACACCAACACCAGCACATAGAGAACGTAAGAATAGTAACAACAAAAAAAAAAAGACATTATAACAAGAACTTTCAAATAAATACTACAAAATTATCTTCAATAAAGTACACTATAAAACAAACAAGACATACAAAATGTGATATAATAAACAAAAACATATAAAATGTGATATATAAACTAAAATTAATTGAAACATGCAAACATGCAAACTAAACTTAAGATAGTGGAGCACTGGTTTTTAACAAATTTTTTAGACTAGATTTACTTAAGTTGAAATCAATTAAACATGAGTTAAGATTAAAAAGTCTACCCATACGAGTCAATGGCTCATTCATGCCATAATTCGTTCTATGGTATGGGCAGTATATTAAAACTAAGTTGCGCAGGTGGTAAGATCCGCCTCGAAAGTTGAATTGAACACAAGAAAGTAACTCAGGTGCATCGATATGTCCGGTAATAAGTTGATGAAAAAACACCAGATCATTAATGGTACGCCTTTGAGAAAGAAGTTGCATATGTAATAATTGGATTCTGTGCTCATATGGTGGTAAATCATAAGGGTTTACCCACGGAAGCCCTTTAAGAGCGAATCTTATGAATTTATGTTGTACTGATTCAATTCTTGAGTTGTGTATTTCATAAAAAGGGGACCACACTTGAGAAGCATACTCTAGATGAGGTCGTACTAAACAATTGTATAGAGCAAGGGTAACATATGGGTCTTGAAACTCTTTTGACCATCTTTTCATAAAACCAAGCATACTATTGGCCTTACTAACGATGTAGTTGACATGTTGAGTAAAGTCCATATTGAAACTAAAATACACGCCAAGATCCTTAAAACATTTCACTTGACTCAAAATATTATTGGAAATAGAATAACTTGGGTTGCTAGGTTCCTTCTTTTTAGAGAAAGTCATGCTTTGGCATTTATTGGGGTTTAGGTTGAGCCCATTTTTAAAACACCAAACTGCAAAATGATTAACATCGGATTGGAGATGAGAGCGATCAAGCGAACCAGTTATCTTTTTAAAAATTTTCATATCATCAGCAAAAATTAATATTTCACTGAAGGAAATGCAAGACGCAACATCATTGATAGCTAAAATAAATAGAAGAGGTCCTAAATGACTTCCCTGAGGTACACCTGAGCCAGCATTAAAAGGGTGGGAAAGGATATTACGGAACTTTACTTGGTATGATCTCATAGATAGATAAGAAAGTACCCAATCAGTGAACACAGGTGGGAAGCCCATTGCCTCTAGTTTGAACAGAATAATATTGTGTGAAAGTTGATCGAAAGCTTTAGAAAAATCCGTGTAGATGCAATCGAGCTCATTACCATTTTCTAGTGCTAAAGAACATTTTTGAAGAAAGCATAGCAGGTTTGTGACAGTCGATCTATTTTTGACGAAACCGTGTTGCTGTGTGCAAATAACGTTTTTTACACTGAAAGCCAGCTGTTCACATACTAGTTTTTCAAATAGTTTAGGAATGCTAGAAAGTTTGGCAATGGGTCTATAGTTTTTTATATCACATTTGTCCCCTTTCTTAAAAACTGGAGTGATAAATGATCTTTTCCAAAGTAGAGGGAATTTACTAGATTTCAAAGAAAGTAGGAACAAATATTGTAACGGGTATGCTAAGCATGACCTACATTTTTTTAGTACAATGGGAGGAATGCCATCCGGCCCGGAAGAAAAATCGTCATTTAAGGTTTCAAGACTCCAAAAAAGTTTATCAATTTCAATAACAATGTTATTAAAGCATACTTGATTACAGTTGCGAAGATAACTGAAGAAATCAGCATCAATGTCAAGAGTAGTATCGCTAAATGAGCTGCGAAACTGGTCAGCAAATGCATTACAAATATCAGAGATGTTCTCATAAGAACAGTTCTCATAAACAAAACTAGCTGGATAACCATCTGATTTTTTCTTTGAGTTAACAAACTGCCAGAACGTTTTTGGATCCTTTTTAAAAGAGTATTCCATTCGGTCAATATAATTTGAATAAAGATTATTAGAAAGTGTTTTAAATTCTTCAAAAAGAAAAACGTAAAACTCATAGTCGGAAACGGAATGAGTTTTAATATAAGTGTTCCAAGCTTTATTTCTTTTATTTCTTAAGATTTTCAACTCTTTAGTATACCATGGATGGTTGGAGTCAGAATTTTTAAAAATTTTTTTAGGAATTGATTTTTCTATACATCTATAGAGAATCAAATAAAAGCTGCTAACAGCTTCGTCAATATTGGTAAAAACTGATATGTTTTCGATACCAGACATAATTAATTCACCACAGAGCAAATCGAAATCAGCTTTGCGGTAGTCAAAAACATAGGAACAATCATGAGAGTTACTATTAGTGTGGATTTCACCACTCAAGTCAAGAAAAATATTCAGAGGTGGGTGGTAGTCATCTATGTTAGTTTCATCAAGGCTAGGATCAGTAATACCGAAACTAGATTCAATAACAACGGTACTAACAGAGTCTGAAGAGAAGACCAAATCGAGAATTCGATTTTTAGAGTTTTTGATACAGCTTACTTGCCTTAAGTCGGTTGATGTTAAATTATCCAACAACATTAATTCCTGTTGAGGTGAAGTCAAAGATGGTTTAAAATAGGTTTCATCTGAAGATGGTAACCATTGAATATAAGGTAAATTAAAGTCACCTAAGAACAATACATAATTTTCAACGCACAGCAATTCATTAATATAATCTAAAACTAACGTTAATTCTTTATAAGATGGAGCAGAGCTCTTTGGTGGAATATATGTATTTATGATATAAACAATTTTTGATTTGATTGTGACTTTGACACATAATACATTTACAGTTAAATCAAATGGAAAGGTTATAAGAGAAGACATATATTTGCTACGAACAGCAGTAAGTACGCCACCTCCAACTTCCGAGGGTTTATTGTAGGTACGATCTTTTCTATACACTAAGTACTGGTGGTCAAACAATTCAGTATCTAAAATGGCAGAGTTAAGCCAAGTTTCAGTCAGAGCAAAAATGTCATGAGAGAATGCTTGCGTCCGAAGACCCTGGTAGGAAGAAACAGCAGGCGTCAGAAGACCCCGGTAGGCAGAAACGGCGGCCGTCTGAAGACCCTGGTAGGCAGAAACAGCGGGCGTCCGAAGACCCCGCTAGGCAGAAACGGTAGGCGTCCGAAGACCCCGGTAGGCAGAGACGGTAGGTGTCCGAAGACCCTGGTAGGTAAGGCTCAACAGGCAATAGCTCTGGGGGATACACAGGCACTAGTCTTTGCCCCTGGTGGCACAGTACTTAAGAAATTTAATTTAATGCAAAAGACTTACTCAAACCACTGCTGGACTTACTTGTTATTTCCTTCTAGGGAACTGCACCTCTTGGCCGGTGCCGGCGAACTGACTTTTCCTGTGTCGAGCTGCTTCTTTTATACTCGCAGCTCACCATGGAATCATATGCAAATTCATCTGAACAAAGGGATATCCCCACTCTCATGCAGTTAACATATCTCCTTATGGTCGACCTGTACCTTACCATTATATTTGGCTATACGCCATAGCCATACCATACACGATATTTATCTTCTATCCATTATGTTTGGCTATACGCCATAGTCCTACTATACACGATATCTACCATCGAGCTCTACTGATGGTCATGTTGCTTACTGCATGTGCATGGGGAGTTTGGTATTTTGGTGGTGCGTATTATATTTCTTGTTATTTACCATTAAGAGTCCTTGGGTAGACTTTCCCCATGCATGGTAGAATACGATATCTGGTCAGGTGCCGCTCAATCATCTTTGCACCTACTTGATAGAGTACAAAATAGAGCGTTAAAATTGATAGGTGATAGTTCAATCGTAGAATCGATTGATTCTCTTGAACATCGATGAAACGTTACCTGTCTCACTCTCTTTTATCGCTTTTTCTATAAACAGTGCTCTAAGGAAATAGCCAGTTGCATTCCTCCCCTGAAACAATTTTTTTAAACGAGGTATATGGCATCGGTTTGTCGAGAAAGTTTGAGAGTTATTGAGAACTTGTATGAGAACACAATGGCCTCAGTATGGATTGGGGAAGAGATGTCTGAATGGTTTTGGACGGAATCAATGTTAAGGCAGGGGTGTACACTAAGATTAAGCCCAAACAATCCGTCAAATCGTTATTAATCAATAAAGCTGATGTTGTTAATTATGTATTCAAAACTTACGAAACAATAAATCTTAATCTGAAATCTATATAGGAATAGAAAAAGAACATCATTGTAGCTCAATCAGCTACTCAACAAAAAATTTTGGTTGATTCGTTAAGTCAAGCTGCGCTTTGGAAAAGCGATGATAATTTTATTCCGTCCGTAAGAATCGAACAGTCTTTAAACAATAATAAGGATGAGTCAAAGTTCAGTAACACTTTCTAAAGCGCGGTCAATAGCAAACCAAAACTATTGCCAATTCGAAAATTTCAGTACTCAATTTCGTGTCTCCGAGGCGAGGTGTTAATCCTCATAAGCCATCTCAAAATATTTCATTTCATTTATTTTTGGTATTTATTTGATATGTGATGAATATTATGATGAAGCTTGGGACATGCTTCATAAACGTTTCAATAAACGTCTTATAATAAACAATTACGTCCAAGCTTTTAAAGAACTTTCGTTATGTAATGTTAATAATCTGCGAAAAATACAAGAACGCAATGGGTGTCTTATCTCGATCTCGAACCAGTGAGTGGTAACACTGGTTCGTGTGTGTTTATTTGTGTTCTAATCGGATCTTATTTATTTTCATTTATCTTTTGTAGTTTACTAATTTTAAATATAAACTGCTAGTTGATTTGAATAAGTGTTTTTAGATTTGAGTTTTTGTAGGATATGTTGTTTTCAACCATAAATCAACTTAATTTCTATCTATTTCAAAGTTTTTTGTTTAGCTTAATTGTGTAGTGATTGGTAAGAAAAAGTTTTTTTTTCCATTCCTATTAATTGAGTGAAGTTTGGGTTATTTTCTATTTTAATATTTGTCGCTCCCTTTAACTACGTTTAATTCATCATCCATCCTTTTTCCGCAAACTATAATTTCCTATAATTCCCTTCATTAACTATATTCCATTTATATAACTCTGAGAACTCTTTATTATTGTCTGCTTGGTGTAGTTGGTAAAAGCGTAAATTCTCAGTCGTTCAGCAGCGTTCAGTAATCGTGTTGGTGACTTTGGCAGTGACTATTAATTCGGAGAGTGCTTAATAAGTAGCTAGAAGCAGTGTTTTTTTTTTTATAAACAGCAACGTTAACAACAAATACAGCAGTGGCAACAACCGAAAACCAAGCCAAACATCAGAGGCAGCAACAACTGCATTAAAAAGGAGGCGGCGCAACGCTTAAGCTTGAAAGCAGAAGCCGAGGGGAGCAGCAGACAAAAGGTCGACGACGAAAACGAGTAAAACGAGTAAAATGAAGATGATGACGATGATAAGCGTCTCCAATTGCTTACACAAATATTGGAGAAGCTTACAAAGGAGATCGATTAGATCAAAACAAAACAAATGGCCCGCAGGCAAGCAGAATGCGAGACCAAACAAAAGTCGCAGCCAAAGCCACAGCGCAAAACTGCAGCAGAAAAACAACAACAGCAGCCCAAAACATCAAAGGCTACTGATAACAAAACTGCGCCCGTGAAGCAACGCGGGACTACAGCTAAAGCTGGAAATAATAAAAAAAAAACTGCTACACAGGAGCAGTCATGAGGGACCGTGGCTTAAAAAGCCGCGACAATGATCGCGAGCCAACAGCAGAAGAAGCAGCAGACCAGCAGAAGCAGCGACTACAACAACAATCAGCGCAACAGCAGCAGAAGACCACAAATAAGAACAGGGTGTCCCCCATAAATACCCTTAGCATGGAGCTTAAAGCAACGAAATATCTACGTAAGTCCGCCACTGGCGAAAATTTCACTGTCTAGCGATTAGGTAAAGATCGACATGCGACTAAGGATAAGGGAAGGCAAACAGCCAGACCGAAACCAATGCCCGTCGTTCTCGAAATCTTCTACGCCCAATTGGCGTTGGGGGCTGGGAAAACGGTACAACCTCCCCAGAAAGCGGTCACACAGCCATCTGTGTCAAAGGCTGCTGCTGGGGAGTTAGAAGTGATGGTCGCTCTTCGTGTCATTCAGGCGCAAATGAGCGATGTATCACGGCAAATAAGTGAGCAGGCGCGCAGGGTGTAAGTAATCTACCGTGCAATGCCTACGCTTGCGCAATTTTTAGGTTAACGGGCGCGCTGCCGGAGAGGCCTTTCAAGATCCTAGTCATAAATGTGAATTCACTAGTTAGGGTAGAACGACGAACCAACTATCTGGTATTGCTAAAAGACCAACGTCCAGATGTATGTATGGTTAGCAAAACTAGGCTAAACCAGCATCACAAATTGACGGATAACAATTACACTATCGTAAGAAGTGACTGACCTAACTCGACTTTCGCGGGTGGGGTTGCGATCTTCATACGTACGGGCATTGCTCATTATGTCATAAAAAAAAAATTGTGGATAGTGGTCAAGTACGCCGATTATGGTTGATGGAAGCGTGTATCGTATGCATCCCTCTCCTTCAGGGAAGGCGGTTGTATATGGGGGCGAGCTATGCGCCGGAGGCTTCTCAACCCTCATGTTTTATAACAGAGCTCGAATTTCTTCTTCGAACTCTGAAACTGAACTCACAAGAAAACTATTTCCTCATGGCCGGTCATTGCAATGCTAAACACTGAAATTGGTTAAATCAATTATCCCATCCAAGGGGGACCCAGCTATTCAATTGGCTGGGGCTTCACCATATTGAGTGTTAAGTCGACCTGCTGGCTACTGACAGGCCTTCATATCCTCGAAGTTGTTTATATTTGGATCTATTTAAGACGCAAGACTTAAACTGACCGACGACATTCTGCGACGGACGAAAAACTGTTTGACGACGGTTGAGTACGACAGTGAGCACTGTGGACTTACCGGCGTCATACTGCTTCCGAACGACCTTGTGAAACTGGAGGAGTACGTGCCGACTTACTCCTAAAACTACGGTAAGACACGATGGCCACGCTTCTCCGGTATCGTCTCATGGGAACTTACTTACAACAGGAATCTGTCGAACGTTGAGATCGATGGGTACCTGCAACGTATGGAGGATGCATATCCGTAGTACAATGGACAGAACAATTTCTAAATATAGGCAACATGACTCTACGAGCATGTACAGAAACGCGACAATAGACGCACTCTACAAACAAAAAAGTAGACTTCTGTCAAGACTCAAGCTCTTGCACAGGAGGTTTACTGACCGACACGATTTGGAGATCAGAACTCTGAAGTCACAGATCAAAAATCTCCAACAGCTTATTAAAGAAAAATATAAAACTTCCATTTCATGTTTCTGGAACAATAAAATTCGGGTTGTGCAATCCAACAACCCGAGTATGTTTCCGGAAATAAACAAAGTCCTTAGAAGAAAAGATCAAAATGACCTTCTCAGTATTAACATCCAAAGGACGAGAGAAAACGAAAACTTACTTGTGACAATAGGAATAGATCCAGATGACGCTTTCTTGGATGATGAGCCCTTTAAAGTGGAAGATGCTCAAGAGAAGGTAGAGACTGTGGGTGCTGTTTTCGAGCAAATATATAAGGTTGAATGAGTGCATTCGCCCGAATTACGACCTTGAGAACAGAGCCTTTGTCGGACACTCCTATCTTAGAGACGAGATCTCGCATTGGCGATCTGAGAATCCGGGTTTTACTAGGTTCAATGATGACCGACTTACAAATGCAGTCATCGCCCAGCGAAACGGGGATAACACCCTGTTCGTTTCTAAGATGTACCTCGTGGACATCTTTCAAAAAATAAAGAAAATGAAATCAGCAGGAGTCGACGGCATACCCAATGTTGTGCTGCGAAACCTCCCTTAGGAAGTGGTGAACATATACACCACTTTGTTCAACAATGTGCTGAGTAATGCATATTATCCAGTGCGTTTGAAGACGGCAGTGCTCCATCCATGGTTACAATCCAGCAAATCTTCGGTCAATTAGTCTTCTTCCGAGTATCATCAAGGTATACGAGAAAGTTCTCAATAGAGCACTGTCCACATGGGCTGGAGACAAACATATTATTCCAGAAAATCAGTTCGGTTTTAAGGCGGGTCATGATACCATACATGCTGCATCTAAACTAGTATCTGAAATTCAATAGAACAAAGCTAAAAAGCAGTGTACGGATTCATGTCTGGTTGACTTGGAGGAGGCATTCGATATCGTTTGGTTAGACGGTCTGCTCTATAATTTGATCTGCTATATATTCTGAATGACAGGCTTCATGTTATTTACGGTCCATTGGGAGATAGCTCTCATACGAATGGCTGCACTGGCGGCCATTTGTTTGCTGAAGATATCTAGTGGTGTAAGGTTAAGGAGTGTATTTAGGGCAGCTGAGGGTGTTGATCTCAGTGCTCCGCTTATACACAGACAGGCTGTTCGTTGGACCTTGCTTAGATTATCGCAGTAGGTCCTTTTATCAAGAGCGGTCCACCATACCACTACTCCGTATGTGAGTATTGGTCTGATGACCGCGGTGTAGAGCCAGTGTGTGATTTGGGGGGAGAAACCCCATTTATTACCAATGGCTTTCTTACAGGAAAATAAGGCTAAGGTGGATTTCCTGATTCTTTCCTGTATATTGGCTTTCCAATTTAGCTTTTTGTCTAAGATTATACCTAGATATTTAGCTTTGTTTGAAAGTACAAGTGAGATTCCATTTATTGATGGAGTTATTAGTTGAGGAATTTTATATTTCCTGGTGAAGAGAACGAGTTCAGTTTTCTGAGGGTTGACCCCTAGATCACATTTTCCCGCCCATTTTACAAGTTTATTTAGAGCGGTCTGCATCAGGTCCGTAAGGACGTGAGCATGTTTGCCGGACACCGCAATGGAGACGTCATCTGCATATGCAATCACTTTGAATCCCTCAGCTTCTAAGTCAACTAGAAGTTCATTGACGACTATATTCCATAGAAGTGGGGATAGGATTCCGCCTTGCGGTGTTCCTCTACTGACAGATCTCTTTGCAGAGAAGTTTCCTAGAGTAGAGTTGATTCTCCTGCTTTTTAGCATTAGATTTATCAACTCCACTATGGAACCATCTACTTTGAGCTTCGTCAGTGCCTTTGTAATTGCAGAGTTGCTGACGTTGTTGAAGGCGCCCTCTATGTCGAGGAAGGCGGCCAGAGTGAGTTCTTTGTGATGGAGGGAATATTCTATAGTACGTACCAGGGTGTGTAGGGCCGTTTCTACAGATTTTCCCTTACAGTAGGCGTGTTGTGCTGTAGATAACAATTTTGGATCTATAGCTGTACGCAGGTGGATATCAATCAGTCGTTCTAAAGTTTGATGATAGACTTATTGGTCGGAGATCTTTTGGGCTTACGTGGGATGATTTCCCAACCTTAGGTATAAACACAACCTTGACTTCTCTCCACTGATTGGGGATATAGTTCAAGGTGGTACAGCCGATGAGAATTACTTCAAGGACAGGGATAATAATGTCCGCGGCCTTTTGAAGTTCGGCTGGAATTATACCATCAGGTCCAGGGGATTTGTATGGGTCAAAGCTGTTAATGGCCCTAACTAATTTTTCCCTTGTAATCAGATCGGGGTTGTTAGTTATTATGCTACCTGGTTCTGTGGAATCATAATTGCATAAGTTCTTAGAGCTTCCTGGAAAGTGAGTATCCAGAAGCAAATTGAGCGTTTCTTCGCAGGATTCTGTCCAGCCGTCAGCTGTTTTCAGACTGCTAGGCATGGTCGGACTTTTTGAGAGGATTTTTCTTAATCTAGAAGCTTCTGAAGTATCTTCTATTTTTCCACAGAAGTTTCTCCATGAAGTTCTTTTAGTTTTCCTCAGTTGATATTTATATGTTTTGAGGGATTCCTTGTAGGAGTCCCAGTCTATTGAGATTTTTGATTGTTTAGCTCGGTTGAAAAGTTTTCTACATTCCTTCCTGAGCGGTTCTAATTCCGAGCTCCACCACAGTGGTTTATGTTTTTCTCTTAATTTTATAAGAGGAAAGGATATTTGCATTGAATGGTTAAGGGGAGTGGTAAGATCATTGACTTTTTTGTTTAGACCATGTTTGTTTGTAGGGTTTTGTAAAAGTTCAGGTTTAATAAACTTTTTCCAAGTTACCCGATATTTTTCCCAGTCAGTTTTCCGATAGTTTCGGAAGATTGGTTGCTTAAGAGGCTCCTCATTAAGATTAAATTGAATGTATCTATGATCAGAAAATGAGTGTTCAGAAGATACTTTCCAATTAGTAATCCTATGATTAACCGAATCGGAGACAAGAGTGATATCTAAAACTTCTTGTCAGTTTCTGGTAATGAATGTTGGTTCATTTCCAGTATTACATACTATGAGGTTAGTAGTTAAAATAAAATCGAAAAGTGCCTCACCCCTTTCATTTATGTCAGTACTTCCCCATACTGTGTGATGCGCATTGGCATCGCATCCAATGATGAGGCAGATCTTCTGCCGTTCTGCTTCAGCGACAATCCCTTTTAAAAAGTCGCCTGGAGGAGAGCCAAGATGGTCGTGGCCGAGGTAGGCAGATACCAGCCAGTAGGTGTTGTCACTGGTCTACTGTGGCTACATCTCGATTGCTGTAATTAGGGAGTAAAAATACATTAGTTCTACTTCTTACCAATATGCAGGATCTGGGTTCACCTTTGTCCTTCATATACAGTAGAGTATATCCAGGAGTCCTTAGTCCTCGAACGATGGACTTGATGATCCAAGACTCTTGGATAAGGACAATATCTTCCCCCCTCTTGTTTAGACGGAGAAGAAGGGAGGCCGAAGCCTGCTTGGAGTGTTGGAGGTTAATCTGAGTTAGCTGCACCATTTTGGGAACAACTAAGTAGACTAACCCCCACCACGGTCTGGTTGAGGTCGTCGTCTGTTTTGCTCTCAGAGTTTGACCTTAGAAGGTCATCCTCGCTGAGCGAAACCTCGTTAGCGGAGTCATCAGTCTCCAAGTTGGAGAATTTGACGACGTTTTGGGCATCCAAGTCGGATGTGGAGGGTTTATTATCATACGTTTCAGCAGAGGATGTGCCGAGCTCGTCTATCTCCATGGATGGAGGGTCGACTTGCCCTGCGGATTCTTCCACTGAAGACGCACTTTGGGTTACCGGAGATGGAACGATGTTATGCTCTTCATCTTTTTTACATATTTTTAAGGCAATATTTGACCAGCCGAACCGAATCACGCCTTTTGTCGCAGCCAGGGGAGCCAGGGAGTCCTTATTGATGACTATTATAGCCGATCTATAGTGACCCTCTGGCTCTTCCAGCTTCGCGACTTTCCAGTCGTGAGTAGGCAGAGTTGGATTGCCAAATTGTATCATTTTCATGATAGTTTCCTTGCAGGAGAGCTCCGCTGGTAGTCTAGCGCGAGCCCTAGGTCTGCAAGGGATATCCTCCCTTGACACGACTTCAAGCTTAGCAAAAGGCCAGAGTCCCTCTAACCTGCCTATCGCGAGCTTATACAGATCACGCGATCTCTCTCCATCAAAAGCGATTAACCTGACGCGTCCCTGATACCATCCTGCGTCCTCAAAGATGGCAGGTTCCCCTGGGTTCTCCATCATAAGAGTCCAGTAGGAGGCCTGGAGCTTATTCATGATAATCGCCCATTGATCGAAAGAGATCGCACCATCCGCGTTACTCCTGTCAATGACAGCGAAAATTGGTTTGTCCTTCAGTGCGTCACTGTACGACATGTCCTTTTTGGAGCTGAGGGTGCTTGATTTATGCACCTTAGGCCTTTTGGCGTTCGGGGTTGACTCCACGAACGAACGTTGGCGCTTAGACGTTGAGTCTGAGCCGTTTTTCTCATTTATGGCAATGATTTTCATTGCCCATTCAAGCTTGGCAGATTGCGTTGAATCAAGCTTAGGTTTAGGTACCGCACCTAACACCTTCGCAATTTTCTCCGCATTCCGCCTCTCTTTATGGTTTGGAAAGGCAGGGAGGTTGGGATCCCCTTCGTTGTCCGTTCCACTGTTAGACATAGTTTCCCTTTCAACTTGGGGGGTAGGGGGATTGGAAACCCTTTCGTTTTCATTTCCACTGTAAGTCACAGTTTCACTTCCAACTTGGGGGATGAGGGGATTGGTGACCCTTTCGTTTTTAGTTCCACTGTAAGTCACAGTTTCACCTCCAACTTGGGGGATAAGGGGATTGGCGACCCTTACGCTTTCAGTTCAAGTCACAGTTTCACCCCCAACTTTGGGGTTATTAGGATTGGACACCCTTTCGTTATTTGTCTCACTGTTAGTCACAGTTTTACCTACAACTTGGGGAGGGAAGGAGTGTTTCCGGAGCTCGAAGGAGGTCCTCCCCTTTCAGTCACGGAGCCGATAGTCTCGGCACCCGTACCGTCCGGTTTGGTCGACCTTGAGCCCTTTGACATTGGACGGGATGAGGTGGGAGGTTGGAGCAGTGTTTTAGATGAGGGTAGCCCCTTCGTCAACGTATCACAGTTCGCGTTAGAACCGAAAGTCTCGGCCCCTCTACTTGCTTCTCCGGGGTCCCTTCAATACGGGCAGTTGAAGTGGAAGTGTTACAGAGAGTCACTGCAACCCTTCTACTAGTATGGGCATCCTCCTTAGGAGGGGCGTTCGAACCAGAGGGCTCTCCACATTTCTTGGTTGGCTTGTGAGGCCTTCCTCGAACTGCAATCGGCTCCCCAGCCCTTCCGCAAATCGCTATTTCTTTCCTTTTTGTCAATAAATTTGTCACTGGCGACCTATCCTCTTTAGAGGCCAAGCCGTCGCCGGCAGTCGCGACACTTGCCGACTTTTGAACGTATATCCCCGTTCGTTTTTTATTTCTTTTATTGACTTTTTCCATTGTTTTCAGAGGTTTTGTTTGAGTTATGTTGGTTGGTCAGGTTCTGCAGCTGGATTGCTGGAGAAAATGTCCTTAAGCACCCCCACCACGACAAGGTCATTTCATACGGGGTGGATACCATACATGCTGCGTCTAAACTAGTATCTGATATTCAATGGAACAAAGCTAAAAAGCAGTGAACGGGTGCATGTCTGGTTGACTTGGAGAAGGCATTCGATACCGTTTGGTAAGACGGTCTTTTCTATAAGTTCATCAGGTATGGCATGAGTAAACCACTGCTATATATCCTGAATAACATGCTTCATGATAGAACGTTGTTGTGAAAAGTTGCAATATAACTTCTACCAGAATTTTTAAAATACAGAACGGTCTGCAACAGGGAGCGGTGAATTCGCCTCTTTTATTTAGTATTTTCACTGGCGATCTAATTGGTTCTCTTCACCATGCTATAGCGTACGCTGACGACCTCATTGCGTACAGAACAGGTCCAAAGATCGAAGTCAGAACACTTTTGCAGCGTGACTTCGATAAGATCCAGGAATATTGCGATGACTGGAAGTTGAAAATCAACTCCCAGAAATCGGAAACAATTGTGTTTAGGACCCTGTTGGCTCGGGCCTCATGGGATACGAGAAAGAACTGGCGCAAGCTGGTGATCGTTGATCTGCATGGTAACCCACTGCCAAACAAAGTAGTATTCAAGTACCTCGGCATCTGGCTAGATCAGTATCTATATTTTAACAAACATATGGATGCGGCTCTGGCCAGGGCTAGAAGAGCTTTTGCTCTGACAATGCGACTGTTTCACAGCAGACAACTTGATCTTGATAGCAGAGTAAAAGTGATTTGCTACATGGCCCTCATAAGGCCAATGATTGTCTATGAGTGCCCCGTGTGGTTCAACGTTACAGCGTCTCAAATGGAAAAGATTCAGGTGTTTGAGAGACAGTGTTTGCGTACCTGTCTTGGATAACACAGAACACCAGAGTCGGATTGCAAAAAATATTATCCCAATGAGGTCCTTTACAACAGGGCTCAAATAAACAGGATCTACAACTTCATTATAAAACTGACTCGTGGTCACAATGCAAGAGCGATGACCTCGACCAATGGCCTGATTTTTGGGGCTTAATGGGAAAGTTTCCTCTTTTTGACATGGAAGAGTTGATAAAAGATAGATTGGCGGTCCCGCTAATCTACCACGTCTGCCGTAAGTCCGTGGAACGCGGCTCCTTAATAACCGAGACGTCATTGCAGTAGGCGGAGAAGCTGAAGAGCTCCTTCGGTTCAGTAGGGCGGTCTCAGATCGCGATCGTCGTGACACTGTAAAAATGTCAAAACTGTTCTGGTGGTTGTCGGAGCAACAAATTGAAATTGATATTGATAGCGAGTTGCCAATAACTGGCTTACACAGGTTAAGGGTATAAGTCTTAGGGTATAGGAGGTGGGCACAGTGGCAAACCAAAAAAAAATATAAAATCAAAAATAAAAAATTGTAAAATACGAAAAACCAAAAAAAAAACTTATAAAATACAAAAAAATATAAAATGCAAAAACTAAACAAAAAAAAAAAACCCAAAAACTACTGTGGCTGCTCTAGTTTTAAGTAGATTTAAGTAGTTTAATTAAGTTTTAATTAGTTTTAATAATTTCTTTACAAATTTTCTTAGTTTTAACTAGTTCTAGTTTTTGATTCATAAGGTATCTTAAGGCCGAATGGCATTAGTAGTAAGATATTGAATAATTTAGAGTTTTAGAATTTACACATTTTTGTTAGCATGTAAGTAGATATAAGAAAAATTGTTAAAGTGGTACTATTTACATAATGTTTTTTTATAATACTATTTACCATCCCTGTAGAATTATTATTTCTTGCTGCTCTCCCACTGTCATTTAAACTCTTATAATTTGCTGAATTGCTATATACTTACTTACTTAATAATGTATAGTTGTAACTTGCAAGCCTATCCTAAATGAAATACATTACAGTTCTTTTTATCAAGCAACCAAGTAAGACGTGTTTTCTCTTATCGCAACAGGTTATGGGCCCAGTGCCGTAAATTTTTTTTGAGTATCACGTTCTTTGCTATGTATAAAGTTTAATTGATAGCGGCAAATTTAAAGAAACGAAAGCTCAGTGAGTTTAATACCGAGAAGCATAATTAAGGTTGCAGACGATTGGTATTCTGGTAAATTTGCAAAATAAAAAAAATTGCATTAATTTTTTTTTCAATTATATACATATGTACATATGTACATAACTGGTCATTTTACTATACATAACATAACTGTCGAGAGGTTCTTTGGGTTTCACTGTTAGCAAATTTTTTTTTTGCCATGCCATCTGATAACAGTGAATTAGTCAAAATTGAGAAACTGATAAGTGGCGATCAGTGGAACATATGGAAATTTCAAATTAAAATAATTTTGAGTGCATCTGATCTGTTCAAATATGTGACAGGGGAAGAGGCTAAGCCTATAGAGGCTGAAAAGTTGTTACTATGGAGTCGCTTTTATAGTAAGGCACAAAAGTTTTTAGCCACTTCAATAGGTGCACAACCACTTTTGCACATTATGAACTGCAAGACTTCGAAAGAAATGTGGGACAAGCTCCACAGCGTCTATGAGCTAAAGTCGAAGGCGAGCATACATATGCTCCAGCAGCAATTCTATAGCTTCGCTAAAGATTCACAAGACGATATTGCATTGCACATTTCAAAGCTACAGACGATTGTACAGCAACTTGCCGATGTAGGGGAAAAAGTTTCCGATTCAATGGTCATAACCAAAATACTTATGACCCTGCCGTCTTCATTTAGCCATTTCCATAGTGCTTGGGAGTCCACAGCAATTGAAAAGCAGACATTGGAGGACCTCACTACTAGGTTAGTTCTTGAGGAAGCGCGTATTAACTCGCACAACAATTATTCTGAGCCTGGAAGTAGTAGTGCTCTGATTGCCAACAAGCAATTTACACCAAAAAAGGTTTTCAACAAAGGTAGCCAAAGTAGACAGTCTTCAAAGCAAGGAAGATGTTTTTATTGTAAAGGCATAGGGCATTGGAAGGATGAATGTCCAAAGAAAAAGGCTCAAAGGTGGGATGGATCGAATTTTAATGAAAAAAGAGGCAGTGCGTTCGTTTGTGAGGTGCTATTGACCGATGGTAGTTCTAGCGCAGATGATTGGTTCTTGGATTCTGGGGCGAGTGACCACATGACAAGAAGGAAAGAGTGGTTCATTAACTACAAGGAATTTGAAAAACCTGTAGTGGTAAGGTTAGGAGATGGAAACACTATTAATGCATATGGCAGAGGTGACATAAATGTGCTGTCTTTTAACAATGTTACATGGGAGGCGAATCATTTGGCTGATGTGCTATATGTTCCGGACATTCGTCTCAATTTATTCTCTCTGAACTGTGCGTTAGACAAGGGTCTTAGATTTTCTTCAAATAATCTAAAATGTGAGCTTTTCAAAGAAAAATCTATTTTGGTAGTGGGAGTTCGTGAGTCTAAATTGTTCAAGCTGCTTTTGAAGGTCACTAGCGATTCAAAGAATGTTGAAGCATGTGCAAATTTAGCTGAGGGAAGGAAAGAATCACTTCGAACATGGCATGAGAGACTCGGACATCAAAATGTAGTTCAAGTTAGGAACATTTTAAAGGCCAGGAACATTTCATTTGTCGATGAAGATGACTTCTTTTGCGAGGCATGCCAATACGGGAAACAACATCGAGCAGTTTTTCATTCAAGTGAAAATAAGGCGAGTTGTGTAGGGGAACTGGTACATTCAGATGTATGCGGGCCTATGCAGTGTACTTCAGTTGGAGGAGCCAAGTACTTCCTGCTTTTTAAAGATGACTTCTCGCACTTTAGAAAAGTATTTTTTTTAAAGGAGAAATCGGAGGTACAAAACTTAATTCCAAGGTACTTAAAAATGATGGAAGCTGAAACAGGGGCAAAGGTGAAGGTTTTGCGATCGGACAATGGATTAGAGTACACAAACCAGAAAGTTCAAAATATTTTATCTGAAAATTGTGTCGTGCATCAAAGGACAGTGCCTTATACACCTGAACAAAATGGGCGCGCAGAGCGTGAAATGCGCACAATTGTAGAAGCAGCTCGAACCATGATACATGGAAGGAATTTGAACTTGAAGCTTTGGGCTGAGGCAGTGAATACTGCAGTTTTTGTCCTTAACCGAACTGGTACCAGCCCAACAAAAGGAAAATCACCATATGAGTTGTGGTATGGAAAGCAGGCCGATATTACAAACTTCAATGTTTTTGGAACTGAAGTCTTTGTTCATATACCCCAACAAAAAAGGCGGAAATGGGATCGAAAATCCAGAAAAGGTGTTTTTGTGGGATATGGTGACTATGTCAGAGTTTATTTTCCAGAAAACAATAAAGTTGATGTATGTCGTGATGTTCGGTTTCATGATTCGAAAACGGTGTTTAAATGTAAACAGGGAAGCTGTCCAAATGATAAAGATGATTTTGTTGCTAATGTTGCTGCAAATAAAAAGAAATACTTTCATGTTTTTGCTGATGAGGAATGTGAGAGTGATGAGGTAGATGCTGAAATGGAAAACCATAAAAATTGTGTCGTTAGTGATGTTGATGTTAATGCTGAAAAGAAAAACTCAGAGAATTGTGCTGCTGATAATCAGGTTGATGGAATAGAAGATCCTATGAATTGTGCTGCTGTTGAAGATGAGGTCGATGAGGTATTTGAAGATGTTGTTGACGATTTTGCAGACGATGTGAATACTTCAGAAGAGAAGGAAGCCAGGAAAAGCTTCGTTAGCGACAGGTTGCGAAGTAAAACCAGTAATGCTGAAAGTGAGGTTAACTTGTGCATGCAGGAAAGTTTCGCTTTCTTAGCGAGTTCGTATACGCCAGATTGCTTTGAAAACGCTAGGCGATGTGAAGAGGCAGATAAATGGCGAAAAGCAATGGATGAGGAAATTGCTTCGTTAAATAAAAATGAAACTTGGATTTTGATGGACTTGCCTGATAATTGCAAACTGGTTGATACCAAATCGGTTTATCAAATCAAAAATTCGACAGACAATGAAGGTGAGAAATATAAAGCTAGACTAGTAGCTCGAGGTTTTAGCCAGCAGTTTGGAGTGGATTACTTTGAAACTTTCAGTCCGGTGGCAAAATTTAGTTCAATTCGCGCAATTTTGGGTATAGTCGCCTCAGAAAAACTTCATATCAAACAATTTGATGTTAAAACAGCATTTTTATATGGTGACATTAAAGAAGAAATTTATGTTCGACAACCAAGAGGTTATGAAGATGGGAGCAATCAAGTCTGCAAACTTCAAAAAAGCTTGTATGGGCTCAAACAAGCGTCTAGATGCTGGAACCAAAAATTTACTAAGCTTCTGAAAACTTTTAATTTTCAACCATGTTCTACTGATCCATGTGTTTTCATAAGTGAGAGAAAAGCTAAAAAGGTCATATTGGCTATTTATATCGATGATGGTTTGGTTGCGTCAACGGACAAATGTGAAATTTCGAATTTTTGTGAGCACCTGAAACTTAATTTCGAAATTAAGGTCTTTCCGGCAAGGCATTTCTTGGGACTGGAGATAAGAAGATTTCAGGATGGGTCGATTCATATCAATCAATCGCAGTATGTCAATCGTTTGATTGAAAAATTTTGTCAAATTCCGTGCCTGTGTCAACTCCAGCAGAAACATCTGGAAGTGCGAACTATATAGGAGACTCATCCGAAAAGATAAATTCTCCCTTTCGACAAGCAGTGGGCAGCCTGATGTACCTGATGGTAGCTACCCGACCGGATATAGCCTTCGCAGTTGGGTGTGTGAGTCGCTATTTGGACAATCCTAGTCCAGATCATGTTACAATGGCCAAGAGAAAAATTCGCTACTTGAAGGGGACAGCCGACTTTGGTATTTATTTTAAAAGCACTAAATTTAAACTTTCTTGTTTCAGTGATGCAGACTATGCGGGTGACGTAGTAACAAGACGTTCGACCACTGGATTTGTTTTCCTAATGGGGTCAAGCTGCATCACTTGGGCCTCGCAGCGTCAAAAATGCGTGGCACTTTCAACTACTGAAGCTGAGTTTGTGGCTGCATGTCAAGCAGTCAAAGAACTTGTGTGGATCCAGCAACTTTTAAATGATTTGCTGAACCAAGAGATGAAGCCTATTTTATATGTTGATAATCAAGGCGCTATTCGGCTAATTAAGAATCCAGAGTTCCACAAAAGGACGAAACATATAGATGTCCGCTTCAATTTCATTCGTGAAAAGTTTGAAGATAACTTTTTTGAACTGGAATATGTGCCAACACAAAATCAAATTGGCGACATATTTACAAAAGCGTTACCTAAGGAAAAATTCCAAAGATTTCGTTGCATGATTTGAATTATCTCTTTAGATTCTATAAACTAAATTTGAATTTTCGTTTGTGAATTAATTTCAAAAAAAAAAAAAAAAACATTTATAAAAGTGGGAGTGTTAAAGTGGTACTATTTACATAATGTTTTTTTATAATACTATTTACCATCCCTGTAGAATTATTATTTCTTGCTGCTCTCCCACTGTCATTTAAACTCTTATAATTTGCTGAAATGCTATATACTTACTTACTTAATAATGTATAGTTGTAACTTGCAAGCCTATCCTAAATAAAATACATTACAGTTCTTTTTATCAAGCAACCAAGTAAGACGTGTTTTCTCTTATCGCAACAAAAATTTTATAAAAATGAATTGAAATTAAAAAAAAAAAAAAATTTGCCGTCGCCTATTAATCTAAGTATCTCATCTTCGTATCCCAGCCGTGGCCATCATTTTTAATTTGTGTTTTCACTTTGAATAAATAAAAAATGAAATTCATGACTGGGAATCAAATTTAACGCGCTGCGCTCTAACGATTTTACATACGATGAGCCAGAAAATGGTGTCGGTCGCGAATTCTATGCATTACCCCCATCGCAAAAGTGCTTAAACGCGCCTTAAGAAGCTTTCACTTAAAAAAAAAAAAAACAC
The DNA here is from genome assembly GCA_949752695.1 of Melanostoma scalare. Lineage (NCBI taxonomy): Eukaryota > Metazoa > Arthropoda > Insecta > Diptera > Syrphidae > Melanostoma > Melanostoma scalare. Next base: position 94,412,323 of record OX456986.1, read on the forward strand.
TGACCACTGAACGCAAACCGGAGACTACACAAACAATTGATAAATCTGTCAATCACAAACTCTTTTTTTTTAATAAGACGACACACAAACGAGGGCGCGAGTTATGTATAACGATTACATCGAAGACCCTCCAGAACTAGATAACGAGGAATCATCCTCAGTGGAGCTTCCGCTCTTTGTTTTCAAAACATAAAATAAAACTTATCTTATATTTTTGTTGCCACTCAAGTTTCCCCTATGGAACTTAGTGGTATTCTAATGAACAAAAATAAACAATGATCGTTGCCATTGTGCAACGATCAGCATATTGAAATATAAACATTTCTCTTGTCGACTCAAGTATCCCTTATGGAACTTCATGACACATTATATTTTACGAGTCTCCTATTGTAAGTTAGCTTAAGATAGAAGATGAATAAAATAAGTCTTAGTTCAAACTCTGAGTAACACGGTTGTTTCAATCTTAAATATAAAAATGAATCGCAAAATGTGTTGGTAAGCGCATAACTCAACAACGCTTGGACGAATTTGGCAAATTCTTTTTTTGTTGTGTTTGTTACTCTCAGGAATAGGTTCTTATAACATAAGAACCGTTCCTGCGGATATTCCTACAGGAACGGGTTGGGGAACGTTAACTTAGAAACTATACTAGATAGGTTTCTAAAACTATTCAAGCATTAGGGGTGCTACATTATCCCCTGCCATCAGTTACTTAGACTTTATTTCATCCCTATCATCGGGAGCAGAAATGGGAACGAGAACGGGAACCTTGAAGTTACTTGACCGATTTAAAAAATTCTTTCAACTCTAGGATGTTGCATATCCCTCAGTGACATCCTAACTAATATTTATAAATGTGAAAGTCACTCTGTCTGTCCGGCTTTCTATGTTACCATCTCCCGCCCAAACTACTGAACCGATTTAAATAAAATTTGATACAGAGATATTCTAAAACTTGAGGAAGGACATAGGCTATATATTTTATCCCTAAATTCCCACGGGAACGGGAACGTATACGGAAAATTAGAAACTACAACACCGATTTCAAAAATTCTTCCACGGATAGAATGCTTCACTACCCCAGAGTAACATAAACTTTAATTCATCCCCATATTCCTACGGGAACGGGAGTCCTTACTAATATAATAAGTGTGAAAGAAGCTCTGTCTGTCCGCCGTTCTATGTTACCATCTCCCGCCCAAACTAATGAACCGATTTAAATGAACTTTTGTACAAAGATTGTTCTGAACTTAAGAACGAACATAGGCTCTATTTCATTCGAATATTCCCACGGGAACCGGTCCTCACTATTATTATAAATGCAAAAGTAGCTCTGTCTATTCACCTTTCTATGTTACCATCTCCCGCCCAAACTAATGAACCGATTTAAATGAAATTTTGTACAAAGATTGTTCAGAACCTGAGGAAGGACATAAGCTTTACATTTTTGCCCTATATTCCCACGGGAGCAGGAACGTATACGGGAACTTTGACACTACAGCACCGATTTCAAAGTTTCTTCCACCGTTGGAATGCTCCATAATCCCGGACTAGCATTAACTTCAACTCATCCACATATTCCCACGAAAACGGTCAGCATATTCCCACGGGAACGGGAGTTTTTATTAATATTGAAAATGCGAATGTAGCTATGTCGGTATGTTTTTCGTATGTCTCCCGTTCAAACTGCTAAACAGATTTTATTAAATTAGCTTCAGAGATGGTGTAGAACATGCGGAAGGATAAAGGCTATATATTTATCGTTATATTCTAACGGGAACGGAACGTATACGTATATAACTAAATTTCCACGGGAACTGGAACGTATACGGGAACCTTGAAGCTACTGGACCGATTTCAAAAGTTCTGTCACCGTGAGGTTACTTACCTGAACCTGGGCCTCAACCAACATCCTTCTATAACGATTTCGATCTCGGGCGAGCTCTCTCCAGTTTCGCACGAGGCGAGTAATTGTACAGACTTTTGAAAGATTGTTCCTCTGGTGTTGACGTTTGAGTTTCTTACAATCTGTTCAAGTATGATGTTGAAGAAATCGCATGACAGTTTGTCGCCTTGCCTAAAGCCTTTTTCGACATCAAAGGTCTCGGTGAGTTCTTTACCGACCTTGACGGAGCAGCGTGAATTTTCCAAAGTCATCCTGCATAGTCGTACGAGTTTTGCAGGGATGCCGAAACTAGACATGGCTCTGTACAGCTCGTCTCTGTAGATACTGTCATACGCGGCCTTGAAATCGATAAAAAGATGGTGAATATCGACATTATATTCTCGGGTTTTTTCCAAGATCTGCCGTAATGTGAAAATTTGGTCTATTGTGGACTTCTCTGGTCTAAAACCACATTGATAAGGACCTATCAAGTTGTTGACGTGGGGTTTCAGACGTTCACATATTACAGCAGACAAGATCTTATAAGCGACGTTAAGGAGGCTTATCCCTCTGTAATTGGCGCAATTGTGAGGGTCTCCCTTCTTTAGGATCGGGCATACGATACTGAGGTTCCATTCATCGGGCATGCTTTCTTCCGACCATATCATGCAGATTAGCTGGTGCATGCTCCTTTCCAACTGATCTCCAGCTGCCTTGAAAAGTTCGGCATCAAGGCCATCTGCACCTGCAGTCTTGTTTGATTTAAGTTTGTATATGGCAAGCTAAACCTCTTCTAGGTCGGGAGGACGGCATTCTTGATCATCGTCCAAGCTGAATGGGGCAATCTGCCTGACAGCGGAATTTGTGTCCTCATCGCCGTTAAGCAGTCTGCAGAAATGATCTTTCCAGATCCTCAGTAGCGACTGTGACTCTATAACTATGTTTCCCTGCTGGTCTTTACAGGCTTGAGTTCGGGGTTTGCCACCCTGGCAGGATCTTTTTACCTTTTGGTAAAACTTCCGAATCTCGTTCCTGTCATGGAACCTCTCAATTTCCTCAAACGAGCTCTTCTCATGCTGCTTTTTTTTTTTTTTTTTTTTTTGAGAAGTCGTTGTTCTTCCCTTCTTTTCTCCTTGTAGATCTCGTTATACTGATCGTAAGCAGCCCTTGTTCGTTGTTGCATCAGCATTTGTCGTGCTTTTTGTTTGACTGTATTTGCCTGCCTGCATTCTTCATCAAATCATGGGTTTCGTTTTGGTGGCCGAGTGAAACCCAGAACCTCAGAGGTAGCGGTTCTGATGGCATCTTGGCATTGCTGCCACTGGTCTTCAAGGCTTAATGCTGGCGGCATGGGATTCAAGGATAATTGAAGGGACACTCGATTGGAAAAGGCATTGGCAATCTCTTGCGATTGTAGCTTTCCGACGTCATATCTCTTCACAGCGTTAGATCGTGCTGGTCGTGAACAAGATATCCTCATTCGTACCTTGGCTACAACAAGGAAGTGGTCCGAGTCAAAGTTGGCCCCTCGTAAAGTTCGGACATCTAGCACACTGGAAGAGTGCCTTGCGTCGATCGCAACATGGTCAATTTGGTTGACGGTTAATTGATCTGCAGATCGCCATGTACCTTTATGAATTTTGAGATGCGGGAAGCGTGTACTACTTACAACAAGATTTAGCCCCGCAGCAAAATCGATTAGCCTCAGTCCGTTTTCGGAGGTTTTGTCGTGTAGGCTATGCCTACCGATTGTGTTTCCAAAGATGTCCTCCTTCCCTAGCTTTGCGTTAAAATCGCCAAGAACGATTTTCACGTCGTGTCTAGGGCACTGCTCATACGTTTCTTCGAGGAGCTCGTAGAAACAGTCTTTGGAATCGTCATCTTTCTCTTCTGTGGGGGCGTGGGCGCATATAAGGCTAATGTTGGCGAATTTAGCCCTGATGCGGATGGTCATTATACGCTCATTGACTGGATTTTGGCTAATCACCTTATCCCTGAGTCTTCCTCTAACGACAAATCCGCACCCAAATAAGCGTTGTTTCTTTTGTCTGTAGCAGTCGCCATAATAGATGTCACAGTTTCTCATCTTCTTTATGCCCGGTCCACTCCATCGCACTTCTTGGATGGCGGTTATGTCTGCTTTACAGCAGTCCAGGGCGTCCGCTAATTCTCCAGCTGCACGTAGTCCGTTAAGAGATCTTACGTTCCACGTGCAGATCCGGAGGTCATTGTCCTTTTTTCGTTTGCTTGGGTCGTCAACTTTGAAATCATTATCGTTATCCGAGGCTATTAGTTGTTTCGGAACTAATATTTTTTTACGTGGGTGGGTAGTTAATCCTACGCGCAACCCCCAACCTGGAGGGCCAGGTCCTTTTGGATCCCTTCGGACATAAAGGGCTGGAATATCCAGTGTCAGTACCCTGCTGCAGTGATGTGAGTGCTGCCGTTGGTTCACCAGGAGCTCATCCGCCACCATCTCTATTTCAATACCCTGTCCTAGTATTGAAAGACCCTGAAAGACCTTTAAACCAAATATGTTGGAGTAGCTCCTGCAGGGGTTTCTGCTTTTTTTGACTGCTGAAGTCCAACGTTGATTCTGTCATTTGAATTCATCCGCTGGGACATTCACGCGAAAGCTCTCGTAGACTACTGAGATTCATGCAGTCAGTCATTGTTCGCAGAGCAATTATAGTGTTGATCGATCACAATTCTTTTGTTCCGGATTCCTTTGCCAACACTCGCACTTACTATTTTAGCAGTTCAGCTCTGGACGGAGCATCCCAGGTCCCAGTGGATACCGCTTGGAGGTATAATAAGCACAATTGACGAGTACTATAAGTTGCAGCATCTGGGCGCCTCCAAGTTGGCACCAATCAGAGCCTACCCGAATAGTACATCGCCCATCCACCACCGTGAGGTGATTTCTGTCAAATTGTCGATAACACAGTTGACCTGAGAAGAAATGTCTATCTTGATCTTCAAATAAATATTGGCAATCGGTAATGAGTGTGTAAAAAGTCGATTTCAGCACCGACTAATGAGATGGTTAACCATATAAACTAATAAGTTATGTTTGAAGTATTGGGGGATGTTGTCGAATATCTATCAATAGACTATATTATAGACACTGAGCAAGTCATATCATACCCTATAGATTTTCTTAAATTTATTAGAATTATCAGAAGTGGCTAAAAGTTTGTGTTACAGTGCCAATAACGAGTAATCTAGAATTGTACACAGCTACAAATTACACATCTGGGATGCGGCATTATATTATAAAAGATTTAATAATATAAAAAAAATATTAAGTTGCTGATATGAACCAAACAAACTCTCTTAGCAGCCGTTTTAAAAAGAATTGTAAATACTGTTACTAATTCATTGGACCAACATCACCAAAGAAAACTGAGATTCTTATTGTACAACCATTACGCCCAATATTAAAATTACAATTTTATGTGAAGTTCTGGTAAGTTTGAATACAATAACATGAACGTTACTAATATAAAAAGTGATATATATACTCGGTTATAAGGAATAATACAACAGTTTTTTAAAAATGCCAGCAATTAGACGTACAAACTTAAGTCGTAGAACTCGCAATGCTGTGAGTCAAAAATATACAAGAGCAAGTCAAATTAACGAGCAACGCGAATCGCGGAATGAAGTTGAACAGAATCGAAATAGAAATGTTGCGTTTATCCCCTATAGAGCTGCATTCAATTATATCGCAGAAATCGAGTACAGTTCACAACAAATCGTTGCTATTGGACCAATGAACGTTGTATGCCAATATTGTAAGTCATCTAATTTTAAAAATGAAGCTCCTGGATTGTACTGCGCGAGTGGCCAAGTCAAATTGACGCCATTGGTACCGCCTCCAGAACCATTACATTCATTGGCTTTCGGAAATGGGCCAGATTCAAAACATTTTTTGACTTATATTCAGCAATACAATAATTGTTTTCAAATGACGTCATTTGGTGCAACAAAAGTTATTCAAGAAAATTTTATGCCAACATTCAAGATTCAGGGTCTAATATATCATTTGACAGGTCCTTCATTGCCAACGCCGAATAGTGACTACAAATTCTTGCAAATTTATTTTATGGGCGTTTCAGCAAGACAATTCGCTCAGCGTTGTGTACAAAATAATTCGGTGAAAAGATCAATTGTAGAACAACTTCTAATGTTTTTTCATCAACATAACAAATTGGTTGCATTATTCACAACCGCCTTGGACCGCATGCCTTCCGGTAATCATAAAATTGTCATCAAAGCTGATAAGACGCCTGCAGGACAACACGCGAGATGTTTTAATGCGCCAACGATTGATGAAGTCGCTGTCGTTGTCGTGGGTGAAAATTTAGAAAACCGAGATATTGTTTTACATCGACGCGCGTAGCAATCAACTGCAACGTGTGTCCGAAACACATCGATCATACGATGCGCTACAATATCCTATCTCATTTTGGCAAGGTGAAGATGGATATCATTTTCAATGAATATGATAAATCCAGTTACATGTTCCGAAACTAACAAAAAAGTTAGTTCAATGAATTATTATTCATACAGACTGATGGTTCGGCAAAATGAGGACAATCATATCTTAAAATATCGGCGTCTCTTCCACCAACTGTGGATATGTACGTGAAAGTTGAAACTGAGCGATTGACATTTATCAGGTTGACCCAAGCAAAACTGCGTTCTAAAGAATATATTCATCTACGGGATGCTATCAATAATGATGGAAATGCACAGAATGTAGGTAGAACAACTATTCTCCCAGCAACATACGTCGGAAGTCCGCGACTTAAGCATGAATACACTCAAGATGCTGTGTCGTATGTACTTCACTATGGGTACACCAAATTTGTTTATAACGTTCACATGCAATGATGCAGTCCACAGTGGGCAGAAATTTGACAAGAATTATTTCTTGGCCAATCACCCATTGATCGCCACGACAAGATTATTCAAAAGAAAGTTAAAATCACTCATGGACTTCATTGTTAAGCAAGACACGCACTGTTTGATATATTCAGTCGAGTGGCAAAAGTGCGGATTGCCACAAGCACACACCCTCATTTGGTAGGTAGAGAGGATACAACCGATTGAAATTGACAATGTGATGTCTGCGGAAATTCCCGATAATGATATAGATCCAGTGTTACATGAAATTGTTACAAAAAATATGATTCATGGTTTCTGTGAAATATTAAATCCAAATTCTCCGTGTATGGTTGATGCAAAATGTTCGAAACGCTTTCCAAAACAATAAATAGTAGAAACTGTTAGTGGAAATGAAGGTTATCCACTTTATCGCCGGCGATCCACTGATGACAACGGGAAGTCAACAGTAGTCAAAGTGAATCAGCTGGAAATTGAAGTTGATAATCGTTGGGTTGTTCCGTTTTCTCCGTTACTCTCTAAAACATTCAAAGCACACATAAATGTTGAATATTGCCATTCCGTAAAATCGATAAAATATATCTGCAAGTACGTGAACAAAGGTAATGACATGGCTGTGATTAGAGTTGCTGCTGAACGAGGTAGTAACGAGGCGATGTGGCGTATTTTTTTCTTTTCCAATACATGAAGGACATCCCACTGTAGTTCACTTGGCCGTACATCTGGAAAATGGTCAAAGGGTGTACTTTACAACGGAAAACGTATTACAACGAGTTGAGAGGCCGCCATCCACGACATTGACCAGCTTCTTTGAAATGTGCCAGCATGATGAATTCGCTAGAACCCTGCTTATACGATATTATACCTGGAATCTTGGTTACCCTCAAGCATTTTCACCGATGCACTAGGACGTTTTAACACAGTCCATCTCAGCCAAGACGAGTGTTTTTATTTGCGTTAACTGTTAGTCAATGTTTGAGGCCCAACATCATTCCAACATCTGCGAACTGTTGAAGGTGTATTGTGCGGCACATACAGAGAATCCTGTCAACGTTTAGGATTGCTATGAGACCACTCTCTGGAGGATGCTGTAATTTCGTCAAATGCTAAAAAAATACGAACATGGTTTTCCATAATTTTATCTACATGCTTCCCATCAACACCGATTTATTTAAGGAACAAATATAAAGATCACATGACCCAAAATATATTACATCAGAAGCGTCTTAGAACATCGAATGCAAATTTGCAAATGAACGAAGAAATGTTAAATGAAGTATTAATTTTAATTGAAGACATGTGCTTGATGCTTACCAACAAAGGATTAAAACAATTAGGAATGACAACGCCCAATCGCTCAATGCACGACGTATTTAATCAAGAGTTGAGACGCGAAACCCAATACGATACCGAAGCATTAAAAGAAACTGTTCTAAGAAACGTTCCCCTTTTAAATGACCAACCAAAATATGCCTACGAAATGCTAATGAAACAGGTTTGGTCGTGCAATGATTTTATTGGCTGGTGATTTTCGCTAAACACTCCCAGTAATACCACGATCACCACGATCACCACCAGCTGACGAACTTAACGCATGTTTAGAGACACCCATTTTATGGAAAGACGTTAAAACAATCAAACTAAATATGAACATGCGAGTCGAATTGCAGAACGACCAATCTGGAGAAATTTTTCAAAACAATTGCACGATATTGGTAATGGCACTATACCTGTTGACACATCGTCTGGATACATCGTATTTCCTACCAATTTTTGTCCCTTTAGTGAAACTAACACCGAACTCATCGAGAAGGTTTTCCCAAATATTGCTCAAAAACACAAAGATCATGTATGGTTGAACGAAAGAGTTATATTGGCTGCAAAAAACGAAGATGTCCACGAAATGATTTTTCAGATTCAAAACAAAATAGAAGGAAAACTAATGACATACAAATTCCGTTACTAATTAAAATGATGTTGTCTACTGGATAGTTGAGTTTGAGTTTTTAAGTTCACTGGATTTACCTGGACTACCACCTCATAATCTGCAATTAAAAATCGAATCAGTGATCATTATGTTGCGGAATATAAACCAGCCTCGCCTTTGTAATGGCACACGACTTGCGGTGAAGAAACTAATGAACAACGCTATGGAAGACACAATTTTGAAAGGGAAGTATACAGAGGCGAAGACGTTTTGATTCCACAAATTCCTTTGACTTCGAACGACATGCCATTCGACTTTAAACGGCTGGAATTTCTAGTGCGGCTAGCATTCGCAATGTAGATAAATAAATCTCAAGGGCAGTCGCTAAGTTTTTGTGGGATTAATCTTAAAAATCCATGTTTTTCACATGGCCAGTTATATGTCGGCTGTTCCCGTGTCGGAATGCCAACAAAACTATTTATATAAGCTCCAGAAAAAAAGCTTAGAATATAGTATATCACAAGGCATTAGAATAATAAAAACATTTTTTTCTATTAATTATACCAATTCGAATTAATGAATCATCGTTAAGACAACGTCTGTCGGGTCAGCTAAACTAATATACAAAAACGGAAACGGCTTTACCGAATTTTACCAAATTTTATATGCGTATTCAGTAGGTCTGAGAATCTGCTACTATCTATTTTCCATATCCCTAAGTGATAAGGGCCATCTACCCCTAACATTGTTTTTTTGATTTACACTGTGACACGAGAATTTTATATATTAAATTTTACAGTCTCAGTGTAAATGTCATATCAACTATATTCTTAAGTAAATTTATTATTAACAAGCTGTGCCCGCGACTTCTTCCGCGTGGAATAGTGACTTTCAGAAGCATTTTTAATTTTTTAGGCTACTTATTTTGCAAATAAGACACATTTATGCGTTTTAGTAAACTATTGTTATATTTTATTTAAGTACATTTTTGCACACGACGTTCTTACCTTTTCCTTCTTTTGTCTAATAAAAAGTTTTTGCGAGTTTGATACACTCTTTTAAACTAAAATGACTAATCAGTGGGAACTAAAGAAATACGGGGAATAAATAGTTTTCTTATTTCGCTGTTCCAGTCATCATATAAAGCCGCATCCCAGATGTGTAATTTGTAGCTGTGTACAGTTCTAGATTACTCATTATTGGCACTGGAACACCAACTTGCATTCACTCCTGATAATTCTAAGGCATTGAGAAACTCTAAAGGGTGTGATGTGACTTTCTCTGTGTCCATAATATTGTCTACTGATAGACATTCGAAAACATCCCCCAATACGTCAAACATAATTTATTAGTTTATATGGTTAACTATCTCATTAGTCGGGACCGAAATCGACTTTTCACACAGGCATTACTGATTGCCAATATTTATTTGAAGATCAAGATAGACCTTTCTTCTCAGGTCAACTGTGTAATAGACAATTTGACAGAAATCACCTCACGATGAAAGAACTTTTGAAATCGGTCCAGTAGCTTCAAGGTTCCCGTTTACGTTGCCGTTACCGTAGCAATATTGGGAAAACAAATACAGACCCTGTCCTTCTTCAGGCTCAAGCCAACACTATCTCTGCACATTCATACAAATAGGTTCAATAGTTTGGGCGGTAGATAGTAACAAAGCAAAACATACAGACGGAGTTGATTTCGGATCTATAATGTTAGTAAGTACTTCCGTTCCCATGGGATAATAGGGATAAATTAAAGTTAATGTTACTTTGAGATAGTGTAGCGTTCTAACGGGGAAGTGCTTCTTGAAATCAGTTCAGCAGTTTCTAGGTTCCCGTTAACGTTTGCATTCTTGTGAGAATACAGGGATAACATACATAGCCTATGTCCATCTTCAGGCACAAGACTATATCTCTGTACCAAAATTCATATATATGTAAAAAGGTTTAATAGTTTGGGCGGTTTCTGATAACAAATAAAAATAGACAGATATATTTCATTTCAGACTTATGATATTAATAAAAACTCCTATTCCCGTGGGAATATGGTGACCGTTCCCGTAGGAATAATGGGGATGACTTACAGTTTATGTTACTCAGGGATAGTGTAGCATTCTTACGGTTTAAGAATTTTTGAAATCGGTGCTGTAGCTTCTAAGTTCCCGTATACGTTCCCATTCCCGTGGGAATATAGGGATAAAATATATAGCTTATGTCCTTTCACAGGATCTAGACTATCTTTGTACAAAATTTCATTTAAGTCTATTCATTAGTTTGGGCGGGGGATGGTAACATAGAAAGGCGAACAGACAGAGCTACTTTCGCACTTATTATATCAGTAAGGACTCCCGTTCCCGTAGGAATATGGTGACCGTTTTCTTGGGAATATGTGGATGAGTTGAAGTTAATGTTAATCCGGGATTATGGAGCATTCCAACGGTGGAAGAATTTTTGAAATCGGTACTGTAGTGTCAAAGTTCCCGTATACGTTCCTGCTCCCGTGGGAATATAGGAAAAAAAAATATAGCCTATGTCCGTCATCTGGTTTTGAACAATCTTCGTACAAAATTTCATTTAAATCAGTTTATTAGTTTGGGCGAGAGATGGTAACATAGAAAGGTGAACAGACTAAGCTACTTTTGCATTTATAATAATAGTGAGGACCGGTTACCGTGGGAATATTCGAATGAAATAGAGCCTATGTTCGTTCTTAAGTTCAGAACAATCTTTGTACAAAAGTTCATTTAAATCGGTTCATTAGTTTGGGCGGGAGATGGTAACATAGAACGGCGGACAGACAGAGCTTCTTTCACACTTATTATATTAGTAAGGACTCCCGTTCCCGTCGGAATATGGGGATGAATTAAAGTTTATGTTACTCTGGGGTAGTGAAGCATTCTATCCGTGGAAGAATTTTTGAAATCGGTGTTGTAGTTTCTAATTTTCCGTATACGTTCCCGTTCCCGTGGGAATTTAGGGATAAAATATATAGCCTATGTCCTTCCTCAAGTTTTAGACTATCTCTGTATCAAATTTTATTTAAATCGGTTTAGTAGTTTGGGCGGGAGATGGTAACATAGAAAGCCGGACAGACAGAGTGACTTTCACATTTATAATATTAGTTAGGAAGTTAGGATTAGGATTAGTTGATCTACAAAAAAGTTTCTATCTATATCATTTTTCGACAAATTCACTCCTTCAAAAGTAATTCAAGGTTAAAGTTTAAATTTAAGTTTTGTGTCTTTTTTTCAAACCTTGTCACGTCCGTCAGACTCACAGATATTGAATTTACTTTCATCGGACCAAATTGCATTATCCCAAAAATCTGTTCCTTTGAATTTATAGGTTTTGCAAATAGAAGACTTTTTCGGCGATTTAATTTGCTTACCAGTGGTGTGCAAGCTTTTGATAGAGCAAGACGTCAAGTTGAGCAAACCTCTTATCTTTATCTTTGATCGTGATTATTATTTTCAATATTAAGAAACGTGCGAGATCACCTAATTCCGAGGACAATTTTGTGTCCTCGGATAGCAAAATTCAGAAAGTTAAAATAATGAATACAGCAAATAGAAGGAGCTCCAGAGGAAACTACTGGAGCCCTTTACAGTGCTTGCCTGACAGTGATAATGAAAGTGATGTTGAAGCAATGGACGATTCCGCATCGCCAACAACCTCAACTAACACTCACTCATTAATGAAATCACTAAAGATTTCTGATTACTCAATTAAAAAAATGTCAATTGGCATAAAAATCCAGTGTTAGTCAATAAATTCATTCAATTTCGTACTTGAAAAGTTAAATTCAGAAAATTGTCAATACTTCACCCATGCCCTCAAAAGTGAAAAAACTTTCAAAGTGATCTTATACGGCTTAAACGAGATAAATACTACAGAACTAAAAAATGAATTGAATAATCTTGGACTTAAGTGCAAAGAAGTTAAAATGATCACCAAAAAGTATGAACAATATACAGATACCATCTACATTGTTTCGTTAGAAAATGGCTATATCAAACTATTTCAATTAAAAAAAAAACATTCGTTCGATATCCCATACACAAGTTAATTGGTCTTATCAACGCAAACAAAAAAACAAATTAGGTCTGTTCGTTGAACTTTCCCCAGGGTTGACCCAGGTTTTCTTGAAAACCCCATGAGTTGTCAAAAAAACCTATGTTTTCCAGTCCTCAAAAAACGCTAAATCACAAATCGCCACACATCCCTGTCATTTAAATAAAAACACATGCCATTTGACAGCCCTCAAATCGCCACAGCAAAAAGCTAGGGCGAGTTTGGGGAAAACCTATGGCAAACCTATGGCTCAAAAAACACTCAATTTGACATTCAGGGCGAATTTAGGTTTCTCAAAAAACGCTTTGTGGCGACCCTAGGGCAACCCCAGGGCTTCAACGAACAAACCTATTAACTCAATGCAGAAACTGCCAAATGTTTGGTCATGGAGAGAGCAATTGTCATGTCAAAACTTATTGCTCCATTTGCGCAGGTTCTCATAAAACCGAAGATTGCAATAACCCTGAAATTCAGAAATGTGCAAACTGCAAAGAAAAACATAAATCAACCGATAGCGCATGCGCAATCAGACAAAGGTTTTTGGAAATGAGAGAGAAGCTTTCAAATAAAGCTAATCATCGAATTCGAAGTCAATCTCAGCCTATTACTATTGCTAACAACAACATTAACATGCAGAGACCCAGCCCATCTTATCTGTCAATGAGCGATTACCCAACCTTACCTCAACGAGCGAATGTTAGAGGAATAGAAAGCAGCAGTGTCACCAATACACATAAGTGGCAAAGAACAACACCTTTTGTGGATATTCACCCCACCACAGCTAATGTAAATACTCCCACGACGTCGATGACTGCAACGTTAGCCACGCATGGTGAGTTGTTCTCTATGGATGAACTTAACATTCTCGTAATGGAAATGATTACTAAATTAGGTGTTTGTAGAACTAAAGCAGAACAATTTCAAGCTATCGCACAGTTAGCAACTAAGTTTTTATATTCTAATGGCAAATAACATAACTATGCCTAATATAATGCTAGATTATAATTTGAATATTATAACATGGAATGCCAAGGGCATTCGCAATAAAACAGTTGAATTCATAAATTTTCTTAATCAAAACAAAATTGATGTAGCATTTGTAACAGAAACATGGTTGAATTCAGATGTAACTATTTCTATTCAAAATTATAAATGTCATCGGGTAGATCGAATTGATCAAAGAGGCGGAGGAGTTGCAATTTTGATAAAAAGATCTATTCAACACACTCTCTTGCCCGTTGTTAGGACTCGTTATGCAGAGAATGTTGGTGTAGAGATAATGTTAAGCAATCGAACAGCAGTAAAAATGTTTTGTGTGTATTTTCCAGGGAAAAATTCTTCCATAGAAAAAAGAATGCACTTTAAAAGAGATCTTCGAAAATTAATAATAAGAAATGAAAATTATATACTCGGTGGTGACCTAAATTGTAGACATAGAGATTGGGGTTGTATTCGTGCCAAGTCGTGGGGTAATGTTCTTAGTAGTATGTCTTCCTTGTTTCCGTATTTCATGTTGTTTCCGTTTAGTCCAACTTATTTTCCGTCTGGTTCGAGAGGTAGTCCTTCCGTTCTAGATTTTTTCATTACGAATATGCCCTCGAGGTTTACTCAACCTATCACTATTAATGAGCTTAATTCTGATCATATTCCAGTATTTTGTAAAATGCTTGGATCGGTCCAGAATAAAGAGTGTTACTACTTGGACACAAAAAATGCAAATTGGAGTCGCTTTCGATCAGAAATAAAATCTAAACTCAGAACAGTTTCTACTGATCTGAGCAGAGTATGTTCTGGAAATGATGTTGAAATGAATGTCGAATTATTTTCTCATCAAATTATTGACTCAGCCCAGTCATGCATTCCGAAAAAATTAAGAAAGCCCTTTGTTATCAAAATGCCGGAACACATATTAGAACTGATAAGTGTTAGGAATTCTTTTAAAAGGCAATGGCAACGTTACCGACAGTCAGAATATCGTATAAGTCCAAGCTTATAACAAAAAAATTACAGAAGAAATAAATAAGTTCAGAAATAGAAACTGGAATGAAAAGCTAAGGAAATTGGAAAAAAATGCAAAACCTTTTTGGAATATTGCAAAAGTAATCAAAAACAGGAACAAGCAAATTCCTAATCTTGAAAACGGCAATGAAAACGTATACCAAAACTCAAGAAAAGCTGACGTTTTTGCACTAACGTTTTTAAAAAACCATTCTGTTTCGCAGCACCTAAGTGACGACGCTACTAAGCAACAAGTTAGGCAAACGGTGAATGCGATTAACCTATTAAACATTGATACTCCCACGAACCAGTTTGTCTCTATGCAGGAGGTTAGAGAAATTGTATCCACCTTAAAATCAAGAAAGTCTGATGGTCTAGATAATATCAAAAATATATATATCTAAAACCTACCTAAGGAAGGGATTGAATTCGTTGTTTTTTGATCAATGCATGTCTAAAAACTCAATATTTCCCAATAACTTGGAAGCATGCCAAAGTAATACCTATTCCAAAACCAGGAAAACCTGCTAAAGCTCCATCCAGCTATAGGCCTATCAGCTTGCTTAGTTGCCTTAGTAAGCTATTGGAAAAGGTACTAAAATATAAAGTACTGAACATTGTTGAGGAGCTGAATATTCTCCCAAACGAACAGTTTGGATTCCGTATGTTTCACAGTACCCCCCATCAAGTGGTTAGAGTTTGTGATCATGTTAAAAAGAATCGTTCTCTTGGTAAATCGACTGGTCTTATCCTACTCGATATTGAAAAGGCATTCGATACAGTGTGGCATGATGGGGTTGTACACAAAATGGTGAGTTTAGGCTTTCCCATTTATCTTGTAAAAATTATTCAAAGCTTTTTGTCCAATCGATGTTTCAGTGTTTTTGTGAATGGCAGTCAGTCTGTTATTCACCAAGTTCCCAGTGGTGTTCCACAGGGATCAGTACTGGGTCCTTTTTTGTACAATATTTACACTTCTGATATCCCTAGGCTACCTGAATGTCAGATAGCTATATTTGCTGATGATACTGGCATATACTCATCGCATGAGTTTAGTCTCAACATAGAGACCAATTTACTTAATGCTATTGATTTAATGACCCAGTATTATGATAAATGGAAAATTAAGCTTAATGCTGATAAGTTACAAGCTATCTTTTTCAGTAGAAAAAGAAAACGTTGTTTTCTTCCTAGCAATCAGCTTAATGTAAATGGGGTAAATATCAAATGGGAATCATGTGTGAAATATCTAGGTGTCTGTTTAGATCAAAAACTAACCTTCAAAGAGCATATTACTAGAACTCTAAAGAAAGTGAGTATAGCTCTTAACATTCTGTATCCATTTATAAACAGAAAATCATGTCTTAGTGCGGATAATAAGATAATCATGCACAAAGTTATCTTCCAAGCAATATTGTTGTATGGATGCCAGGTATGGGGAAAATGTGCAAACTGCCACATTAATAAATTACAGGTATCTCAAATCAAGTTACTCAAAATGATGCTTAACCTTTCTCGATATCATTCTACTGAAGATTTGCATGAAAGAGCAAGTGTGGAAATGATTTCCGCAAGAATTACTAAACTGAATAATTCATTTTATCAAAATTGTCAATTCTCTGAAAACCCGCTAATCAATCAAATTACTTCTTAACCATGTGCCTGCGGGGAAGATAGCCCTTTCTACTGAAAAATTAATATATTAATTTACCTATTCAATTTATTAATCTATTTTGTTTTCAGTCTTTGTTATTTATTTGATTCTTTATATTAATTTATTTATTTATTTATTTATATACTCAATTATTTATTTATATACACAATTATTTATTAATTTCTTTATTTATTTATTTATATATTTATTTACTTATTTATTTATTAATTTATTTATTTATTTCTATATTTATTTTTTTTTTAATTATTTATTTATTCATTCGTTTACTTATTTATTTATTTATATGTGCGTACAATGTACATATATCTGATTATTTATATATTCAATTATATGTTTTTCTATTAATTTATTTACCTATTTATTTATTTATTTATTTATTTATTTATTTATATTTATATATATATGTTTATTTATTTATTTGTTAATTTATTCGTTTACTTATTTATTTATTTACTATACATATATTCATTTACTTATTGATTAAATTATTAAATAATTGTTTTAAGAACAACTTTATATCTAGTCCAAATGTACCTGCCCTTTCATTCGTATTGAAGGTTTTTTTTTTGTATTTTCCTTCATTTATTCACAGCCATATCTTCCATTAAACTATTAAAATGTAATTAATATACTTATTCAGTAGAAAGATGTTATATAAAATATCATATCTCTGTATGTAAACTGTGCGGTAGCCTGCCAAATGTAAATCATATACAAAAAATAAAAATCTATCTATCTAATTTGCTTACCAAAGTTTCCTTTCAAAGGGTTTGCATGGCTTACCTATTTAATTGGATAATTCAGTTGTTATCTTTAGCGCACTTATTTTCAGGGTTCTTTTCACTTTTATTTCAATAAAACAGCATTAATTTTGAGATAAATTTTACCATAAAAATTTTTTTATAAATGAATTTCGAAAAATTTTTTGGATTATAGATATACATATATTTGAATAATAATTTTCACAAATAATAAAAGTTTTTAATTACGGCGACGCGTTTCGGACTTAGTCCCTCTTCGGGCGCAAACTTGGTGTACTAGAATTAAAATTTTTATGGTAGAATTATAAAACACAAATCGTGGACAAAAAAACAAAAAATGGTTATTCTTCATACTTCCAGTGGAATTATGCTTGGTTATTATTTTTTGTATTGTAGATGGACAGTTATCACGATCCAATGCACGAGCTTTAAGCTGACCTCGACTTATAGTGGGTCATCGCACCGGGAGTGCAATGGAAAATGCATAGGCAGACAATAATCGTGTTTGTGAGCAGATCATATTACTTGCGCGCTTCGACACGAAATTGATGGCAAGGTATATCGAGCGAAGCGGCGCGGCGTGGGACCTCAGGTAGATTGGGAGATTAGTCTTAGTGGATTAGCAGAACTGGCTAGACCATTAAACCAACTTAACTATTAAAGAAACTTAACTTGTTTCGTTTAACGATACGAACAGTTGGGCCAACGTAAGTTGATAATGATGATAGAAATGATGGATATAAAATCCTTAACTGTCGCCCGAGCAGGGACAGGCAAATTGTAATCCTTTTCGTCCTGGAATCTAGTATAGTGTGAACTAAATGAGATAGGAAGCCTCCCCCGGAGGAATGTAAGTGAACGCACAGTTTCCAATCTGAGTCTCAAAATTCATACTAGAAACTCGTTTGCATTAACATAAGAACATGCAAATATTCATTCTGAAAGACAAAAGGATATGGTGTGAAGATGGGCGGGAGATGGTAACATAGAACGACGGACAGACAGATCTTCTTTCACACCTATTATATTTGGTAGGACTCCCGTTCCCGTAGGAATATGTGGATGAATTAAAGTTTATGTTACTCTGGGATAGTGAAGCATTCTATCGGTGGAAACATTTTTGAAATCGGTGTTGTAGTTTCTAAATTCCCGTAAACGTTCCCGTTCCCGTGGGAATTTAGGGATAAAATATATAGCCTATGTCCTTCCTCAAGTCTTAGACTATCTCTGTATCAAATTTTATTTAAATCGATTCAGTAGTTTTGCCGGACAGACAGAGTGACTTTCACATTTATAATATTAGTAAGGACTAGTTAAGATTTGCTGGACTATAATTGTTTATTCCTATTTTATTGAGTGTAGTTCGCATGATTAGTTAATTAAGTGATTATGTACTCAACACGTGTCACGAGCTCCCGCAAACAACGTCTAGGTATTGTATTGTAAGTATAAATTATTCTTATTCTATAATATTGTTGGAAATGGTGATAAATAAAGTTAGATGTAAGTTAGATTTTTATTACATTTTTGCAGTTAAATTTTTTTTTTCACTTACAAGAGCTCTAACTTCCACACAATTTTACTGGGTCGGGAAAGGGAACCGGAACGGGAACTGGAACTCTAAGACTTCTGAGTAGATATCAAAAACTATTTCGGCATT
Organism: Melanostoma scalare; assembly: GCA_949752695.1. Taxonomy (NCBI): domain Eukaryota; kingdom Metazoa; phylum Arthropoda; class Insecta; order Diptera; family Syrphidae; genus Melanostoma; species Melanostoma scalare. The sequence continues at coordinate 94,431,213 of OX456986.1, forward strand.
AGGATGGTACATTATATCCCCAACATGGACTATATTTCGTGACCATATTCCCACGGAAGCGGGAAACTAGAAACTTTCAGGCATTCTTAAACTTAGTCAAGCTGGTGTTCCTGAAAAGTTTTCTTTTCTGGATGTTTTGTGTGAACAACTTAAGTCACACCCGAGCAACGCCAGGCGGGTCAGCTAGTTTAAAATAAAACTGGCGACGAGGATGGGATATGAAGTGAAAAATCATATCCAGTGTTAGAACTCATTGAAACTAAAAGATTATATCTTTTGTTGAGAAAAAAGTGTTTAACAGAGACTCAACATTAAAAGTCCGAGTTTATCTGAAAAAGTAATTTTTCTGCACGACTGTGACTGCGGTAAATGTTATCACAAACATAATATTGTCCATTATATTAAGAGTTCGAGTTTATGTGAAAAATAATATTTTTCTGCACGACTGCGACTACTGTCAACTGTGAAGGTGATCAAAAATATTATATTGTCCGATTGGAAAACAATCGAATTTAGAAGTGCACAAGTGAAAGAAAATGAAAACAACGAAAACAATTGAAGTCCAGATGGCTTTAACATTGGCACAATGTTTGAGGGAGGCTAGGAGCCTAACAGCATTTAATGGCAAAGATGACAATAGCATCAGCAACTTCTTGCGAGACGTGCGTCGGAGCGGTTCTTGCACTTACCCCAGTGGAACATCAATTATCTTTGCAGGCAGTACTAAGCAACCGCCTACAAGGCAAGGCGTTAAAGGTAATTGAAAGTTTGGTGAACCCAACATGGGAACAAATTGTGAATAAATTAAAAGAAGAATTTGGTGTTAAACATTCTTTCTTCAATTTGAGACACGATGCACTCAATATAGATGTAAAAAATTTTGAAGAGTTGCATCATATATTAAGTAAAATTCTAAGTGAAATGAAAAAAAATATTGCTTACAACCAGATGAGTTATATACTCCTAATAATAATGAACTAATTATTTTTGACATTTATGTGACTTTTCTAGCTTTTCATATAAAAACCCTGCTAATTCAAAACAATATAAGATCAATAAATGTTGCATATATGTACTTATACTTTTACTTTTTGGAAAATAATTTGATCAAAGATATTATTTTAAAAAAGTGTTACGATAAGAAGACTAATTATGATGGGCATTTGAATCACAAAAATTTTAATAGAAATTCTAGTTTCAACCAAAATAACAACTTTAAGGCAAATCTTAATAATAATTCATTTGTTTTAAATAACAAACAGACAAATTTTAGAAGCCAAGAACACGGTTATCAAAATAGATCACAACATTTCTGAAATCCAAATGTTGGCAACCAATCACAACGTTATCCAAATAGGTCACACAATTTTGGAAGCCATAATTTTAGAAATCAAACGAGGGGTAGCCTTCAGTCAAATAGAAACGATAGGCAACCCGAACCAATGGAGGTAGACACAGTTAACGTTCAAAATTTTCGGCAATCTTGCCTAAATCCCGATTGCCGGTAGTACCTTTAACAATTGATAATATCAAGGTCAGGTATCTAATCGATACCGGATCTGCAATCAGTTTAGGAGACTGGAGAGTTTTTGAACGATTCAAAACAATCCGTACTTTCGATAAACCAATTAAAATAAATACCATGTCAGGATACTCCATAATTTCCCATTAAGCTGTGGTACTAGTCCCAAGTGAATTTAAGGACAACGGGAAAACCATGTCAGTGAAATTAACTAATTTTTGTGACAAACCTTTTGACTGTATATTAGGTAACAGTATTTTAACTCCAATAGGTGCGATAATCGACCTCTTAAACAACAAATTAATTGTAAATGGAAACGAAATAATAATACGTAGAGAAAATGAGGCTCCATTTAGGTATGAAGAAGTATGTTGTTTGGAGAAGGATGTAAACGATATTAATAATTTAATATATAAAGATCTTAACATAGAAGAGAAATATAAGCTTAGAAGCTTCCTTTATAGGAACAGTAAGACCTTTTATAAGGAAGGTCAAGACTTGTCTGCAACTAGTTGTGTACGACATAAAATAATTACCACTTCGCACCAACCAATATATTCTAAGAACTATCGATATCCTCAAATCCATGAAAAAGAAAATTGAGAGGCAAATCGAAGAAATGTTGAATCAAGGAATAATCAGACCAAGTAATTCACCATATATTTCTCCTTTGTGGGTCGTACCAAAAGGATCCGATAGCAAAGAAAAGAAATGACGTATCGTTATAGATTATCGAAATTTAAATAAAATAACCATAGATGACAAATTTCCGATGACCAACATTGAGTCCTTATTTGATGAGTTGCGACGCGCAAATTACTTTTCAACCTTAGATTTAGCTTAGGAAACATTTTAATGGAGGAGAGTGATATAGAAAAAACTGCATTTTCAACCCCAATGGGTCTTTTCGAGTACATTCGAATGCCATTTGGGCTTAAAAATGCACCCGCAACATTCCAACGGTTGATGAATCATGTATTGCGTGATTTTGTAAATAAATCTTGCGTAATATACATGGATGACATCCTTATTTTTTCTACTTCATTAAGCGAACATTTTGAAACACTCACGTAGATATTTAAGAAGTTTAATGAATATAATTTGAAGGTTCAATTGTCAAAATGTCAATTTTTGGCGAAACAAACCGAGTTTTTAGGACACATAGATTCATAACTTTCATCTGAAGGCATCCAGCCTAACCCAACAAAAATAAACGCCATAAACTTGTCTTAGGTTTACCTAAGACAATAAAACAAATTAGATCATTTTTTGGTCTTACCGGGTATTACCGGAAGTTTATTAAGAACTATTATATGATAGGAAGTCCTATTATTAAATATTTAAAAAACAAATTGAAATGGACAACGAATATATAGAAGCATTCGAAAAATTTAAGAAACTTATAACGACATACCCGATCCTTGCTTTCCCAAACTTTGATAAAAAATAAACTTTGACGACGGATGCTAGCAATCTTGCTATAGGTGCCGTATTAAGTCAAGAAGGTAAACCAGTGTGTTATGCGAGCCGTACGTTAAAAGTCCATGAAAAAAATTACTCGACTTTGGAAAAGGAATTGTTAACGATTGTATGGGCGGTTAAATATTTCAGACCATACCTTTTTGGACGAAAGTTTTTGGTCCAAACGGATCACCAACCCTTGAAATGGCTTTATTCATTAAAAGATCCATACCAAAGAATAATTCGTTGGAAAATATCTCTAGGCGAATTTGAATTAGGCGTCGAGTACTTAAAAGGCAAAGATAATAAGGCTGCCGACTTTCTGAGTAAAATAGAAGAAGCGGAAGGCAATTTCAACATAGATTCGACTTTTCAACTTTCCGATGAAGTGATAATTGCGATGGTCAATTACTTTCCTCAACAGGAGCAACCATCCATTCGAGCCCAGAGGGTTTGAATGATCATTTTCTTATAAGCGAGGGTATAGTGAACAAATACAAAACACTAATCAGAATCGTTAAAACGAAAAATTCTGAAATAGAATTTTGTTTTCGTAAATATAAAATAACTAGTTGAGCCGCCCGGCGTTGCTCGGGTCTGTAGTTTTAAAGTTCCCGTCCTCGTTCTTTGCTTCCGTGGGAATATGGGGATGAAATGTCGTTCTTTTTTACTGTGTGTTGTGTGACTATGAGGCGAGGCATCCCAACGCCGCAAGAATTATTGAAATCTGTTCAGTGGTCTCTAAGCTTCCATTTGCGACACCGCTCCTAAGCGAATCTTCCGTTCATGTGGAAATATGTGAATGAAATATCAGTCTACGTCTCTGAGGGAAATTGTAACATCCTAGAGTTGAAAGAATTTTTGAAATCGGTCTAGTAACTTTAATGTTCCCGGTCTCCTTCCCGTTTCTGTTACCATGAGATTATAAAAATGAAATATAGTCTAAGTTACTGATGGAGGAGGATAATGCTGGATGAATTTTTGAAATCTTAAAGGCAATAAGTAAGCAGATTTTTTAAATTATAAATTTTTTTTATTAGAAAAATACAAAAAAAAATTAAGTACCTAGATTAATCATTCATTATTGTTTCTGTATTTTAGTACATATGTTGTCCTTCACTTAAGTACGTTGTGATACACGACATTTATTATTTTATTATAAGGCGCAAAAACAAACAACGCAGATGGTCTTCCGACCCGTGAACATGCCACATAAAATTGACCATGGGAAAAACATGGATGTTCTAGATTCAAACCACAAACTTTTAAGGGTTGACCTTGTGATTTGTTGATGGTCAATGGTCATGACAAAATGCAAGACGGATCGGAAATTGAAGTCTTCTAAAATCAAAATTCATATCGGTTGGGATCACTGGGATCCTCGGAATGAGAATTTCCTCACATTTGAATTTTCCATTCAGTATCGTCGCTTAAATTACATTGTTCATCACTTTTCTAACCGCTAAACGTGTCCCGTTGTACGCAGTTTTGGTTGGTTTATGTTTCGAAATTCGAAGCATGATTACTACGGAGCAAACCTTTAGGCGCAAATTGTGCGGTGGTAACTGGTAAGCCAGGCACATCCAAGGAGTTTAAAAATTCAATTGGATAGTTGGTGGCTTCATCTTCATTTGTGACGGAGTCAATAGATTTGAATGAGTGCATTGTTCCAATGATCTATATAGAATTATGTAGTTCAGCTCATCTACATATTTTTTCTAAGCCGCTAAAATTGATCGCTCACTCAACCATTCATTATTTTTGTAGTTTGAAATTATGTTTGGAAATACATTGTTGATAAGTTCGTCTTTTGATGAAACACAACTACAGAAATTATTTGGAAATGATATCAATCCGCTCGATTCATCGTCAGGTACTTGACCATTACCATTAGTCAGCAATTGCTCAGAGAAATCTTCAGCAGATGTATCATTAAGCAATGCAACTCTCATGTTTGTTGTTAGCTGTTGTTTATCAAGCGTTTATTTCGTCGGCAGCCGTAGATCTTGGAATTACTGGCAGTGTTTGGCGGAAATCGCCAGCCATTAAATCATTGCTCCTCCAAAAGATTATTATTTATTTATTTATTTATTGTTTGTTTATTTATAGTGACACTTTGTATTTAGAAAAAAATAGTATTAAATACTACTAACATTTTACATAGTTTTATTTTTCTGTGAGTGTGGGGTGACTAATGCTTCAGTGAAAAATTACAATTTTTAGTTCTTAACAAATGCAAAATTTTAAATGAAAACAAAATTACATATTTGTGCAAATCTGATATATAGAAAAAGGTATAGGAAAGCAAAACCTCGATTTGAGTGTGGTCAAATCCAAAAAGCCAGTTTTTAACTTTTTTTAAAAATAAAGAAAATGAGCGAACAGTACGAATAATTGCTGGAAAGGTATTAAAGAGCTTGCACGACACAATGGAGTAGAAGTTTCTGAGATGAGTAGTACGAAAAGGGGGGACGATTACTTGACATTCAAAGTTACTTCGCATAGTACGAATATTAGAAATTGGGCTTTGTAAATAGCCACCCCTCTTAAAAAATATTTTAGATGTTTTGTAATAATAAAGATGCCTGAGAGGTAAAACATTTAAGGACCTAAATAGAGCCATAGAAGGAGTTAACCGATTAGCACCGCAGATCTTTCTCATTGCACATTTCTGCAAAACAAGGAGAGGACTGATATTAGTTTGGTATGCCCCACCCCAGCAGCTTATGCCATACTGGAGTTTTGAATGGAATATACCAAAATAAGCTGTTCTAAGTGTTGTGTTATTACAGAATTTTCTGAGATGATAAAGACTTCTAACTGAAGATCTAAAATATAGCTTCAAAGCTGATATATGATTAGACCAGCTCATAGTCTGGTCAAACACAATCCCAAGGTACTTGAAATCATTTACTGCTTCTATCTCAAAACAGTTTGGACTGCAGTTTGCCTCTAGGTCATAAAGTAATGAATTGAGACCAACATTACATGAACAATGAGATAGTTTGTATTTTAAATAATTTTGGGCATGGAAAACAATTTTCAAATCAGGAGCATCACGCATTCTTAAGCTAAAGTACATAACTTTAGTTTTGTTGCTCATGCAAAGTTTATGTTTGGCAAACCACATCCGCAATAAATGGACATCTTGATTCAAATCAGCTAAAAGATCCAGTGCACTAGATGAATTATAAGCTAGACCAAGATCATCTGCGAAAGCTGTTATTTTACCAGAGAATGGAAGTTCGAACAGAGAGTTGATGTAGATGAGAAAAAGAATGGGACCAAGGACCGAACCTTGTGGAACACCAATGTTTGAGATCCTAGATTCGCTGAAGCTTTCCTCAACTTTAACTTTTTGAGTTCTGTTCTTGAGGTAAGACTCAAACCATTTATAAGCGAAACCTCGAAAACCAGCCGATTGAAGTTTGTAGAGGAGCGTGCTATGATCTAAAGTATCGAATGCTTTGCTTATGTCTACAAACAAACCAGCGCAATACATTTTACTATCGAAACCTTTATTAATGAAAGAACAAAAATCTAAAAGAGCGTCTTCAGTAGATAGTCCTTCCCTAAAACCGAACTGTGATGAACTGAAGAATTTATTTTTTTTCAGGTATCTTAACATTCTATTTTTTATAGCTTTTTCAAAAATTTTAGATAACGAGGACAACAATGACATAGGTCTAAAATTGTTAGCCTCCTTCTTATCACCTTTCTTAAATACAGGAATCACGATAGCACATTTCAATTTCTCAGGAAAAACGCCAGTACAAAAGCTTAAGTTGAACAAATGAGCTAGGATATCAGAAACATTAGGTGAAATCATTTTCAAAATGTAATTGGATATGCCATCTTCCCCACATGCATCCGATTTGTTAAGAGAGCTTATTAAACAGTAAACTTCAGACCCAGTGATTGGTTCAAAGTAAAAACTCCTTTCAGCTAAATATTCAAGATCTCGAGTCATTGCGTAAGTCTTTCAATGTTCGGTTGAGTGCTTCTAATGCACGTTTATGCGCCATTCTGCATTCGTCCCAGATGATGATTTTTGATGCCGACAAAACTTTGGCCATTGCTGAGTGTTAATATTACACGTTGGTTCTTCAATAGTTTGAAGATTTAACGGTAATTTTAACGCTGAATGAGCCGTACGGCATCCTTCTAACAATGTGGCTGCTATTCCAGAAGAAGCAACTGCAACCGCTATGTCGGATGTCGGATCTCGCACGAACAGTGGCTAAAACTACTGACATGAAGAATGTCTTACCAGTTCCACCAGGGGCATCTAGGAAATATAAACCACTTTTTTCATCATCGATTGCCTTGATTAAAGTATCGTAAACTTCATTTTGTTGGAAATTCAACAGGGGTACATTCATTTTAACTACTAAATCTTATTCCTGCTGATCATATTCACGTTCCCGTTCCAAATTTCGTTTAAATGCATCATTCATTTCACGATTTGGCGCTGGCATTTCTAACCTGATTAATAAACTACCGCACATGAGGTAACACATGTCTTCGATCAAGAGTAAAGCACTCATTCATCTCAATATCGTAATTTCTGGAACTGACTCGAATTTGATGTAAAATATCTTCTGACTTATTATCCTTGTATTTCTGCAACAGGTTACATGGGTTTGATGGAAGTATATCGAAATTATGATAGCGAATAATGTGCGTATCTGACTTGGAAATGCAGAGATAATGGCTTCAGCAATTGTCGTATCCCAATGGGTATCGTTTTCTAATAAGTTCAGTTCTTCACATGGAGCACGATATGTTGGGAATATTACACTATTAATAGTCCGTAGTGTCTCAATTGACGTTGGATTGATTTCATGCAAAAATCAAATTTATTTGTTATGATAAGTAAATTTTATTTTGTTTTTTTTTTTTAAAGAACAGTATTTTGTATATAGCGAAAGCTAACGCATTGCATTGATGTCGTTCCCATTGGAATATAGGGATAAAAAGTATCCTTTGTCCGTCTCCTGGTCCTAAGCTCCGTCTCCACAAATTTTCAGACAAATCGGTTAAGCCGTTCTTGAGTTATGAATAGTGTAAATAACACGACTTTCTTTTTTTTATATATGTATATATACATATATATATATATTAGACTGTTTCAAATTTTTTTTTTTTTTTTAATTTTCTCCCAAACAGGTTTAAAAGTTTCGTTTAGGTATATAAAGACTCCAGTTAAAATTTAAGATTTTAATAAAAATATTTAAGGGTGGCGCATCGCACATTTCGTTTTCCCATAAGATTAACATAGGGTGCATTGTTTTTTCTGCTTCTGATTTTTATAACTAGCGAACGAAGCATCGTAACGAAAATGAAAATACATATTCTTGTAGGAAATTGAAAGCTCTACAAAAAAAAAAAAAATTACAGTGGTGAAAAAAAAAATTTTACCATTAAAAATAAATAAATAAAACGGTAAAATAAATTTCCTACCAAATTTCTATTGGAAAATTATTTTATTGTTTCTGTAATTATTAGTTATCATCTGGTTATAGTAAAATGCATGCTTTACAACGAAACTCATGTTCACTTTATTTATAAGACCTGCAAAAGGTCAAATTATAGGTAACTTAACTTTGACAGGCTGTAACTTTGTTACTGTTAGTTTTACGAAATTTTGGCTGAGGAACTTTTTGTAGAGCATTCAATTTCCTACAAGAACATGTATTTACATTTTCGTTACAATGCTTCGTTCGCTAGTTATAAAAATCAGAAGCAGAAAAAACAATGTTCCCTATGTTAATCTTATGGGAAAACGAAATGTGCGATGCGCCACCCCTAAATATTTTTATTAAAATTTTAAATTTTAACTGGAGTCTTTATATACCTAAAAGAAACTTTTAAACCTGTTTGGGAGAAAAAATTTTTTTTTCTGAAACAGTCTAATATATATATATATACTAGCTGACCCGACAGACGTTGTCCTGTCTTAACGATGATTCATTAATTCGAATTGGTATAATTAATAGAAAAAATTTTTTATTATTCTAATGCCTTATGATATACTATATTCTTAGCTTTTTTTCTGGAGCGTATAAAAATAGTTTTGTTGGCATTCCGACACGGGAACAGCCGACATATAACTGGCCATGTGAAAAACATGGATTTTTAAGATTAATCCCACAAAAACTTAGCGACTGCCCTTGAGATTTATTTATCTACATTGCGAATGCTAGCCGCACTAGAAATTCCAGCCGTTTAAAGTCGAATGGCATGTCGTTCGAAGTCAAAGGAATTTGTGGAATCAAAACGTCTTCGCCTCTGTATACTTCCCTTTCAAAATTGTGTCTTCCATAGCGTTGTTCATTAGTTTCTTCACCGCAAGTCGTGTGCCATTACAAAGGCGAGGCTGGTTTATATTCCGCAACATAATGATCACTGATTCGATTTTTAATTGCAGATTATGAGGTGGTAGTCCAGGTAAATCCAGTGAACTTAAAAACTCAAACTCAACTATCCAGTAGACAACATCATTTTAATTAGTAACGGAATCAATCGATTTGTATGTCATTAGTTTTCCTTCTATTTTGTTTTGAATCTGAAAAATCATTTCGTGGACATCTTCGTTTTTTGCAGCCAATATAACTCTTTCGTTCAACCATACATGATCTTTGTGTTTTTGAGCAATATTTGGGAAAACCTTCTCGGTGAGTTCGGTGTTAGTTTCACTAAAGGGACAAAAATTGGTAGGAAATACGATGTATCCAGACGATGTGTCAACAGGTATTTTGCCATTACCAATATCGAGCAATTGTTTTGAAAAATTTCTCCAGATTGGTCGTTCTGCAATTCGACTCGCATGCTCATATTTAGTTTGATATTTTTAACGTCTTTCCATATAATTTATGTCTCTAAACATGCGTTAAGTTCGTCAGCGGGCGGTGATCGTGGTATTACTGGGAGTGTTTAGCGAAAATCACCAGCCAATAAAATCATTGCACCACCAAACCTGTTTCATTAGCATTTCGTAGGCATATTTTGGTTGGTCATTTAAAAGGGGAACGTTTCTTAGAACAGTTTCTTTTAATGCCTCGGTATCGTATTGGGTTTCGCGTCTCAACTCTTGATTAAATACGTCGTGCATTGAGCGATTGGGCGTTGTCATTCCTAATTGTTTTAATCCTTTGTTGGTAAGCATCAAGCACATGTCTTCAATTAAAATTAATGCTTCATTTAACATTTCTTCGTTCATTTGCAAATTTGCATTCGATGTTCTAAGACGCTTCTGATGTAATATATTTTGGGCCATGTGATTTTTATATTTGTTCCATAAATAAATCGGTGTTGATGGGAAGCATGTAAATAAAATTATGGAAAACCATGTTCGTATTTTTTTAGCATTTGACGAAATTACAGCATCCTCCAGAGTGTGGTCTCATAGCAATCCTAAACGTTGACAGGATTCTCTGTATGCGCCGCACAATACACCTTCAACAGTTCGCAGATGTTGGAATGATGTTGGGCCTCAAACATTGACTAACAGTAAACGCAAATAAAAACACTCGTCTTGGCTGAGATGGACTGTGTTAAAACGTCCTAGTGCATCGGTGAAAATGCTTGAGGGTAACCAAGATTCCAGGTATAATATCGTATAAGCAGGGTTCTAGCGAATTCATCATGCTGGCACATTTCAAAGAAGCTGGTCAATGTCGTGGATGGCGGCCTCTCAACTCGGTGTAATACGTTTTCCGTTGTAAAGTACACCCTTTGACCATTTTCCAGATGTACGGCCAAGGGAACTACAGTGGGATGTCCTTCATGTATTGGAAACGAAAAAATACGCCACATCGCCTCGTTACTACCTCGTTCAGCAGCAACTCTAATCACAGCCATGTCATTACCTTTGTTCACGTACTTGCAGATATATTTTATCGATTTTACGGAATGGCAATATTCAACATTTATGTGTGCTTTGAATGTTTTAGAGAGTAACGGAGAAAACGGAACAACCCATCGATTATCAACTTCAATTTCCAGCTGATTCACTTTGACTGCTGTTGACCTCCCGTTGTCATCAGTGGATCGACGCGCCGGCGATAAAGTGAATAACCTTCATTTCCACTAACAGTTTCTACTATTCATTGTTTTGGAAAGCGTTTCGAACATTTTGCATCAACCATACACGGAGAATTTGGATTTATTATTCCACAGAAACCATGAATCATATTTTTTGTAACAATTTCATGTAACACTGGATCTATATAATTATCGGGAATTTCCGCAGACATCACATTGTCAATTTCAATCGGTTGTATCCTCTCTATCAACCAAATGAGGGTGTGTGCTTGTGGCAATCCGCACTTTTGCCACTCGACTGAATATATCCAACAGTGCGTCTCTTGCTTAACAATGAAGTCCATGAGTGATTTTAACTTTCTTTTGAATACCCTTGTCCTAATAATAATATAGAAATAATTCTTGTCGAATTTCTGCCCACTGTGGATTGCATCATTGCATGTGAACGTTATAAACGAATTTGGTGTACCCATAGTGAAGTACATACGACACAGCATCTTGAGTGTATTCATGCATAAGTCGCGGACTTCCGACGTATGTAGCTGGGACAATAGTTGTTCTACCTACATTCTGTACATTTCCATCATTATTGATAGCATCCCGTAGATGAATATATTCTTTAGAACGCAGTATTGCTTGGGTCAACCTGATAAATGTCAATCGCTCAGTTTCAACTTTCACGTACATATCCACAGTTGGTGGAAGAGACGCCGATATTTTAAGATATGATTGTCCTCATTTTGCTGAACCATCAGTCTGTATGAATAATAATTCATTGAACTAACTTTTTTGTTAGTTTCGGAACATGTAACTGGATTTATCATATTCATTGAAAATGATATCCATCTTCACCTTGCCAAAATGAGATAGGATATTGTAGCGCATCGTATGATCGATGTGTTTCGGACACACGTTGCAGTTGATTGCTACGCGCGCCAATTTAAAACAATATCTCGGTTTTCTAAATTTTCACCCACGACAACGACAGCGACTTCATCAATCGTTGGCGCATTAAAACATCTCGCGTGTTGTCCTGCAGGCGTCTTATCAGCTTTGATGACAATTTTATGATTACCGGAAGGCATGCGGTCCAAGGCGGTTGTGAATAATGCAACCAATTTGTTATGTTGATGAAAAAACATTAGAAGTTGTTCTACAATTGATCTTTTCACCGAATTATTTTGTACACAACGCTGAGCGAATTGTCTTGCTGAATCGCCCATAATATAAATTTGCAAGAATTTGTAGTCACTATTCGGCGTTGGCAATGAAGGACCTGTCAAATGATTATGTCATAAGAACCTATTCCTGACAGTAACAAACACAACAAAAAAAGAATTTGTCAAATTCGTCCAATCGTTTTTGAGTTGTGCGCTTACCAACACATTTTGCGATTCATTTTTATATTTAAGACTAGCCGAAAATACCCGGCGTTGCCCGGGTTCCTTTTTTCCAAGGCTTCTTACCTACCAAGCTGGAAGTATCCAAAAAAGAAAAATCCAATTTTTACCTTTTTTTTTATCTTTACTTCTTATTAACTTCTGTTTTCTGTACAATTGCCATTTTATTGCAATAACATCAAAATGAATTTAAAGATTTCCAGGAAGCGCCTGAAGGAAACCCAATGGAAGAAACAATAAGCAACAAATTAGAGCACGAATCGGATTATAAGTTTAAAAATTCTTTGAGCTAATCCGAATCCGATTCGTGCGTGATTTTATTAATCACGAAGAAATAGATTTAAATAGAATTGCTTTAAATATGCAAGAAAAAAAAAAAGCTATAGACAGAATAAATGCTAAACGAGAACCTGTACCAAACTTTAACGTACCTAATTTATTTAAGAAAATCCAAAAGCTGGAAGACAAAAAACTAAGAATTTATTATCACTATTTTGAAAATAGCAAAACTGTGCTTTTAGAAAAATTTACTTACCCGAAAACAAATGTAACATTTAATTTTTCAAAAAAAAAAACACTTTTGATGACATTGCATTAACAAACGAGCAAAATATTCATGAAATTGTTGAATTGAAACATCATAAAAAAGTTTCATATGTACTTTTTATAACTTTTATTGTATTATCTATACTTATTATTATAACTGTTGCTATATTACGAAATAATTTGTTTACTATTTTCAAAGGTATTCGAAGAGACTCGAATTTAAAGGGGGGAGTTATGTATAACGATAACATCGAAGACCCTCCAGAAGTAGATAACAAGGAAGCATCCTCAGTGGAGCTTCCGCTCTTTGTTTTCAAAACATAAAATAAAACTTATCTTATATTTTTGTTGCCACTCAAATTTCCCCTATGGAACTTAGTGGTATTCTCATGAACAAAAATAAACAATGTTCGTTACCATTGTGCATAGATCAGCATATTGAAATATAAACATTTTCGATCAGCATATTGAAATGTAAGCATTTCTCTTGTCGACACAAGTATCCCTTATGGAACTTCATGACACATTATATTCTACGAGTATCCTATTGTAAGTTTGCTTAAGATAGAAGATGAATAAAATCAGTCTTAGTTCAAACTCTGAGTAACACGGTTGTTTCAATTTAAAATAAAACTGGTGACGAGGATGGGATATGAAGTGAAAAATCATATCCAGTGTTAGAACTCATTGAAACTAAAAGATTATATCTTTTGTTGAGAAAAAAGTGTTTAACAGAGACTCAACATTAAAAGTCCGAGTTTATCTGAAAAAGTAATTTTTCTGCACGACTGTGACTGCGGTAAATGTGATCACAAACATAATATTGTCCAATATATTAAGAGTTCGAGTTTATGTGAAAAAGAATATTTTTCTGCACGACTGCGACTACTGTCAACTGTGAAGGTGATCAAAAATATTATATTGTCCGATTGGAAAACAATCGAATTTAGAAGTGCACAAGTGAAAGAAAATGAAAACAACGAAAACAATTGAAGTCCAGATGGCTTTAACATTGGCACAATGTTTGAGGGAGGCTAGGAGCCTAACAGCATTTAATGGCAAAGATGACTATAGCATCAGCAACTTCTTGCGAGACGTGCGTCGGAGCGGTTCTTGCACTTACCCCAGTGGAACATCAATTATCTTTGCAGGCAGTACTAAGCAACCGCCTACAAGGCAAGGCGTTAAAGGTAATTGAAAGTTTGGTGAACCCTACATGGGAACAAATTGTGAATAAATTAAATGAAGAATTTGGTGTTAAACATTCTTTCCTCAATTTGAGACACGATGCACTCAATATAGATGTAAAAAATTTTGAAGAGTTGCATCATATATTAAGTAAAATTCTAAGTTGTGAGTTATATACTCCTAATAATAATGAACTAGTTATTTTTGACATTTATGTGACTTTTCTAGCTTTTCATATAAAAACCCTGCTAATTCAAAACAATATAAGATCAATAAATGTTGCATATATGTACATACTTTTTGGAAAATAATTTGATCAAAGATATTATTTTAAAAAAGTGTTACGATAAGAAGACTAATTATGATGGGCATTTGAATCACAAAAATTTTAATAGAAATTCTAGTTTCAACCAAAATAACAACTTTAAGGCAAATCTTAATAATAATTCATTTGTTTTAAATAACAAACAGACAAATTTTAGAAGCCAAGAACACGGTTATCAAAATAGATCACAACAATTCTGAAATCCAAATGTTGGCAACCAATCACAACGTTATCCAAATAGGTCACACAATTTTGGAAGCCATAATTTTAGAAATCAAACGAGGGGTAGCCTTCAGTCAAATAGAAACGATAGGCAACCCGAACCAATGGAGGTAGACACAGTTAACGTTCAAAATTTTCGGCAATCTTGCCTAAATCCCGATTGCCGGTAGTACCTTTAACAATTGATAATATCAAGGTCAGGTGTCTAATCGATACCGGATCTGCAATCAGTATAGGAGACTGGAGAGTTTTTGAACGATTCAAAACAATCCGTACTTTCGATAAACCAATTAAAATAAATACCATGTCAGGAGTATATAATTTCCCATCAAGCTGTGGTATTAGTCCCAAGTGAATTAAAGAACAACGGGAAAACCATGTAAGTGAAATTAACCAATTTTTGTGAGGCTGTATGTTAGGTAACAGTATTTTAACTCCAATAGGTGCGATAATCGGCCTCTTAAACAACAAATTTATTGTAGGGTCGGTTGGGGTAAATGGAAACAGTTTTTGCATTTTCTCAATGACATGTTTTTTCAGAAAAAATTAAAATTATTTAGGTGTTACTTTTTCAACTTTTGAAAACGCATAATATATAATGAAATACCAGAAATTCTACTAATCATGCTTAAATAAAGGTATAAAACTCAAATGAGCTGTAAGACAGTGTTTACATTTACCCCTGGCCTGTTTACATTTGCCCCATAGTTTTAAGAAATACTGGGGTAAATGGGGACATCTAACTCGTGTCTCCTAAGTGCTAGGAATCCGAATATGGGGTTAAAGTAAACAAAATTTAAATTCTTCTGAGATATATACCTAAAATGTCCAATATTGCAATGCTTACTTTTACCCCATACTTTCATAACTACTCTTCAAAAAATGACCCGAAAAGTACTTTCATTTTGATTATTTAAAAAGAAACAAATAGATTTTTACTTAAAACTTCATATTTTATTACCTTCATGAGGTATTAGATAAAAGATAGGTACAGGTAGATAATTAATTAAGTATAAGAGTATAGTGGACTTGTATTTCTCACTTTTCTTTTACGTGGCGTCGATGGATTTCTTAAATTTGTAGTGAACACGCGCTCCTAGCATATGAAAAGTAGGATCTGGGAGAATTCCAACTATGTTTTCCAAAAGAACATTTCTTTTTTCAGTCGACATCAATGCAAAAGTTGTTTTTGTAGTGTCTAAGCTTTTCAAAAGTATCACTTCAATTTCTGTGCTTTGAGCAGATGACTCTACAATACAAACATAATTGAAAAATACAGACAGTCTGTTCCCTGCTTTCAATCGAATCAGCAGTAATCGACCTTGATTGAGCCTTTTGGGATCGACAGGTTCTAACTGCTCATGGTCCTCATCGCCATCAAACTCCTCATTCCACGGGCTGTCCTCATCATACTCAATGTTCTTTTCGTTGTCCGAATCTTCGGAACTCGTGCTTAAAGCCCGTTTTTTGACAGCACGCGGGTTCTTAACTGCAGTTGTTGATTTCCTCTTGGGCTTCGGTGTTTTTTTGGCTTTTCTTTTGGCTTCAGCTTCTTTTAGTCGATTAAGAACTTCGTCCGAAGTTAGTACCTCACCATAAGTCATTTGCTTCAGTCTTGGTATTGGTTTTTTCGTTTCGACGGACGGTTCAGTGATTTGTGACGGAGAATTTGTACGTAAAAACAAGTCGCTGATGGAAGTCTGCAGAAGAAGAGGTGTTTGTGCACTTACGGTATCAATGGTATATGGGTTCACATTATTTTCAGGCATTCTTTCATCGTCCAGAGGTGTTTCGTTGCTAACAGTTGCTAATGCACCTTATAAGAAAATAGTAAGGTACCTACTTATCTAAATGAATAGTTTTTAATATCTTACCTTCAACAAGTTCTTGCCCAGTTACTTCAACAGATGATGGTTCCAAACAAACAGCATTAGAATTCAACTGGTACCTTTCTAAAGCTTGGGGCGGAAACTCGTTTTCTGGAAATTTATTTCTATTCACAGGATAGGTATATTCCGGTGTTGACAAATCCGGATACTATGTTGTCACTGCTCATAGCCCCAATCCAAGTTTCACCGATAAGTTTTGAAAACATCTGTTTACTAATGCGCATACATCCTTTTCCCATTTGTGATTTTCCATAAGCTATTAGTTTTTTTTCCCAAGCTGTTTTTATTGGACCAAATACGCACTTGTCTAATGGTTGCAACTTATCGGTAAGGTGACTGGGTAGGCGCATCAGTATCACGTTATTTTGCACAGCTTTCTCAACTATTCGGACGCTTATGTGACTGCAATGACCGTCGTACACCAACAATGCTGCTTGATCGGTTGCTCCTGTTCCATCACGAATATTTTTAACAAACGGAATGAAGCCATTGGACAACCAATTAAAAAATTGTGGTTCCTCCATCCACCCATTTGCTGAGCATGCATACAATGTTCCCGGAAAACAGTCTTCGGATGTCCATCTTGCCTGCACAGCAGCGCCCTTAAAAATTATAAGCGGTGGTAATGTGGAGCCATCTGCCGATACGCATGCAAGTACTGTTGTAGACTCGCGTCCAGATCCACCTGAAATTCTGCTTAAAGGCTTACCCTTAACACCTAATGCATGCGTGCGGCTTGGGTCATGGTGAAATCCGCTTTCATCGGCGTTGAATACGAAGGATGGCTTATTTGCTAAGTTGTTATCATCAATCACCTTTTGAAGCTTATCGTAAAAATCGTACACAACAAACGGATTTCTGGCATCTTGTCTGAGTTTTTGCAGGTGTTCTGGTTTTTTTAAAGTAAGTCCTTTATGTCTCTTCATGAAGCCTATATACCAGTCTTCGCCGGGGATGTTGTCTTTAAACTGAGTTTTTATTCCACTGAATTGTACATATTCCCCAACCAGTTCCTTGAGCTCATGCTTATCACATGGTATTCCCATGTTTGCTCTGGTAACAAGGCATTTCACTATTTCGTTTTCAGTTGCTTCTGGAATTGAGGGTACTCGCCCTGACCCAATGGCCCAAAGGTGTTTTCCGGCCTTTTATTCGATGGAATATCACAGATTTAGGAACATTATAGCGTTCTTCAGCTTGACGGTATGTCATTTTCATGTCCTTCACATCTCTTACCGCGTTTTTAATATCGTTTAGATTGTATTTAAGCTGAAGTTTTTTTTTAATATACATATTTTCGGGGCATTTTAATCACTGGAAAGGGAGTTATAAGCAAAAAATCTGTAGTAAAATTACTGTTCACATTTATCCCTAAAACTTGTTCACATTTACCCCATACGTTTATATTACTGGGGTAAATGTAAACACGTAACAAAAACTACAAAAAACATAATAATATGGTGGTTTAGAGAAAGAAACTACTTCAACGAACTTAGAAACACATAAATAACAGCATATTTCAACTTACCTATTAAGTATAAATAACTTTTTTGAAACAACAAAAAAAACTCAAAAAACTGGATTTCACTTTTTAAACTGATAATATTTTTACACGTTAATCTCCACCGAAATTCGTAAGACAACTGCAAAATACTGCGTGCACCGAGGTCACGACATTTCAAATTTTAATTTTATTTTTGGCTCGAATGCTACAATTTATTTTAAAATGCGAAAATAACCGACGTTTACATTTACCCCATGTTTACATTTACCCCAACCGACCCTAAATGGAAACGAAATAATAATACATAGAGAAAATGAGGCTCATTTTAGGTATGAAGAAGTATGTTCTTTGGAGAAGGATGTAAACGATATCAATAATTTAATATATAAAGATCTTAACATAGAAGAGAAACATAAACTTAGAAGCTTCCTTTATAGAAACAGTAAGACCTTTCATAAGGAAGGTCAAGACTTATCTGCAACTAGTTGTGTACGACATAAAATAATTACAACTTCGCACCAACCAATAAATTCTAAAAACTATCGATATCCTCAAATCCATGAAAAAGAAAATTGAGAGGCAAATCGAAGAAATGTTGAATCAAGGAATAATCAGACCAAGTAATTCACCATATATTTCTCCTTTGTGGGTCGTACCAAAAGGATCCGATAGCAAAGAAAAGAAATGACGTATCGTTATAGATTATCGAAATTTAAATAAAATAACCATAGATGACAAATTTCCGATGCCCAACATTGAGTCCTTATTTGATAAGTTGCGATGCGCAAATTACTTTTCAACCTTAGATTTAGCTTAGGAAACATTTTAATGAAGGAGAGTGATATAGAAAAAACTGCATTTTCAACCACAATGGGTCTTTTCGAGCACATTCGAATGCCATTTGGGCTTAAAAATGCGCCCGCAACATTCCAACGGTTGATGAATCATGTATTGCGTGATTTTGTAAATAAATCTTGCGTAATGTACATGGATGACATCCTTATTTTTTCTACTTCATTAAGTGAACATTTTGAAACACTCACAAAGATATTTAAGAAGTTTTATGAATATAATTTGAAGGTTCAATTGTCAAAATGTCAATTTTTGGCGAAACAAACTGAGTTTTTAGGACACATAGTTTCATCTGAAGGCATCCAGCCTAACCCAACAAAAATAAACGCTATAAACAAAGTAGGTTGACCTAAGACAATAAAACAAATAAGATCATTTTTTGGTCTTACCGGGTATTACCGGAAGTTTATTAACCCTCCTTTACAAACTGGGGTCCATTTGGACCCCAGAGCATGTTTGAACACTCATAACTTTTTTGTTTTTAAATTTTTATAAATGGAATTTTTACTCAGCGAACAAAATTCAATTTTTTATCAATTTCTTAAATTGAAACGATTATCAGATGATTACAAATTCTTCTGCGATTTTTTTGTGAAAAGAACCCGTCCACCCGAACTGGGGTCCATTTGGACCCCACTGCTGAAATTCTATGAAAAATCATATGTTTTCTAATAAATAATTATTTTATTTCAAAAACAGAATAGTTTATGTTTAGAAGGATTTAGTTTGAAGTTGTTGGCAGTTCCGGCAGACATTTAACACATAAGGTTCTAGTGTGGCAAGGGCAACAACATCTGCCACATCCATCGCAGGTGACTCTGGTTTTCTTGTCGTCTGCTCTTGGGCAAAGGTGACATCTGCTTCTTTTACAAGAGAGCCTTTCGGGGAGCTTTGGTAATTTTTCTTGAACTCTCCACAAAATACAGAGAGCATCCAATGCAGATTTTCCAATGCCAGATTGTGTTGCAGGTTGTGAACGTTTATTCAATTCTGACTCAACCAGTTCCTCCGCTAGTTCGATGAGCTTATCACTTCTGAACAAATTTTTGTTTCTTCTAGGCGGATGGAAGAGTTGGAAAATGATGACAATTGCTAAGGCTACTACGTCCAGTAAATTGTAGAATACAACCATCGGCCAGCGATTTGTTTGACGTGTACATGAATATATTGAGACCATTTGGTCGAATACATCGACTCCACCTTTGGTGCGGTTATAACCCAGTATCATGGATGGTTTACTTTGATGACCGGAAGTGGCTTTCTCGCAGTTATGTTGTGTTGATAGCAATACCACTTGTTTGTTTGGTTTCGGAACATAACTCACCAACGCCATTTTTCCAGAAAATCCAAAGATGGATGAGTGGACTGGACGATACTGCTTTTTGTTATTGACCTTTACATGCTCATTCTGGTCATCAAGAACCTCCTTCGCTACAAAAGGTTGAGGCAAATCTTTTTTGTTTTTCCGAATCGTGCCAAGATAGTGATCTTTTTATCCAGCAACTTCAATGCCAAATCCACCGACGTAAAGAAATTATCAATAGTGAGGTTGCGTCCAGAATTGAAATATGATATCATCAACGACATCAGCCATCATATCGACGACCAAGTCCTATACTTTGGTTAGAGCTACCAGTGCAGATAGAAAACTTCAGTGGATAGCCCGTTGAGCCTTCATTCAGCCACCTAAGCTTCAAGCCATATTTGGCAGGCTTGCTTGGCATGTATTGGGGAAATTCAATCCTTTTAAGGTCATAAAATTGTTTGATGATTTGAACAAACTGAAATAATGACTACTTTTTCTTTTGATAGGCATACCTGACTAGAACATTGATATGCATGAATATTACAATCAGTAATTACGTAAAACAGACATATCGAAAGGGATAAGCGGGAATCCCAGATTTGCGAAGTTAGGCAATTTCCATCGTTTTTGAAATTGAAAAATTTTATTGATGACCTCCTACATACCTGCATAGTGACATCTCTGCTTAAATTTCTTTATCACTGCATTATGAAATACTTATAAACGATTCATACAATAGCCAGAAGAACTATAACTGAACAATACAAGTCAGAAATCAAAAAATTTCGAAGGACACGACTTTTGCCGGTGCGTAAAGAAGGGTTAAGAACTATTATATGATAGGAAGTCCTATTATTAAATATTTAAAGAAAGGTGCTTGTATGAAACAAATTGAAATGGACAACGAATATATAGCAGCATTCGAAAAATTTAAGAAACTTATAACGACATACCCGATCCTTGCTTTCCCAAACTTTGATAAAAAATAAACTTTGACGACGGATGCTAGCAATCTTGCTATAGGTGCCGTATTAAGTCAAGAAGGTAAACCAGTGTGTTATGCGAGCCGTACGTTAAACGGCCACGAAAAAAATTTCTCGACTTTGGAAAAGGAATTGTTAACGATTGTATGGGCGGTTAAATATTTCCGACCATACCTTTTTGGACGAATGTTTTTGGTCCAAACTGATCACCAACCCTTGAAATGGCTTTATTCATTAAAAGATCCATACCAAAGAATAATTCGTTAAAAAATATCTCTAGGCGAATATGAATTCGACGTCGAGTACTTAAAAGGCAAAGATAATAAGGCTGCCGACTTTCTGAGTAGAATAGAAGAAGCGGAAGGCAATTTCAACATAGATTCGATTTTTCAACTTTCCGATGAAGTGATAATTGCGATGGTCAATTACTTTCCTCAACAGGAGCAACCATCCATTCGAGCCCTGAGGATTTGAATAATAACACTGCGTTACACGATTTTGGTACCCGCTTAACTGTTAGCTGGAATGAATAGGTAATGAGTCATAGATTAAATGTTCCAAACATATGTGGTATCCATCACGTCTAGTTTCCGAGGTACAAGTCCATTTTATTTTCTACTACCTTCACTTCTTAGAGGAATAAAGAACAGGAGGGAAAACCGTTACCTCTCTTGCCCCGCAACTTCCATTTGTTTACATTGTTGTTTTTGTAACACGAGATCCATCTGTGATACACGTATTAAGCTGAAAATACCGTTACCGTTTTTGATTTATTGTACGTTCTTATTTTATTTGTTTTGTTTAGTAATCGCTTATATTCGATAAGGTCAACATCTTTGTTTGAAAAACCAATATGAATACTGGACTAACAGGTCGTCGCAATTGTTTAAATGTGTCAAATAAGTTTTGTTACGTTTGCGGACAGTATATAGTGAAATCGCAAACAAAAAATGTTTCCGAAAAAGTGAGAAGTGCATATTTACTCTATTTTGGACGTGCTGTTAATCAAGATAAACCATGGATACCAAAGTTTTTTTGTGTTTCGTGCTATGCTACTCTGATATCGTGGTTAAATGGGAACAAGACGTCAATGCCATTTGCCGTACCAGCTTTATGGCGCGAACCTAGTAATCATTTTAATGATTGCTACTTTTGCATGACTGATATACGTGGTTTTACAAAGAAAATCAAGCACAACATCTAGTATCCTGACGTTCCTTCTATGTCAAAACCAGAACCTCACAGTGAAGAAATGCCACCTCCTTTACCTCCCTCCAAAAATGAAATTGAGACTACAGAAGAGCCAGATGATCCAAATATTGTAGAGTATAATGGCAGTTGCGAAGATCCCGAGTTTTTACCTTCAACAAGTTCTCTTGGCCCTGGCCGTCCACACCTGATAAATCAAAATGAATTGAATGATTTGATACGGGACCTAGATTTATCAATTAGGCAAGCTGAATTACTAGGATCTAGATTAAAAGAGTGGAATGTGTTGGCTCCTATCTGTGCAACGAAAACGTAATAAACAACTGGCTTCATTTTTTTCAAATTTTGAAAACATATGTTACTGCAACGATATACAAACTTTGATGAGTGAGTTGAATATTCCTTAGGAAACACAAGACTGGCGTTTATTTATTGATGGTTCAAAAACAAGTCTGAAGGCGGTATTGCTGCACAATGGCAACAAGTATGCGTCAGTACCAATAGCATATTCAACTGTTTTAAAAGAAACATATGAAAACATGACATCAATATTAAATTTAATAAAATACAAAGACTACAGCTGGAAAGTATGCGCAGATTTCAAAGTTATAGCTATTTTGCTCGGATTACAGGGCGGATTCACTAAATACTGTTGTTTTCTTTGTATGTGGGACAGCAGAGCCACAGAAAATCACTACATTACAAAAGTATGGCCAGAAAGGTCAGAGTTTGTAAGCGGAAAATCTAATGTGAAACATGTACCATTGATAGATCCTAAAAATGTCATTTTACCACCACTCCACATAAAACTTGGTTTGATGAAAAATTTTGTGAAGGCTATGAATAAAGAGGGAGATGGCTTTTTATATTTGAAGACAGTTTTTTCAAAGTTAAGTGATGCCAAACTCAAAGAAGGAATATTTGTGGGACCACAAATACGTACTTTGATGAAAGACCCAAATTTTGACAAAAAGCTTACTAATACGGATATTGGTGCCTGGTTGTCACTGAAAGCAGTTATAAAGGGGTTTTTAGGGAACCACAGAGCCGAAAATGCGGAACAGCTAGTGAACGACATGTTAAAAGCATACAAAAAGTTGGGTTGCAGAATGTCATTAAAAATTCACTTTCTTCATTCTCATTTTTCTTTTTTTCCATCTAATCTTGGAGCGGTCAGTGATGAGCAAGGTGAGAGGTTTCACCAGGATGTAAAGAAGCTTGAAGAACGATTTCAAGGCCATTGGGACACAACTATGCTAGGTGATTACTGTTGGCGGTTAAAACGAGAGGATCATTCAAAGCACAAAAGAAAAAGTTGAAGTTGAAAAAAATGAGACGTGATGGAAAAAAAATTTTTATGTTGGTTTACTAAACAGTACGTATAAATAAAAAATCATGACATTTCAAATCGGGTACTCAAATTTTTTTTTAATTTGTAACGCAGTGTAATTTTCTTATGAGCGAGGGTATAGTGAACAAATACAGAACACAAATCGGAATCGTCAAAACGAAAAATTCTGAAATAGAATTTTGTTTTCGTAAATATAAAATAATTTATATTGAAGAAAACGATTTGAGTAGAGAACACTACTTGAACTATTTGCTTAGAAGTCATTTAAGGAACGGTAAAATAGATCTACTCAGAATTGAATGACCAGAAGTATAATATGATTCAGCAAAAATTAATTAACTTATTTAATAATGATGCAAATATTAAATTTATTAAATGTACCAAACTAACAACTGCTTTAATAAATGAAGAACAGTTGTATTCTGAAATAGAGAAAGTTCATTTGAACACCAATCATCGTGGTGTTTAAGAAAACTTTGAAAAATTGAAAAACAAATTTTTTTGTCCGAATTTGATTAAGTTTATCAATAGATTTATCAATAACTGCGTAACTTGTGCCGAAAATATATATGATAGGAAACCAATAAAAAAGTTCTTTAACGCCACAGAAACTCCAAACAAGCCTTATGTGATTGTACACATGGACATATCACAAATACATAATACATATTTCTTAACAACGATAGATCGATTTACGAAACTAGCTTCCGTTCATCAAATTAACGATAAAAATATGTTAACCGTAAAAATTAAGTTAGAAGAACGGATATCTTATTTAGGAAAACCAGAAACTCTTATAATGGATAATGAGTTCAACAACACTTTAATAAAGTTTTTCTGCAGAGAAAAAGGCATTAAGACACATTTTACTACCCCCAATTCTCACACAGGAAATTCCGATATCGAACGGTTTCATTCGGCTTTATTGAACATATCAGTGATAAAAATATGGGAATAGAAGAATTGGTCATTAGATCGGTAGGTTTTTACAACAACTCTATTCATTCTACCATAAAAATCAAACCTTTGGATTTTATTAAGCACGAAGAAATAGATTTAAATAGAATTGCTTTAAATATGCAAGAAAGGAAAAAAAGCTATAGACAGAATAAATGCTAAACGAGAACCTGTACCAAACTTTAACGTACCTAATTTATTTAAAAAAAACCAAAAGCTGGAAGACAAAAAACTAAGAATTTATTATCACTATTTTGAAAATAACAAAACTGTGTTTTACGAAAAATTTACTTACCCGAAAACAAATGTAACATTTAATTTTTCAAAAAAAATCACTTTTGATGACATTGCATTAACAAACGAGCAAAATATTCATGAAATTGTTGAATTGAAACCTCATAAAAAAGTTTTATATGTAACTACTTTTTATAACTTTTATTGTATTGTCTATACTTATCATTATAACTAATGCTATATTACGAAATAATTTGTCTACTATTTTCAAAGGTATTCGAAGGGACTCGAATTTAAAGGGGGGGAGTTATGTAAAACGATAACATCGAAGATCCTCCAGAAGTAGATAACAAGGAAGCATCCTCAGTGGAGCTTCCGCTCTTTGTTTTCAAAACATAAAATAAAACTTATCTTATATTTCTGTTGCCACTCAAGTTTTCCCTATGGAACTTAGTGGTATTCTCATGAACAAAAATAAACAATGTTCGTTGCCATTGTGCAACGATCAGCATATTGAAATATAAACATTTTCGATCAGCATATTGAAATGTAAACATTTCTCTTGTCGACTCAAGTATCCCTTATGGAACTTCATGACACATTATATTCTACGAGTCTCCTATTGTAGGTTTTTTTTTTTTTTTTTTTTTTTTTTTTTTAAAAAGAGGAGGCTTATGCTAATCTGGAGAACTCAGACCTAATATCCAGTCCATTGTACTACCAGAGTAGCAGCTTTCCCTTTTTTTTTTTTGTGTTGCAGTAGTTGGAAATAAGTTGTTAGTAATTTCACATATATAACCTCAAGGGCGGCGTTCATATGAAACTGGGAGGCTGAAAGAAAAGAAGATGCCCAGAGCGGGATTCGAACCCACGCGTCCGGCCTATCTACTAAACACTCTACCACTGCACCACGGCCGCCCTCCCTATTGTAGGTTAGCTTAAGATAGAAGATGAATAAAATCAGTCTTAGTTCAAACTCTGAGTAACACGGTTGTTTCAATTTAAAATAAAACTCACGGCACATCGATGAAAAATAAAACACAGAACACACAAGCGCAATGAGCCGTGACCTTCTCATAAGCCGACAAAGCGCCACGAACCGCTGAACAGCACACTTTAGACTTGACACACGACCAACTTCCATCCGCACACCCGACCGCTGATAAGATACCTAAAAAAAGTTCCCACCCCAGTGTGCCCTAGCTCCTACACAAGTCTCAAAGTGAAAATTAAAAAAAAAAAATTCAATGTCTTTTGTTTGAATAAAATTTTAGCTTAATTTTCCCTTTATTAGGGTTATTTTGAAAAACAAATACTATATACCAACCTACTAGTTCTGAGAGAAAATCCTCACTTTCAACCACCAGCGCCAAAGACAGTACAGAAACCAGCTTGTGTACGAGAAAGCCAAAGTGATGCACTTAGATCAATACGTGTTATTGACAGTAAGGAAAACGGCTGCAGATATCAACAACCAATCGAATCATTTGGTGAGAAGGATGACCAGTGAGGACCAACACCCCGAGCCAAGATACCTAAACGTGATGAACACTTTGAACGCGGTTTTTTAATAACCGATTTTTAGTTTTTTACTTTTTTAAAAACTAGTTTCTTAAAAACCAAGTATGAAAGTATTAAAGTCTTGTTAAAATATAGTTTGACAAAAATTCAAAACAAAAAACAAATACATATACCATTTTGAAAATAATCAAAAAAATCTTATTGTTAATCATTAAAACTTCAAAAATTATAAAAAATATAATAATTTGTTCAATGTTGACGCAATTTCTCTCAAGCCAACTAGAACTTCTTAAATATAAACTTTTAACGAGAAAGTCGGGTTTAAAAAAACGGCACTATTGGAGGTACTAGTTTTGAACTGCCTGACATTTCTATCTCAATTAGTCACAAACAATAAAATAACTCTTTCCTGTGTGCCTGGATATGAAATTGACATGGTTACGAAACGCTTTACGGCTCTCTAGCTAGGCTTGGCTCTTAATGCCAATTCAAATTCCCGGAACCTTACTGCGTTCTCCCAATTAGTAGCACTAAACGCGAACTGGTATTCATCGACTTATTCCAAAGACGTATGAAAGAAATTCTTGACATGAGCAAACGTGACGCAAAGTTACTTACGGACTTCTTCACTGGACACTGCTCTCTCAGATATCATCTTAAAAACATGGGTATCAGCCAGGATGACACCTGCCTGGCTCTATCTCGAAGACACAGAAACGGCTGAACACATTTTATGTGAATGCTCTGCCATAGCCGGATTGAGGCTAAAAATATTCAATGAAGGATTATCTAGTCCTCTTGAAATAAGAACCTCCCCTTCTTCTAATATTCTTAGGCACTTACATGACCTTAACTTCTACACTTTACGTGCTTAAACCTAAGGGAACAGCACAAAAGATTTTTCAGGTCGACGTACTAGTAGAGGTGTTTTACCTTCGCCATATTCAATTAAAGAAACAAAAAAAAAGAGGGTACCGTTCTTAGACTTTTTTTCATAATTTTTTTTAATTCATAAGAGAGACAACCGAAAATGTTTTCCTCACAAAAAATTAGATCGAAATCGTTAGATTCGTTTTCGAGAAAAATACGTATAAGTCGTTTTAGGGTGGGCGGCAAAGCCTTGCGGAGAATTAATTTTTGACTACTTTTTCTTGCCTGAAATCCGTTTTCGTACCGTTGTGAAGCCTACATTAGTATTTTTGTATACATATTTTACTTATTAACTTATAGCTTACTCACCTCAATTTCAACTGTTTTTTATTTTTCATTCCAGGTTTGACGAACAGAAGTTTTGAAAACGAATTCGAATCCAATGTTGATGGCTGTGGATAAATATTAAAAGCCACACAGCTTATTTTAGTTGTAAGTTTGTTGTTTAAATAGTTCTTACGAGCTAAGGCAGTGCAAGAACAGCGTTTAAATTTAGACACATGTAACATGTGATATCTTAATTGAAAATTAGTAACATTAGCAGATTTAAATTGTGATCGGAAAAAATAATCTACTTAAACTTCTGGTCACGCTGCATGCGCTTTTTTAAAAGTTATTTATTGACATGAACTAGCAAATAGTAAGTTTTGAATAAGTAATAGTAATGACTGATAGATACAACAAAAAAATTTATACTTATATTAAAAATTGTTCTTTTTTGTTTCAGTTCAATAAAAATATTGCAATGTAGATTTATGTAATTATTTTCTTTCAGAAAAATCTAGGTTAAAAAAATATTTGTGACCTACACTACAAATTGGTATACATGTATGTACATTACATTTGGCACAAAAAAGTTTTTAAAAGAATTACAAAGTACGTAGAGTTAGGTGAAAATAATTCTGGATGAAATTGCAACTTCACAACAAGAAACTAAAAACTTATAAAATCTTTTAGCTTTTTATGAACTACAAAGCAAAACTTAATGTAAGAAATTATTTTTTTTTCCATCTATAAGCAAGCGGTTTATAGTTTTTTCAAATTAAATAAATGTTATTATGTTCACATTAAAGTTTTTTTTTTAATTCAAAATCCTGTTTTGTGGCTCTTTATACCAGCATCTTGTCAGAATCCTGAGGCACCCGCCTCAAATCTCGTTTTGGTGAGCATGTAATGTCATACATATGTTCTTGATTCTGTCCCGCTTTAAGCCAGATCGTTTTGGATTCTTTTAGTCAGGGTAGGTTTTTGTTTCAGCAGCAATTCAATTCAATTAAATTTAATTTAACACTAGCTGACCCGCCCAGCGGGCGTAGCTTAGGCCCCACGTTTATCAAATTGAAAGTAAAGTAAAGTAGTTTCAAAGCTTCCATTCTAGTGGGAGAGTGGGGACGAAATATAGTCATGTTACTCAGGTACAATTAAGCACTCTAACGGTGACAGAATTTTTGGAATCGGTATAGTATTTTCCAAGTTCCCGGATATGTTCCAGTCCCCGTTCCGTTCCCATACGGGGATGAAATATAGTTTATGTAACGCCGTATTGTAATGGTGAAAACTGTATTGAAATCAGTACAGTGGTTTTTGAATTCCGGTTCCCGTTCCTGTGGGTAAATGATGATGAACTATATTACTCAGGGACATTCAAGCACTCTAACAATGAAAGAATTTTTGGAATTGGTTAAGTACTTTCCAGGCACAAAGAAAGCAGCAGAAATTGCAACCCATAATATAAAAGAAATCAAAAATATTATTGGATTTGCTCAATATCTGTAAGGTTTCAAAGTGTGATGGTGCGAACCGTCAATCCGCCGCGATATCTCAGCCGCTAAAACGTAGCGGGATGACGGTTTTTCAAATTGTCGGTAAATCTGAGTCAGTTTAGTTATATGCAGCAATTTTTTGTATTTATTTTAAGTTGAATAAAGCTCGTTGCATTCTAAGCCTATCTACTTCATTATCACTCACTAAATAACGCAATTCTGACACAGCAATACGACTATTTTCTTGATCTGTCTCTCTCGGTTCTTCAGTGCGGTTAGCACGTGAGGTAGCTCTTTGCACATTTGATTGACTGCGACGACCTAAGGCCTCGACCACGCAGTAAGCGGCTAGCGGCTGAGCGGTAGCTCTAAGCGACGTATGGCCAGGCACTGAGCGACTGCTTTTGAGCGATTAGCGATTAAAATGCCGTTGTCAAGAACAGTTCGCCGTATTTTACTGTCGGAAAATCGTTTGTATTTGTACAAATTACTTAAAGATATACAAAAAAAGGAGACGATTTGGTGTTCATCCGATTAACCAGTTAAGATCGGAATTCGGAGAATTTAATCATTTATATTTGAATCTACGAAAACTTCCAGATAGATTCTGGCAGTACCTCTATCGAATCTTTTGATTTGCTGCTTGAAAAAGGGCGTCCTAGATCAATAAAACAAAGAATTGCTATTTCTCCAAAACAGAGGTTGGTTTTAACTTTAAGGTTTGTACATTTATTATTACATTTCTAACTTTTTTTTCAAATTTGTTCATTAGTTTTTAGTTTTTCCAAAATAATCTTTTGGATGTCTCCCCTTACTTCCAGTTTGTCCAATAATGGAATTTTTTTCATAAACGGCAATAAACTTTTAAAGAATTGTAGATCATCGCAGTCTTCCACCTTTTAAATTTCTGATTTCAACAACTTAAGCCTTTCCTTTTCCAAATTCAAAAATTCAGAATCCACATCCATGGCTGAGCTCTTCCTTTCAATTTCACTTTTCATTTTCAATTCATTTTTGATTAAATTTATTTTCATTATTTAATTAAATTATTATTTAATGCTAACAAAAATGAGTAAAAGTACCTGTATCGCAAGAATACTCAGCGTAAAATTATAAACGAAAACTTTCATACGAAAAAAAAAAATGATTATGGCTTCAACCACGGTCATTCGTCGCGAATAATCAACCAAAAAAAAAAATTGTCGACTAGATCGTATGAACAAGAAAAAAAACAACAACTTCTTCTCTATGACTTTAAGTTTTCAATTTATTTTTCTTTAACTTGAATTGTGTCGCATTACACAACTAAATTGACATTGAATTCGTTTCTGCCAATCTCTTTTACTACAGCTGTTCTCCCCGTTGCGTTGGTCATCTATGGTCCAGCTATGGATCGTTGACGCTCTGCGATAAAAGATCACATTTACGGGAACACAAACATGCATCCAATTTTGTAAGTTGCGATGTTCCTCGCACCGCACCGACTCGTGTGCGTCTTTGGCCACCCACACCTTTTTTGCCTAGTGCACAGGAAAAAAAACATCGACTTAGGCGGGCCAAAATGATGATCGTGGTGTTGTAAAACATAGAATTGGGTGGGGCCAACTTAATGATCGTTGCGGCGGCGGCGGCTGCTTTTATTTTTGGTGACGGACCTCCAAGATGTTGTTTTGCCGTCGGTAGTTTCATCTTCCAAGGAATATAGGGTTTTTCTTGAAGTTCTTTTTCCTGATGCATGTTGCGCTGCAACATCCTGCCGGGCCCCTGCCCGGGATAGGCAACCATGATCTTCAATTAGGAAATTATGCCATGCGAGATTCTCATGAGAGACGGGTGACGGTGACATGAAAAAAAAAATAAAAAATGAAGGTATGGTGAATGGTGTGTGGCTATATAGTGATGGTTATTACTATTTATTAGTTTTAAGATTTATTAAATTCAGATTTAGTTTACTTTGTTAGTTTAAAGATAAATGTATAAAATGAGAAATATGTTTATGGTTTGTGTGTGTGTGTTTGATCGCTTGATTCGTTTATCATTGGTAAGAAACAAAGTTTTGTTATAGGACGCTAATGAAGCGGTTGCGGTTTTAATTGTTACAACACGCACTTTTCCATCCGCTCCGGGGTGCAGTTCTATCTATCTATTTAGTTCTATTCTATTCTAGCCGCCAAAGTGTGGGTGGCGTTTGTTGCTCAGGCAAGAGTACTAAATGACCAACTTTAAGATCATTACTTGGCGTTAGCCACTTTGAACGCTTTTGTAATCGAACCAGGTATTCAGATCTCCACCTGTTCCATATATCTTGGTGAATTTTTTGCATAAGCTAATCTATTCAAATGAGATTCCTTGAAACCTGTTAAATCTCTTTCTGGTACGGTGTTAAGTGCTGATCTAATTAAAAAATGTCCCGGCGTCAAAATTGAGAGATCATCCGGATCTTCATTCACAGGACAAAGTGGGCGGGAATTTAAGCAAGCTTCCACTTGCGTGAGTATGGTAGCGTATTCCTCAAAGGTTAGGGTATAATGTCCGATTATCCGTTTTAAGTGGTACTTCATGGACTTCACACCTGCCTCCCAAAGGCCACCAAAATGTGGAGCAGCAGGCGGGTTGAAATGTCATTGTGTACCGTTGTCTTGAAGAATCTTTGCAATGACACTTGTCCATTGCTTTGGCATGAAGGATTTTTCTGATTCCATGACATTTGCAGCTCCCTTGAAATTTGTACCACAGTCACTGTACAAATTCGAACATATTCCGCGGCGAGCAGTGAAACGTTTAAAGGCTGCGATAAATGCGGATGTAGTATAGTCGCTAACCAGTTCGATATGAACTGCTTTGGTGCAAAAACATACGAAAATCGCTATGTATGCTTTAGTAATTTTGCTACAAGCTTTGAGTTGCACTGGGCCAGCATAATCGACACCTGATGTTTGAAAAGGACGCGCTTGACTCACTCGCAACATTGGCAAATCGCCCATTTTCTGCTGCATCCCTGTTGCCTTGAATCGGTAAAATCTTAAGCACTTGTGGATGCACTGCTTTACTGCTGATTTCAAATGCAGAATCCAATATTCCGATTGAAGTGTTGCCATCATCAGTTGCTGACCACCATGGAGAGTTCTCATGTGGATATCATGGACGATGAGTGACGTGAGAAAGTTACTTGACGGGAGTATTATCGGATGCTTTTGTGAATAAGGTAAGTTAGCTTTTTCTAGACGACCTCCAACTCGTAAGATATTCTTTTCATCCAAGAATGGCGAAAGTTTCGCTAACTTGCTTTGTTTGGCGACTATTTCTCCCTGACTAAGCTTCGAGATGTCTTCGCTGAGATGCTTTTGTTACACAAAAGCAATTAGACGTACTCGAGCAGAAGAGATTTCATCTAATGAAAGTGGTCCCTGCACACGGGTTTCTAATTTCTTGGCCTTAAATTGAAAATTTTTTAAGAACTAGAAATGAACACATAATTGGAAAACATTAACTATGGGGTACCCAGATTCCATCAAATTGCTCTTGGTTTTTGAACATACCGGTTTTTTTAATTCCAGTTCAGTAGGTTTGACTTCCAAAGACGTATACATACTTTTATTGAATGATTTCAAAAATTTCGGACCATGCCACCAATGTCGATTCTGGATGAGATCATTGGAAGAGACTCCTCGAGAAGCAATGTCCGCTGGGTTGTCTTTCGATGAAATGTGATTCCAATTGTTCGAATCAGTAAGTTCTTGGATTTCTGCCACCCTATTAGCAACAAACGTTGTCCTTAAGTATGGTGGGCTCTTAATCCAAGCTAAAGTAATTTGAGAGTCGCACCAAGTGAAAATTTTTGGAGTTTGTAGTTCCATCGTGTCCACAGTATTACCTAGCAGCTGTGCCAGCAATAGAGCTCCACAAAGCTCCAACCGAGCTAAAGATTTGGTTTTAAGAGGTGCCACTCTAGTTTTTGACACGATGAGATTGATGAACGTTTCATTTCCGGCGGTAACTTTGAGGTATATTGTTGCCGCATATGCCTTTTCAGATGCATCGCAGAATCCGTGGACTTCGATTTGTGATTTGTTGTTGAAATTAATCCAGCGTGGGATCTCGATGGCACCTAAAAGCTTCAATCCAGATTTGAAACTTTCCCAAGCAGAAATGATTGATGATGAGAGTTCAGAATCCCATGTTTGTTTGTCTTTCCAAATATCTTGCATTATTATTTTTCCAACGATGACGCAGGGTGCTATCCAGCCCATAGGATCGTATAGACGAGCAAGATCTGATAAAATAGTTCGTTTTGTTGTTTTTGCATGTTCCGGAAGTGAGATTTTGAATGAAAACATATCCTTTGCAGGATGCCACTGGATGCCAAGGGCCTTGATCGCATTTTTCTCATCGAATGATAATGGTACTTGTACTTCCCTATCTTCCTCTGGTACATTCATCAATAAGTCTTCGTAGTTACTTGCCCATTTTCTTAATGGGAAACCTCCTTTCTTTAACATTGTTATGAGCTGCGTCTGCATCTCCAATGCTTCTGCTACTGAGTCTGCTCCATGAATTACATCATCGACGTAGAAATTTTTTAGGGCTATTTTCGATGCGATAGGATAATCATCGTGCTCATCAGCTGCCAGTTGTTGAAGCGTTCGGATGGCTAAGTATGGTGCAGAGGCAGTACCGAATGTAACTGTGTTCAGGCGATATGCTTTCACTTCTTTTCCTTCGACATCTCGCCATAAAACAAGTTGATACATTGAATCACCTGGAGTGACCCAAATTTTCCTATACATTTTTGTTATGTCGGCTGTAAACGCAACTTTGTATTTCCTAAACCGTGCAATGTGGTCGAAGATGTCATCCTGAAGTCTAGGACCAACATAAAGATGATCATTGAGTGAAGTACCATCAGGTGTTTTGCAAGACGCATCAAAAACAGTCCGCAATTTTGTGGTTGAGCTGGCTTCTTTCACTACGGCATGGTGAGGTAAGAAATAGTGAGAGGTGTTTAGTGCACCAAATGATACTTCGGTCATGTGCCCTAGCTGTTTGTATTCATTAAATACCTTTGTGTACTCTTCTCTAAAGAGCGGATTTGTTTTGAATTTTCGTTCTAACTGTAGGAATCGTACAAAATCTGATCTTTGAGATAAACCTAAAGATGGATATTTTGCTTCCTTGAACGGAAGTTGGACAACGTATTTTCCATCCCATTGCCTTTGATGTTTTCTGCAAAAATGTGTTTCACAGTCTTCTTCCTCTGGAGAGAGAATCTTTCGACTTTGAACTTCTTCAAGTTCCCAAAACTTCTTAAGCGTATGGTTTAAGATCTCAGGTTCAGTGTCTATGTGAAAGGCTTGTACTTGAGAGTATCCATAGGGATACTCCTCCAGACAGAACCCATCCAAGTTCCGTCTTTTGAGCGATAGGTGTACCTTGCGGTCCTTTTATTAATCCTTCAAGGATAATGGATGAGTACGCATCGCTGCCTAATAGAATATCGATTTTCTTTGGTTTGTCGAATTTAGGATCTGCAAGTTGTATATTCTTGAGATGCTTCCAATTTGATACAGGTATCTTATGGGTCGGAAGAATCGCTGAAAGTTTGGGAAGGACCAAAGCATTCAACTGAAGAGTAAAGTCTTCATTAACGTCTGATGAAATCGTGAGAGTGACCTTCCATTTTGAGGTACTTGCATTGCTTTCTCCAACGCCAATGACTTTTACACAATGCCTTTCTTTTTTTAAACTAAGAAGTTGAGCAGCAGATTCAGTAATGAAAGATGATTCTGATCCCTGATCTTATAATGCTCGCAGCAGTAACGGTTGGCCAGCAGGTGTCCAAACCTTGATAAGAGCCGTGGCCAGAAGAACAGGAGCAATGTCGTTTTCGGCCAGGCACACGTTGTTTGCTGAGGCAATTGCAGGAGGTACAGAGATTTCGGAAGGGCCCGATTGAACATAGAAAGGAGAGGAGGAAGTTGCATTGTTTGGGTTAGCTGCGTCATTCAAATGCAGCAATGAGTGATGTTTTTGATGGCACGTAGAACACGAAAATGTGCTTGAGCAATTTTGAGTGAAATGTGCACTTGAGAGAGAGTTAAAGCATAAGTTATTCTTTTTAACAAAATCATGCCTTTTCGTTGCATTAAATGCTTTGAATTTAAAACAATTCCGAATAGAATGTAAGCCTTGACATAGCGAGCATTTATTAACAGATTTGGAGTTCTGAACACGAACCGTGTTGGACGAAGTTTTTTTTGCTTTTTGGTTAATTAACACTGAGGGGGACTGCCCGATGACATCTAATGTTCTTGATCTCATCAAAATAAAATCTTCTAGGAAGCTATATTGCGGGTAGTCAACTTGCGTTGAAATGTGTGCCTCCCAAAGCGCACGCGTTGTATAGGGAAGTTTCTGCACTGTATGAAATATGAGAACGTCTTCCCAAGACTCTATTGGTACTCCAAGATTTTTAACGATTGTTTTGCTTCGTTTGTCGTATCGACTAAAATTTTGAGGTCGTCTGATGATTCTCGAGTTGTTTTAGCCTGATCGAAAAGAAGTTTGAACTGATTATCTTTCAATAATCTGACATTTTGATATCTTTTCACTACCAACGCCCACGCGGATTCGAAACTTGTGTCTGTATTTCGGAGTATTCTGGCTGCCTCCCCACATAAATTACTTTTCAAATAATGGAGTTTATGAGCATCAGATATTAGAGTGTTCTTATTCACTATCGCCTCAAACAACCCCTTAAATTCTGGCAACATTTTAAGCGAGCCATCAAAAGTTGGTATTTTAATTGGAGGGAGTTTAAGTTCTACCGACGGGAATTGTGCATTTGATCCGTTCAAAGATTTGTTGAGTAAGGTTTGACTTTCAATTTTTGAAATCTTCTCTTTTAACTCACATGAATAACTAAAATAGATTTCTTTTAATTTATGAAAAGTAAGTGCATCCATATAGCTAACTTTTGCTTCTTCCGTAGGAGATTCAACTATTTTTTGGTGAAGGACTCTTGCCTCATCGAAATATGTTTCTAAATTAACTAAACGCGCCTCATTCATGTGTATCGATTTTTTTGACTGCTCTAACTTTTCATACGCTTTAGCGTCCGCAACTAAATCTTGCAAAATACTCTGAACAGCAACCAGAAAGTTTACCTTTACTCATGATGAAGTCACAATTTATTTAATAATTTGGAGATCAGATGACACACAACACACGATTTAAATTAGGATTAACTGTGATCAATGAATTAATATATAAATAATGTTAAATTAAAAGCCACACACCTGTAATCATGCGTTGCTCCCTCGATGAACCAGCGCAGCGTCTTATACAGCAGGTCTTAACAACTGGATGTCTTGAATTAACCGGACGAACGTTTTTTAATCTGTACTACGGGCAAACACGAATGTCTTTCTGTTAAAGTTCAACCCGCACAAACACGATTGTCTTTCCGCTTTAATGGAATCTATATGTATCCTTGAGATCCGACTAGAAGGACCAAAATGTATCGCAAGAATACTCAGCGTAAAATTATAAACGAAAACTTTCATACGAAAAAAAAAATGATTATGGCTTCAACCGCGGTCATTCGTCGCGAATAATCAACAAAAAAAAAAACTGTCGACTAGATCGTATGAACAAGAAAAAAAAACAACAACTTCTTCTCTATGACTTTAAGTTTTCAATTTATTTTTCTTCAATTTTAATTGTGTCGCATTACATAACTAAATTGACATTGAATTCGTTTTTGCCAATCTCTCTTACATATCGCCTCGCTATCGTCCACTACAGCTGTTCTCCCCGTTGGTCATCTACGGTCCAGCTATGGATCGTTGACCCTCTGCGGTAAAAGATCACATTTACGGGAACACAAACATGCATCCAATTTTGTTAGTTGCGATGTTCCTCGCACCGCACCGACTCGTGTGCGTCTTTGGCCACCCACACCTTGTTTGCCTAGTGCACAGGAAAAAAAACATCGACTTAGGCGGGCCAAAATGATGATCGTGGTGTTGTAAAACAAAGAATTTGGTGGGGCCAACTTAATGATCTTTGCAGCGGCGGCGGCTGCTTTTATTTTTGGTGACGGACCTCCAAGATGTTGTTTTGCCGTCGGTAGTTTCATTTTCCAAGGAATATAGGGTTTTTCTTGAAGTTCTTTTTCCTGATGCATGTTGCGCTGCAACACTCCCCAAGTAACAAAATCTAGCCACCGTCGCAAAATGACTGAGGTCATAAATAAACCCAAGTTAACTGTGGTCATAACAGGGCGTTAATTGAGTTACTTAAAAACTATCGGTTAATTTACTGTATAAATAAAGCCAAATTATAATTATAACTTGGGGTAAAATGTTTTCTCGTTCTAACTATGAAGTTGATTTGCAGTAAGTTTTTTTCTCAATTTGAACTGTTTCCCAAATTCCGGTTCAAAAAAACTCATTTTACAACCTTGAGGTCAAATGTTCGATATTTGTTGACCATTTTCTAGCACGTCCTTCATTTTTATGGTTTAAAAATAACTATTATATAACCTAGGTCAATTTAATGTACTTTTCCTACTCGTTCTTAATTTTAATAGTTTGAATTACGTTTTTTATTACCTATTTTTTAAACACTCATTGTAATATGTTGGTTGAGAACTAACCGAAACTAGGCTTCAGTTGTTTATTGGTTGCATATCAACCAAATCCAAATGAAAGTTTTGAATAAGTCAATGAAATACTTTTATTTAACACTGAGTATTATTTATTGGTTAAAGATCAACCAAATCTAAATACACTGTAAAAAATAGGAAGCAAATACAAACAACGACGGTTTAGAAACGACTCAATCAGTCAACACATTTTATTTTCCGATAGTCTATACATTTGAGTTTAGCGATACACAAGAATTGCAAGCATGCAAAACTGTGTTGCGCGTGCAATACCTTAACTGTGGGACCAGACATTTATAATTGATATTATGGATACACGATATGCATGAACCTGAATTTATTGAATTGTTCCCACCATTGACGTATTGCTGACAATACTTTCAACATATATGCTGACATCTGACAATACTTTTGACATACTCCCCCCTTTGAGGGTTTTCAACTCTCTAAACTAAATTTCTAACGAATATTTTATACATTTCAATTTTATCAATATTGAGTTCATTTATATTAAAACAAACAAAAAAAAACTAAAAACAAAATTTACACGAACAAAAGAAATGTAACCACTATTAATTCACTTATTACACAAAATTTATAAAATGCAAAATGAAATAATGTTCAAATAAATAAATCAAAAAAAATTAGATTAACAATAAAAAGGCAAGGTCATTCAATGCTTAAATATTTACATTAAATCTAGAAATACCACGTCTGGGAGCAGCGACTGGGTGCCTTCGTCGGTAGCAGTAAGCGATGCCAATCCCAATCATGCCAGCCAATAACAAGTAGCCCGGCCCGTAATGATGGTAATCGTGAACATTGAATTTCGATGTGGCGTCTTCTGATTGCCCCATCACACTATCGACAAGGCAATAGTTTGCTCATCTACATTAAGGTCTAGTTTTTCTTTTATTGCGTTTGTGATGCTCGATAAGTAGACATTTAAGACTTGAAACTGTTGAGTAATTTTGAGCGTATTGCGTTTCAAAAGATTTGCCGTAGAATCTGCAATCGAAGTCTGCTTTCGAATTAGAGTTCTCAGATGATGTTCGTGTTGACTTACGATGTTTATCTGATCCTCAATGTGCTTAGCATCATCCTGATCAAGAACACCAAATAGACTACTTGCCAACTTTCCTACAATGTCCAGAGGAGATTTTCGTGATCTGGTTCTTGAATTTTTTCCCATGTTGTAGTTATCGAGGAGCTCGTTATTGTACTCTATTATTTTGAGTCTATGTCGGACTTGGTCTGTAATTGGTTGGCAGTATACATGTTAAGCTACTTCTTGTCCACAAAATTTTTCAATTTGGTGAAGGTATGATTTTATCTGATTTAATTCATGAAGATAAGTAGTTAGATTATAGTACACATAAATATTCCAATTGCTGTTAATGGTTTGTATTTTCAAAATGTCCTCAAAATATAATGCCAGTTGCATTATCCAATTGAGTTATGTTTACACGTTCAATTTTTTGAGAGACTGACAGAGGGAAGATTGATAAAACCTTGAGGACCACGGATAGTCGACAAACTCTAAGTTATCCAGGGGTTCGAGGTGCCAAAGATTGAAGTGATTTGTTAGTTTTTTTTGACATTTGTCTTACACCGTTGATTGCTTTGTAGAGTCTCTTGAGCTGTCTTTGAGCAGGCTCAAGGTCAAGAAAAACAATGTTGTTATCTGGTTAACGACGTTTCGAGCATGGATACGCTCTTCATCAGGTCTTTTATATTTGGAAATAAATAAAACATCAATTAAATTGTTCAACAAAAACAAAATAATTATAACAATAAACTTACAGTAATAAGACATGAAATTAGTTTTAACAATCATAAACATAAGTAAGAACGAACTCCACTATTGTCATTTAGTCATTTTCACGACGATTTGAGTTTAAAATTTAGGCAAACCAAAAAAAGTTTAAAAACTAAAACAACAAACTAACTAGGAAAATCTCTATTTGTTCTTATGATCAGCTGGCTGTATATGTTGTTAAGATTTTCACAGTCAGATCTTGTATTGACTGTGTTCTTAGTGTTGAGAATGTGCAACATTTCCAGCAACATTCTCTTATATAGTTTCTCTCTGTGTCCAGTATTGCAACGTTATCAAAATCTGGCTTGTGTGATTCCTCAATACAATGTAATCGTGCTAATTTCACACAAATTCTACAAAGTCATCTACGTTCTTCACGAACCTCACCGTCTGATAAATTTGTTAATAGAATTTGTTGCAAAGCAGTGAAATTTAAGAAGACACATAAAGAAATTTATATTGTTTCTGCAGATAACGGTAATGTCACGGCATTATGATTATATAGAAACGAATATGTAAGCAAAATGAGAGACTTTATGGGAGATAGAAGTACGTATAGGATACTCAGGAATAATCCTACGTTGAAACTTCAAACTACGAACAACACATTCACAAAAACTTTGTTTAATGAAAATATTCTGAACGAATACGAGAAGAAACGCATGATGACATACACGGCAAACAGCCCTCGAATTTATGGACTGCCGAAGATCCATAAAGATAACATGCCATTAAGACCGATCTGTGCATCAACTTCTGTGCCGTGCTATGAATTATCTAAATATTTGGTTAAAATTCTCCAAAAAACAACTGAGAACTCCTTATATAATGTTACAAATTCTAAAAAGTTTATCGAAATAGTAACTCAATTAAAGTTGGAAGAAGATGAGGTTTTTGTATCGTTTGATGTTGTATCTCTATTTACAAATGTACCCATTCGTTTGATAATAGAGATTGTTGGGAAGAAATGGAACGACATTAAGCAACACACCAACATCAAAAAATCAAATTTTAGGGAAATGCTTCGTTTTTGTTTAATAGAATGTAATTATGTGGAGTTTGAGAATAGAATTTATCAACAGAAACAGGGTGTACCTATGGACAGTCCGGCGTCACCCATTTTAGCTGACATAGCAATGGAGGCCTTGTT
This sequence comes from Melanostoma scalare, assembly GCA_949752695.1. Taxonomy (NCBI): domain Eukaryota; kingdom Metazoa; phylum Arthropoda; class Insecta; order Diptera; family Syrphidae; genus Melanostoma; species Melanostoma scalare. The sequence continues at coordinate 94,472,056 of OX456986.1, forward strand.
GGAAGAGTCATTGGTAAATTAACTTTCAAACCCAAGGTTATTACCAAATATGTGGATGATTTGTTCGCCATTGTGAAGAAAAATGAAGTCGAGCCACCTTTGACAGCCCTTAACTCTTTCAATAACCGTATCCAATTCACGGTTGAAATCGAAGAAAATGGATCACTGTGATCTCGATGTCAGGGTTGTTAGACATAATGGAGGCATTATTTTTTATATGCATAAGAAACCAACCTCTTCAGGTAGGCTTGTTAACTACCTTTCAAAAACACTAAAACAGGTTATATTCAACACTGCGAAAAATTTTATTGATCGAGTTTTAAATACCTGCCACAACAATTTTCGTCGAAAAAACGTCGACATAATTAGAGACACCCTGTCCTCGAATTCTTTCCCCATGGCAATAATCAACAAATTGATTAGCATTTGGGAAAAAAGACAACGATGGAACAACCTGCTCATTCCCCTCTTATGATTTACGAAAGTGCTTTCATTATCCTGTCTCTTTCAACGCGTATGAAAGCATCACCTATACGTGACAAAAACTCAACAAGAATAGCGTTTAAGTCTGCCAACACACTCAAGTCATTAGTATTTACAAATACTAAGGGAAGTGTTGATAAGTTGGACAAGTGTGATGTGATCTACAAAATTGGTTGTTTGGGTAGCAGAAATAACACCTCTTGTGCATCGGTGTATGTAGGTACATCGAAACAAAAGCTGAGAAACCGACTCTCCGGCCACCGCTCTGACATCAACATTGGTGGGGCACAGAAAACTGCAATGGCTTTACATTGTATTGAGGAATCACACAAGCCAGATTTTGGTAACGTTGCAATACTGGACACAGAGAGAAACTATAATAAGAGAATGTTGCTGGAAATGTTGCACATTCTCAACACTAAGAACACAGTCAATAGAAGATCTGACTGTGAAAATCTTAGCAACACATACAGCCAGCTGATCTTAAGAAAAAACAGAGATTTTCCTAGTTAGTTTGTTGTGCGTGCGAGGTCGCACTTTGCCTTTTATAACTTCCTCTACACGACTTAACTGCCATTTCATTTGCGCAACATTTGCTTTTTTTAATACAACCATTGCACCAGGAAGCAAGTTGACTGATTCATGGGTCCATTTAGATCTCTTTTGTAATAGGTGAAGATATTTAGTTGACCATCTTTTCCAAAAGTGCTGCGGAATATATTTTATTTGACGGAACCTTTTTAGGCTGCTGAGACTGCAATCGCCAATATCTGGTTCTGGTAATGTAGTGAGTGAGACTCCAATCAAAAAATGACCAGGTGTAAGGGCTTCTAGGTCATTTGCATCTGATGACATAGGAGTAATAGGCCTTGAGTTTAAGATTGCTTCTATTTGTATTACCACTGTCCCAAACTCTTCAAAAGTAAGCGACGCTTCCCGAAGGCCCTTTGCAGACTTAACAGCAGCCTCCCAAAGCCCTCCGAAATTTGGTGAACGAGGTGGTATGTATTTCCGATCGATGCCATTCTCCAAGCACATCGAGTATATGGCCGGTTGGCGGTTGATTGCTGTGAGCTTCGAATGCCATTTTTAACTCCATCAACTAATTTTTTGCGCCGACAAAATTAGTTGCATTATCGCAAAATATTGTGTGACACATGCCTCTTCTACCAATAATAAATCGCTTCAGTGCATAGATAAATGACTCTGACGATAGATTTCCCACCACTTCAATGTGAACTGCTTTTGTTGAGAAACACACAAATACCGCCAAATAAGATTTTGTTGCACCTTTTCCTCTTATACAGGGTGTCCCGTACTTCGTGTATTTGGGGTGTGATTCTTGGTCATATTCTAAGAAAAAAAAATGTTCTACAGTAAAGCTCGATTCTCAACTTTGACATCACTTTTTGACAATTTAAAAAAGGCTAACTTTGGTGTACCCTGACCTATGTTAAATTCGATATCTCTGTCAATACTAATGATAGAGACCTAATCTTAGACTTAATTTTTCGGAGAAATAACAATCTTTAAGACTGTATTTAAGTTTAGCTTCCACAAGTTTAGGGTTGCCAGATTCTCAATTTTAAGTGGTGTTAAAATTTTCTTCCCGAAACAAAGTTTTGGCATTGAGGTAATTTTTTTGCAGAAATTGCCTGATAAACATAGAGTTTCTTTATTTTTTACAGATGAACAAAGCAATAATAAAAAAAACTTTGAATTAAGTGCACTCAAAAACCCATACATTTTATGACATTTGAACAAATACCAAATGGGTAAAATTAAAAAAAAAAAAGATTTTTAAATTTGAGGTTTGTTTGAATAAATCAATAATATGGACAGTTTTAGTAGTTTTTTTTAATGTTTTTTATACAAATACAATTATAACAAGTGCTCAAAGTGCCTACGCAGAAATTTTTTTCTTATATGAGTTTTGCAATGTAAATTCAAGAAGAGCACAACGAAGATACCAGGAACTTCATCCTAACTGAAAATCTGGCAACCCTAGGCCTAAGGGAATCCAATTTAAATACAGTTTCAAAGATTACAAGACTACAAGTAAGACAAGAGTTATCGAGAACCAACACCCACTGTGAAATTCAAAAATGGTCTCTGGCATGCATTCAAAACGATGGAGCGCTATTTGAGCACTTGTATTTGTATAAAATACATAAAAAAAACTACTAAAAGTGCCCATATTATTGATTTATTCAAACAAACCTCAAATTTAAAAATCTTTTTTTTTTTTTTAATTTTACCCATTTTGTTTTTTTTTCAAATATCATAAGATGTATGAGTTTTTTTTTATTATTGCTTTGTTTATCTGTAAAAAAATAAAGATTCTCTATGTTTATCGGGCCATTTCTGCAAAAAAATGACCTCAAAGCCAAAACTTTGTTTCGGGAAGAAAATTTGAACACCACTTAAAATTGAAAATCTGGCAACCCTAAACCTGTGGAAGCTAAAGTTAAATACAGTCTTACAGATTGTTATTTCTTCAAAAAATTAAGTCTAAGGTTAGGTCTCTATCATTATTATTGACAGAGATATCGAATTTAACATAGGTCAGGGTACACCAAAGTTAGCCTTTTTTTAAATTGTCAAAAAGTGATGTCAAAGTTGAGAGTCGAGCTTTACTGTACAACAATTTTTTTCTTAGAATATGACCAAAAATCACACCCCAAAGGATAATACACGAAGTACGGGACACCCTGTATTGTAGTGCGTTTTAATAGGCCCACAAAAATCAACCCCGCAATAATAAAAAGGACGGGATGGTGTGACTCTTTCTTTCGGTAAATTGCCCATGATTTGCGTTATAGGTTTTGGATTAGAACGAAAACATTCAATACACTTGAAAACTGTCTGTCATGCCACTCTGCCAACACGTAAAATCCAATAATTTTGCTTTGAAATTGCTGTGAGCGCTCTAGGTGCTACGTGCATATGAGTTTTGTGCAAATTTACTAGAAACAGCTTTGTTATAAAATGATTGTTTGGCAATAAGATTTGATGATTGACATATTATATATGGACTGCTAGTTGAGTGTAATCTCCATATAAGACTGGCAAAGATTTTGAAGCCAAGCGACACTAGCCCTCTTGCTGCACCCTGTCCGCCATTTACGGCAACATTACAATTTGTTCCCAGGAGAAGAAGAAAAAACAACAACAATGCTTAAGAAACCTGACACATGTCATCGAAATTTTGTATTTTACTATAGAAATCGAACAGTTTAGTTGCTCCTCTTGCTGACGTGTGTTGTGCATACATTTCTAGAAAATTGCATCTCTTGATAACTTTTATTTCTTTTGGAACAGAGAGAAGTGTAAGACCTACCTACCTACCTGTTCAAGCGTTTCGTTGCATCTTTTCCAATTCAAATTGTATAACAAGGTACAATTTGTAAATTGGTTCGTTTGCTGTTTGGAAACAATCTCAGGATAGTAGAATTAAATCGCCAACGCATAAAATTCTTTTCTGAAGTATATGGCAAGAGGTTGAAAACATTAACTATAGGCGTGTTTTTTTCACACGACTGTTATGTACATAACACGATATCCAAAAAAAAACGCTTCGATTTTTTGTATTTGAGGGTTGGTGTTCTTGATCAGTTGTCAAATCGAATAAAAAGTCAAAAAGAATTTTGTTTACTAAAGTGGACTCAAGAAATAAGCTAAATTTAACAAAAGAAACCAAATAAAATGGAAAATATTCCAGAAGAAGTAGTAATAATTATAGAATCATCAAAATGGGATGTAGAAGAGAAGATCACTGTACCCATCGATGATGCAGCAGATCTCACAGAATCTGACATCGAAGAACCACTAGATTCTTCTAAAGCAACTGAAAAAATCGTGGAAGAAATTTTTGAAATAGAGTACCATGTTGTTTACAGTATAACTTATCAAGTTCCTGTTTTGTATTTCGAAGGCTATCGCAATCGCAGTGGTAAGAGTGCTTTAGAGTTTAGTGCAACAGAAAACTGATCGTATATCAATTTTAGATGGAAAACCAATAGGACTCGAAGAAGCATGGAAAATATTCCAGAGCCCAACAGGCGATCACAAGTCCGGATCAGATATGCTATCAACCCTTACACAATCCGACCATCCTGTGCTATTTACTCCCTTCTTGGGGCTGCATCCTTGCCGAACTGCCGACCTACTGGGACAAATGGGTGCGAGTCGCAACGTTGTTCTCATATTTCTAAGCACAGTAGGTCCCTATGTGAGACTAAAACTAAAAAACGAATACGGACTGGATTGCACGTTATAGATTTATTGTTTGTTGTTCTTGTAATGAAAATATGTTTATTATGAGTCAAAATGTACAATAGCTTTTAAAATTTACACCGTGTGTCTTATTTACCAGTCGTCCCTTGGAAGTCGATATGTTGTATTGTCACTCTGTATTACGGTCACCCCTGCTCCATACTATGGAATAATGAATGCTGAGCCATCGACTGGTACAACCTTTTGCATTGCAATCAGTACTATGTCAATTAGCTGTCCAAGAAACATGAAACCCAATGTACATAACTTAGCTAGGCCAATCGCTGGATATCCTAGGTAAAACGGATCGATTCAAAACATACCCAAGAACACAGACAATAATTATACTGACCTTTTGCTTTGTTTTCTTTGGTGCATCCTCGGAATTGTTGTGTCTTTGGGTCAATTTGATTTCGACTGGGATCAGGACAAAGAAACTGTCCCATTCTCAGGTCACTACAATCATAGAGTTCCACTTGTACAGTTGATATCAATGTCAAACACAACAATAAAACACAAATTATGGTTGCTTATGAAATAATCCTAACCCTTTGCCTGCAGTCAAGAAATCCCTTTCCATGCATTTTTCTCTTGTTCTTTGCTTACGTTTTTGTGAAAAAAAATCCAAATGTCAAAAATAGGTCTGTTCACAAAAGTAACAAGGAATTTCTCTTGGGTGTGTTTGACTCTGTTTACACGCTGGGGTTGAATTCATATGAAACTTGTGATTTATGTCAGAGTTGAAAAAATTATTTTGTTACTTGTTTCAAACGAATTAAATTATAAATTATGAAAAAATAAAACCAGTTTTATGGATTACTTAGCAATTACCTTTGAAAAAATGTCAACATTCACAGAAAAATGTGAAAAAAAATATGCAAAAAGTGCTTTCAATCACAAAACAGACCTTTTCTAATTGCTATTACGTTATTTTATGTATCTTTATATAAATTTACAAATCTAACTCTTAAAATCAATAAAATTCTAAAAATTTAAACTTTTCAGCAACTAAATTGTGGAGTGTAAGAGTAGGCAGAGGATTTTATTTAGTCCAGCGTTTGTGAACAGACCTTCAGACACCCATTTTGCTTTTGTTCGAGATACATGAAAGTCTCTAGACGCACCAACATTTAAAAATGAAAAGTCGAAAAACTCATTCGATACTCGACTAAACGTCAAAACTCTATCCACGACCAAATCTTAACCATCCTTTTATCCATAACATCGGTTGTCGGGGATGTTGTTTTTGCTTTGCATGTAAAATGATGTTATGTACATAACAGTCCTGTGAAAAAAACACGCCTATCGTGTTTTTTTCACACGACTGTTATGTACATAACACGATATCCAAAAAAAACGCTTCGGTTTTTTGTATTTGAGGGTTGGTGTTCTTGATCAGTTGTCAAATCGAATAAAAAGTCAAAAAGAATTTTGTTTACTAAAGTGGACTCAAGAAATAAGCTAAATTTAACAAAAGAAACCAAATAAAATGGAAAATATTCCAGAAGAAGTAGTAATAATTATAGAATCATCAAAATGGGATGTAGAAGAGAAGATCACTGTACCCATCGATGATGCAGCAGATCTCACAGAATCTGACATCGAAGAACCACTAGATTCTTCTAAAGCAACTGAAAAAATCGTGGAAGAAATTTTTGAAATAGAGTACCATGTTGTTTACAGTATAACTTATCAAGTTCCTGTTTTGTATTTCGAAGGCTATCGCAATCGCAGTGGTAAGAGTGCTTTAGAGTTTAGTGCAACAGAAAACTGATCGTATATCAATTTTAGATGGAAAACCAATAGGACTCGAAGAAGCATGGAAAATATTCCAGAGCCCAACAGGCGATCACAAGTCCGGATCAGATATGCTATCAACCCTTACACAATCCGACCATCCTGTGCTATTTACTCCCTTCTTGGGGCTGCATCCTTGCCGAACTGCCGACCTACTGGGACAAATGGGTGCGAGTCGCAACGTTGTTCTCATATTTCTAAGCACAGTAGGTCCCTATGTGAGACTAAAACTAAAAAACGAATACGGACTGGATTGCACGTTATAGATTTATTGTTTGTTGTTCTTGTAATGAAAATATGTTTATTATGAGTCAAAATGTACAATAGCTTTTAAAATTTACACCGTGTGTCTTATTTACCAGTCGTCCCTTGGAAGTCGATATGTTGTATTGTCACTCTGTATTACGGTCACCCCTGCTCCATACTATGGAATAATGAATGCTGAGCCATCGACTGGTACAACCTTTTGCATTGCAATCAGTACTATGTCAATTAGCTGTCCAAGAAACATGAAACCCAATGTACATAACTTAGCTAGGCCAATCGCTGGATATCCTAGGTAAAACGGATCGATTCAAAACATACCCAAGAACACAGACAATAATTATACTGACCTTTTGCTTTGTTTTCTTTGGTGCATCCTCGGAATTGTTGTGTCTTTGGGTCAATTTGATTTCGACTGGGATCAGGACAAAGAAACTGTCCCATTCTCAGGTCACTACAATCATAGAGTTCCACTTGTACAGTTGATATCCATGTCAAACACAGCAATAAAACACAAATTATGGTTGCTTATGAAATAATCCTAACCCTTTGCCTGCAGTCAAGAAATCCCTTTCCATGCATTTTTCTCTTGTTCTTCTCTTGTTCTTTGCTTACGTTTTTGTGAAAAAAAATCCAAATGTCAAAAATAGGTCTGTTCACAAAAGTAACAAGGAATTTCTCTTGGGTGTGTTTGACTCTGTTTACACGCTGGGGTTGAATTCATATGAAACTTGTGATTTATGTCAGAGTTGAAAAAATTATTTTGTTACTTGTTTCAAACGAATTAAATTATAAATTATGAAAAAATAAAACCAGTTTTATGGATTACTTAGCAATTACCTTTGAAAAAATGTCAACATTCACAGAAAAATGTGAAAAAAAATATGCAAAAAGTGCTTTCAATCACAAAACAGACCTTTTCTAATTGCTATTACGTTATTTTATGTATCTTTATATAAATTTACAAATCTAACTCTTAAAATCAATAAAATTCTAAAAATTTAAACTTTTCAGCAACTAAATTGTGGAGTGTAAGAGTAGGCAGAGGATTTTATTTAGTCCAGCGTTTGTGAACAGACCTTCTGACACCCATTTTGCTTTTGTTCGAGATACATGAAAGTCTCTAGACGCACCAACATTTAAAAATGAAAAGTCGAAAAACTCATTCGATACTCGACTAAACGTCAAAACTCTATCCCCGACCAAATCTTAACCATCCTTTTATCCATAACATCGGTTGTCGGGGATGTTGTTTTTGCTTTGCATGTAAAATGATGTTATGTACATAACAGTCCTGTGAAAAAAACACGCCTTATGCCTCTTATACCTGATTGTGTACGTAACACTTACTCGAAGGCACGAAGTCGTATTACACAGTATATACAGGGTGATTCGCATAAGGTGTGACAAAAAGATAGGGTATGTAGGTTGGACCTAGACAAGCAAAAAATCGTATAGGAGGGGGGGGTCCATTTTCCAACTTTCAGGCGGGAGGGGCCATTTAAGAAAAAAATCACTAAAAATGGAAAAAAAAATATTTAAAAACAACGGCTGAAAAGCTGAAAACCTAAACATTAAATAAAATCTAAAAATAAGTTGTTCATTTGAATAGTTTTTGAAATATTAATTTTCAAAGTCAAAATTTTGAAAAAAAAACATAATTTTTTTTCTTCAAACCATTTTTTTCAAAATTTTACGTAATTAAGTAGTATTTTTCTGGCTTATTTCCAATGCTCTTACTTATTTTTGATCAAACACAAGAAACCGGATGCCAAAATAACCTGTAGTTTTTGAGAAAACCAAAAATTACAAAAACGACTTTTCAAAAAAAAATTTTTTTTAAAGTTTTTTTTTCGTTATTGGATTCTTAAGTGAATTTAAGAAATAAAGGATGAATTTTCTCTTTACTTTTTTTCACTTAAGAATCACTTAAGAATCCAATAACGAAAAAAAAACTTTAAAAAAAAATTTTTTTTGAAAAGTCGTTTTTGTAATTTTTGGTTTTCTCAAAAACTACAGGTTATTTTGGCATCCGGTTTTTTGTGTTTGATCAAAAATAAGTAAGAGCATTGAAAATAAGCCAGAAAAATACTACTTAATTACGTAAAATTTTGAAAAAAAAAATGGTTTGAAGAAAAAAAATTATGTTTTTTTTTTTTAAAATTTTGACTTTGAAAATTAATATTTCAAAAACTATTCAAATGAACAACTCATTTTTAAATTTTATTTAATGTATAGGTTTTGGCTTTTCAAAATACTATAGCACGACTCTGTAGGTATTACCGTTATTTTTAAATAATATTTTTTCCATTTTTAGTGATTTTTTTCTTAAATGGCCCCTCCCGCCTAAACGGGGGAAAATGGACCCCCCCTCCCATACGATTTTTTGCTTGTCTAGGTCCAACCTACACACCCTATCTTTTTGTCACACCTTATGCGAATCACCCTGCATAAAAAAAAACAATGAAAACCGCGTACAAAGTGAATCTTGGTAACGCCAAGCAACTAGAAGGTTATAGTTCATAGAGAAACAAGATCTCGAATTTAATTTTGATTAAATTTTTTATTTATGTTACTTTTTTTTCATAAATTAAATCTTTTACTTGTTCTTAAAAAGATCTTAATATGTATCTTAAAACTAATTGTAAAAACTTTTTAAAACTATTTAAATCTTAACAGACTGATTAAAACTAACTGAAAAGCTTAAGATTAACTAAAACTATTTATCCTTATCGCTTCGATGGAAGGGAATGTCGCCTGTTTACGTAACTTAATTTAATTTATTGTTTATTCTTTAAAAAAGCCTAAGACAAACTTTCTTAAACAGTCTAAGCTTAGATGATAACAAACTGAAAACCAAAAGATTACCCTAATCGCTTCGCTCATGTCTTTTCCTCAACGGAAAACGAGAGCGAAGAGAATGTCACTTGTGGTGTATGGGTCCATGGCTCTCGTCATGACATGTAGTGTTCAATATGGCCATTAATCAATTATCAGCTAAATCGTTGAAAATAATTGTTAAGTCTTCACAAAAAATAATAAAGTAAGAATATACATTTACCTGTAAAACTTGCGAAGCATTTTCTGATAAAATGTTTTTTTTTTTTTCTAAAGTCATCATTAAGGACTTTAAAGTTTTAATTTTCTCTCCGTAATTTTTGCTGCATCGTTTTCAAAGCCTTTGTTTTCCTTTGAACAATTTCTCTGAGGGAACTGTTTTGCCTTTTTAAAGTCCTGGGAGTGGTCTGTTCGGATGGCTCTTGGGGGACTATAGCACGTTGTACACTAGAAAATATATATAAAAAATGCGATTAAACATTAATATCGATGAAAACTTAATTAATATTTATGTGAGAAACATATTGACACAGCAACTTCAGCACCAACATCGTCATTAACATCAACGTTAGACATAAACGTTGCCTTTCCTGACCACGTATGTTGATGAAATGCCAACTGTCTTGTTACATTATATAACAATTGATTATTTTGCAGTTCTTGCCCAATCTTTTGTGCACGACTTTGGTTGTTAATGTCGAAGTTGCTGTTAAAGTTACTGAATTGAAAAAACTTACTTTTCAGCTCAAATTTGACTTATAGTGGATTGTGGTGGCTGCTGAATTTCAACAAGTTGTATGCTGAAAGAAAAAAGTATTTAATCAGTGATCACAATTCAATAGTTACTTCGAAATGGTAACATTAAATAATTAAACCGAACTTACTTCTCAGACAAAGCATTTATCCCAGAACAACTTGGAGCCCAATCCATGTTTACAACTTCATCACTGCGAGAAAGTGTGTTAAAAACAATTTTTTAGTATAAAACAAAAATAATTACCTCGTGTTTGAAATATTTGTTGGTTCATCGGATGCGTACGATGATGACAGGAATTCAACATTCTCTCTGAAAATCTTGTTTAATTTTTTTTTCGCGACAATATCAAATACTTACATTCCTTCTTCCAACATCTTCGGAAAAATAGTTGGAACTGCATCCGGACTCAAAGTCTTATGTAGTCCAATTTGAGATGTGTATGACTTCTGGAAATGAGCAGTGCAAATTCGCACGCTACCAACTGTGCTTGGATCAATAAACTGATCACTCAAACACATTACGGCTTCAAGCCAATCTTCCCGAGGTTTTTCATTTCGGACGAACCTTTAATTCAAACGAAAAAAAAAGCTTTTACATGTAAGACACAATTATCACTTAGCTGCTTGCCTGTGAAGCGAATTGTTTTTTGAGTAATAGCGACGGTAATCGCAACCTACTATGCAGCACTTCATTTTGAAAGTTAAGTTAATATTTTAATTTTTAGTCACTGTTTTATACACTTTTAATTCTAAATCACAATAAAAACACTTATGCCTTCACGAGAATAACAAAAAGTGACAAGACAACATCTGCCAGTTTGACAACTCGAAAACACAAGTGTTAGTTTAGTTCTAGATTCGACAACTAGTTGAACCATGATGCAGCACTGTCGCTTCATGCTGGCTTCACTTTTAAGGAGCCAACTAGCAGTCCATATATAATATGTCAATGGATTTGATGCTTTGCATCCTGTATGAGTCAGTGATGAGATTGGTAACACCGATTGACTTTGAATACCAAAGTCAGGATGAGTGTGCATTTTATTCAACAATGAAGTTTGTTCGATAAGACATTTCGTGGAAGTTGAAGACATTGGGCTGAAGGATGACAATGCTGTGAAATTTTTCGAATCAAAGAAATGATATCAGATGGATAAATGGATTCAAAGAAAATGTCCAAAAGGTGCATATATTCAGAATTTCAAAGTGTTGAGGTGTGAATTTAAAGAATGCTTGAACGGAAAGTAAGAATTTGTAAAATAAAACTTTTGGCCTTTGTTGGGAACTTATTTTGGTTGCAATATAAATTTTTCATAATCCTACTGAACAAATGTATTTGTTTCAAAGACCGAATACCTGCACTTACCAGAATCTCAAAATTACCTACTATTGTCAATTTTCTTCAAACAATTGTGCCCATGTTGTAATTGTACATAAGCATATTTGCTTATTGCGTGAGAGCTCGAGATTTGAGTCTCAAAAATATTCAATGTTTTTGCACGGGTATCACCTTTAGCTAGGAATCGGCAAGTAGGTGTCCCTACACTAATCACACTTCCATGAAAAACGTTCTCTCGCTTATCTTTCAAAGTCCACAAAATGCGTTAGGCCTTGAGGCTCTCACAGCCTTATTGTGCCACCTCATGTATTTATTTAGTCAATTTCTTCAAACATTTTGGAGGCTAAGGAGATTTATAGCGCGATTCTGAGCAAAAGGCACAAGTCGTTTTGACCTGCTAAGAACCACTTCATAATTTCGTTATTGAGTGGAAAGTTGTGATTTGACTAAACCTTTGTCCTTGTAACTTGTGAGGTGTCAGTGGTTGGGTAGAATCGGGCTATTATTGTTCATTCAATACTCAATAGACTGCTTTTATATTTTACAAAATTAGATTAAATCTTTCCTTTTTATCGTGAGTAGACAAAAAACAAGAAAATAGAGGAGTTTCCAAGCAATGTGGTGTGGCTTTTGGACTTTCGGTAAATTTTTTGGCTGTGCCATTTCTTATATGTATTGAAATATCTGACTTTTAGGTTCGTTCGTTCAAATTTACCCAATGTTAGCTCAGATTTCCTTGAAAACCCTTGGAGCTGTCAAAAATAACCTTGGTTCAGTGCTATAAAACTTTTTTAATTACATACATAATTCCGAAGATGTCCCGCTTTGACAAAAAAAATAAATGGTCACGTTATGCATCCACCATAATTGATGCCTTTTTAAGTCTCCCACCAGCTTTAATTAGCTTTGTTTTTTCATCAAAGAATGGAGCTACAGATGCTATGCTGGATCCTTTATGCATATTTAAACTTCTTTGAAGAAAACGGTAGTCGTCTGCAAACTCTCTCTTTTGAACGTATACCCAAATCATTCGAGTACCATGCTGCTGCTCATCTACGGTTAACTGACCACCATTTCTGAATGTTTTGTGCTTTCTGCCGTTACTGTAAAAACGACAGCAGTATGCAAATATGCTTTGTAGTGTCCGAAAGAAATTTTTGTGATGAATACGTTCTATTTGGATATCATTATGGGTATTTGCTGACACTGTTAATACAGACTTCACCTTTCGGCGTTCTGGAATGTCTTCTGGAGCCAATGAAGGCCTTGTTTCCAACAATATCTCATCCGTTGAAAGAAAATCTGGGCCGCTAAACCCAGTTGGTGTATTTAGAAGTGCTTGTAGATCGAGCCCTCTAGATACAGTGTCGGCCGGGTTGATACTTCCCTTAATTGCCATTGTTGTATCTCTGTGTTCGCTTGAATTTTGGCAACCTTGTTCGCAACGTAATTATCCCATGTGTAGGAAGGCGATCTTATCCATGCTAGTACCGTGGTTGAATCAGTATAGTAACATAACTTTTTTATTTGATCAGATAGTAGTGGGAGCTACATTGCTACTAGTACAACCATGAGAACAGCTCCTTGTAGCTCCAACCTTGCTATAGTAGTTGCCTTCAGAGGACCAACCCTTGATTAAGAACATAACAGTTGTGAATGAATAGTTCCATTGTCCTCTACAGATCTTAAATACACACATGACCCATAGGCGTTCTGACTGCTGAGAATGCGTGCAGTTGGATGTTTATTTTACTGCTTGGACAAAGGACATATCTTGGTAAGCTTAATTCTTTCAACATCGAAAAACTTTTCAAATAACGAATTCACTTATTTGCTAGATCTTCAGGGACGTGGTCATCCCATTATAAATCTGTTTTCCATAGCTCCTGCAATAATAGTTTTCCCAGAACTATTGCGGGTCCAAGTAGTCCCAAAGGATCAAATAACCTTGCAAGATTGGCTGGTACGGTTCGTTTGCATACTTTCTCGTATTGATTAAATTCATCAAAGTCAAATTTAAATTTGAATGCATCCAAAGTGGGATCCCAAATCAATCCCAACTTTTTGATCTTTTTGTTATTCTTTATGCTCTTCAGGAATGTTCTGCAATATATTAGGATGATTGGAACAAAATTTTCTTAGCTCAAAGTGGCCCATTTTTAAGATATTGTGACGTCTGTTAATAGGTTTCAGACTCGTCTATTGTCTCAGCACCTTCAAAACAATCGTCTACTTAAAAATTGTTTTTTTTTTTTAATTTGAGATGCAAGAGGATATTGTTCCTCAACATCTTCAGCGAGCCTTACTAAACATCTAGTGGCCAGATATGACGCTGATGCTCTACCATAAGTTACTGTGTTCAGCTGATACAATTGGAGCGGACTGCTGCATTCCGATCTCCACAAAATTAGCTGCAACATTCTATCACAAGGATCTACTAAAACTTGTCGGTACATTTTGCTAATGTCACCCGTGAAAACATATTTGTGCAATCGAAACTTGCTTATAATGGAAAATAAGTCTGGTTGAACTGTTGGACCAACCATTAAACTGTTATTAAGTGAATATCCAGAGGTACTTTTAGCTGATGCATCAAATACCACTCTTAGCTTTGTTGATGTGCTTTCGGGTCTTATAACACAGTGATGAGGGATTGCAAAATGAATGTTGCACAGCTTGCTTTCATCAATTGCACTCATATGACCAAGAGCTTCGTACTCTCGCAAAAAGTCTGCGTATAACAAATTCAGCTGTTGATTTTTGTCTACTTTCCGCTCAAGCTCCAGGAAGCGCCTTTTAGCTACTTCGAGCGAGACTCCCAAAACAACACTTGGATCCTCTTTACATGGTTACCGCACAACAAACTGATTTCTATCATTTACTCTTACGATTTTCTTGAAATGTTCTTCACAGACATGTTTCTCTTTGCTCATGGTATTTGCTGGCATATCATGATTCTCCGTTTCCCACAATCTCCGCACCAATTTGTCTAAAGAAGATAGCGTAGGACCTGTAGCTATGTGGCAATGAACGGGAGTTGATGTGTCTGTTTGTATTGTATATCCAACCAAGTTTTGTATTCCGTAATAAAGGAAGATCATTTGAAATCTTGACTTATCCTGGCAAGAATATCTCAAAAAATATGCCGGCCCCTATCAACATGTCTATACGTTGACTCATAAGACTTGAAGGATCTGCCAGTCGTTTATTAGGTGGAATTTTCCAGCGATACATGTCAATTTGCGAAGTTGAATCATAGTCACTAATGCGAGGCATAATGCTTGCCTCTATAGTTGCCTGGAATCCGAATGTTCTTGACTCAAACGTTTGTAACGAAGTTACAAATACACGCCACCAGCCAATACACATACCATTGTTTTCACATGATATTTTTCACTCACGCCATAGAACTCACACGCACTTGGTGTAGATAACGTTATAAGGCAACCTGAAAATACGAGAAAGGAGAAGCCAGCCCGTGTTGAAAAGTACCAATCTCGAGTACAGGCTACTTCCACTAGAGGAAAACCAGGGGTACGTAGTGTGGCCAGAGATTCTCAATTTTAGGCAAGGAACTCCTATCACAAATCCCCCCCTAGCCTCTTAAGGATTTTTGGGTTTTGCCGGCCATAAGCCGTTGCTGCCAGCGTTTGACTGTTGATGCCAGTATTTTTACTGTTGATGCCAGGGTTTTCCTGTTCATGCCAGCGTTTGACTGTTGATGCCAGTATTTTTGTTGCCGCTGCAGATGTTTGTTGGATTCCTTCTATATCAACAGCAGGTGTCTTTACCTTACTCCTGGAAACTTTCTGAGTTCGTGCCTTCCCATCAGCAGAAGTTTCCTGAAGTCCGTTATCCATTTCATCTATGCGAATGTTAAGATCACTTAACATTCGCTCTTTGATCTTTCGTATTGCTTCGTAATAGTCTTTTTTGAAGTACTGATGCTGATGGTCAAACAGTTCAGCGAATTCATCCCGGATAATGCTATCCGTCTTATCGAAGCTCTGCCAATTTGCATCTAAATTGGCCCGACGCCGACGCTCCACCCAATAGCTTCAGGTTTTCCTTGTTTCAGAATCCTTTGCATAATTGCTGCTTATGCGGCAATTTCTTCTCCCAACCTTTCCTTGTTTTCTGAGTAATACTCCAAGTCCATTACACAAACACTTTCTGCTTGACTCATTGACGCACTCTTTCTGGCCCTGATGCAGTATTTGCAGATTTTGAGTTAGAAATTTTTATAACGCTTACCAACATTTGTTGAATTTTCTGGTTTGCTGATCTGCTTATTTGGAGAGTAGTCTAGCTTAGCCTGCTGTGGATGAAGAAGTGTGTTGTGTCTTCCTTCGCATTTTTGGCAACCTCGGGACTGGCATGATTGGGCGAAATGTTCTTTCTTTAGGCAATGCTTGCGCAGCATCAGCTTGTACACAGCTTTTCCTCGTTCCGGACCTGTAAGAAACAAAAATTTGTACAGTTATATAAACCATGCTTACTTGAACTGCGCATAGCGCAATCGATACTATTGGCACTAGCGGCAGCGACTAACGCTGATGCTTTTTTTCTCTCTTCACGACTGCAAATTACTTCCAATGTTTGAAAGCGTGATTCCACAAATTCGAAGAAAGCATCTAAACTGGGACTGCTTCTGGGATCCTCTAAGGTTTGTTCAAACAGCGTTCTGCTCTCCTTGTCCCACTTTTGGAGCATTAGATAGACCACTAAAGGGTCCCAATTGGTGACTTCGTATCCAAGATTGGATATTGCCTGCATTCCCTCCTTTGTGGCATCATGCAATCGTCTCAAACTGGAAGCTGTCCCAATTGCTGGGGATTATGTGACAGCAATTTTGACAATTGAGCTGTTCGCAAAAACCTTCTATTATCGAACCGATCAACCAGAGTATTCCATGCCACGTCATAATTTTTGTCAGTGGGCTGGAAATGCTGTATTAAATTGTGCGCTTCTCCTGTTCCATTCACACGCAGGAAGTATAGCTTTTGCGCAGCAGGAATCGGTTGGTCATGTATAAGTTGTTTAAACAGATCATAAAACTGCCGCCAGTTGAGATAGTTCCCATCGAACTTTGGCAGCTCAATCTTGGGCAATTTTATAGTTGGAGCGACTGGTGACTTTGATGGCTTCTTAATAGATTTAGGATTATCTATCTAATCACACAGCTCCACCAACGCCAGCTCAACTCGGTCTGGCACGTCGAAATAGCGTTCGACCTCGTGAATGAATAAGTTTTGGCCGTGTCTCCTGAATAGTTCCACAACGTCGCTTCAACTCCGCTCAATTGACCTGAACTTTATCTTGCAGTAAGCCTCGCTTTATCTTGCAGTAAGCTTTCTACGAGCATTAGAAAGATCTCCTTGGTGGTAGTTATGGAAAGCTGATTATAAGTTGCCGCTGCAGATGTTTGTTGGATTCCTTCTATGTCAACAGCAGGTGTCTTTACTTTACT